>JAQQAF010000003.1:25171642-26371642 GCA_029747655.1 Ensete ventricosum | reverse complement strand
TGGAACTCTTCCATCTTACTGCTCCTCCATTTAGGGTGAAAACATATCCTGAGTTTGACTTGCTATCATCAATGTCGGACTGGAAACTCGAGTATATGTAGCCGTTAGCCTGGAGGCTACCTCCTTCATATGCTAGTAAAAGATCCTTAGTCCTTCTCAAGTACTTAAAGATACACTTTATTATCTTCCAGTGTTCTAAACCTAGATCTGCCTGATACCTGCTCATGACACTCAGAGCATGTGCTATATCAGGCCTGGTATAGAGCATAGCATACATGATAGATCCCATCGTTGAGGCATAGGGTATCTTATCCATGTCTGCACTTTCTTCAGGAGTCTTTGGGGACATACTCCTAAAAAGTGATATTTCATGTCTCATCGGTATGAAACCTCTTTTGGGATTCTATATGTCAAACCTTTTGACAATGGAGTCTATGTACCTAGATTGGGACAATCCAAGCATCCTCTTAGATCTATAGATCTGGAATCCCCTAGGATGCTTCCCCTAAGTCTTTCATGGAGAAGTTTCTGGATAGCCAAGTCTTTACTCTAGAGAGCATTCCTACATCATTCTCAATGATTAGGATGTCATCCATATATAATACTAAGAAGGTGATAACACTCTCACTTACCTTCTTATACACAGAAGGTTCATCTGGGCTCTCTCTGGATATGAATCCCTCTGGTTATATCATATATACCTCCTCCTCGAGGTTGCATTGAGGAATGTCATTTTGACATCCATCTGTCAGATCTCATAGTCACAGTGTGCTGCAATGGCCAAAAGAATTCTAATGGACTTAAGCATGACTACAAGTGAAAAGGTTTCGTCATAGTCAACTCATTGTCTTTGATGATATCCTTTAGCTACTAGCCTTGTCTTATAGGTCTCTACCTTTCTATCTACTCCGATCTTCTTTTTGAAGATCCACTTGCAGCCGATGGGTACGATACCCTCAAGTGCATCCATAAGCTTCTTGCCACTTCCTGGAGTCTATACTCATAATAGCCTCATCGTAGGTCTGAAGATAAACATCTTGAGAGTCCTCTCCACTAATGTGTCCCACATATCTTTTAGGAGGGTGAGATACTCTGCTAGACGTACGCAAAGTTAGAATTTATGTATTAGGTACCTGAACATACTCGGGCTTTGGAATGGTGCTTGAGCTAGGTTCTCCAACCTCGCTCAATTCTATCTCACTCCCACTGTTTCCACCAAGAATGTGTTGCTTCTTAAGGAACACAGCTCTCTTGGCAACAAAAACCTTTCAGTCCTCGGGATGATAGAAATAATACCCCAAAGTCTCCTTAGGGTATCCCACGAACGTGCACCGTTCTGTCCTTGATTTTATCTTGTCAGGGTCGTGTCTTCCAACATGGGCAGGACAACCCCAAATCTTAACTATCTTAATATCAGACTTCTTTCCTTTCCATATCTCATATGGTGTAGACACTACGATTTTGATGGAACTCTGTTCAGAAGGTAAGCTGTGTCATTAGGGCGTATCCCAAGAATGAGATGGGTAGGTCAGCGAAACTCATCATGGATCATACCATGTCTAACAGTGTGTGATTCCTCCTTTCTGATACACCATTGAGCTGAGGTGTATAAGGAGGTGTCCACTAAGATAGAAACCCATTGTCCCTGAGGAAATGGGTGCATTCCGTACTCAAATACTCTCCTCGATTTGATTGAAGAGTCTTAAGACTCTTTCCAATTTGGTTCTTCACCTCATTCTTATATTCCCTGGATTTCTCAGAGGCCTCAGACTTGTACTTTATCAAGTACATGTGTCCATACCTAGAGAAATCATTAGTGAATATAATGAAGTATGAGTAACCACCTATAGCCTGAGTCGACATGGGACCACATACATCACTATGTATAACTCTTCAGTTCCACTAAAAGGAGAGTTGGTCAACGAAGGTAAGGTTCGCAAGTTGCATATGACTCAGTAAAATGGATCTAAGTATCCATCTTTTAGCAACTTTTGAATCCTTCCATCATGTATATGACCTAGCCTACAATACCATAGGTATGCATTATTCGCCTCATCTATTTTTCTCTTATACATATTTATATTCATGATGTGTGGAGAAGTGTCTAACACATATAAGCCATTTATAAGGGTCCCTCTAGTGATGATCTCATCATCCATAATTATTGAACAACTATTATTCTCAAAAACTAATTTATATCCACTCATTGTCAAGCAAAAGATGAAAATAATATCTTTGATAATAGAAAAGATAAAATAGCATATATCTAATGCAATAATAATTCCACCAGACAGATGTAGGATGACCTCCCCAATAGCAATTGAAGTAACTCTTACTCCATTGCTCATCTTCAGATCCATCTTGCCTCTGGCCAATCTCCTAGGTCTTGCCAGAACCTGCAACGAATTACAGATATGATAAACACTCTTGGTATCCAATACCCATGTGTTATCATGAAAATCTAACAAGTGGAGACTGATCATGAATATACCTGAAGCTTCTCCAAGCTTCTATTTCGCCTTATCTGCAAGGTAGTCCTTACAGTGGAAGCACTGTCTGTTGTCCTTTATCGGGTCTTTCTTGGCAACTTTTGCCTTACCCAGTCTTCTTTTGCCCTTGCCCTTCGTAAGGGTCTTACTAGCCTTCCTTTTCTTATTGGTCTCACCAATATAGGGAACTGGCTTCTCTTTCTTAATGGTTCTCTCAGCTTCCCTCAACATATTAAGGAGCTTAGATAGAGTCACCTCAAGCTTGTTTATATTAAAATTAATAATGAACTGCGAAAAGAAATCTGGTAGGGATTGAAGTATAAGATCAACACATAGGCTCTGGTTATCCTCTAGGACTATCTATATACTTCACAAAGCGAGCGATTTCATCCTCGGTTGTCCTTTCCTCGGCATGGGCACAATTGTGTTAAGAACATATATGATTTTCTCCTCCATGAGAATAATTCTCAAATTATGGAGTCAATCTATGTAATTTTGGACCAGTGAGACTGTTGGCATCAAGTATGTCACATAGGGGGTTTGCGAGTGACATGTTTATAACAAAACAAGATATAGCAACAATAAATAACATGCAGATTTTACAAAAAATACTAATTAAGATATGGACTTATATCTTAATGTACTCCCACTATTTTTCTAGCGAATCATACGAAACCCTCAACACGTGAGACAAAAGTCTCTGGCAGACTACTAGTGGGGATCGAGATCCAATTGGCGTCTTAGTGCAACCTCGAGGGACTCGACCAATTATAATAAGCCTAGAAGGTAGGCAACTCATGCCAATCATAACTCCTTTTGATTCCCATCATGTCTCCAAATTATCATGGTCTTGACTGCTTGACCAATCATAAAGTTCAGTTAAGTCATCACCATTGTTATAAGATGAGTCTGATTTGATGGATATGCTCTCGACTGCTCAACCAAGTCATACCATATCCTCAAGTCACTGGTGACATCTATATGTCACAAGCAAGAACTTGATCACGTAGATAGGTGAGCCTCGAGTGACTCGACCAACTCAACTTATGTCGTGATTCAATTTCTTCCTATAACGATGAAAGGCCACGTGGGTCAATCTTATTGCCTCATGCTTACCGACTTAATATTATCATAGGAGGGGTTTTCATTTTGTATCAGTCTCCTAATATGTCATGTCACACACATACATATTTTATATATATTTACATCGCATGCAAAAATATATATATATATATATATATATATATATACATATATCTAGTAGGTGTATAACACATCACATATGCAAGCCACATCGGATGAGCCTAATCATTTACAATAGGATCTATGTGCATCGACGTATGATCATCGATTCCGTCGGAAAGTCACATAACCATGCGGCGTGATCTCCCACCATGACATCGTGGGTCCCGCTGTCACCTCCACGCTCTCGCTGCGCCTCTCCATATAATTACAAATAATCACAGGCAAGTAGGCCCGATAATAAACGAGAAAAATAGAGGCTCGTAGGCCCTAATAATAATAATAATAATCATAATTATACACATCACAACACATGACTCATGATCATCCAACCACATAATACATCACATGTACATCACATCATATGTAGGATTACTAGATATATAATAATTAATTAAACTATTTAATTATTTTTTAAAAATTAGGATATGCTTAGAATTTCTAAAATTATCAAGGGTATTTTTGTAATTCTGGATATGGGGACAATCCTCAAAATTTCTAGAATTATTGAGGGTATTTTCAGAATTTTATGCATAGGACATACCTCAGAATTTCTTAAATTCTAAAGGGCACGATCATCCTTTTCTCAAAAGGATGTCGTAGCCCTTCCATCACCCTCATTGTGTCGCCGCCGCCACCGCTGCCCCTGCGCAGGCGATGGCTTCCTTGCCCACCGATAGCCTCCCCTACGATCGGTTCCACTCCCATGGGCGGCACCTCCATGGGCACCGCCCCTGTTCGGATTGGCCACGGGCGAGTACTGCCCCTGCTGGCGACAAGCGACAGCACTTGCGGGCGACGCTTCTGCCTGTAGGTGCCGCCCCTATAGGCTGCTGCCCCTGTGGGCGATCGCTAGCGTCTGCCACCCCTTGCGGGTGTCGTTGGCCTCCCTTGCGGGCTGGCCCTGGCCGCAGCCAGCCGCCCCTTTAGGGAGCCTGACCGTAGCCAACCACCCTTGCAAAGGGCCTGGTCGTGACTGACCACCCTCTTTCCTTGCTGTGAAAATACAGCAATAACACGTAGAACGATTCTACGCGATTCAATCTCATCACATGCAGTTTAAAACTAATCTTTCGCATGAAAACCTTGGCTTTGATACCATTGTTGGGAAACCTCAGCGGGAGCATCACATGCCCAGTGAAAATCAAAACAAAAAATTGGTTTCCCACACAGATCAAATCATTGTGCAAAAGATTAGGGTCGTGAGAAAAATACAAAAATCAAAAAAATTATGATACGTGAGAGATTGAATTTACCTAAGGAGATCATATATCCCTATATTCCAGATATGGATGGAAAGGATGAAGGAGGTCAAGTGTCCTCCTCTCTAGCGATATCCACATGATGGATCTCTACAGCAAAACTCCTCCAATCTGATCTCGCAACCCCTGTATAGAGAGAGAGAGGAGAATAGGAGGGGAGGCCAAAGCTGCAGCTTATCAACCACGAGTTTCCCCTCCTATTTATAGAGAGCCACCAAAAAATCCTAGGGCTCCAGCCTTAGTTGGTATTTGATCTCCATCCAATTACCCACTAACCTTGTATTATTTGATTTAATCTAATAATCTCCATGGACCTCTAATTGTGCCTCAATCAATGAGCCCATCAGCATAGGGCTTCATCTAATGAGAATATGGGTGATACCGAGCTGGCTGTGAGTCACTCCCATCAGAACTCCTTCTGATATAGTGAATTATTATCCCCATAATAATTCACTCGACTCATCGACTATGGACGTACTAGGCCACTACGCCATAGTCCTCAAACGGTACAAGGGGATCAAATCCATCGGACCTATCTATCCACAGTTACCGTGTATCTATAATCCCTCATCCAACTAATATCCCAAAGATCATATATTAGATATGGTGTCAAGTCATATACAGAATCAGTTTGTCTTGCTCTAATCGGATTCTATCGAAAAAATCTCTCTCTAAATCTGAATGACCCTGGCTAGGGATTTGTCTGACCAAGCACATATGAGATATTCCTCTCATGATACCGAGAGTCGATAATCCTTTATTGACACTCAATTGCCTTCGTAAGGTTGGCTACCAATCCCGATAACCAATTGTACCAGATGTGGAACTTTCCAAACCTGTAAGTCTGACGTCAAAGAAAGGAGTACTCATACAAGGTATCCATGGTATCTCAAGTCAAAGGACAAGATATACAACTGGGACTATAGAATCACTGTTTGACATTAGGTATTATCAACCATACAGTATTCCATAAGCGGATCAATCAGTAAACTCATTCTCCAATGAGCACATGTATTATATCCTTAGTGTCTCCATACAAGTGGCTATGAGACCAACCACCTCCATCATATTGATAGGTATATAGTACACTGGTCTGTCCAGTTATCTTGATGTCCCCCTCGAGTAACGTATGACCGGGATTATTTAGGATCTGTGTTTAAA
Source organism: Ensete ventricosum (assembly GCA_029747655.1). Classification (NCBI taxonomy): domain Eukaryota; kingdom Viridiplantae; phylum Streptophyta; class Magnoliopsida; order Zingiberales; family Musaceae; genus Ensete; species Ensete ventricosum. The sequence goes on along the minus strand of JAQQAF010000003.1, from coordinate 26,365,488 downwards.
GGTGAATTGATCTCATTATCGTGATCTCATCACGATCCGATTCCCATTACACAGAACCAAGGACATCACAATATATATGCTACAAACAATATAATGTGAGAATATGCTAATATTAATCATAAATAAAAGGATCACACAGTGTGTCACACATGTCATCACTCACGTGATTGGTTTGCAGGGCACTTGTAACTAGCATACAAGTGAGAAGATTTTGTCATAGTCAAATCCTTGCTTTGGATGATATCCTTTAGCCACTACCTTTGCCTTATAGGTCTCCACATTTCCACTCCAATCTTCTTCTTGAAGATTCATTTGCAGTCGATGGGTATAATACCTTCAGGTGCATCCACACTCAGAATTTATGGCTTCTTGCCACTTCCTAGAGTCTATACTCATAATAGCCTCTTCGTAAGTCTGAGGATTAACATCCTGAGAGTCCTCTCCACTAATATGTCTCACATATCTTTCAGGTGGGTGAGATACTCTACTAGACCTGCGCAAAATTAGAACTTGCATATAGGTTCCTGAATATGCTTGTACTTTGGAATGGTGCTTAAGCTAGATTCTCCATCCTTACTCAACTCTATCTCACTTCCACTGTTTCCACCAAGAATATGTACCTTCTTAAGGAACATAACTGTCTTAGCAACAAAGACCTTATGGTCCTCGGGATGATAAAAAATAATACCCCAAAATCTCCTTAAGGTATCCCACGAACGTGCATCATTCTTCCTTGATTCTAGCTTGTTGGGTTGTGTCTTTTAATATGGGCAAGACAATCCCAAATCTTAACCACCTTAAGATTGAGCTTCTTTCCTTTCCATATCTTATATAATGTAGGCACTACCGAATTTGATGAAACTATATTCAAAAGGTAAGTTATAATCTTTAGGGCATATCTCAAGAATGAGATGGGTAGGTCAGTGAAACTCATCATGGACCACACCATGTCTAACAGTGTGTAATTTTTCCTTTCTAATACACCATTAAGCTGAGGTGTATAAGGAGGTGTCCATTGGGATAGAATCCCATGGTCCATGAGAAAATGAGTGAACTCTCAACTCAAGTACTCTCTTTCTTGATCTGATCGAAGAGCCTTAGTACTCTTTCTAATCTAGTTCTCTACTTCATTCTTATATTCCTTGAATTTCCCAAAGGCCTTGGACATGTACTTCATCAAGTACACGTGTCCATACCTAGAGAAATCGTTAGTGAATGTAATAAATTATGAGTAACCGTCTCTAGCCTGAGTTGACATAGGACTACATATATCACTATGTATGAGTTCTAGTAGCTCAGTGGCTCTCTCTCCAATTTCGCTAAAAAGGAGAGTTGGTCATCTTTCAACAAAGGCAAGGTTTGCAGGTTACATATGACTCATAGTCGAATGGATCTAGGTATCCATCTTTCAACAACCTTTGAATCCTTCATAGATATGACCTAGCTTACAATGTCATACGTGTACATTGTTCACCTTATCTCGTTTCCTCTTAGATGTATTTATATTCATAATGTGTGAAGAAGTGTCTAACATATATAAGCCATTTATCAAGGTCCCTCTAGTGATGATCTCATCATCCAAAATTATTGAACAACTATTATTCTCAAAAGCTAATTTATATCCATTAATTATCAAATAAAAATAAAAATAATATTTTTGATAATAGAGGGAACTAAATAGCATGCATCCAATACAATGATAGCTCCACCAAGCATATGTAGGGTGACTGATATGAACCCTTGGGTTTCTATAGTAGACGGGGATGAAAAAGGGGATAAACGACCACTTCGAGGGATCGAGCCTCCTTGATCACTATAGGGGATCGGCCCTCCTTAATCACTATAGGGGATTAGCCCTCCTAGGATTTTAGCCAATAAGCTAAAACAAAAGTCTTTTCATTGATTGATTAAAAAGAAATAGTTGAAGCCATATTTATAGAGATTCTTAGTCGTATCCAACTCCTATTAGGACTCTTAATCAAATAGACTCCAACTCGTACTATGACTCCAAATCAACTCCTACTAGGACTCCTAATTAACTTAATTGGATCGACCAACATGACTCAATAAAGAACATGACTCAATAGATGAGAACTCAACCTTGTTAGGGTCCTATCAGACCCATCCTTTTCAGATCAGCCTTGTCCTCAACACTGAGTAGCATCAAATTTCGGGAGTACTTCAGTCCAGGATATTTTCCACACATCACAACCCTTTGATCAATTAAATAGGGTCTCCACTTTGTGTAAGCAATGGGTTGATCGTCTAGTGTAGTCATCATTATAGTCTTTTGAAAAACCTTCTTCATTCGATGGCTAGTGGCAGTTCCACGTCTTCCTTTGAGGATCACTACTTCAAAGTCTTCCAGGGGCATCAACAAGAAATCTACAAGTAGTTATTTGCCCTGTATAATTAGCTTTGCCTTTGAACACTTATGATCATAAGTTAAGATTCGTCTATCAGCAATCTTGACTTCGAATTTATCACAGTCTTCAATATGATAGGCCAATTAGTTAGCAAGCTTTCTATCCATAAAATTCTTAGTGCTACCAGTATCAGGCTGTTTTAAAATTCCTTCAATTTTCTTATTTTGCGGGTTAGAGTAGCCGGCTAATGCATGTATGTACTATATGTGTGATAGGTCCAATATCTTCATCAGAATCCATACTTTCATGATCGGATCCCATATCGTTAGTTTCTGATTCCTCCATAATTGGCTCAATCATCATAAGTTGCCCTTGTTTACATTAATTTTCATCACAACTTGAGCACAAATCCTTTGTTGATTTTTTCTTGGGTTCTTCTCGGGTCAGCTTTTGGATTTCCAAGTTTTGGCTAGGAGTAGATGGGGTGGGCGGCTCATTGTACCTATCTATTGAAGCTTCTATTTCAGCGAGTATCCATGTTAATTTTTCTTTAATGCATGCGGGAAAATGATATGGCAGTTATCATGGTGCGGGGGTGGTGAGCTTTAAATTCACATCAAATCTCCATATCAAGTCCCACGATAAATATTCTCACCAATTATTTCTTAGACCAATCTCGAGTTTGGTTCGACAGGCGCTCAAATCTGCATTGGTACTCATGTAATTTGGAAGTCTAGTGAATTTTAGCGAGCTATTCATTAATGTTCTCGTACTCTGACAATCCAAGCGAATCAAGAGCTCTCTCTTGAACTGTCCCCATAAAGAGACTCCGTGATAGGTCTTGTACAAATCATACCACTGGATCGCATCACCATCAAGTTGATTTGAAGCTACTTCCACCTTGGATTCTTCTAGAGTTCTGTAGAAGTGAAAGAACTTTTAAGCACATGAGATCTAGCCGATTGGGTCTCCATCTTCCTATCCGGGGAACTCCACCCTCATGTATGGGCATCTTTTGTCCTGCCCTTGATCATATTTTTCAAATCGGTTCTCTTGAGATTGAAACTTTCACCATGCTGAGATTTGTTGGGGCTCTCTAATAGGCTCCTTTTGAGTTCGTTGTAGAGTTCATGCAATCTTTCTTTCATGTAGGCTTCAAAAGCTTCAAATCTTGTTCCAATGAGTTATTGATCGCCATTGCATAAGAGTGCAGATCTGTAATCTTCAATTCCTATTCTGGTGTTTGGTCAATGACATCAGCAATGTCTTATTTGGTGTGGCTACAAAGGAAGTGGGCGCTTGTAGTGAGGGATCGCTGCTATCGAGGCTGTGGCAGACAAGGAAAAGGGGGTGACGTTGGTGTAGCCGATAAAGGAGGAAGATAGCAGTGGTTGAGGGCTGGAAGTTGCCCTATTTAGGTCACTGTGAGGAAGGAAGGTTGTTGTCTTATTTTTGTTGCTACGTGGGGTGAGAGTGTTGTGGGTTCAAGAGCGTCCAAGACTAGAAGGCAGAAGTGTCGGCGTAGAAAGAGACCTGGCTATAGCTGCGAAACTGGTGGTGATGACAAGTTCCTGATGTTGTTGTGTAGGTGGAGGATGGCAGCCAAGGAGATGGTAGGAGGGGGTATCGCTTCAAAGTAGGAAGAATAAATCACGAGGAAGGGGAAAAGAGGGTGGTTTGGTGATCTCGAATGGGATCGACCACTATTGATGATGGCTAGCAGTGCTTGGGAAGGGAGAAAGAGGGCAATAGTGTCGAAGAAGATGATCGTGGAAGGCTGAAAGAGAGGCAAAGGGCAGGGGGACAGAGACGATTGCGGTAGAGGGTGCATTTGCAACAAAGGTGGCAACGGCAGAGGCGATTGCGGCAAAGGCGGTGGCTGTGGCAGAGGAGGGCGCGACTGCTGCTGTAGCAATAGAGGCGACGGCTATAGCAGAGGAGGGTGCGACTACTACTGTTGCTGCTAAAAGCAGCACTATGGTAGGTGAGGCAACAGGGGGGTTCTAGCGATAGCAGCAGAGGAGGAGGTAGCAGAAGAAGAGATGTGGTGCCCGAGGAGGGAATGACAATAGCGTGAAGAGAGGGAAGAGTGTAGTAAGGAGAAATAGTAGCGGTCGGCGACAACGTGGCTGCAAGCGACGGCGTCAGCGTCGGCAACCAATGATGACGATTATCGGTTGGCAAAGGAAGAAGGGGGGTTCTGGCAAACGGTGGCTAGAGCTATTGTAGCTTTTGGTGGAGAAGAGGAAATGAGGGCGAGGCTGCAATGGATAGGGGAAAGGGGAAGCCAGTGGTGACAATGGTGGCATTGGGTAAAGGAAGAGGGAACGCATTGGTGCGGTGGCGATAGAACAGGGGCAGCGGCAACAGCGGTGGGGAGGTGGCGATTACAAGGGAGGGGCAGCGTCACTGGCAGCATCGTTGATCTCTAATGGGGCTGAAGGCAGCAGATGAGAGTGACGACAGTAACGACAGGAGGGGTGGTGGTGGCTCTGATCTCTAATGGGGCTAAAGGTAGCAGATAAGAGCGACGACACCAATGACAAGGGAGAGAAGGTCGCACTGATATCTTATGGGGTTGAAGGCAACAGATAAGAGCAATGGCAGCAGCGATTGGGGGGGGGGGGGGGGGGGGGGGGGAGGTGGCGACGACGCTTGAGATAAAGAGTAGGGGAGGAATAGCAATGGGTGCCGTGAGACTCTGTAGTGGCGGCAGGCGTTGATCAGTGGCTGTGGCTGGTAGAGGAAGAAGGGGTAGGCGCCGGGGACATGGCTGGGCAGCGAAAGCTATGGTGATAGGGGTGAGGCGATGAAGAGGTTGAGGGCGATGGCAATGATGGTGAAAAAGGATGATAGAACTTCCCAAAATTCTATCGCTGGATTGATCGCTGAAGGGGATTGGCCTCCTTGGAACGCTCTAAGGGTTCCTCCCTCCTAGGTAGTCGATCACAAAGGCTGAATAAAAAAGATATATTGCTTGTTGAAAGAGGGGGGTGGCTACAAGCTTTATATAGGAGTCCAAACCCTTACCTTGGAGAGACTCCTCCCTTAAGTAAAATTCTCCTTTCACCCCCTAACCCTAGCCGACTTGCCCAATAAGGGGGCGACGGCTAGGAGACTCCAACTCTTCCAAGTCTCCTCTCTCGAACCCTAGCCAACTTGTCCAATAAGGGGGCGGCGGCTAGGAGACTCCAACTCCTCCAGGACTCCTTCGCTGAACCCTAGCCGACATACTTAATAAGATAGGAGGCGAGTAGGTGGGTTTTTATTAGAATCCTTCATGGTTTTATTAATTACTACTTGGTTGAATAGGACCCGACCCTGCTAGGGTCCTATCAGACCCGCCCTCTTTAGATCAAGATTTTCCTCAAGGCTAGGGCTCTATTAACTCCGGGAACCTTATCTTCAAATTTTCATATGTTTCCCATGTGGCATCCTCGATAGGTAAATTACTCTAATGCACTAGCAATTCAGTAGAGGGATGTTGGCGACGCATCATGATCCTGCGGTCGAGTATCGCTTGTGGCTGGACTTGAATATCTCCATCAACAGTTGTGTGTGGCAGTTGGCTTGGGCTGATTCTTTCTTTCCCAGCTTAAGTTTAAGGCAGGACACATGGAAGATAGGATGGATCTTAGCATCAGCAGGTAAGTCCTTTATGTACGCTATAGCTCCAATGCGCTCCGAGTTCTGATAAGGCCCATAAAAGCGAGGAGGTAACTTCATGGATGCCCGTGTGTTGATTGACATTTGCTTGTATGGTTGGAGATGAAGAAATACCCAATCTCCCATAGAGAACTTCCTTTCGCTTCGATGTGTGTCAGCTTGCTGCTTCATTTTAGCTTGGGCGGCTGAGAGGTTATTCTTCAGTAATTGTAAGATTTTGTCCCTATCAATTAACTCTCGCTCGACTTGATCTACTTTGGCTGAGCCAATTATATATTTTGGGATTACAGGGGCTGATCGACCATACACCGCTTCATATGTGGTACATTTAGTAGAAGAGTGATAGGTTGTATTATATCACCATTCGACCCAAGGGTTTCGTCCATTCCTTTGGTCGGTCTGTCACGGGCTTAGCTGATTTTGCCTAAGTCATGCGGCACCCATGCGTGTCCATTCGCAAAGGTCAGCCCTCCCCAAGATCTCCTAGAGTCCCTTAGACTTACAAAAGAAAAAATGGGCCAGAAGAAGTAATTCCCACGGGATCCACAAGCAACTACTCAAGCAAACACTTTATAAAGCCAAATATAAATTACACCCCTGGACATTACAAACTCAGAGAGGTTGCACACAAAGGATAATGGTCCATTACAAATCGAAGTCCCCACAAGTGCTTACAAGACACACTCGTATTTACAAGCCAAAATTAGCCATAAAGCAAACCAAACTAGGGCTGCTAAGCCTACTGTAAGCCCGCTTCTTGCTATACAAGGTACTTACATAAATCAAAGGACACGGACAAACATGAGTATTTCATCGAACACCTTGTTTACATTGTTGTCCGTGACATTCTCCCCCACTTATTCCTTTGACATCCTCGTCGAAGCCGCTATAGACGTTGCATCTCCTCGCATTTTGCTGAATCTTCAATCTTTTGCTCTGGCTGCAACACGCCCCTTTGGCTCCCAGCCGCTCTCCGCTGTTGTTGTTTAGTAGTCGAACTCTGATCCGCAATGCTGCTTCAACTCACCAATGACTGAAGCTGGTGTGGGATCGGCTCAGTTATGCTCTCCGCTATTGTTGGTTCTCATGGATCCTTCTGATGAAGGAAAAGACCTGCTTTATTATGCGCTAGTATCACAGTATACTCATGTTGCTTGAACTGGATGGATGCTTGTTGGAACTTTGACGAGCATCACCTCGTAGACATTAAGGTTTTTGAGATCCTTCCTCCACAATGTTTGCCCATTGATCCTTCCTTCATGTTTAATTGTCACTTCTAAGTAGGTTCGCATCACTCTCACTTTTGCTTTGCATTCAATTAGAAAATGAAGCGAACAATCTACTCTCAGTAATATTGATCACCAATGGTGAGGATTTGACAACTATTATCTTCCATAAGCTTTTTTTGAAGGGTCATTGAACCTATGCAGAGCTCCTCTGCTCGATAAGTAAGAGAACTGGAATACTTGACTTCACCCATTCTCTTAGTAGTTGAGAAGGCAATGTTACTTGGCTTCGCTCACCTCCTCGAGTTAAGAGAATTGGGGTACTCGGTTTCACCCATTCTCTCGAGTTGAGAAGGCAAAGGTTACTCGATTTTGCCTGCCTCCTCGAGTTTGTACTTCATGCATTGAGCTGGTTACTAACATTCGTGCGCTCTTTGCTCATATTTCTGAAGTACTTGAAGTGTTTACACTCATTGTGTTGAGTTAGCTACTGTGATTCGCCTTCTCACTACCATTGAACTTCTGGAATGCAAGAAGTTTCGCTCAAAAAGAGCAAAAAGTTTACCCCAATTTGGAGTCCCACAACTTACGTCTTTGATAGTTCTGGTCACCTTTGGGATTGTATCATCTTCTCCATCACCTTTGTCGCCTACTCCTCTGAGTAGAAAAGGTATAGTACCGTATACTGCCTACTTCGTTCCTTGGTTGAGCACTCCTGCATCAACCCAAAGTCCCTCGCTTTTGACTATCTTGATGAGAAGACCATCGACATTGGTCTTATGAAGTTCCTTGGCCTCTACCCTTCCGCACTGTCTTGGTACTTGGAGTTTATTTTTGCATTCTCCACCTCCTCGGCCCCTTTTATGACCAATGCTCTCCCTCCATGAGAGCAAGGGATGGATGACTCCACAGAAGTCCCGCCTCTGCGGTACCATGGTGCTACCAAGCCCATAGCCCTACTATCCGTTACCTTGCATCTGTATCCCTTCCTTCGCGATCGATAGATCCGCCTCTATGGCACTGTGGTGCTCCTCTGAGTCCACCTCCTTTCTAACCGATGCTTTAATTTTGGGTAGCTGAGCCCCACTGGACTCGTTGTTGCTTCCTCGCCTCTTTCGACCACCTGCTTCAACACTATTGTGTCCTCCTAGCAGTTCTCCTTGGTCGATGGAAAGATAGACTGTAACTCTCATGCATGGCCTCCGCCATCTTGTTGCAGGGCTCGCGCCAATTCTATTCTCCTTAGCTTCCTTGGTGGCAACGTTCGCTTTCTCGGCCTTGTCCTCTGACTGGTCGGGCTCCCTTAAGCGAATGTGAGCACTGAAGTAGTCCAACTCTCCAGCTGCTTCGATCATACCTTTGTATAATCAAGTCCCCTCCATGGGACTCACTGGTACTTGCAATCTGACTTCTCCCTCGGTGGTACACAGCCCCCATATGCTGATGACCAAGGCTTTCATCTGATGCAAGCTTCGATGCGCACACACGGAAGACCCACCTCTGCTGTACCGTGGCATTCACTCCTTGAATCCACAGCCCATCTTGCCTTTGCATTGTTAACTGAAGTGGAGCTCCTAGTAGCTCATGATCATTCACATGATCATGTCCCCCTCCATGGGACTCACTGGTACTTGCACTTGGACTTCTTCCTCGGTGGTATACAGCCCCCATATGCCGATGACTAAGGATTTCATCCAATGCAAGCTCCGATGCACACACGAAGACCCGCCTCTACGGTACCATGGCATTCAATCCTTGAATCCATAACCTTCTTTTTGTTATGTCGTACACCAAAGTGGAGCTCCCAGTAGCTCCTGATCATACCTCCACATGATCTTGTCCCTCACGGGACACAATCGCCTGTGTTGCATTGCCATGAACTATTCCACCATGATCCGCTGCACCATGTCGCCTCCTGGTGACATCTCCATTGCATATAGATTCTCGCGTGATGAACTCGAACTACGACTTCTCCATGTGTGGCCTCTGCCAACACATCATAGGGGCCTCCGCCATCTCCGATTTTTGGTTCGCTCCCTTGGAAATTCACCTTCGTCCACCCACTCTTGGGTCACACTTGGACGAAGCATAGCTCTAGGACAATCCGTCGCCTAGTAGCTTCTGAAGTCCCCCTGACTTCGCTAGAATTGGTGCGCCATTGTCTGGATCCTGGGCCTCTATCCCCTACCAGCATAATCTCTGATATGCACCACTTGTTCTTGACAACTCGAATGGCAACACTGTGGCATATTCTTCAAGAGTACCCGCTTCTGCGTCCTCCTGCCCCGTGCTAAGGTATCCTGATCCCAACTTTACCTCCACAAGTTGAATCACCTTAGTTACTCTGTCAAATGCATCTCTGAGGTAACTTGCATGTGCCTCGAAGCTCCCTTTATCTTTGGCACCATGCAAGATAGGTCCGCTCCATTAGAATGAAGAACCCATGGAATAACATGATCTCACTCTTGCCTCTACAGGAGTTCATGCCCTTGACCTCTGTCCAAGGAAAGCTTTGTGCCTCCTCTCCATGTTCCATCTTCTATGTCGACTCTCTTCATGTGGCTTGGATACTTCACCAAGTTCCACCCATGTCACTCTGCTCCTTGATTTGCATTGAGTTAATAGTGGCCCTCGCATCCACCATTCCACGGGTCAGTCCTCCATTGAGTTCGATTTTCACATCGACTCGAAGTGTGCCTTCATATGATGTTGCCTTGGATTGCTCCCCCACTTGATCTCGAAATGCATCCACCAATGTATTACCTCATTCGAGATCATGCGATGACTCTTCGTCACTCGCTCGGTCCGTTGAGCTTTGTGGAGATATTACCTTGAGAAACTCTTCCTTAATATGTGCGATCTGTTACACATGATTCTCTCTCTGGAGAACTAGGACTTATCCCTCCTGGACATCTATCCTATTGGAGCAACTTTTCTCTTTATATTCTTCCCACTAGAAGTTTCGGAGACCACCATCCCCTTTGGACTACTCCGTCTTGCTGAACAACTTGTGCCTCGTTCTGCCCCCGTAAATGTACTTGCTAGATTGTGACCCTTTGCCAATACAGTCCCCACTGCACCGTTCAGGGTCTAGCAACGTGCTAAACTTGTTGCACATTTCAACCACCTATGGACGTATCCTTTCCATATCGAAGAGAAAGTTCTGATGCTCCATGGCACTGAGTTCCGATCGCACCTTAGGATGGCCATGAACACTCCGTCATCTGTGTACAAGCCCTTGCATGAGTACCGAATCCTTTGAGTTAGCAATTCCCTTTGCATGTTAGTCTATCCAATCGGAGTTAGTTATGAGACTGGTGAGCCCAATCGAGTCAGTTATCAGTTGGTTGGAGTTTATTTTTATCTTCGGTTAGGATGGAGTCAGTTATTACTTTCAGTTAGGAGTTTATCAAGTTAGTTAAGAGTCAAAGATTAGCGGGATTCTTGGCAGAGCCCTATAAATAAGGCTGTAAACTATTTCATAAAAATAAAATCAATGAAGAAGTATTAGTTTTAGCCACAAGCAAAACCCTAGAAGGTAGATCCCCTCGCAGTGATCTAGGAGGCCCGATCCCCTCGAATAGATCGATTATCCCCCTTTCCACCTTCTTCCTCCATGATAGAACCCTAGGGTTCTATCAATTGGTATCAGAGCAGTGATCATCGGTGTTCCTATTGTGATTCCGCGGTCGCTTCTCTCGTCATCATTGTCGCTGTCGCCATCATCGTCAAACGTCATCGTCGTCATATCTACCATCTTGCTGTAATAAAAAACAAAGAGAGAGAGAATAAAAATTTGTAGCCACCCCTCCTTTCTCCTCATCTTCCAAAAAAAAGAGAGAGAAAGAGAAAGAAAGGGAGAAAGAAAAGAGAGAGAGGGAAAAAGAAGAAGAAGGGCCCCGCACCTTCCTCCTTCTTCCTCCCCACCTACCTGTTGCCAGCTCTCTTCACCACTGCCATCTCTTCCCGGCTACCATCTCCCTTTATCCTCTAGTGCTGCCTTCCTCCCATGCATCCCTGCTACTATCATCGGCCTCTGCCACAGCAGCCACCTGAAACACCAAGGCGCCTGCTGCCTCTTCCCGTCGGCCATCACTATCCTCACCACGGCCACCTATTGCTGCCTCCTCCTCCCGTCGGTCATCACTGCCCTCACCATGGCCACCCGCTACTGCCTCCCCTTCACCATCGGCCAGCCCTCATCTTCTTTCCTCTGCCACAACCGCATCTACCGTAGCCACCTTCATCATGTTGCTGCCACCTAGCCAAGTTCCAGCAACCACATCCATCTTTCTCTCATCCCATTGCTTGTCTACACCGACAATCTCATTGCGACTAAGTCCGATCACATCTACGATGCAAACTCATGTCCCTGACTCGATAGCAGAAAGAGCAAAATAAGAACTGAACATCACTTATCTACAATCCTATGCGATGACTACAGAGGATGCACTTGATGCAAGGTTTAAAGTCTGTGAGGCTCGCATGGAAGACAGATTTCAAGAGCTCCTCTACGAAATTCGAAGAAGCCAATTAGAGAGCCTCAACAAAACTCAACATGGTGAAAGTTTCAAAGGGAGTCGATCTGAAAAGTATGACCACGGCCAGGACACAAGATATATAAGCATGAGGATGGAGTTTCCTAGATGGGAAGATGGAGACCTAATCGGTTGGATCTCACGTGCTGAAAAGTTTTTTTTATTTTCACAAGACTCCGGAGGAATCAATGGTAGAGATAGCTTCCACACAACTCGAAGGTGATGCGATCCAGTGGTATGATTTATACAAGACCTATCATGGAGTCCCTTCACGGGGACAGTTTAAGAGAGAGCTCTTGAGTCGCTTTGGACCGTCGGAGTACAAGAACATTAATGGACAGCTCACCAAAATTCATTAGACTTCTACAGTATAGGAGTACCATAGCAGATTTAAGCACCTATCGAACCAAACCCGAGATTGGTTCGAGATACAATTGGTGAGAAAATTTATTGAGGGACTTACTCCTGAGATTCGGTGCGAAGTTAAAGCTCGCCATCCTCGCACCATGATAGCAGCCATATTATTTGCTAGTGTACATGAAGGAAAAATCATTATAGACACTCATCGAAACAGAAGCTTCAATAGACAGGACTTCAAGGTAGTCAACATAGACAAACGCAAACAAGAGCTTCTGACGGTTGAGATAATTAAGGAGGAAATAAAAACTAACAATGTGGAGCTCGAATATGAAGACCGTGATAAACTTCTGATGATTGAACCAGCTAAGAAGGAATCAAAAATTGATAATGTAGAGTTCGATCATGAAGGCTGTGCCAAATCTGAAGATAAGATTGCTAATGGGCAAACCCTAATTGATGATAAAAGGTGCTCAAAGGTAAAACAACTACTTGTCGATTTCTTTTTTATGCCTCAGGAAGACTTCAAAGTGGCAATCCTCAAAAAAAGATATGGTACGACCACTGGCCATTAGATGAAAAGGGTTTTCTAGAAGACTACAATGGCAACTGCATGAGAAGACCAAACCATTGCTTACACCAAGTGGAGATCCTACTTAATTGATCAAATAGTCATGATGCATGGCAAATATTAAAGTGCTCCTGAAATCTGATACTGCTCAGCCTTGAGGGCAAGGCTGATTTGAAGTGGGCGGGTCTGTTAGGACCCTAGCTAAGTCGGGTCTATCCATTCATGATTAAATCGAGTCGAGTTATGTTAGTCTATCCAATCGGAGTCAGTTATAAGACGGGTGAGCCCAATTGAATCAGTTATGAGTTGGTTGGAGTTGGTTTTTATCTTCAGTTAGGATAGAGTCGGTTATTATTTTCAGTTAGGAGTTTATCAAGTTAGTTAAGAGTCGAAGATTAGTGGGATTCTTGGTAGAGCCCTATAAATAAGGCTGTGAACTCTTTTATAAAAATAAATCAATGAAGAAGTATTAGTTTTAGCCACAAGCAAAACCCTAGGAGGCAGATCCCCTCGAAGTGATCTAGGAGGCCCGATCCCCTCGAAGAGATCGATTATCCCTTTTTCCACCTTCTTCCTCCATGATAGAACCCTATGGTCCTATCAGTTTCATTACCCATCTTTGCTGCTCGAGAGAGGATATCTTTTGCTCTAAAAAGTATTTGTGGCTCTTGTGGTTAGTCTTTATTTGAAAGCATCGGTCGATCTAGTAAAATCTACACTTTATCACAGCGTGCACAATCGCTAGCATCTCCTTATCATAGATGAACAATTTTTGGTGGGAAGGAGATAGTGCCTTGCTGGTGTAGGTGAGGGGTCAGCTTTCTTGCATGAGGATGGTGTCGATCCCAACTCTCAATGCATCCACTTCGATGATAAACGTTTTACCGAAGTCGAGTAGTCTAGCACCAGTGTAGATGTCATTGTTGTCTTGAGAGCGTCGAAGGCAGTGGAGGCTTTATCCAACCACCGAAAGGCCCTTTTTTAGCAAGAATATGAGAGGAGCACTGATCTTTCCATAATCCTTGATGATCTTGCGGTAGTGGCTTGTCAATATGAGAAAGTCGCACAATGCCTTTATGTTCTTAGGTGTTGGCTAGTTTTGCATTGCCTCAATCTTTGAGGGGTCCATTGTTACGCTTTCCTCTGAGATGATGTGCCTAAGATATTCCACCTTCCATTGAAGAAAGATGTATTATAATTGTTTAATAAAAAGAGTATGCTCTTGAAGAATCGTCAAAACAAGTCGTAAGTGGCAGAGGTGACTTTCTAATGAAGGGTTGTAAATAAGGATGTAAATGAAGAAAATCAACACGAACTTACGAAGATGACTCCAGAAAATATTGTTCATGAGGCTCTGAAAGGTAGAGGGAGCATTGGTGACACCAAAGGGCATTACCAAAAATTTATAGTGGTCATTGTGCATCTGAAAGGCAGTCTTTAGAATGTCTTCTTCATGCACAAGAATTTGGTGATATCCGGACTGCAAATATAGCTTTGTGAAAACTTATGCCCTTGTTAATTTCTCAAGTAATTCATCTACCATGAGGATAGGATACTTGTCCTTGACAGTTATGTCATTGAGGGCTCGGTAGTCTATGCACATTCTCCATGTTCCGTCTTTCTTAGGTACAAGGAGCACCGACAAAGAATAAGGGCTGCAACTCGATCTAACGGTCCTTATTTCAAGCATCTCCTGCACAATCTTCTCTATTTCCATCTTTTGAAGGTGAGGATAGTGATATGGTTGAGTATTTTCTTGTGGTTTGCCCAGTAGGATCAGAATCCGGTGGTCGTGCAGTCGGGTAAAAGGTAGGCCGCGCGGTTCGACGAAGACATCTAAAAATTCAGCAAGTATTTAGAGAAGGTTTGGGTCCTCACTTTTTGTCGGCTCCCTCACATGTTGCTATTGGATTTACATAAGAAAGCCACTGTTCACCTTTTGCAAAACTTTCTCCATTCATTGTGTTGAAATCGTTGTCACGTTGCTCCCACGTTTCCCGCATAGGATCACATGTTTTCCTTTGCTGAAAAACTTCATAATTAATTTTAAAAAATTTTAGGAAACATCACCTAACATAGTTAGTCATTCAATGCCAAGCACTGCCTCATAATCAATGAGTGGAAGGAGGAAGAAATCATCAACTATTTCTTGGTCCTACAGCATCAACTTTACACGCAGGCATCTTCGATCGCACTTCAAAATTTTGTCGTCGGCTACCTTAACATCAAACCTACTGTAATCTTTAATATATAGTACCATCCGAGCAGCAACCTTATTGTTCATGAAGTTGTTGGTGCTCCTACTATCGATGAGGACAGTTATTGGCTGCTATTTGAGTAGTCCTCCCACTTTCATCGTCTGCGGGTTTGTGTAGCCGGCAAGAGCATGCATCATGCAATCAACTGGTTGTGACTCCTCCTAGGTGTCCTCCTCTTCATGCTCAAGGTCCTCCTCTTCAATGGGTTTAATCATGAGGAGCCTACCTTTCTTGCAACGATGCTCGCAGCTCCAAGGCTCGTTGCAGTGCCAACACAAACCTTTCACGTATCAGTCACTAAGTTCTTCTCTCGTTAATTTTTTTGGCTAAGAAGGTCGGCTGGTAGTAGGAGGAGCCAAAGGCCTAGGTGTTGCTGGTCAGGTGATGACCCTAGTCCTTTAGACATCTTGGTTCAATCGCTCTTCTTAGAGTCGCGTGAACGAGATAACTGTCATTAGTGTGTATGGTTGTCACGCCTTGACTTCTCCCTGAATCTCCCGTTTCAATCCTTCGATGAAAGTTCTGACAATTATTTTTCAGACCAATCTCTTGTTTGATTAGATAATCTTTTGAACTTGGTCTGGTATTCTTGAATAGTGGAAATTTGACGGATCTTTGCAAGTTGGTCATCGATGTTCTTATACTCGATTGGTCTAAAGCGGATTAGCAATCTGCCGTTAAATTGCCTCCATGTAAGGACTTTGTAGGTGTGCTCAAACTAATCACACCATTGGATTGCATCTCCTTCAAGGTGTATAGCAGTAATGTCCACCATGGATGCATCCGGGGTCTTATGGTAGCGAAAATAACGCTCCGCACACGAGATCCACTCGGTCGGGTCTCCTTCTTCTCATCTAGGGAAGTCCACCCTCATGCATGGGCATGGAGGGTCCATCGTAGGTCCTCCTTTCTCCTGGGAGTTCTCTCTGTGATCTGAAATTTTTCCTTGTTGAAATTTCCTTGGGCTTAGTGGCCGACCCAAACTGAATTCAACAAAGAGGGCGCATAGTTTGTCCTCCATACGCATCTCAAAGGCCTCAACTTGGCATCGATTAGTACTTCAGATGTCATGGCATATGACCCTAGATCGGTAAGGTTAAGGTTCTTCTTTTACTATCGGGTTAAGGGCATGTATTGGTCGGGAGATTTGGTAGCTGAAAAGATTGGTGGATCGAAGGTTGAAGGTTACGGTTTTGGGCTTAGTAGCCTATTTTTTTAAGTGCGGTTTTTGTTGCTATTTGGAGGTGTTTTGGAGGCTGAAAGGGGTTATAATGGTAGCGGCTTAAGGCTAAAGAGATGGTTTAAAGGTGCTATTGATGACAGCAACAAGTTTGATAAGGATCGGTTGGGTATGCACTGAATAGATGCTGAAATATTGTAGTAGAATTTTTCATCAAAGAGACAGCAGTTTCTCGATGAAAGTTCTAGCAGTAAACCGATGCTTTATGGAGAGAATTGATAGAAAAAAATTGGTGTTGATGACAGCCAAGATGATCAAAATATAGCTAGAAATTCAGCTGCAATACAGCAAGAACATCGACAAATGATTTGGCAGCAGAATTCTCATTGAAAAAATCAGTAGTTTTGCGATGAAAAGTTGCAGCAGTATATAGATGTTTTATAGATAATGTCAATGAGGAACTGATGTAAATGAAAGCCACGTCAATGTAAAAAATATGTAGAAGTTTTCATCAGGAATGAGATGGCAACAAGATCGGTATTTGGTAGCAAGTATACAATTGAAACAAGGTACTTTCGTTCATAAAGATAGTAACTTTATCACAATGAGTATTTTGCAGTGAGGGAATAGATGAAACTATTTTTAGGGTTTGTGGATATAAAATTGCAGTAGTAGTAAGGTTCTTGCAATAGAAGCAATGCCAGATCCTGATGCAATTTGGAGTAGTAATAATAGAAGATGGATCTGTGACAAAAGGTGATGATGATGGAGTCGACGATGAAGATAGCAATTGTGAGAATTGCTTGGATGATGGTGGGCGGCTGGAAGGACAGCAAGGCACCAAGATTGCTACTACGATACCAAATGATAGAACTCCGCAGAATTCTTTCGCTGGATTGATCGCTGAAAGGGATCGGCCTCCTTGGAATACTATAGGGTTCCTTCCTCCTAGGTAGTCGACTACAAAGGCTGAATAAAAGAGATCTATTGCTTGATGAAAGAGGGAGGTGGTTACATGCTTTATATAGGACTCCAACTTGAGGGTTCCTCCCTCAAGTAAAATTTCCCTTTCACCCCCTCACCCTAGCCGACTTGCCCAATAAGGGGGCGACGACTAGGAGACTCCAACTCCTCCAAGACTCCTTCACTAGACCCTAGCCGACCTGCTTAATAAGATAGGAGGTGGCTAGGTGGGTTTTTATTACAATCCCTCAGGGTTTTATTAATTACTACTTGGTTGAATAGGATCCGACCCTGCTAGGGTCCTATCAAAGGGCAGCAGGTGCAGTTGGCGATGGTGGGAGATAGTAGGGGAAGAGCAGTAGGCACAGCTTGCTGCGTGGCCCTTTCTTGCTCGAGCAAGAGGGGCTAGCACTAGAGGAGCAGTAGGGGCATCAGCGATAGGGTGTGACTGATGTGGGAGAGGGATAGTAGTGAGTGGTAGCGGGCTGGCTCCTTTCTTTCTCAAGTAGGATAGCGTGGCTGTGGGCTTCAATCTCTCTCTCTTTTTTTCTTTTCTTCTTTTTTTCTTTTTTTTTTTGGCTAATGATGGTTGTAGCAAAGATGGTGATAAACTGCAGTAAGGTGGCAAGTGCAATGGCGATGACGATGATGGCAAGGACAACGACGATGATGTAGATGGCGACAGCGGTTACATATGGCAAGGAGAGCGATGAGGATGATGAACGAAAATAGCAAAAGTACGTAGGAATGCTACTCTGATACCAATTGATAGGAAACCTTGGGTTTCTATATGAGGACAAAAAAGAGGATAAATGATCACTTCAAATGGATCGAGCCTCCTTGATCACTATAGGGGATCGGCCCTCCTAGGGTTTTGGCTAAATCAAAATTCTTTTCATTGATTGATTAAAAAATGGTTATAGCCCTATTTATAGATATTCTTAGCCCAATTTAACTCCTATTAGGGCTCCTAATCAAATAGACTCCAACTCCTATTATGGCTCCTAATCAAATAAACTCCAACTCCTAGTATGACTCATAACCAAATAGACTCCAACTCCTACTAGGACTCCTAATTGACTTGACTGGACCGACCAACATGACTCAATAAAGAACATGACAATAGATGAGGACCCAACTTGTTAGGGTCCTATTAGTGACCTCCCCAATGGCAACTGCAGCAACTCTTGCTCCATTGCCCATCTTGAGGTTCATCTCACCTTTGGCCCTCTAGGTCTTGCTAGAACCTGCAATGTATTGCAGATATGATAAGCACTCCCGGTACCCAAAACTCATGTGTTATCATGAAAGTCTAGCAAGTCGAGACTGATCATGAATATACCTGAAGCTTCTCCAATCTTTAGTTTCGCCTTGTGATAGGACTCCAATAGGGTTGAGTCCTAATCACCCTAGAAGTAATCAATAAGAACCCTGTGAGATTATAATAAAACCCCACCTAATCACTTACTAGCTGTCACCTCCTTTATTGGGCTAGTTGGCTAGGGTTTCTAGAAGGTGTCGGTGGCCTTGGCGCCATTATAGCAGCCGCCCATCCCTATTAAGGCAGGGCGACTATAGGAGGGGCAAGGGGATAATTTTACTTATGTATTAACCCCTCTTGGGCTACGATTTAGAGCCCTATATAAGTATGTAGCCTCGTCCTCTTTAAATCAAGCAAGATCAATTCTATTTTAGCCTTGTTAGCTGACCCTAGGAGGGAGGAACCCCTATAGTGTTCCAAGGGTTGATCCCCCTCAAAGATCAAATACTATAGAGCTTCTTATGGGGGTCTATCATTTGTATCAGAGCCACGTTCCTGCTGGCCCTACTACCATCTCTGCTGCCTCCACCCACCCAAGCAATTCCCATACTGCACGATGCTCCTATATCTTCTACCCTAAGTCGTAGATCAAATTAATCTACTATTGGCCCCCTGCGTTGAATTGGAGATCTAGTAAAATTTCACCACCCATGCCTATTCACTACTGCAAATCCTTTACCTTACATATTGAAGAAGCTTTTTCGTATTTTCTATGCTGCAAAATTCTATCGTCACAAACGTGATCATTGCTGCGAAGGGAAAACAATGTAGAAATTTTAAGTCGCACTATTACTTCTTGAAACCGATTATTACTCATCTATTTTAGATGAAATTTTTATACAACTTCATAGATCATCTTAGCCTTCATCTAAGATTGATCTTTGGAAAAAAAATCCTTTCTGAAACTAGTCTTATTGTGTTGTAATTCCTCATCGTGTATTGTTGAAATTTTACGACGAAGAATCTGCCTTCCATCTTTTCATCAATTTTCCTACCGTTACGCTACCAAAATTTCATCGATCTTATTTACTGATGTTACCTACATCTGAACTAAGGTTTTGACGTCAAAATTTTGCATATTTTCCTTGGATTCTCGTCTGGAATTTACGTCGAGGACTCATTATTTCTCCGACGCAAATTCTGTTCGGCAGGACAGCACATATGCAGCATCTTCTTCTTTGAATTCCATTACATTTCGTTGCTATCTTTTTCAGTTTCTTGGACTCTCTCCTTCTAATCTTCAATCCCTGCCATCATAGCCCAAATTTCTCAGTTTTTTGCTAGAATTCTCGTTAAGAAACTACTATTTCTTCGACGATAATTCTGCTTCTGCAAGGCAGCATATGCTACAGCGAACTTCGTCAAATTCTATCAAACCTTTGCTGTCATCTCTTCCATATCTGAACTCATCTTTCCCTAACCTTCGCTCTCTACCATCATAACCCCAAATATCTTAGTCCTTCACTGAAAATTTCATCAAGAAACTACTATTTCTTCAACGACAATTCTACTTCTATGAGGACAACATCTACCGCAGCCAACCTTCGTCGACTTCTCCCAAACCTCTGCTGCCATCTATCCCAGATCTAAAATCCCCTTCCGTAATCTTCATCCACTTTCATCTCAGCCCTAAAACCCCACTAAATCATAGCCAAAACTCCATAAAACCATAGCCCCAAACCAGACCCAAAATAGCCACAAAACAAGCCCCAAAAACCGCAGCCTTCAACCTTTGGTCCACCAACCATTCAGCTATCCGATCTCTCTTATCCCTTCAACCGCAACATGCATCTCTGGCTGCACAATGTTGCTAGTAGCAATCTCTCGCTGTCATCCTCCTTGATCATAGCCAGCAGCTATCCCTTGTGGCACAAACGCTACCAGTAGTGATCCTTCGCTGCCATCTGTCTTCATCACAGTCGTATCAATCTTTCGTTGCCAACTGCCTTGATCGCGGCCAGCATCAAAGTGAACATGACTAGTAGTGGTCTCTCACTCTATACCGCCATTGTCCTCCTCTACAATAGCTGTGCACTTCGCTACCCCATCTTCCCCCTATTGCAGTCGCACCCTTACTGCAACCAACTCCACCTACATCCACGACGTCGCATCGCAACTGTAGCTGATGTTGCTGCTGTCCGCTTCTTCCTCCACCATCACTACTGCCTCCCGATTCGGATCCCTTGGCAGCCATCTTCCAACATATATCAGCCATGAAAATCACAGCCTCAACGACCATATAGCATCACCGCAGACTCGCAACCAATATTCCTATTGTTGTCTTCTTCCTCCATCGTTGCTGCTACCCTTGGCTGCCATCCTCTATCAATGCAACAACCACTTGGAGACTTCACCACCGTAGCCCTGACATTTTTGCAGCATCATCATAGCAGCACTTTCTCATCCTTTTGTTGCCACTACTACCTTCAACCTAGAGATTGCAGCTACACTCTTCAATCGGTTATTTGATAGGTTGGAGATCTTTATGTCATGGCACCGGTGGGCCTCTTCGAAGCCAAATTGGAGGCTTTCAAGATACATATGGATGCTAGACTATGCGCTCTCTTCAAGAAGTTTAGATTGGACTGCTCATCGAGCTCAAGAAGATCACAACGTGGAGAAAATTCAGATTGTAAAAAGAACCCACTAGAGATAAGAAGTGAAGTTAAGACATGATAGCCCTACACCTCGATGACATCGATCTCCTTTGCACAACTTCAAGAAGGACACCTCAATCATGATACTTAGAGCATAAGAGCTACATCCCAACCAACAGCATATAAACCTTCAGCACCAATCAATTACAAGAACCTTGACGAAGAACTAGCGATGATCCGTTAAACCTCCACCATCCAAGAGTACCAAACCAGATTTGAAAGGTTATCGAATTAAACTTACGATTAGTCTAAAAAATAGCTATTGAGGACTTTCATTGAGGGCTTGAAGCCAAAGATTTGATAAGAAGTTAAAGCATGATAGTCGTACACACTTAAGGCAACCATCTCCTTCGCGCGACTCAAGAGGAGCCATTGAACTATCAAGCCTAAAGGACTAGGGTCGCTCCCCGACCAGCGACACCAAAGCTTTCACCTCCTCCTACTATCATCTGACCCCCTCAACCAAAGAAATTAATAAGAGAAGACCCTCATGATGGATCGGTAAAGGGCCTATGTGGGTGTTGTGATAAACTGTGGAGCCCCGAACGAGATTGTAAAATAGAGAGACATTTGATGATTGTGGCAGAGCGAGGTTCTCCACTTCTTGGTTGTGCATTTCATCTTTGGAACTCCTCGGCTTCTTGCGTTCATAGTAAGAGGTTTTGTCCATCTTTAGATCATTTTTAATGTTCATGTTCATTAATTTATCTGGTTCATTTGTCAAGGGTTCAAAGTCCTCATCACTTGATATTTCACTCGATGAGTCATATGTTCTCAGTTCAAATTCCTTCCTGTTCTTTGAAAGGTATTCTTCAAATTCATTTTGAAAAGTATTTTCATTTAATGAATCATTTAGATTAGTTGTGATTTCATATGTCATTTCTAATGTATGTCATATATCGAAAGCTGAATCAAAATAAGAAATCCGATCAAATTTATTTTTATCAAGTGCATAATATAAGGCATTTATAGCCTTTGCATTCAACGAAAATATTTATTTTTCATAATCATTCCAATCATTTGTTGGAGTGGATGACTTCTGAAAATATTTTTCAACAATACACCACAAATCAAGTTCTATCGAAATCAAAAAGATACACATTTGTATTTTTCAAGATGTGTAGTCTATCCCATTAAACATAGGAGGACTTGTGATGCATTGGCCCTTATTAATCCTAAAAAGAGCATTTCTCTTGGGTGTTAAACCAAATGAGAAAAACATATCTCTGATACCAATTGTTAGGATCAATTGGCACTAAGAGGGGAGGGGGGGGGCGGGGGGATGGGTGTTGGGGGGAGTGGGGCGAAGGAGTGTTTGTGGGATGAATTAGTGCAAGTGTAAATTCTAGTTTTAAATAAAAACTTTTTGCTTTAAGCAAGATAGGAAGATCCAAAGCTTTTTGTTCAAGTAAAGCAAGTGAGTGATTAAAAGAAGATTGCTAAGTTACTTGCTCATAAATTACTTAAGAAAGAGCAAGGAAATCCGAAAGATAAGCAACATCGTAAATGAAGTGTTTGATATAAAACCATACTTTCAAAGAGTAAACAAAATCAGAAGCGTCAATACAAAATTAGTAAGCAAAGAACGCAAATGAAGAACTCACAAGTTTTATAGTGGTTCGGCACCAACGGGCCTACGTCCACTCCCGAGTCCTACTCTTTGAGGCACACCGGCATCCACTACCGATCTTCTTTGGGTGAAGACCAAACTCTTGCACTTTGCTTACAAGGGAGATAAGATTACAACTCTTTGATCACTCCCTTACCCATGTTCTTTTTCTTAGAATTCACACATAATATTTTTTCAGAATATACTCTCCAAAACTATTGTATGAAATGCAAGAAAACTTAAGGTATTTATAGACCTAAGTGACTTCAGAATTTGGAGCCAAAAATCAAACTCACCCAAAAAAATCTGAGTACGGGCGGTTCACCTGCCGATTTTGGCGGGTCAATCGTCGAAAGTGCCCAGATTCCTAGGTACGGGCGATTCAGCTGCTAACAACTGTTCGAAATCCTGGGCGGTGCCGATTGAATCGCCACTCACCGATAGTTTACCCGTCGGAATATCTGAAAAAGTGGTTCCCTCCACTTTTCAAATTTCGGCTTGAACATGATGTTGACCAATTCTTTAGTCAACTGATTGAGCTCAACCAAACCCTCATAGTGGACTTGATTGTCTCTTTGAGTTGATTTGGATTTCTTCTAAATCACACTCATTTAGGACTCAATCTTAACCTACGATTTAAATATTACAATCAAGACATGACCACCAAGTTTATGATCTTACTCTCGCAATTCGACAACCTTCGGAATCTCCAACAGTCTTACGATCTTCCTTTGACGATCTCCTGGCATGTTCCTAGTGATCTTCCTAATACCTTCGGCAAAGTCTTAGTGAACTACTGGCAACCTTTCACTGCATCATCCAAAACTTTAGCCCGATGACTAAGCTTGATCCTAGGTCCATGTCTGATCTGCAAATCCTTCTCTCATCATAGTTAAACCTGCACGATGTTACCTACGACTTAATTAATTATAATCATAATGACCAATATATCCACTTCAAGACCTTTCTAACTCCCGGTAAGCCTTTCAGCTACCCCTGATAATCTTCCGGTGAGTCTTAGACTTTTGCCATCCTAGCAAACTCCCGATACCCTCGGCGAGCTCTCGATGCACTCCTAGCGAGTTCCCAACCGTATCGTCTGAACCTTGGCCCGATGCATGGACTTGACTTTGGCCAAACCTCTGATTGTCATATTCTCTCTGTCATAGTTAATCCTACATCAATCAATTGTAACAACACATGTTAGATCAATAACCCATCAACTGATTTTATCATCAAAATTTGAGATTCAACAAGACCTTGATTAATGGCTTATATGTGTCAAACACTTCTCCACACATAATGAATGTAAGTATATCTAACATGAAATGAGATGAGGTAAATGAGCCATACCTATAACATTATAAGTTAGGTCATATCCATAAGGGAAAGATTCAAAAGTTGTTAAAAGATGGATACTTTGATCCATTCAATTATGAGTCATATACAACTTACGAGCCTTGCCTTCATGGAAAGTTGGCCAACTCTCCTTTTAGTGGAACTAGAGAGAGCCACTAAGTTATTGGACCTACAAGGACTTTCAAAATGTTAATCCTCATAACTATAAGGAGGCTATCATAAATATAGACTTTGAAAAGTGGTAAGAAGCCATGAATTTTGAGATAGATTTCATGTACTCCAACAAGGTTTAGAACCTTGTGGATGCACTTGAGGGTATCATATCCATCGATTGTAAATGAATCTTCAAGAAGAATATCAGAGTAGATGAAAAGGTAAAGACCTATAAGGTAAGGCTGGTGGCTAAAGGATATCATCAAAGGTAAGGAGTTGACTATGATGAGACCATCTCACCTGTTGCCATGCTAAAATCCATTAGAAAATACTATGACTATAAGATCTGGCAGATAGATGTGAAAATAGTATTCCTCAACGGCAATCTCGAGGATGAGGTATATATGATACAACCAAAGGGATTTATATCCAGAGAGAGTCCAAATAAGGTGTGCAGGTTGCTCAGGTCTATTTATGGACTGAAGTAAGCTTCTTGAAGTTGGAACATAAGATTTGATGATATTATGACTTCGTTAAGAACGAAGATGAGTCTTATGTGTACAGGAAGGTAAGTGAAAGCACTATCAACTTCTTGGTTTTGTATGTGGATGACATCCTAATCATTGAAAATGATGTAGGAATGCTCTCCACAGTTAAAGCTTGGTTATCTAGAAACTTCTCCACGAAGGACTTAGGGGAAGCATCATATATTTTGGAGATCTAGATCTATAGAGATAGATCCAAGAGGATGCTTAGTTTATCCTAGTCTAGGTACATAGACTCTATTATCAAAATATTTAGCATGAAAATTTTCAAGAGATGTCTCATATTGATGAGACAAGGAATATCACTTTCATGAGTATGTCTCCAGAGACTCCTAAAGAAAGGGTAAACATGGATAGGATACTCTATGCCTCCACGATAGGATCTATTATGTATGCTATATTATGTATCTGGCCTGATATAGTACATGATTTGAGTGTCACGAATAGGTATCATGCAGATCCAGGTTTGGAACACTGTAAAATAGTAAAGTGTATCCTTAAGTACTTGAAAAGGATAAAGAATCTTTTACTGGTATACAGAGAAGATACCCTCCAGGTTGAGGGCTATATGCACTCGAGTTTCCAGTCTGATACCCATGATAGCAAGTCGATCTTAGGGTATGTCTTTACCTTGAATAGAAGAGCAGTGAGTTAGAAGAGTTCCAAGCAAGATACTACTGCTGACTCGATAAAAAATGTGGAGTACATTACTGCAGTAGAAGCAGTAAAGGAAGGGGTGTAGATGCAAAAGTTCATCGGGGATTTGAGAGTCATATCGAGAAGTATGGTGCCAATTCCCATATATAGCGACACCAACGGGGAAAATAGCTCTAGCAAGGGAACCCAAGTCTTATCAGAAGTGTTCCGAGTAGGTTCCAACTAATTAGAGAGATCATGGCCTATAAAGATGTAGCAACAGAAAGAGTTTCATCCGAAGATAATATTGTAGATCTATTGACAAAGTCGTTGGCTCATATTGTCTTTGAGCGTCATAGGGGTCTAATGGGGATCAGACACATAGGTGATCTGCTTTAGGCCAAGTGGGAGATTGTTGGTTACAGGTGCCCTATAAGCCAACCACGTGAGTGATGGCACGTGTGACATGCTACATGATCTTTCTGCTTATGATTATTATTAGTATATTCTTACATTATATTATCTATTGTATATATATATATTATGATATCATTGGTTCTACATAATGAGAATCGGATCGTGATGAGATCACGATAATGAGATCGATTTGCCTTTAAACATAGATCCTAAATAATCCTTATCATAGGTTACTCGAGAGAGACATCGAGATAACCGGATAGACTGGTGTACTATATATCCATCCATATGATTGAGGCAGTTGGTCTCATAGCCACTCGAGTGAGGATACTAATGGTACAGTACAGGTGCTCATTGGAGAATGAGTTCACTGATTTATCTGCTTGCAAAATGTTGTATGATTAATGATACCTAACTCAAACAGTGATTTTATAATCACAGTTATATGTCTGGTCCTTATACTTAAGACACCAAGGATGTCTTGTTTGAGTACTCCTTTCTATGACGCTGGACTTACAGGTTTATAAAGTTCCAGACTGGTACAACTAGTTATCAGGATTAGTAGCTAACCTTACAAAGACAATTGAGTGTCAATATAGGATCATCCACTCTCGGTATCATGAGAGGAATATCTCGTATGGTCTTGCAAAGACAAGTCCCTAGCCCGAGTCCTTCGAATTAAGAGATAAGGAGTTCTCCAAGAGAATCCAATTAAGGCGAGACTCAAACGGATTTTGTATATGGCCTAATAGTACCATGCCCGATATATGATCTTTAGGATATTAGATGGATGAGGGACTATAGATACATGGTAACTGATGATAGATAGGTCCAATGGATAAGATCTCTTATACCATCTGGAGACTTTGGCATAGTGGCCTAGTATGTCCATAATCGAGGAGTTAAGTGAATTGTTATGGGATAATAATTTTATAAGTTAGAAGGAGTTCTGATAGGGAGGACTCCTGGCTAGCTTGGTGTTGGGCCTAGAGGGTCATACACATATGATGAATGTTTCAGCAAGTAGAGGATTGGATATGAGTTATCCAATTAGCCTATATTCTCATTAGATGAGATCCAACATTAATGGACTCCTTGCATAAGGCCCAATTAGAGGCTAATTGAGATTATTAGATAGAGATTCAAAAATTCAAGATTAGTGAATAATTAGATGGAGATCCAATACCCACTAAAGTAGGATCCTTAGGGTTTTTGGTGGCTCTCTATAAATAAGAGGTAGGGGTGGCACATTAGTGGAAGACTACACCTTTGGCTGGCCCCTCCTATTCTCCTCCCTCCCTCCCTCATCTTCTCAGCCAACCAACCCTTCCCTATTGCGAGAGGGCAAGGAAGAAGATAGCAAATCTTCTTCCACGAGTGACTAGAAGGTGCGCAAGAGTTGCGAGTTTTGGGCTAGCTAGAGAGGAGGACGTTTGACCTCATTCATCCTCATGATTTTGGGTTTTATAAATTTTTTGTGTACCAATCTTTGCACGATAATTTGATATACATAGGAAACCTATTTTGTTTTTGTTTCTTACACTATGCATGTGATGCTCTGATGGTTTTCCAACACGTAGGCCCCAATAATAATAATAATAAAATCACACATACACAATCAGATCATATGGTCTATGGTTATTTATCCACATCATACATCACATG
The DNA here is from genome assembly GCA_029747655.1 of Ensete ventricosum. Classification (NCBI taxonomy): domain Eukaryota; kingdom Viridiplantae; phylum Streptophyta; class Magnoliopsida; order Zingiberales; family Musaceae; genus Ensete; species Ensete ventricosum. The sequence goes on along the minus strand of JAQQAF010000003.1, from coordinate 26,338,001 downwards.
TACACACATCATCATGTATGACTACTAGATAAATAATAATAGTTAATTAAATCTTTTAATTAACTATATTTTCTAAATTTGGGACATATAAGAAATTTTTTTATTCATGAAGGGTATTTTTAAAATTTGGATAGAATGATAGACCTCAGGATTTCTCAAATCCAGAGGGGCAAAATCATCATTTTCTCTAAGAAAAACCCTAATTCCCCTTCTACTGCCACCCTTTACGGCAGGCAACACCGCTGCAGGCGACCACAAGTGTGGTGGCACCTCTACTGCAGGCAACACCGCTGCACGCGGGCCTTGCCCTCGAGCGGTTGCCTTTGCCTGTAAGTAGCCTGCTCGTGGGTGCTATGCCTGCATACATCACCTCTGTGGTGCCGCCCCTACAAGCGGTTGTCATCGACGTCGCCCCTACCTGTAGGAAGTTTGCCCGCGAGCACCTTGCTCACAGGCAAGCAACTCTTCCATATCCCTTGCACGCACTGACCCTCCGCAGGCGATCGTCGCAAGCATCTCCAAATGCAACAAGAACACATAGAACAATTCTACACGATTCAACACAACACACTGTTTATAAGCCAATTATCGTACGATAAACTTGGCTCTGATACCACTATTGGGAAATCTTATCAAAAGCATCACATGCATAGTAGAAAAATAAAACAAAAAAGTCTCCTATATTGGTTAAATTGTCATGCGATGATTAGTGCACAAAAAAAAACTACAAAACTAAAAAATTACGTATCACATGTTAGATATTTTATCGATGAAGATCATATGGACAAGTATACAATACACCAGTCTGTCTGATTATCTCGATGTCCCTCTCGGGAAGCCTTTAAGAGGGATTATTTAGGGTTTATGTTTAAAGATAGATTGGTCTCATTATCATGATCCAATTATCATTCATGGATCTAAGGATATTATAATATATGTAATAGTCAATATACAGTGAGAATATGTCAATAATAATAAGCAAAAAAATTACACAATATATCACACATGCCATCACGTATGTGATTGACTTGCTGGGCACATGTAACTAGCAAATGATGTCTCCATAGTCGATGTAGATGGATAAATTCTATAAATAAAAAATAATATAATTAGAAGCACTATAGTTCATAATCTAATTGCGTACCTGAGCAATCAAAGTAGTCATAATATTTACTTAAGGCTATTAGGTATAATGATAGGTTTGGGTCGAGACTAATAAGCTTTTACTATGTGACCAATTTTGTCATAGTCGATAGATGATTTTTTATTATTGTTATTGTTGAGATACCAGAACCACTAATAGTTGTGGTGATTAATGTTGAAGTTATTTTTTTGAGTTGTTTGGGTTGAAGTTGATTTAATAAAAAAAATTTAAAATCAACTAATGATTGGGTTTGGATGTACAAACAATGAAGATATGATATGTTGGAGGAGATACGAGGAGTCGTCATTCGCAAATCTCCCTCGATCACAAGCTGATGAGCATCGTCGATGGTTATGGCTGTTGGAAGTGGATTAGTCAACATGTAGTAGGTTATTGTAGTTTAGGAAGTAGAGCTCGGAGGCCCTATCCTCATCCAATGATCCGATCTAGGATGTAAAAGAGAGGGCAATCTCTTTCTGCCTCTCCTGAGTCCTTCTCTGGATCGAATGGTGGAAGATAGTGGACCTAACGTTTCTCAATAGCTACTAAAATATCATTTCCAAATGTGATCTCTATTGCAATTGACAAGTGTCAGACTTTTGACCAAGGTGCCTAATGACCTTGACCTAACGATAAGGCATTGGTTAGTGGTGGACTTGATGGTGGGTCAAATTTGGATCTTGTCCCTGCGATGCACAAGCGATCCATCGTCTTTGGATCATCTGATCCTTCCCCTACAATCATGGCATCCCAAGAAATAACCACGATCTTTGATCAAAACCCTATTCTCTCAATCTCTCTTCTGTATCAGACCTTATCGTCCCACATACACCCGCTATAGGTGCTTCACCCCTTGTCCCTTCTGCACCTCATCCCTCACTCACCTTCTCATCTTTCTATACCATCTAATGAAGGTACACCCGAGGTTCTTATGATGGCAGATACCCTTTCTAATCTTGAAGCCTATAATACATCGCCCACCTACAGGATTACCTTATTCAGAAGGATAATGATTTAAAATTATCCAGAGACAACATCCATGCAAATTTAACGGTTATTGATGGGGCCATTAAAGGTAAAAAGAAACTAAAAAAGAATCTTTCAAACTCGATTTTATGCCCTTCTGAGGTTCCCTCTTCTACTCCTTTGCATCTTGCTAATGATACTATTTAGTTAGAATTGTAGAGGTATAAGGAAGAATCCAGTCCATGACTTCCTTATGACTGTAGGGTCCATTGCCATGTATTAATCATTTTATATGAGATATATACCACTACTGATCAATTAGAAAGACTCATTAAAAACTTCAATACGAACTACAGCGGTGCCTTTAAGCTAGCTATCGAAGCTGTAGGAGGTATCTTATTAGCATGGTTCCACCCCAAGGTTTATCAACTCATAACTTAATTTATTGATGTAGTTATTCAATTTCATACATGTGATTTATGCTTAGTAATCAAGTTCTTGTGCATAATTATTTATGGTCTAGCCTTAAAGAGTTAACTTTTTTTAGATTTACCATGGTGTATTCTTGGTGATTTTAATTAGAATTAAGGTTAATTTTAACCCTTATGATTTTGATCATGAACTACTTAAGTTCTTATGGTTTACTTGTGTATAAAATAACCCTCATATTTTTAAAAATATAACATATAAGCTCCTCTCGTCAAGTCTGAGTTAATAGATATTAGAAAGTGCTTATATGACTCATAATAAACTATTAACTTTAATGACATGTGTATTTAAATTTAAAATAAAAGATCTATTTTAGCTCCTATAATTTTGGCCATAGACCACTTAACCCTCATGACTTTGCTTGTGTTTAAAAGAAACCCTATATTTTTAAAAACATAGCATATAAGTTCCTCCCGTCAAGTTTGAGTTTATAGACATTAGAGTCTTCTTACGTGACATACTGACTCACATTAAACTATTAATATAATAATACATATAATTGAAGTTAAAAATAAGTTCATCTTGTCGTAGAAGAGAGAGCGACGGGGATCATAGTGGTGGACAAAGACAAAGAGATAGAGGTAGGAGAGGTTGGAGGCAAAGATGGGGGAAAGCTGAATCACCACATATAGGCGCAGTGGGTGAGGGCACAGGAGAGAACAAAGTAGGAAGCAGTGGGGATGAAGACACCTAGAAGGAGGAAGAGGAAAAAGAGATCATTACGTTATGAGTGTCAGAATGGTCGATACACATCCACCTAAGGTAGGATCAAAAGCTCTTGAGCTTGTCGTTAGCACAAGAGGGGCTACATACATACGACATGCTGCTAGGCAATAGCGGCTTGGTACTGTTGGTGGTGATCACTTCCACGACAACGCCTTCTCTAACCACTGATAGTGGTCTCAATTTTTTGATTTATTATATATATTATAATATTAATAATTTATTATGAGTCAGCATCTCCCGTAAGTATAATTTAATGTCTCTTTAACTCAGATTTAACAGAAGGAGCTTATATGCTACGTTTCTGAAAATGTAAAGGTTATTTTAGATATGAGCAAAATAATAAGGACTTAAGTGGTACATGGTCTAAACCATATGGGTTAAAATTGATCTTTTTTAACTTAAATTATATGTGTTATTATATTAATAGTTTATTATAAGTTAGTATGTCACGTAAGGAGACTCTAACGTATGTTAACTCATACTTGATGGAAGAGACTTATATGCTATGTTTTTAAAAAATATAAGAGTTATTTTACACACAAATAAACCATAAACGCTTAAGTAGTCCATGACCAAAACTACAAGAGCTAAAGTAAACCTTAACCCTTTTAATTATATTATGGATTTGTATGATAAAAAATGATAGTCATGTTTTTAGGTCAATGTCTATTTCATTGTTTTCGTGACTTTATTAAATATTATAGATTAATTGATTTGGATTTCTTTGGTTCTAAATATATATGTTATAAAATTAGAATTGATTTTTCTCATATTTTTATAAGTATTGAGTTTTTGATAATATTAATTGGATATAATCTTTTAGAAATTTATTTATTTATCATTTACCTAGACAATTTTCAGATCATGATCCTTTAAAAATTAATTTAATATTATCAAATTTATCTCCAACCAAGTTTTTTTTATTTAAGAATTTTTGGACTAATTATCCTGAAAAAATGATTTAGTTATACTATTTGGACTTCTTCCTTTATTCAAAATAGAGATCCCCTTAATAATTTCCATTGTAATATGTATAATATTATATCTTCTATCTCCACTTGAATAAGCATTGCCTAGGATTGTTGGAGAACAGATTGGACTCCATTAGTGATTCCACAACCACTTTACAGGCTTCTTTATATAATTTCAATTCTTCTAACCAAGATCTACGTCAACTTAAATATTTTTATAAACTCTTCTAAAGTAAATAAATCTCAACTAGTGGGCTAAGGCTAAATGAGATTGGATTAATGAGTCATAGAAATGTAAAATACTTTCATAATCTAATGGCTTATCGTGTTGGCATAAAAACTATAATTATGCAATCTATTATGCGAAAAATTATTATGTCAGGATTTGAAATCAAATAATACGAGATCTGTTCACGATGCGTACCTTTAGATGCCATCTGATGGAGATCCAAGATCTTCAAGAGCACCGCCTATCGGATCTGAATAACGTCGAATATCGATCTGTAAGGAGAACTAGAATAGATCTAGACCTCTTCTCCTCTCTTTCTATCCTTTCACAGGACCATTGTAATTGATGGTTTTGGGGAGATCGAGAGAATAACCGTAATCTCTCTAACTCTATTCCCTATTATCATTCTGTGCCTTTTCGTGCTTTAGGTTTATAGTAGGTCCTGTCTATTTATATGCGAGAGCAGAGGGTCTAGGGTAAGTTATTAGGAGAGTTCCTTCCATCAAGGGCATCTCCTAAAATATCCCAATATAATATAAATTTTATTTAATATTGGCTAATATCTTTTATCAGAATCCAAATAATTCATAATATATCTTATTCAATTAATAAAGGGCCACATAATTTACATTCCCCCACTTAATAATTTTATATAATTGATAAAATATAATTGATATCCAAAATCAAAATAAACAAAATAAAATTTATTTAAAATTAATTTTATATAATTGGATTCTAAAAATTTTGAAAAGCATTTTATACATGGCCATGATTTTAAAAATAAGCTAATAAATCCAATAAGCATAATAATACTATATTCAGTCCAACTATCAATGTGAGTCATAGCGGTTGTATGTTATCAATGTCACACTTCCTTCTATACTACAACACTGTTAGTCTTTCCTTATATAGTCTATAATGACCCCTGTAATTTGTCTTGTTAAGACAATCTTGTTTCTTACATTCAACCATAATATGCATAAATATAAACACAAACAGGATAGCAAAAATAAATAACTTTAATTATGCAAAAGAAATATTAAGAATAACATCCACTTAAACATGCATCATCATATCCTTAATGACTTGCTCACAAGCTTCATTCTAAGAACATGTTCTTTAAATGTTTTACATTGCAAAGCTTTAGTAAATAGATCAGCAATCATCATAGTGGTGCTCAAATTTTTAATTAACACTTGTTATTTCAGAACTCTTTCTCTAACCACCAAGTACTTTATCTCAATGTGCTTAGAACCACTATAGTACTTATCATTCTTAGAGAAGAAAATTACTGCAGTATTATCATAAAATATCTTCAGCGGCTTGGCAATTGAGTCGACCACACCAAGTCCTGAGATAAAATTATGTAGTCATAAAGCTTGATTTGTGGCATCAAAGCATGTCATAAATTCAGCTTCCATCATAGATGATGCAATAAGTGATTGTTTTACACTTTTCCAAGAAATTACCCCACCAGCCAACATGAACACAAATCCTGAAGTGGATTTCTTGCTATCGAGGCAATTTACAAAATCAGCATCTGAATATCCCATTACTTTAAGCTGATCTGATTTCCTATATGTGAGCATATAATCTTTTGTCCCTTGCAGATATCTCATTACTTTCTTTGCAGCTTTCCAATGTTCCATTCCTGGGTTACTCTTGTATCTACCCAGTATTGCCACTAGAAAACTGATATCTGGTCTTGTACAGGTTTGAGCATATAATAGACTTCTAATTGCGCACCCATAAGGAATATTCTTCATTTGATCCCTTTCTAAGTTATTTTTGGGGCACTGATTTTGGCTGAATTTTTCACCTCTAGTAATAGGTGTATCATTGGCTTTATAAAGCTACATATTAAACCTATTCAAGATACGATTAATATAACATTTCCGAGACAATCCTAACAACTCTTGAGATTTGTCCTTGAATATCTCAATTCCAATAACATAGGATGCCTCATTCATATCAACCATCTTAAAGTTCTTATTGAGAAATATCTTGGTTTTGTGTAACAAACCAAGATCACTACTGGCAAGCAATATATCATCCACATATAAGACTAATATAATAAACTTACTCCCACTAACCTTCAGATATATACACTGATCAACGGTATTTTCCTTAAATCCGAAGGAAGTAATGGTATTATGAAATTTTATGTACCATTGTCTGGAAGCTTGTTTAAAGCCATAAATGGATTTCTTAAGTGCAAGCCCAACTTTTCTTTCCCTTTTCTATTAATCCTTCTGGTTGTTCCATATATATTTCCTCATCTAGATCCTCATTCAGAAATGTTATTTTCACATCCATCTGATGTAACTCAAGATCATAATGAGCTACTAATGCCATGATACTTCTCAATGAGTCCTTTCAAGAAACTGGAGAAAATATCTCATGGTAGTCAATGCCCTCTTTCTAAGAAAAACCTTTGGCCACAAGTCTGGATTTATATCATTCGATATTGTCCACTGAGTCACGTTTAGTCTTAAAGACCCATTTACAATCGACTCTTTTACAATTATTGGGCAATTCAACGAGTTCCCAAACATCATTCTGGTCCATTGATTTGAACTCATCTTTCATTGCATCATACCATTTTTCAGAATCATTACTTTCTACAGCTTGTGAAAATGATAAGGGGTCTTTTCATTCCTATATCAAAATCTGATTCTTGCAGATATACCACATAATCATCAGAAATGACATATTTCTTTTTTCTTTGAGATCTTCTCAAATCTGCCAATTGTGATTGTTCTACAAGACTATCAACGGCGACATCAACATCATATGAGAATTCATCAATGTCATTTTGTTGTTCACCCTTATCAATTCTCTCATTGATTTGAGGAACAACAATTTCTCGAATAGGGGATAATACAGGAGTAGAAGCCTGAATCTCCTCAATATCAAAATTAATCCTTCGAGATTTTTTACTCCCACTGATTTCACCATTTTCTAGGAATTTTGCATTACCAGATTCTACTATCCTCATATTATGATTAGGGCAATAAAATCTGTATCCCTTGGATCTTTCTGGGTAACCAATAAAATATCCAGAAATTATTCTTGGATCCAATTTATTTTCATGTAGATTGAAAACTCTTATCTCTGCAGGACACCCCCAAATATGTAAATGTCTCAAACTGGGTTTCCTACCAGTCCATAACTCAAATGGAGTTGATGGAACTGATTTACTAGGAACCATGTTCAAGATATACATAACTGTCCTAAGAGCATCACCCTACATTGACTCAGGTACAAATGAATAACTCATCATGCTCCTAACTATATCCATAAGAGTACGGTTTCGCTTTTCAGCAACACCGTTCTGCTATGGCACACCTAGTAATGCGTACTGAGCACAAATACCTCGTTGTTCTAGGAATCTAGCAAAAGGACCAATATTCTGATCGGATTCATCATATCTGTCATAAAATTCATCACCCTTATCAGATCTGACAATTTTAACTTTTCTATCTAATTGTCTCTCGACCTCACTTATGTACACTTTAAGAATATCAACGACCTGAGACTTCATATATTAGATAAACATAGTCATATCTGGACAGGTCATCTATAAATATGATGAAATACATTTCTCCACTAAAACAGGAAATATGGAGTGGTCAACAGATATCAGTATGAATAATTTCAAGAAGTTCTTTACTTCTTGTGGTATTTTTCTTTGTATGCTTAGTTTGCTTTCCTTTAATGCAATCTATGCAAACATCAAAATCAGTGAAGTATAAATTTTTTAAAATATTATCCTTCACTAATCTTTCAATTCTTTCCTTGGAGATATGCCCCAAACGTCTATGTCAGAATATAAAAGATATTTCATTATTAGAATTGTGTTTCATTCCAATACTTGATTGTAGGGTCAATAATGTATTTATAAATTCAAGATTCAAATTAATTTTTACCATCACACAGAATTCCAGAACCAACTTTTATTGAATCATAAAATATGCTGAGTTTACCATTACTAAAAGAAACACAGTATCCTAACTCATCAATTCTAGACAAAAAAAATTAATTTTTTAGAAATTGTAGGAATAAAACATGAGTCTTTCAGATCCATCAGATGACCCGTCTCTAGGCGTAAGTGATAAGTCCCTACTGATACCACTTTTGCTTTGAGACGATTTCCCATAATTATAAATTTTTCATGTTCTTTTGATTTCCAGATTGAAAGGAATCCCTACATATTATTAGTAACATGAGTTGAAGCGCTAGAATCAATCCACCATGTATTAGAAAGAATTTATGCAATGTTTGATTTAAAATATACAAAGGTTGAGTTTATACCTTTCTTTTCAAACCAAGTCCTAAATTTAATACAATCCTTCTTTACATGTCCTTTCTTGCCACAAAAGGAGTACTTTACTGTAATAGCTTTCTTTTTAATAGTCTGTCTAACACTTTCAGACCCAACAAATTTCTTTGATGGATGATGCTTCGATTTTCTTTTCTTGTTACTAATTCCTTGAGTAGTAGTCAGTACATTATATGAACTTTCTTACCTTAATCTTAATTCTTCCTGAACACACATACTAGTTAACTCATTCAAGTCTCACTTATCCTTATTTGTATTGTAGTGAATCTTGAATGGACCAAACTGAGAAGGAAGAGAATTAAGAATGAATTGCACAAGGAAAGATTCATCAACATTCATTCCCAACGCCTTCAGTTTTGTAGCTTTGTCAGCCATACTGAGGATGTGATCTTGAATTCCTTGAGTACCATCATACTGAGCTGTAGTCAGTTCTTTCATTAATGTGTCAGCCAATGACTTATCAGCATATTTAAATCTATCTTCAATAACCTTTAAATATTCACATGCGCTAGTTGCTACTGGTAATAAAGTCTTTATATTATTTGCAATTGTCATCCTTATGAACATTAAACTGAGCCTATCAGATCTTTCCCAAGCCTTCATTTCATTGACTTGTTCCATAGTATTTTTGTCAGTTAATTCTGTGGGCTTTTCAACAAGCAATATCAAATCGAGATCTAATACGCCCAATGTAAATTGCACATGCTCTAACCATTCTGAATAATTTGATCTAGAGAGTACAGGGACATTAGAAGCATGAGAATGTATGGACGGGAATACCACTGCAGAATATAAAATAACATTAATGCTTTTGAGTTTTACCAAAATATGATCAACTATTGATATCATCAATATTTAACCTTTGGGTAAAATATTGAACCTTTGGGTAAAATATTGACATATCTAGTGTTCACTCAAGATCATTTATGGAGGACTGATATCATCCTTGTGGAATAGTTTTGCTACCTTCAGGTATATAATTCTAAACTACAAGGATATCCAAAACAGTATCATCCTACACATAATTATTTGAAATAGATTATCCTTTAGGATTATCTAAATCTCCTAATTATGCATGTAATTTTGAATATTATTTCGTTAATGTCATTGAGGACTTGTTCCTTAATGTAATTTTATAAATCATTGATCTAGGCCACTTTGGTGACTACAAGACCAATGAAGTAATATAAAATATAAATTAAATTATACTATGAATGACAAGACTTTAATTATATTTTATATCATATAAGCCTACCATCCCAGGCTACTTTGGTAGCTACCGATCAGGCATAACTTAAGTAGATGAACTACAAATAATATTCATCAAGTTCATTTAAACTAATTTATGCTGAGATAGTTCAATAATAGGATAATAACCATAATAATTATTGAACACTGAATCAGTAGGAAAAAACTCATATGATAACTGTAATCAAGATAATACATAAATCATGCATTCATGTGAAAAATAAATATTATTTCATAATTCCCAACATATGCATGTAAATAACTAAATAAATATCCAAAAACCAATAATTGGATTTAACACATGCAATTAATAATTCATATGAGAAAACTATAAAGAAATAATAATTTATAAATTTTTTAATTAAACTAATTACTTTTATTTAATTGGAGAAGTCCATAAGTCCAATAATCAATGAATAATCAAAATATAATCATAATTAAATTTTATTGGATTATATATTGATCAATTTTATAATTAAGAAAATAAACCATAATTTCTCAATTTTATAATGGTAGAATTGTAATTCTAAAAGAATATAAAAGAATTACAAAATTTTTTAAAGGGTAAAAATGTTATAGGATTAATAAAACATAAAAAGGGTAAAACTATAAATAATCCTATTCAGGCGAAGGATAAAACTATAATTTCGGTGAATGGTAAAATTGTAATTTAAGCCTAATAGCAAAATTGTAATTTTTCACTTAATTGCAAAATTATAATTTTCTTTTTCGAAAAAAAAACCCTAACTTTCCCCTTCGTCTGCGGCGGTCTACGTGCCGCTGGGCACTGGTACGCGACCGCTGGCATGCGGGGCTTGTCGCCGCTGGCGTGCGAGGTCGCCACTTGCGCGACCTCTACTGCACGCGGCTGCCTTCGTGTGCGGCCGTCGCTTGATGCGGTCGTCGCTTGATGCGACCGCCGCTTGATGCGGCTACTTCCGTTTGCGGCCGCCACTTGATGCGGCTGCCGTCTACGCTCGACCGACTGGGCCGTCGGTAGCGTGACTGCCGCCGTCTCTGCCCTGTGCGCACACGCTACTGAGTGCAGCGTTGCCGTAGACAGATTCGACAAAAAAAACGTAGCAAGATTGTTGCGTCTTTTCCACAATGCACAACCATCAAGAATCGTTCGCAAGCAAACGATTAAAATTAACAGATAGGAAAATATATCAATAAGATATTCAGATCAATGCATCGTAAATAAAAATAATAGATCTAATATATTTTATCTCAAAACCTAGGCTCTAATACTAATTGTTGGTATAAAAACTATAATTATGCAATCTATTATGCGGAAAACTATTATGCTAGGATTTGAAATCAAATAATATGAGATCTGTTCACGATACGTACCTTTAGATGTCATCTGATTGAGATCCAAGATCTTCAAGAGCACCGCCTATCGGATCTGAATAACGTCAAATATCGATCTGCAAGGAGAACTAGAATAGATCTAGACCCCTTTTCCTCTCTTCCTATCCTTTCACAGGACCACTGTAATTGATGGTTTTGGGGAGATCGAGAGAATAACCGTAATCTCTCTAACTCTATTCCCTATTGTCGTTCTGTGCCTTTTCGTGTTTTAGGTTTATAGTAGGTCCTGTCTATTTATAGGCGAGAACAGAGGGTCTAGGGTAAGTTATTAGGAGAGTTCCTTTCATCAAGCGTATCCCCTAAAATAACCCTAATATAATATGGACTTTATTTAATATTGACTAATATCTTTTATCAGAATCCAAATAATCCATAATATATCTTATTTAATTAATAAAGAACCACATAATCTTATATATCGTTGAAGGCATAATTTTATTAGGGACATTAATGATAATAATCTCTTTATGATTATTAATACTAAGGATATATTATTATCATTTAATAACCATTATATGAACCTTTTGAGCTATCAATCACTTTTAGGGATGTGGGGTGGAAAGATGGGCAATGATTTCCTCATCGTCATCTTTTTTTCATCCCTCATTTTATATCCTCAACTCGTTCTTGATTTAGATAGGGTGGGGGGAATGCTCCTTGAGGGCAAGGAATTCATAGGTTCTCTATATCCTCCTAATTAATTAATTATTTTTTTAAAATAATAAAATTACTATTAAACCTAATGAACAATAATACTATAATGTATACATAATAGAAGATGAATATATTTAAATATAAATAGAATCAAAATTATCATAATCCTTGGGAGAGGCAAGAGGAATATGGAGGAGGATTGGGGAAAGGTGCAAGGGCTATGATGGTCAATGAGGTGGGGTTTATGGGGATAGCTATGATAAGGGGGAAAGGAAAACAAGAAGAGAGAGGGAGAAGGAAGGGAGTATGCAATGGGAAGAGGAGGAGAAAAATATAAGAATACCGAGCAATCGCCACCATCATTCACTATTTGACATTTGTCGACCATCGGATGAAACACTATTTGCCATCAGAGAGAGGAAGACTAATTAAGGGAAAGTAGCTATCGTGGCATTACTTGTGATTAAGGATTGGGCGCGTGCGAGCCATAAGAAGTTGTTATTATTGAATGAGGAGATATTTCAATTGAATCAAATAGTTCTTAATTGAACTATAATTTATTTAATCAAAGATTCATCTGATCTAATTTGAATAACAAAAGTCTCGCCGTCTAGTGTTTGAGCTTGGCATCTCAATACACGTATTAATAGGCCTAGTATGAGTATAAGATGGCGAGTGATCTATTCACCCTCACCCCATATTTACTTATGTAATATAAAATTTCTTCCATTTCATCCCCATCCCCATTTATTTTCCTCATCCCTGTCTTATTAGGGGCAGATCCCCATGGGTGCCCATACGCATAGGTATAATTGACATTCCTATCATCTATTCCTATCATCTTTCCAAAAGATAAATTCAAATACCTATTCGAGTCTAATTCTTCCTTTCTCCCTTGTAAAAATACATGAGGCACGGGGCTTAGTAAAAACCTAATGGGTTGACAAGGGAATTATATATATATTATTGGGATATTATTGTATCTTTCAAGCTTTTAATTGGTTCTTTCTTCACAATTATAAAACCCCTAGTTGGACTAAGACTTTCTTAACTTTTATACCTAAAGTTCAAAAATCCATTCACTATAAATCACTGTCGACTTTATCTAATATTAACTATAGAATACTTTCTTAATTTCTCACAAACAACCTGAAACCATTCCTTGACCACCATATCAGTAGTAAGCAATCGATCTTTCTTTCCAAGCGAAGCATCCATGATAGATAATATATTGATTGTTTAGAAAGTTACCTATTCTATATATTCTTACAAAGGTAAAAACCTTAGTATTAACAGGCTTTCTTGAAATTCCATTGCACAAGTTTGAATTTTTCAATCTAAATTTATCCATTGGTTCAATACCTTATTAATGGTCAGCTTTTCTGCCCTTTCAAAAGTTACTTCATTATTTGTTTATCCTGATAGCTCAAACCCTTATTTTCTAAATCAAACAAATTCTCAAAGAAAACCAGCACTTTTCCACTTCGGCCCAAATTGCCAACTTAGTTATATAATGTTTACTCATGATATCTTACTATGTTTTGGAGAAAATAAAAAATCTTGTCAAACTATCAACTCCACCATCTATGAGATTTTAATAAACCAAAAATTCAATTGTTCTAAATCAGAAATATATTTATCAAAACTTACTCCCAAGAATATTAAAAATAATTCTCTTCTAAATTTCAAAGAAGGAAATTTCCCATTTAAATACCTCAGAGCCACAATCTCTCCAAGAAGATTGCCTTCTTCTTATCATGATGATCTCCTTAATAAAATTTGATCCAAACCATCCATTGGTAGTATAATTATCCTTCACAAGCTAGTCGGGTTGTCCCAATTAAATCAGTTATAAACTTCATACCCTTACATACATTTAGTGTTATTTAGATGCCAATGTTGATTTTGCATAGAATTGAAAGTTTTAATTAAAAATTTTCTTCGGCAGAATAACATTGCAAAAAAAGATTGCACCTCATTAGTTGGGACACTAGTACTGAAGATTTAGGGGTTTGTAGTATTCAAGATTTAAATTTATTTAAATTTTCTCTTTAAGTACCTAGAATTCTTTAATATTTAAATAAGGATCAAAGCCTTTATTCCAAAATTATGCATGCCAAATATAATCTTATCCATCCTTACACAACATTAATTTAAATAAAGCTGTATGGGTTGTAAAATAGTTTTTTTTTTTCAAACAGATTGGAGATGGCACTACTATTGATTTGTTGAATGATCCTTGGTTATTTGATATGCATTTTTGTTTTAAAACCTACTTATATCGACACATTGTTATGTTATGTTATTTCATCCAATATAGTAGTTGGAATATCCAATTACTATTGAACTATTGTGATCCTTGATTCAATCTATTACTTCTGTAGAACTCAGGTATCGCAACATAATATTTCGAGTAAGGCTACAAACAAGGATGTTTATTGTTTGCTTAAATAATATGATTTACCTCATTAAATAACAAATTGGTGCAATTGGCATAGACTTTGGAGATTATCTATCTCTCAACGTATACAAATATTTTTTTTCGAGAATTACTTCACCAGAAACACCTTTTCTTTCACTGTTCGTTTTCTTTAAATGTGTGACCCTATGGCAACAAGACCTTAATATCACTATTTTACGCAAACAACCTCATCCCAAGGAGATTGGTTAAAAGAAAGCTCAAATTTAACCAATGCTTCTCTACCATTGGCCGTCATTGCCGACCAACTTTGGTTTTTATGAAAAGCAAGGAATTAATCCCTGTCCAATAGTAAACAATCCTCTGGTGGGCATGGACTTTAGCCCTGACTCACGCTAGCTACTCTACTAGATCAACCATACCTGAAGACACCCAAATGACCAATTATCTACAATTACAATGATAAAAAGCCTCCTTTTAAGGGTTGGATGAAACTCAATACCCGTAACTATTAAAGAAGGCCTACTACTTGCTTTAGATCAAGGAATCCAATACAGTTTGACATCTACATCTTTACCAAGGAAGTTGATCCACCTTGAAGTCAACAAATCACCATTCAACAAATCAAATCTCTCCTTTAATGATTCACTTCATTCTTTTTTAGCATTGTTGTAGAGAGTAAATAATGAAACAACTAATTGTTATAGAGACAATCGAATCACTTATTTGATCACTTTTTTGCATTGCTAGAGTTCTTATAATCAGAAGGATTTGAAACATTCAATTTTTCTGTAATCAGAAGGATTTGAAACATTCAATTTTTAACATTCTTCCTTCTGCAAATAGGTACGTAAGAATTCTTATATTATAAACTATTACATAAAATGGTTATCATTTCCAGATAATAGTAGAAAAACTCACAAGATAATCAAATTAAATAATTGAAACATGATACACGAACCCCATGTCGAGAACAGATTATTGCCTCTACTATTAATGAAACTTCTTGGATGAATTGATTCAGGTAACTAACAACACTGGGGTTCGTGCCTTTACACTAGAGGTAACTCTCATGGAACTTAAGGCAAATCACGATCTGAACAAAATTAAAACAGCGGTATAATGGATTATGCAATCAATACAGAATATAGACCATGCCGCAGATAAAGGTTCACTTTGGCTAGAGGCCAAGCAGTAAACCGCCAACCTTTGAGTCTCCTACTGGAGTTCACTTACGAGCACTCTGTCTAATATATCTAATATAGTGAGAACTTTAAGAAAAAATATATTGAAAGGAAAAGAACAGCCATCCAATAAAATGCTTGTGCTTACACATTCTTTGCAGCTCGCACATATAACCTTGAGACCGTTCCTATCATAATCCAACAGCTGCACTCAACGTCAATAATGTCACTGAAACAAGTGAATATTGACGTCAAGGGCGCATATAAAACAGCCCTTGATCCTAAAAATAGACACCATCAGAAATCATGACCCTTTTACTCCAACTCACTGATTTTTCTTGGTTATGACAACTTGTTTTAAACTAACATGCTCAAGAGCCATCTCCATCTTACTACCATGATTGGTAAAGCTTGTACATTTGCACCCGAGGATGTAGTTGCATGAGTGGAATAATTGCCGGTAGTCCGATGATCACCAAAGCCATATATGCATTAACCTTCAACGCACATACTGCCAACATGAGACTCCAGCAACCATTTTTAGAAATTCTAAATATCCTCCAGTGGATGAGACAGTCGCCAATTTGAGCCAGTATTTCCATTTTTGTTGTGATATAGAACCTGTCAACCAAAATATTTTCAGAGTTCAGAGGCATACATATTTCTAGAATATCTTAGGTTGATAATATGTTACTTCAAAGACAAAACTAAGAGGAACTCTCATAAATTACTTACTCCAGAAATCAACATAATGCTAGAAAATTAAGGCAGTAAAATAAGACTGTTTTGACGAGAAGTTAATACAGCCATAGTGCTAGAGATTATAATCTGAAGTAGGCCAAACAATGGTTCAGTATAGATACTGGTCTAGGTTCCAGGTCAGAATGATTCTTCTACCTTCAACTGCATCTAGCCTGGCTCTAACCATTATGTATCCAGAAATCATCATCGCAAGGTCTGACAAATAAGGTAGATGGAAAATAAGAGTAAACCTTCCACTTTATAATGTAAAGAAGATTACACCATCATGATTAGGTTACTAATGTAGAGAACAAATAACAATTTTAAGGAATATTTAGTGTCTCACCTTCCCAGCCTAGAACACAGGCTTTATCAAGGTTACTCTTTGATACTAGAATCTCCTGTAGGTAATGTGGGATTCAAAAATGTAATAAGGCCAACATACTGCTATCATTCTTGGTGCTCTATCCTACCACTAGGCCGTAGACTAACTAGGATGCACCCATGGTCTTAGCATGACTCACATGTCACAAAACACAAGGGCCCTGACGTTAGTCACTAACAAAACAGAAAATGAAGTGGGCTTCACCCTCATCCAGGAGAACCTAGATGCAGTTGTTTTAGAATAAACAAAATTCTAGATACTTACTAGGCTGTAGACTAACTAGGATGCACCATGGTCTTAGCATGACTCACATGTGTTTGCATGACTCACATGTCACAAAACACAAGTGCCCTGATGTTAGTCGCTAACAAAACAGAAAATGAAGTGGGCTTCACCCTCATCCAGGAGAACCTAGATGTAGTTTTAGAATAAACAAAATTCTAGATACTTCATCGCATTATAGCTTACAATTGTAGGTTATCCCACTAAGTGACATGGGTTATTGGATCCACTGATTAGGAACGAATCTCAACAAATCTAGATCAGGATTAGAGAATTTCCCGCATTTTTTATGGACTATGGGAATCAGCTTCCAGAGGGTGAACCTTGGTAGAATCGTAAATTATTCTTTTCCAACTTGAGTGACTAGGGCTCACATCACAAAAACAATCACTCTAATTTCAAGGGCAAGACTAAAGATATTAATCTCTTTAGACTGCGTCATGCATTAGATTCATCTTTTGTAGAAATCGGTCTCCAATTTCAATTATTGGCTAATCCAATCAATCAAGTTGAGTCCGATCAATTTCAATCAGTTAGTAGTCAATTAAGACAACTTTGCTTAGTGTTGATTGATTTTGCCATTCTAGAGCAATTCTGATTGATTCCTGCAGTCCATCTCTAGCATTTCCAAAGAGAAAAAAGAGAACATGTTCCTGTTTAATAAATTCAAGTCAATCCAGTCCTGTATCAAATAATTTATCTTGAACCCATTTCAGTCTTGGTAAGGTTACTTCTAGTGCCAATAGTTAATTGGATATCTTCTCTATTACCATTGAACTATCCAATATCCACTCTGTGAAAACATAGGAAGAGTAAAAACCACAGAATAAAATTCTAAGGAATGAACACACACACAATCTCCAAAATGGTAGAAGAGTAATATTAACTCATGTCCTGATGCAATGGATGAAGCCTAATCTCTGTAGAACTTTCAAAAGGCCAAAACAATACAACAATTATTTACAAGGACATGATTATTTGGGCTTGGCTAATAATAATTTACAAAAATGATGAAAAGTTAACAGGTGAAGAATAATCCCAGAGACAAACTTATCTTAATCCTAATTCAATACTAGTACTGCAAATCTAGCCGACAATTCGTAGCAGTATCGGATTAAGATTTTAAACACTGGTTAAGATAATGGACTAATCTATTTCTTGCACTCTTAGAAACTAGTAGAATAGTTCTAATATGTTGACTTTTGGTTCATAGTGTTGAGCATGCCAACAGACACTAAGTTGTTAGTAGTGAAATATGGTAATGGGTACTGATCTTCAAGTTTATGAATTATTGTGGTTAATGATATTCCTCAAAAGTTTCAATTATAAATTCAAGTGATACCAGAAGGGAAGATCAGCTTTGAGCAAAAAGCAAAGTTCCAAGCAAGGATTGACTTACCGGTCCGTACCGGTGTACCAACATATTGTCAGTACCAGTACAGTACTAGTACCAGGCGGTATGCACAGTACATACCGCCCGGTATATTAAAATATAATATAATATTTTTATAATATAATATTATATTATATTATATAATAGTAATATATTAAAATGTTAAAAAAAAGGGAAAAGGGGTGACATCGCCGAGGCCCGCGCGCACGGGCGACCCGCTGGCGGCAACGGCTCGCGGGCGACCCGCGGGCAGCGACGGCGCGCGGGCGAGGACAACACGGTATTATTTCTTCTCCTCTTCTTTTTTCTTCTTTTCCTCTTCTTTTTCTTCCCTTTTTCTTTCTCAAACGACCACCGACGATCGATTTCTCCCTCAATCGACCATTGACGATCGATTTCTCCCTCAATCAACCGCCAACGGCCGAAATCGACCGTCGACGATCGATTTTTGACAGTACCACCCGATAGCGGGCGGTCCACGTACCGGTAACCTGGCGGACCGGTATGTACCACCCGTACCAAGCGGTACAAGTCGAAATTGCAAACCTTGGTTCCAAGTATGTTTTTCTTTTTGAGAGAAAATACCAGTTTACTGCTGCTGCAGAAAAATATGTATTTCTATAAGTGGTCAATCTCTTGTGTCATCGCAAGTAAAGTCTTCTAGCATTACTTCAGTTATTTATTTATAAGAAGAAGATGGACAGTTTAGAAGGTCCAGGTTGGCTGAATCAGGATGATATGCATCTGATTAAGTTACCAAGACATAAGTTGCATGATTTAATCATATTAGGACAGTTATCTTGGTTATCTCACATTGTCATGCTTACATAAATTGTTTGCTTATCAAAAACAAAAGCAAGGTTTTGTTAGTTGCTAGATTCTCATTGGTATTATGTTAGAGTTAAACAAGTTGAGTCTGGAATGTAATTTTCACTATCACAATATGATTTCTATGGATTACATACAAGAACAAGGTATTATGGGATGTTTGATTTGAACAGCCATAGGCTTCTAAGATAATGATGTATAAATGAACCATTTTTAAAAAAAAACAATATCAGCTTACAATCTTTTGATCGTCTCCACCTGTGCCCAAGTATTCATCATTTGGAGCTACGGCAATCTGCAGTTGGCAATAAATGCTCCATTTGAAGATAAGGTTCTCATGTGGCAAAAAAGTAACAAATAAACCAAGTAAAGAATTGTTATCACCATGACACATTTAAACAAGGGTGAAAATAATTAACTTACAGCATTAATGCATCTTGTATGGCCAAAGATATGTCTGATACAGGGTTGACCTAGGGTAACATTCCACATTGCAATACTATATATATAAAGAATAACAAAGATTATCTTGTGAGCTTGACAAAAAAGATGAGAAAAAAAGAACAGAAAGAAAAATGCTCTAACCTCCCATCACCGCTCACAGTTACAAGTATAGGCTCTCTATGAAGCCATTGAGAATCATTTACACCTTGATTACCCTTGTCAACATGGCTGCATAAATTTTAAAAGTTCTGATAACAGTATCTGTATGAGATAACTGGATCTTAAATTAAAAACCCAAAATTAAATTAAACTATATACCTGGATAGAAGACATGAATACCATTCCTACTGGTCTTAAGTCTAAAAAAACTAAAATACACTGAATAGGAATCATCATTGAGACCAATGTATTATATAAACTGGACATACTGGTTGGTATGGGTTGGTAACTACTGGTCCAACCATGAAGACTACTAGTTTTCACCACCAACTATGAATTCAAACAAGCTTACTATCTGGAATGACGCTGATAGGAGGACCCTAACAAGGTCAGGTCCAACGGTTCATAATTAATTCGAGTTGAGTCATGTTGGTCTATTCAGTTAGAGTCAGTTATAGGTCGGGTGAGCCCAATCGAGTCAATTATGCATTGGTTGGAGTTGGTTATTATCTTCAGTTAAAATGGAGTCGATTATTATTTTCAGTTAGGAGTTTATTTGATTTCTATCAATTAGTTACGAGTCCAAGTTTAGTGAGACTCTAAGTCTAAGCCTAGAGGGACTCTTGTAGAACACTATAAATAATGGCGTAAACTCTTTTATTTTAAGCAATCAATGAAGAAGTTGTGTTTTAGCCAACAGGCAAAACTCTAGGAGGGTCGATCCCCTATAGAGATTAAGGAGGCAGATCCCCTCAAAGTGATCAAGATGTCTCGATCCCCTCGAAGTGATCATTAATCCCTTCTACGATAGAACCCTAGGGTTTCTATCAATTGGTATCAGAGCAACGTTCCTACGCACTTTCGCTGCTGTCGTTCATCATCCACACCATCGTTGTCGTCGCTCTCATCTGCAATTGACCCCTGTTTCTGCTATCATCTTCAACCGCAAACCACAGATCACTACCGCCATCTTCCTCCCCTCCTCAACGCCCGCTGCCACCTGCCATCTCCCTTTTTCCCCTCTACTGCAACCATCTTCACGCTGCCAACCCTCCTACCGCTGCCCAGCCGCTCCTTCCAACCCCTTTCTCTCCTCCTTGCCACTGATGTTGCCCAGCCGCCCCTCGCTCCCAATCGTGCCTTCCTCCTGTGTCGCCTGCCATTGCCGCAGCCCAGCCCTCGACCGTCGACCTACCGCCGCTACCTTCCTCTTCTTCCCTCTACCGCAGCTGCGCCTCTGCCACAATTGCCTCTGCTGCAACCACGCCCTCCTCTGTCGTAGCTGCACTCTCCTCTGCAGTAGTCACGCATTCCTCAACCTCTTCCTGTCGCCCTTACTGCCGCTGCCATCGACAGCGCCTCATCCAATCGTGCCTGCTGCCTTTCCCCGCTAGTCGTCCTTTCCCTCGGCTGCTGCTCCACCCGCTTGTCACTGCTGCCCTCTTCCTTCCCTTGCTCTCCGCGGTAATTTTTCAGTCGCCACCAGCGCCAGCCACAACCGCTGTCCTCCTTCTCTCCTCTACTGCAATCCCCCCTTACCGTTGCTGCCCAACCGTGCCGCCACCTCCTCAACAATTGTTGTAGCCCCCATACCGTCGCCAGCCGCTTCCTCCACTGCCACTGCTTCTCCTCTGCAACCCACGGTCGGCGCTTGCATCTGATCACCACCATCACTGCTTCCTCTGCTGTAGAGTCTCGCCGGAACCCCTGCCACTGCCCTCATCTTCTTACTCTTCTTCCCTCTACTGCAGTCGTGCTTCTGTCGTAACCGCCATTGCCGATCATGCCAGCACTGTTGCCCTTCTTCTTCCCTCCCCGACGCCAGCCGCTACTCTTCCCCATCTCCCCCTGCAGCCCACGCAACCGCCAGCGCTGTTGCTACCTTCTTCTCCACCTGCACTAGCAACATCGATGCTCCCTTGCTGCATGCCGCTGCTGCCTGTTTCCTCCCTTGCATCCTCCTCTGCTACCGTTGACAGATTGGTGATCCCTACAACGACAATCTTATTACGGCCAAGTCCTACTATATCTACATCGAAAACTCATGCCCCTGACTCGATAACAAAAAAACGAACTGAACATCACTGATCTACAATCCTACGCGATGGTTACGGATGATGTACTAGAGGCAAGGTCTAAGGCCTTCGAGGCCCACATAGAAGACAGATTGCAAGAACTCCTCCGCGAATTCAAAAGAAGTTGATTTGAGAGCCCCAACGAAACTCAACATGGTGAAAGTTCCAATCTCAAGGGGAGTCGATCTGAAAAGTGTGATCATAGGCAGGACACAGGATATCCACGCATGAGGATGGAGTTTCCCGGATGGGAATATGGAGACCCAATCGGCTGGATCTCACGTGCTGAAATTTTTTTTCGTTTTCACAAGACTCTAGAGAAATCCAAGGTGGACATAGCCTCTATTCAACTTGAAGGAGACGCGATCCAACGATATGAATTGTACAAGACCTATCACGGAGCCCCTTCGTGGGGATCGTTCAAAAGAGAGCTCCTGATTCGATTCAGACCGTCAAAGTACGAGAACATTAATGGACAGCTCATCAAAATCCGCCAGACTTCCACAATACAGGAGTACCGGAGTAGATTTGAGCGCATGTCGAACCAAACCCGAGATTGATCCAAGATATAATTGGTGGCAAAATTTATCGAGAGCCTTAATCCCGAAATTTGATGTGAAGTTAAAACTCGCCATCCCCGCACCATGATAGCAGCCATATCATTCGCCAGCATACATGAAGGAAAAATCAATATGGACACTCGCCAAAGAAGAAGCTTCAATAGATAGGAAAAATCAACAAAGGAGGACTTTAAAGTGGTCAACATAGACAATCGCAAACAAAAGCAGCTTCTGACGATTGAGCCAACTAAAGAG
Source organism: Ensete ventricosum (assembly GCA_029747655.1). Classification (NCBI taxonomy): domain Eukaryota; kingdom Viridiplantae; phylum Streptophyta; class Magnoliopsida; order Zingiberales; family Musaceae; genus Ensete; species Ensete ventricosum. Next base: position 26,315,133 of record JAQQAF010000003.1, on the reverse strand, counting down.
GAATAAAAAACTGATAATGTAGAGTCCGATCATGAAGGTTGTGATAAACTTCTGACGATTGAACCAACTAAGGAGGAATAAAAAACTAACAATGTGAAGTCCGATCACGAAGGCTGTGACAAATTCGAAATCAAGATTGCTAATGAGCGAATCCTAATTTGTGATAACAGGTGCTCAAAGGTAAAGCTGATTATATAAGACAAACAACTGCTTGTAGATTTCTTTTTGATGCCCCAAGAATACTTCGAAGTGGTGATCCTCAAAGGAAGATATGGTACTACCACTAGCCATCAGATGAAAAGGGTTCTTCAGAAGATTACAATAACTAATGCACCAGAAGATCGACTCATTACTTACACCAAGTGGAGACCCTACTGGATTGATCAAAGGGTTGTGATGCGTGGCAAATGTCCTGGACTGAAGTACTCCCGAAGTTTGATGCTGCTCAGCCTTGACGACAAGACTGATTTGAAGAGGGCGGGTCTCATAAGACCCTAACAAGGTCGGGTCCATCAATTCATAATTAATTCGAGTTGAGTCATGTTGGTCTATTCAGTCAAGGCAGTTATAAGTCGGGTGAGCTCAATCGAGTCAATTATGAGTTGGTTGGAGTTGGTTATTATCTTCAATTAGGATGGAGTCGATTATTATTTTCAGTTAAGAGTTTATTTGATTTTTATCAATTAGTTAAGAGTCCAAGTTTAGTGCGACTCTGAGTCCAAGCCTAGAGGGACTCTTGGTAAAACACTATAAATAATGGTGTAAACTCTTTTATTTTAAGCAATTAATAAAGAAGTTGTGTTTTAGCCAACAGGCAAAACCCTAGGAGGGCCGATCCCCTATAGAGATCAAGGACGCAGATCCCCTCGAAGTGATCAAGGAGGCCCGATCCCCTCGAAGTGGTCGTTTATCCCTCTTCCTCTAAGATAGAGAACCCTAGGGTTTCTATCAGACAATCATCCTAGGTGTACCACCCAATTTTTATGGTTGGAACTGGGTGTATTGGACGATAAAGCTACCACCCAATATCTTATCAAATTCTTTTTATTTGCTGACTATTTTTTGCTTTTTCTTTCTTTCCCTCTTCTCACATATTTCCTCTATTTCTCATGCACCCTCTCTTTCTCCGTCTTTTTCTCTCACTATCCCCTCCTCCAACTCTTCCTCCTTCCCGCTGCGTCGCTGATGCCGCTGCATCATAAGGGTCACCACCACCACCACAGCCTCATCTTTTGCCTCATTCTCCACCACCACAACCACCACGTCCTCATTTGCTTCTCTTCCTTCTCCTGAGCATCAATTCTCCTCCTTCCCTCTCTTCTCCCTCTTTCTCTCTAATCTGGGCAATAACGTCCAATATGAAGTATAAAGACATCAATCTATCTGAAATCATACTGGTCCAAAGGTCAACTAGTATCAACACAGGACAAGTTTTTTAACCTTGATTTGGAAGTTGGTGTTGTCATAGTGTTGATAATTAGCATAAAAAGCTAAACTCCACTATATTCTTCAGATTATATAAAAATTAGCACCCTATCTACAACCCTTTTTCGACCTTTCAAAGTACATAAAAGTAACACCTCCTCGTACTACAGCAGCTTGAGGAGCAATATGATTATTTGAAACACATAATTGCATGTGTACAATACAGCTTTTTACAATATGCATTGCAATCATTATAATACATTATTCTCATGGTATAACCAGGTCATATTTGTCAGATATTGAAAAACTATATTTGAAATTTTAGTATATAACAAAAATACTAGAAATAACAACAATATCCTTTGCTTCCTACAATTTCATAGTGGACTGGATTACAGTTCTTTTCTAGTTACCAGGGAAACTTTTCCAAAAAAATCCACGGACCATTAAGCCTTTACACAATGTCACCAACCTGTCTTGATTTCTTCTCCCTCTCTAATTACATGTATTTAAACTAACTAGCATTTTTGTACTTTTGCATGTTCCAACCCTCGATAATTTTCTCTTGTTTTACCCTTGATTGCTTCTACCTCTTGACCAAGAATGAAATCAACATTGGTCCCAATACCACTCGTGCTAAGACTAATCACCTACCACTATATTGTTAACAATCAGGTGAAGCAGGTGGAGTTATCAAGGATGATGGTGTATCCATTTGCACATAAAATGGTATTCACTGCACAGTTCTCGTAAGGTAAAATTGCCTACCAACCTAATAGATGGACATTGGGATTAATCATGTTACATTAACTTCGCGGATAAATATGCCAGATTGAACTTTTCCTAGATATGAATACCAAGCTCATATCGACAAACTTCAATCAGCATCAGGCTGAGATATCAGTCATATGACAAAAGTAGCATTTAACTACGACTAAATAACAAAACCCTAAGCTCTTTTTGCAAAATTACAAATTGATCTTAAAAAAAAAGGAATTTCATCTTTTTGTGCACTAACCCAGGAAGTTGACCTGCAAATTCTGCAGTCGGCATTATCTTTCCATGGTTTAAACAATGCAAAGGTCTTAAGAATCGCTTATCATTGCTATCATGGGCTATTTGCCCATGGTTCAATGGCAAGATTCGTGTATCCCATACCAAGGTGTTATTTGATGTACTGGAGGCAGTAAAATAGGTTCCGCAGTTGCTAAAAGAAACAGATGTCACCTGTGACAAAGAAAATGAAATCTTAAATTAAAAAAAGAAGAAATAGTTGACTTATAAGAAAACTTTAAGTTTAACAGCTGAAAAATGGTGCCCACATTTAGGGAGGCAGCCAGAAGTATAAAATACTACTTATTCAGCAATGTGTAGACAATTTAAAATTTTAAGGCCTTTCCATGTAACGAGTACCTATTAATCCATTGAGATCAAAGCTGATATCTAAATTTAAAAGGCAAAACAAGAAAACTGATATTTTACTGTAACTTGGACCAATATTGAACTTTTGAAGATATGACAAAATAACATTCACTTAAATGGTAATCATCTAGATGAAAAAAACAATATTATACTAACTTCTGCTTTAAGACATGTAACCTACTTACTGCCATTAACATAAGTAAATATCATCATTCCAAAAAGGCACATTTTTGTGGAGTTTGTTAATATTGGGCCCAGATTGCAAAATGTAGCTTCAAGTAAACATTTATCTTTTCACTCCGATACATTGCTTTTTTACCAAGTTAATTTCTTCAAATATGTAAACAGCTGTTTTGTCTTACTCCAATTAATTCTACCGTACTCTTATATAACCAATCTAGAAAGCAAGGAGTCGGTATCATGTAACGGATCCATACCAGTCCCCTTTCCCATGGATACCGAACTGCCAATATGACAAATGTGTCTGTTGGTCTAGCAAAATATATCAGACCAATAAAATACTTTTCTTCTTTTCTTAATGTTTTCAATCATAATGTAGCATTATGACCACAATGATGTATCATAATCATCATATCTCATAAAAAATAATATGTGAAAACTTACTAAGCAAAGCTAACTACAATAATATATTGTAACTCAATTAAAAACCTCAAATATAATAGTCTCATGATTAGAACACAAAATACTAAGTAGTGAAAGAAATATAATCCCACCCTATAAAGTTAAAAATTTAAAACCATGAGGGAGCTAGGAGGTCTACCAACTCTTTTAGTATTAGTGTCACTGGTCCCATGTGATTCAATTGCTAGCACATACACTAATTTTAGGTCCTATGAATCAATGGCTATCAAATAATTGTCTGTTAATGAAGCAAAGAGTTCTAATCGAGCAACAAGGTAGGTTCTGGACTGGCTAGGTTGGAGTAGGGTCTGAACCAACACAGACCTATATTATACCTGTTTCAGCCTATACCAAACCCATACTGACCTATATAATTGCTACGCTTGATGTCCACTTCAGTTCAGGATGTAACACCCAACTTGTGATGTTCATGTCAAATTTCATCATCAGATAAGAAATATAGTATATGTACCAAGTCATATGGAATTATATGGCATTCCATGCCAACAAGTACCCAGCATTTATTATGGGGCAGTTCAGGATCTTACACACATCATCACAAACCAGTTACTTTTGCATTTCAAGTCACATTTAAGTTTTCGTAATTCTAAAAGATGTCTTGCATTTGCTTAGTTTCTTCATAATTAATCTTGTTCCTTACAAGTTTATGTTTGGACTTATTGCAAAAAATTTACCATATCACTATTTATTAGTTTATTACAACTCAACAGACAAATTCAAGTAATCATGCTTTACAATTTTAATCCTTATTTCCAGCAAAACACAAGCTAATACAACTAACGTTTTGTGCTTGGACATTAGTCTACCGCAAGGTTCGTTGTACCGGTCCGTACTGGCATACCGAGATCAGCTTAGTATGGTACGGAATGTCGGTACCGAGGATATACACAAGCGTAACGGTCGATATATATATGATATAATATAAAATAAGTTAAATAATAAAAAAAGGGACGACGATGCCTCGTTCCTTCCCCCACATCGGGAGACATTTCTTCTCCCCGTGCGGGAAGAAGAAATCGCCCGCGATCGACGGATCGCACGAGTGAAGCGGACTCCAAGTTTTTCTTCTCCCTCTTATTCTTTCTCCCTCCCTCAGCTGATACCGCCCGAAATCGGCCGCTGACGGTCGAAATCAACGGTTACCACTTGATACTGGCGACGGTCGAAATCGATCATAACTGATCGATTCGGGTGGTAACGAGGCAAAAACAACCCAAATCAACGGTACCACAAGGTAGCGGGTAGTCCGTGTACAGGTCAGCTGGCGGATCGATACATACTACCGGTACGGGATGTCACGGACAAAAATATAAACTAGGTGTTCGATGTAATGCTCATGTTTGTCCATATCCTTCAATTTTTGTACATTCTTTATACAGCAAATAGTGGGCTTGCAGTAGGCTTGGCAGCCCTAGTTTGGTTAGCTTTTGTGGTCGGTTTCGGCTTGTAAATAGGAGTTGTGTCATGTAGGCACTTGTGGGGACTTCAATCTGTAATGGACTATTATCCTTTGTGTGCAACCGTTCAGAACTTGTAAAGTCCATAGTTGTAATTTGAATTGGCTATATAAAGTGTTTGCTAAAGTTGTTGCTTGTGGATCCCATGGGAAGTGTTTCCTCTAACCCGTTTTCTCTTTTGTAGGTCCTAAGGGACACTAGGAGGTTTCGGGGAGGCTGACCTTTGCGAACGGACTCGCAAGGGTGCCGCACGACTTAGGCAAAACCAACTAAGTCCGTGACATTTTGGTATCAGAGCAGGACAAGCACATGCAGAAACACTTACCATACAAACGTAGGGGACCTAGCTGGGCTATGTGGAGGGCAGCCAGCGCGAGCAACCGTTTGGGGGAAACGAACATTGAGATGTAGGGGCAGGGGTCGCTCAAAGGAGCGGACATCCAGGTTTGGCATTCAGAGGAATGGTCAACCCTTTGCACGAGAGGCACCACGAGGACAAGCAAGCTAAGAAGAATGCATAGCGCACAAAGGTTGGAATGGCTGAGTTCGAGCTACGGCTCGACGTTGGCAACCAAACTTGACGGTGCTCAAGGCAAGCGGGGCGCCTGGTAAAGATGAGACCGTGCAAAGTGGGATGTGTTGCTCAACGACTGAAAGAATTTTGCAAACCTCACAGAGGTGAGGGGAATTGCTAACTCGAAGAATTCGATACTCATGCAAGGGCTTGTATGCGGACGATGGAGTGTTCGTGGCCCATCCCAAGACGATCGAAACTCGACGCTATGGAGCATCAGAACTTTCTCTTTAGCATGGAGAGGATACGTCCATAGGAGGTTGAAGTATGCAATAAGTTCAACATGTTGCTAACCCTTGAAGGGTGTAGTGGAGACTGTATTGGCAAAGAGTCGCAATCTAGCAAGTGCATTTGCGGGGGCAGAACAAGGCACAAGTTGTTCAGCAAGACGAAGTAGTCCAAAGGGGATGGTGGTCTCCGAAACTTCAAGTGGAAGAATGTAAAGAGGAAAGTTGCTCCAACAGGACAGATCCAAGAGGGATAGGTATTGGTTTTTTAGAGGGAGAATCATGTGCAGCGGACCGCACATGTTGAGGAAGAGTACCTCAAGACAGTATCTCCACAAAGCTCAACGGATCGAGCAAGCGGCAAGGAGTCATTGCATGATCTCGAATGAAGTAATGCATTGGTGGATGCATTGCGAGATCAAGTGGGGGAGCGACAATGACAACATCATACGAAGGCACACTTAGAGTCGATGTGGAAATCGAACTCAACGAAGGGTTGACCCATGGAATGGTTTGCATGAGGGCCACCATCAACTCGATACAAATCGAGAGGCGAAGCAACTTGGGTGGAACTTGGTGAAGTATCCAAGCTACATGAAGGGAGCCAACGTAGAAGATGAAAACATGGAGCGAAAGCATAGAGCTTTCCTTGGACAGAGGTCAAGGACATGAACTCTTGTAGAGGCAAGAGTGGGATTATGTCGTTCCATAGGTTCTTCATTATGATGGGGCGGACACATTTTGCATGGTGACAAAGACGAAGGGAGCTTCGAGGCACATGCACCTTATCTCGGAAAAACATTTGACAGAGGAACTAAGGTGATTCAACTTGCAGAGGCGAAGTTGGAATCAGAAGACCTTAGCTCAGGGCAAGAGGATGGAGAGGCGGGTACTCTTGAAGAATATGCCACGGTGTTGCCATTCGAGTTATCATTAAGAAATTGGTGCAAAGCGGAGATTGTGCTGGTAGGGGGATAAAGGCCCAAGATCCAAACAATGGTTCACACCAATCCTAGCGAAGTCAGTGAACTTCTCGAGCTACTAGGCAACGAACTATCCTAGAGAGATACTTCATCCAGGAGTGACTTGAGAATGGGTGAGCGAAGGTGAATTGCCAAGGGAGCGAACAAAAATCGAAGATAGCTAAGGCCCTACGATATGTTGGCAGAGGCCACATATGGAGAGATCGTAGTCCGAGTTCATCACATAAGAACCTGAATACAATGGAGATGTCACCAGGAGGCGACATGGTGTAGCAGGTCATGGTGAAATAGTTCGCGGCAATATAACACATGCGAAGATGTCCCGTGAGAGACATGATCATGCGGAGGTATAATCAGGAGCTATTGGGAGCTCCACTTCAATGAACAATACAACAGAAAGAAGGGCTATGGATCAAGGAGTGAATGCCTTGGTACCGCAGCGGCGGGTCTTCCATGTGTGCATCGAATCTTGCATCGGATGAAAGCCTTAGTTATCAGCATATGGGGGCTGTGGACCACCGAGGGAGAATTCTGAGTGCAAGTACCAGAGAGTCTCATGGTGGGGACTTGATCATACAGAGGTATGATCAGAGTGACTGAAGAGTTGGACTACTCTGGTGCTTATATTCGCTTAAGGGAGCTCGGCAAGTCAGAGGACAAGGTCGAGTAAGCGAATGTTGCAACCAAGGAAGCTAAGGAGAATAAAATCGGGGCAAGCTAAGGAGAACTGCTAGGAGAACACAGTGGTTTTGAAGCAGGTGGTCGAAAGAGGCGAGGAAGCGAACGACGAGTTCATAGGGGCTCAACTACCCAAAAGCAAACCGTTGGTCAGAAAGGTGGACTCGGAGGAGTGTCATAGTGCCACAGAGGTGGATCTACCGATTGCGGAAAAAGGGAGGCAGATGCAAGGCAATGGATAGTAGGGCCATGGGCTCGGCAGCGCCATGGTACCGCAGAGGTGGGACTTCCGTGGAGTCATCGATCCCTTGCTCTCATTGAGGGAGAGAGTTGGTCGCAAAAAAGGGGCCGAGAAGGTGGAGAATGTAGAGGCAAACTCTAAGTACCAAGACAGGGCAGAAGGACAAAGGGCAAGGAACTTCATAAGATCGGTATCGATCGACTTCTCATCAAGATAGCCGAAAGTGAGGGACTTCGGGTTGATGCAGGAGTGCTCGACCAAGAAAGAAGTAGGCAGTACGTGTTGCTGTACATTTTCTACTCAGAGGAGTAGGCGGCAAAGAAGATGGAGAAGACGATACAATCCCAAAAGCGACCGGAATTATCAAAGACTTACTCTAAGTTGGGGGACTCTAAGTTAGGGTAAACTTTTTTTGCTCTTTTTCGGGCAAAACTTCATGCATTCCAAAAGTTCGATGGCCGTGGGAAGGCGAATTGCAGTAGCTAACTCAACGCAAGGAGTGCAAACACTTCAAGTACTTCGAAAGTATGAGCAAAGAGCAGGCGAAATGCTAGTAACCAGCTCGATGCATGAAGTACATCCCCGAGAAGGCGGGCGAAATCAAGTAACATTTGCCTTCTCAACTCAAGAGAATGGGCGAAACCAAGTTCCCCAATTCTCATACCTCGAGGAGGCGGGCGAAATCAAGTAACCTTTGCCTTCTCAACTCAAGAGAGTAGGCGAAACCAAGTATCCCAGTTCTCATACCTCGAGGAGGTGAGCAAAATCAAGCAACCTTTGCCTTCTCAAATCAAAAGAGAATGGGAGAAACGTAGTACCCCGATTCTCTTATTTATCCAGCAGAGGAGCTCTGCACAAGTTCAGTGACCCTTCGAGGAAAGCTTATGGTAGACAATAGTTATCAAATCCTCACCGTTGTGATCAGTACTACTGAGAGTAGATTGTCCGCTTCATTTCCCAATAGAATGCCAATCGACAGCGAAAGTGATGCGAACTAACTTAGAAGTGACAACTAAAGTTGAAGAATGATCAATGAGCAAATCTTATGGAGGAAGGACCTCAAAAACTTCAAAGTCTGCGAAGCGATGCTCGTTAAAACTCCAACAAGCATCCATCCAGTTTAAGCAATATTAGACTATTACAATACTGGCGCATAACAAAGGAATGTCTTTTTCTTCACCAAAAGGATCCGCAGAAATCAACAAGTATCAGCACAGCTCAGCCAACCCCGCACAAGAGTCAGTCATTGGCGAGTTGAAGCAGCATGACGAATTACAGTTCGACTACTCAACAACAGCGGTAGAGAGCAACAGGGAGTCAAGAGGCGTGTTGCGACCAAAGCAGAAGATTGAAGATTCAGCAAAAGGCGAGGAGATATAACGTCTACAGCGGCTTTGACGAGGACGTCAAAGGAATAAATGGGGGAGAATGTCACGGACAAAAATATAAACAAAGTGTTCGATATAATGCTCATGTCTATCTGTGTCCTTCGATTTTTGTACATTCATTATACAACAAGTAGTGGGCTTGCAGTAGGCTTGGCAGCCCTAGTTTGGTTAGCTTTTATGGTCGGTTTCGACCTGTAAATGAGAGTTGTGTCATGTAGGCACTTATGGGGACTTCGGTCTGTAATGGACCGTTATCCTTTGTGTGCAACCGTTCAAAACTTGTAAAGTTCATAATTGTAATTTGCATTGGCTATATAAAGTGTTTGCCAAAACTGTTGCTTGTGGATCCCATGGGAAGTGTTTCCTCTAACCCGTTTTCTCTTTTGTAGATCCTAAGGGACCCTAGGAGGTTTCGGGGAGGCTAGCCTTTGCGGACGGACTCGCAAGGGTGCCGCTCGACTTAAACAAAACCAGCTAAGTCCGTGACAAGGCGGGGTACCAATCAGTATTGCATTCCTTGGTCTATCAAACAATAAGTGATGAAGAACAAATGTAAATTATAGATTTTGAGAAACAACAGTATTGAGAGATAAAAGCACCAAACACTAGTCAGAGGTGAGGTGTTTACATGATCATCCTATGAAATCAATAACTAATTAAATGTTTGATCATGAAATCAATAACTAATTAAATGTTACATGTCATAGATACAAACTGATCAATGTAATATATTAACAAAAGCACTAGCTAAAAAAGCTATTGCTTGTCCCTCTTGCATGGAACAATGAAACAAGTTCAAAAAATGATTATAGTTAAACTTAGTTTTATATATAGCCAACATCTTTCAATGTGGCAACTACCTCAAAACCAGACCCCACAGAAAGATGATTGATTGCACCACATGTCCGGATATCAAACAAACCAATGGTCCCATCACCAGCACCTATATAACAAAACAAGAAATATACAAGTACAAGGAATAGTTCAATCTCCGGTAGATGAGAGCTGGCATATGTTTGACATGATTATTATAAAACATAAAGCACCTGTGATGATAGTGTTGCCAGCTGGATTTACCTTCAGAGAAGTAATATACTGTATGCAAGCAAAGTGTATGAGTGAACTAAACAAATGAATGTTTTAATATGCAAACAAAAACAACCTACAGAATCATTTGCAGTGAATGATAGACAGGATCCTGCAGATTCAATATCCCATAGTTGCACGACAGCAGAACCACTATATTCACAATCACTTCCACACACCAGAATATTTTCACTGCAGAACTCCATTGCAACAACCAAAGGATGAACCTGGTCTCTTGTTCTGCAATTATGTGAGGAAAGGCACACTGGTATATCTTAAAACAAGTGGTCCAAAAAGTTATCACAATTCGTTTAAACTGCATAAGAAAAAAAACGACAACATGATAATAACTAACACCACAGCCATTAGCCAATGCACATTTGCACATTCATGTACATAGGTGCAGCAAACAAGCATAATAAATAAATGTAGTACTCAATGTGTTACATTAAAGAAATAAGTACGCTTCAGATAACTAAACAAAATATAAGATATACTATTTTTGGGTACCTAATTTAACTGCTAATGGAGAACAGAGCTAGAGAAGATGTCTAGGACCAAAAGGAGATCCATAAGAAACAAGTAATAGTAAGATGTAACAAAGTAATAGTAAGATGTAATAATATGAAAAACAATTAAAGGAATCCCCCTTCAGAATTTAAACACAGATGTGTGTGTGTATATGTGTGTGTGTGTGTGCGCGTGCACACGTGCGTGTGATTTGAAAACTTTAGACAATTAGGAAGGTTATAAATTCAAAAACCATAGAAGTTTTGCCTAACTAGAAACCACCCATGTTTAAACATGAATCACACAAAGTACAACCTCGAATATGAGAAAAGATAGTGTCTTGTTCTTAAATTATTAGCAATATAACCTAATCCTGTTATGCTTATGACCAAGGATTGTGATACCGGTTCATACCTAGCTCAGCTCGGTATGGTACGATACCCGATACCGAGCGGTACACATAAGGCATACCGCTCAGTGTGTGTGTATATATATATATATATTATAATATAAATATAATATAATATAAAAATAAAATAAATTAAAATATACAAAAAAGGGGCGACGTCGCCTCGTTCCTTCTTCCCACGCGGAGAGACGTTTCTTCTCCCTGTGTGGAGAGACGTTTCTTCTCCCTGTGTGGAGAGACGTTTCTTCTCCCCGGGAGGGGAGAAGAAATCGCCCGCCGACGTTTCTTCACCTACAGGCGACGAATAGCGGGGGGAAGAGCAGGGCGACTTCAGGTTTTTCTTCTCCCTCTTCTTCTTTCTACCTCCCTTGGCTGATACCGCCCGAAATCGGCCATCGACGGTCGAAATCGATCGTTACTGATCGATTTCATGTGGTAATGGGGTGAAAACAGCCCCAATCAGCAATACCGCCCGATAGTGGGTGATCCACGTACCGATCAGCTGACGGACCGGTATGTACATCCCGTACTAGGTGGCACACGTCGAAACGGCAATCCTTGCTTCTAACACGACATAGGACCAGAAAAATGGTCCCTATTTTCAATGCTTCTGACACTAGAGATGGCAAAAAAGCAGGTCCAAGTGTCGAAGTCAAGTCTAATCAACAAGTTATTAGGCATCACCGAGTGTTGATACATGACAGTAAATACATGTTGTTCGACAATAAAAAATGTTTCATTAGATCAGAAAACAACAATCAGAAACATTTAATCTGAAGTTTATAAACAGATATCACAAAGAAAAAAGTTCAAAGAAAAAACTGAAGAAGTTTCTCAACATACAATAAATTACACAACCATTTGTTAATTAATCCCAATGGAATTGGACACACAAGCAGATAGAGGGGTAAAAACACCTGCAGCATATTAACTTGTACCTCCATGTAAAAATCAAAGAAAAAATTACAGGAAATAAGCCACATTAAAACCTCAAGAAGAGCACAGGAATGAAGTAGATAAAAAAAAATGAAATCCTTGAAAGGGTTTCAGATGATCAGAGTGAAAATCCTACCTCCTAACTCTCAGATGCAAATTGATCAAGCATCACCAAAATCAGAGCACAATATAATAAGTATAAGCATCATCATGTTTCATCAGGATAAGGGAAAGGCAACGGCCAAGGTTTCCATGCAGAGAGATGAAATAGAAGCACTGCTTTAGTGAGGAAGGCAAAGAAGGCATTATGCAGATTTCACTGATCATAACCGTTGAAGTGAGATGGGACAGATGTCACAGTGAAAGGAAGTCCAATTTCCTGGTGGTGGAGATGCCTAGATGTGCCACTTTGTAAGAAAGGAAAAGAGTAGCATTCGAACAGGGTAATGTATTATTCCTTGTGTTCACCTTTTTTTACACAAATGCAGAGACATACATGTTTAAAAAAAGTGAGTTGCTTCAAATAACCAGCTGTTCCAACTCAAAATGCCTGACTTTGGACCTGAACCCAAATATATCAGATACATGGACCTGATTTGTCTAAATAGTTAGACCTGGTCCCGACTTGGATCTGAAACAGAAAATAATTAACATCTAAACCCGTGCTGGACAAGTAGTTGTAAAGACCGATTCGATTTTTCTCAGTCAGTCCAGATTGGACAGAGAGTTCACATAAAATAATTGCGACCCCTATCCAACAGCAAAAGGAAGAAAAAACCAATGAGGCAACTTATTCATCAAAAGCCTCTCTTTTATAAAAGAATTTAGGAAAGCTATCAAATTAGTTGATCCTAGTGATCAGATGTCCATCTGCTTCGAACATCATAGTGAATATTTCAATCAATAATTTGCATATCTCTACAAGTATGTGGCTCTTCTATGAACTAGAATGTCATGGGTAAGGATTAGATAAGTGAAAAACTTAGCTACATCAATAGCCCAACTTGAATTATGTGTTTTTCATCAAGTCAAATAGTGTCCAATTAAGATATTAAGTTCATCATATATAGCAAAGGTCCAAATAGCTAAATTAGGTTGTTAAAACCTACATTTTGGTATGTGAAAAATGGTTCTTCAGAAGCTTTACATTGTATTAATCAACGTAAAGCAAGAGCAAAAATTAAGTTAAGATGAGGACAACTTTAGAAGATGGGAACTGTAGAATAAGTAGAAATCAAGGTAGAATACACGGTTTCTGCAGCATTCCATGAAATGAAGTTACAGTTCAATTATGTTCTCAGAAAGTACAAACGAGAAAAACTTCTCCTTCATTTGTCATACAATAAAGGAAGCATTTAGAACGAAGTGGACAAATGCATCTGGTATCCTTTAGACCTGCTTTACAGATCAAAATGGTGGGCAAAATGAAGCAGCATATCTCTTACATTAGTGAAATTAAAGAAGCATGTTAAGGTGATTATTGACATTATAGGCATGACAAAGGATGAAAGTACACAGTATGTTAGGAGAGCAATAATCAAGGACCAACTGCAGAAGACTATTAAAGGTGGCTCGTACTGGTAAAATAGGACATTTAAATTTGCAGGAAAGGCAAGTGATTTAATTCAAAGAGTTAGTAGAAAAGACCATCATTAACTATATTGCGAACGATACGTACATACCAATCCGCTGGCGAACCCGATTGCAAACCACCCCGAACCAAGTGGTCCACCAGAGGGACAGGCATACCCCTTTATAGCTCAAAATCGGATTGTTCAGCCATATATGAAGCCAGTTGAGCTTTGCAGCTCAAAAGAAATTACTTTTCCTTGGAAATGAGATCAACAATTTCAGGAATTGATCTGCTGCCAAAGTAGCCGATGAACCCTCCTATGCTGGCATGCCTGTAGTATGTCTTGCACAACGAAGGTTGGGTTGTCGGCTGTCTCATGGTCGCACTAATACCAAAGACCTATGAACTGGTAGCAATTGTCTGCCTCACTAAGAAAAATTGACAGACCTATGATTGTCCATTGTTGCTGCCATTGTCATGCTCATATGTTGACTAGGTCGACCGATATCTCATCACAACCCCTGTACATGTATTAACAGTGATTTAAAAAGCGCTAGATGCCAAAAGGCACCAAGGTCCCAAAACATCCGAGGCGCTAGGCACTCGCCTGAGCGAACCGAGACGCACTAAAATATTAAAATATGAAAAATATATAATTTAATTAAAAATATAATTCTTTAAATAAAAATATAATATTAAATTAAAATATACTATTAACAGTATATTACTTACTATTAATAGTAGTTAAAGGGGAGAAAAAATTGTTAACGCTAACGAAGGAGAAGGCAGCGAAGAGAAGCTGGCAGCAATAGCGACGAAGGATTAACTTAAGACAGTTGTGGCAGCGCTGCGAACGAAAGCTGCAAACAACAGTGATGGAAGCGGCGGAAGCTGCAGACAGCAACAGCCACTGCAGCGAAAGCTGCGAATAGCAGCAACGGCAATGGCGGAAGCTGCAGACAACAGCAGCGGCAATGTCTAAAGTTGCAAACAGTAGCAGTGGCAATGGCTGATTCAGCTGTGGATGGCGGCGACAGCAGCAGCGGAAGCTCTAGAGGGCGTCCGTCGGTGGCGGAGGAACTTGCAATCCTCTCCCTCAACAATAGAAGGAACTGCACATGGAACGACAACGAAAGGAAGCTGTGAGGGCCGTCAGACTCGTTTGTCGACAACAGAGGAAGGCTCAATCTGCTACATCTGCGACGGAGGTGATGGTAGAAAGCGTCTGCGGCTAAGGCAAAAGCAGTGCTAGGGTTGGCTCGGGGTCGCGCAAGCGTGAATGAGGTAAGAAACGACGTTATTGCATCGAACCAGACTTAAAAGTCTGGTTCGATTCACTTAATTGAACCAGGCACTTGCCTGAAGCGCCTAGCACCTGGATTCAGGCCAACGCCTAGGCGACGCCTCATTGAAGCGTGTCGACTGGTCCACACACGAGGCACTCGAGCCTCGCCTCGCCTCGCCTCACCCGAGAGCCTAGGTGAGCACCTAAGCGCCTATTTAGATCACTGTGTATTAATAATCCATTGATGTCCGAATCTTGGCTATAAGCTTGGGGTCAACATCGACATCAACACTGTGACCCTCACACTTATCGTAGGTAGCAGGCTCTATAGAATGCCTTTCATACTTTTCCCATTTTTCTTTTTCTTATAACCTTACTGTTGTCCTCGTATCCAATTCTGCTTTGAATGCCTTTCTTATCACATGGGGCCCCTTTGTGCATTGTGATACATCAAGAAATCCTCTCGCCAAATGTTACTTTAGGTGAGTGATTTCTCTGTCCCTTCCGATGTAATCACAATGAATGCACTATCATTGATACTGGTTATCGGACAATCGATGGGTTTGCAACCATGCCAATTGGCAACTTTGCTGCTTTGGGGCTATTCTCATACAAAAAATTGTTCATGTAATCAGCTCCGTAAATCATATGAATAATTAACCTTCAACAGATAAAGCTTGATCAGTGTCGATCTAGAATGGATCTAACATAAATTGGCATAGATCTAAGCTAGATTTATACAAATCTAAATGAATCAGGACACAATCCAAAATGGCTCTAGCTTGGATCCTAAAGGATTTAACCTAGATCAACATGGATCTAAGCTAGACTAAATTTGCAAAATCCAATCTTAGATCTATGCAGAGAAAGCCTCCATCTGCAAGGATCAAGTTGAAATGAAAACATATCGAGCCTCCATCCACAAGGATTGATGTGAAATGGCAACAGATCAAGTCTACATTGGCAAGGATCTTTACGGATCAAACCTTCATACACAAGGATTAAGTTAAGATAGCAATGGATCAAGCCCTAAATTAGATGAATGAAGCCTTAAGTAAGACATTAAACTAAACAAAGATAAAGACCCAAAATTAAACCCCCAAATTAGGTTTATTATTCAAAGATTAAGCTTTGGATTTACCTAATCTTGAAGAGATTTACCATTCGAGGATAAATGAACCATGATTATATTTATATGCTATAAGTACTTTTTCAACATTTTTTGAACTGAACATTTTTATTTTACAAAAGTGCTGATTTTATTGATTGACATAAAGTTTTACATTCTAGCTAGAGGATACCAAGTGATGAAGCAATAGATTGAAGTCCTTTAATAACTTAATCCATCTGCACTAAATATATATGCATTCACCTCTTCCATCAACTACTTGTTAGATGACAGACACATTCCACATAGAAATGCTACAAATAGTTACATACGCAATGGAATAATGGAGGTAGTTTAGCAACTGAAATAGATGGTTTCACAATATAAACCTTTGAAATGTTAAAAGTACATCAGCTTCTGAAAAAAGAATACAAAAATTAGGACATAAGGTCTTGTCAGCTATAAAGATCTTATCCCACCACCAAGCACTTTAGCGCAACATCATTAATCAAACTGATAGTCATGAATCATGTAAATCGAAATAAGATTGAAGAAATGCAATCCTAACATGAAAAAGAAAAAATTGTTACCTCAAATTCGAATTCAGATCAGCATCAAGTTCACCTCTCAAAGCATCCCAGAGTAGAAGTTTGTCATCTCCTTTAGAACCACTGGTGACAACAAGACCTGGATAACTTCTAGGACATTAGATAACACTACAAAGTACAATACACAAACTAAGCAATAAACTTTTAGTGTCAACAGCCAAAAGAAAGAGAACCAAACAAATGACAACAATACAATAACAATAACAAAGCTGTCAGTCCCAACTATTTGGGGTTGACATGGATCTTTTGCCACCATTGAAATCAGTAAAAAGTCATATGTTTAGTTAAGTACAAAATACTTAAATCTTTATTTATAGTTTCTATTAAAGACTTTTTAAGTTTTTCTCTACCTCTCCTCATACCACTAACATTAATCATTTCACTTCTTTTGACTATCGCATCCAGAGATCTAAGCACATCCTCATATCATCTTAAACGACTTTCTCTCATCTTATCCTCTATCAAAGCAATACCTAATTGGTCACGAATAAACATGTTTACTTTTTTATCTTTCCTAGTAGCTCCACATATCTATCTCAACATTCACATCTCAGCAATACAAACTTTTTGTATATATTGTTTCTACTATCTAACACTAAGATCCATAAAGCATTGTTGATCTCACAACTATCTTATAAAATTTTTCTTTTAATCTCAAAGGCAAGGTTTTCCTTACTGAACAGTAAGGCCCGTATCGTCCGGTACGTACCGATCCGACAGTTGACTGATACGCAGACCGGCCGCTACCGGGCGGTACTGCTAAAATCAGCCATCGGCGGTTGATTTCGGCCGCTTGTCACGACCGGACGTCGCTCAACCGCAACATCTTCGCTTCGTGAACGTTCGTTGCTTCTTCTTGCTTGTACATATGTTTGGCAGCTTGTTTTGTCTTGAGTTTATGTGTTTTTACCTAAGAAATTTGAGCGAAAGTAGTGTAGAAGGCTGCAGCACGGTCGTTCGCTGCACAGAACCAAAACAGCCCAAAACAGCCTTGTTTTTTGATCTTTTTCGTGTGCCACGGCAACCTTCTTGAGTGGTGCGAAATGTCAGCCATTTCAACACCTTGGAACCCCCTGGGTGGCACCGGGCTGGATGGGGCTCCGGGTATATGTCGAGCGTAGGCGTTCATCAGCAATTGAACTCGTCTTGCGTCCGATACCTTGGGAACCGTCGTTTGCGGACTTGCGACCGTTCCTATAACCCTCCAAAGTCCTATTTCGCTCTCTTTCTCTCTTTTCTCAACTGCACTCAAGGTGTTCGATAAATTGCTTGTATAGCTTTCCGCTTTGCGAGACGCCGAGACATGTCCGTCGCTCGCTTCTAAACTAATCAACTTCTTCTTTGCAGGTCCTACGGGACCTTAAGAGGTTGTAAGAGGGTTGACCCTGTGCGGACAGATAACGCTTTGGGCGTTTCATGACTTAGGCAATCCCAGCTAAGTCCAGAATAGTGGGCAAGGTTGCTTCACGACTTAGGCAATTTCAGCTAAGTCTTCGGGAGGGCCGCAAGGGTGCCGCACGGCTTAGGCAAATTCAGCTAAGCCCGTGACAGTGTGGTATCAAAGCAGGCAAGCAATTCATACGAACAGCGAAGAAGATTAGCAATTTCGCCATGGTGAGACATCGTGATGAATCGAGCAAGATGGGGCAAGCGGGACCCTTGCTCCAAGCAGCCGCAGGTGGGCTGCAAGTGCAAACTCGCTCGCAAACTGCTGGAGCCGCTTATGAGGAGCGCGGCAGTGAACAAGACGAGCGTGAAGTTGGGTATTCTCCACGAGGGGAGGAGGCGCCATCTGTGGCGCCAACCGGGAAGAAGGGCCACAGAGAGAGACTTACAATGGCGGAAACCCACCTCGATGTTTTGAAGCGAGCGTGGAGGAACTCTACCAAGGCCAAGGAAGGCTACTTGGGGTAGAGAGCTCGCAAGAAGAAGCTGAAACTCGGATCGAGAATGTTGAATCCCTGATTGATCAACTGACAGAGGACACCAAAGATTCCGTACGACATCTACATGAAGTTGTGGCAGAACTCACGGCTAAGGTGATGGTGTTAACAAGGACTCTAGATGCGGGAGGGAACAACACTCGCTCTGCGCCACCACAACACTTCAGAGCACCAGAGCCGCAGTGCTACGGAAGTGCTAGGGATGCCAAAGAGCTTGAAAATTTCTTGTTCGACATGGAACAGTATTTTCGTGCTACAAGGCTCGACTCTGAAAAAACCAAAGTTGCGATAGCAACAATGTATCTGAATGGGGATGCAAAACTTTGGTGGCGAACCCGTCGGGAAGAGATCCAACAAGGCCGACGTCGAGTGGATACATGGGAGACTTAAAGCAAGAGTTAAGAACTCAGTTCTTGCCCGAGAACACAGAGTTTGTCGCAAGAAGGAAACTGAGACAACTCCGCCAGAGTACAACAATCTGAGACTGTGAAACAATTTTCAGCACTGATGCTGGATATTCGGGACATGTCTGAGAAAGACAAGCTATTCAGCTTCCTCGATGGCTTGAAGCCATGGGCACAACAAGAACTACATCGAAGGAATATCACCGACGTAGTCGGGGCAATTGCAGCCGCGGAAAGGCTGACTGACTTTGTTTCTTCGGAGGATTCGAGAAAGAAGAAACACTCTTCGGGAAATCGCCCATCTAAATACTCTCAAGCGAAAGAGTCTGGGGGCGAGCAAAAGAAGAAGAATTTCCACAAGGGACCGGGCTCAAGAGGTAGAGTCCCAAAGTCTAGTGGATGCTTCTTGTGTGGACGACCACACAAAGTGAGGGAGTGCCCACAAAAACAGGCACTCAATGCTCTAACGGCATCGGTTCGATCCCGTAAGTCAGACAAGGGCAAAGCTATCGCCCTTAGTTCGAGCAGTTCTGACTCTAGTAGCGACAGTGAGGCGTCGCAAGGACCCAGGATGGGAGCAATGCGTTTGTTGAATGCGTTGCGGGGTCAAGTGGGGGAGAACACAAAGGCAAAGCCACTGAAGGCAGGAAACAGCGAGTTGATGTATGTGGACATCAAGCTTAATGGCCAAACAACCCGTGCAATGGTGGACACGGGCGCGACCCATAATTTTATTGTCGATCGCGAAGCTAAGCGACTGGGATTACTCTTGGAGAAGAGCCCAAGTCGTATGAAGGCAGTGAATTCGGAGGCCAAGCGGATCTCCGGACAAGCAAAAGGGATCCCCATCAAGATCGGGATATGGAGCGGGAGCACAAACTTGATGGCAGTGCCACTAGACGACTTCCAAGTGATTCTCGGAATGGAGTTTATGCACGCAGCGAAGTTGGTGCCAGTACCGTTCCTGAACTTCTTGTGTCTAATGGGAGGTGATGATCCCTGCATGGTTCCAGTTTCTCGGGGAGGGACCAAGGAACTACAACAAATATCGGCTTTACAATTGAAGAAAGGGGTACGAAAGGGTGAATCAACCTTTGTAGCGGCTATGAAGCTAGAGACACCTGATGGGGAAGTCATTCAGGAACCTGCTGTTGTGGCGAACATTCTGAAGGAGTTTTCAGATGTGATGCCAACAGAGTTGCCGAGAACTCTACCACCACGTAGAGGCGTGGATCATCGGATTGAGCTGGAGCCGGGAATTAAGCCTCCAGCGAGACCACCATACCGCATAGCCCCTCCAGAGTTGGCGGAATTGAGGAAGCAGTTAGATGAACTGCTAAGCGGTGGTCTCATCCGCAGTTCAAAAGCACCTTTCGGAGCTCCAGTCCTCTTTCAGAAGAAACAAGATGGGAGTCTCCGATTATGCATCGATTATCGAGCCCTTAACAAGATGACGGTGAAGAACAAGTACCCTATCCCGCTCATCGCGGACTTGTTCGATCAATTGGGCAAGGCAAAGTACTTCTCCAAACTCGACCTTCGATCGGGGTATTGGCAGGTGCACATTGCAGAAGGTGATGAGGCAAAGACTACCTGTGTGACTAGGTATGGAGCATTCGAGTTCTTGGTGATGCCTTTTGGCTTAATCAATGCTCCGGCCACATTCTGCACTCTAATGAACCAGCTATTCAAGGAGTATCTGGATAAGTTTGTGGTCGTCTACTTAGACGATATCGTCGTCTATAGCCAAACACTTGAGGAGCATGTTAGACACCTCCGAACAATTTTTCAAAGTTCTCAGGGAGAACACCTTGTTCGAGAAGAGGGAAAAGTGCTATTTCGCCCAAACGGAGATTTTATTCTTGGGGCATCGAATCGGCAATGGTTCCATCCGAATGGACCAGTCAAAGGTGCAAGCTGTGGCGGACTGGCGAACGCCAAAGAAGGTGCCAGAGTTGAGATCCTTCCTTGGGTTCGTCAACTATTATCGGCGCTTCATAGCGAGGTATTCGAAGCGCGCAGCTCCGTTGACGAAGTTGCTAAAGAAGGAGCAGTCCTGGAGATGGTCGGACAAATGTGAGGTGGCATTTCAAGACCTAAAGACTGCTGTGTTGGAGGAACCTGTACTCAGATTGCCGGACTATGGAAAGTCTTTTGAAGTCCATACAGATGCTTCTGATTTTGCTATTGGAGGAGTCCTTATGGAGGAGGGTCATCCGGTGGCCTACGAGAGTCGCAAGCTCAACGAGACCGAGCGGCGATATCCTATGCATGAGAAGGAGATGACAACGGTGGTCCACTGTCTACGAGTGTGGCGACACTACCTTCTGGGAGCACCATTTGTGCTAAGGAAAGGCAATCTCGCATTGAGTTACTTCTAAACTCAAAAGAAACTCTCCCCAAAGCAAGCACGATGGCAGGACTTCTTGGCTGAGTTCGACATGGTAATGGAGTACAAGCCCGGAAAAGCAAATGTCGTGGTCGATGCATTGAGTCGGAAAGTGGAGCTAGTGAATGCTATACAGTTGGAGGGCGGAGGCCAAGCAAGTCAATTGCGCTCCAACTTCCTTTCCAGGATCAGGGATGGACTGTACCGAGATCCTCAGGCAGTAACTCTGATGCAACTCATCAAAGAGGGCAAGGGACGACGATTTTGGGTCCAGGAGGGACTCATCTATACCTAGAGGAACAGAGTTTATGTTCCGCGAGCGGATAACTTAAGGCGTGAACTCCTGAAAGAGTGTCACGATTCCCTTTGGGCTGGACATCCGGGTATCCACTGAACAATGGCTCTCGTGGAGAGGGCCTTCTATTGGCCGAAAATGGGGACAGATGTGGAGGAATATGTTCGAACATGCCTTACTTGTCAACAAGACAAGGTAGAGCAGCAGAAGCCGGTGGGACTTTTGGAGCCGCTGCCCGTACCAGAAAGGCCCTGGGAGAGCATTTCCTTTGACTTCATATCAAGCTTGCCCACAGTATGGGGACTTGGATCGATACTCGTGGTAGTTGATCGGTTTTCGAAGTATGCAACATTCATTGTTGCACCCCTACATTGCTCAGTGGAGGAGGCGGCTAGGTTGATGATGAAGAATGTGGTGAAGTTTTGGGGAGTCCCACACAACATCATTAGTGATCGAGATTCTCGGTTCTTGGGACGATTCTGGACCGAGTTGTTCAAGTTGTTGGGATCTAAATTATACTTCTCCACAAGCCTCCACCCCCAAACGAATGGCCAAACAGAAAGAATTAACTCGCTCTTGGAGCGATATCTTCAACACTATGTAAGTGCCAACCAACGAGATTGGGTGAAGCTGTTGGACATAGCCCAATTCTCCTATAACTTGCAGCGGAGCTCTGCATCCAACAAGAGCTCATTTGAGATTATTACGGGACAACAGCCATCAACTCCTCACACCTTGGTTATTGGTTATACAGGGAGTAGCCCATCAACCTATCACTTTGCAAAGTAATGGCATCGCAATGCAGATATTGCACGGGCTTACTTGGATAAGGCGGCCAAGAAAATGAAAAAGTGGGCAGACTTGGGGTGGCGACCACAAGAGTTTAAAGTGGGCGACATGGTGTTGGTGAAGCTCCAACCAGCATCACTCCAGTTCTTTAGGCACAGAGTGCACAAAGGATTGATGCGCAAATATGAAGGGTATTTCCCAATCATCAGCAGAGTAGGCAATGTCTCATACAAGTTGCAACTGCCAGCATGGTTCAGAATTCATAACGTCTTCCATGCGAGCAACTTGAAAGCCTACCACTCAGATCCGCAAGATGATTCTCAAAATGTTCCAACTCGACTACCCCCCACCAGAGCCTCTTACGAGAAGCGAGTTAAAACTATTCTAGCGGATCACAAGATAAAGCTACCCAATGGAGCACAACAAATTGAGTACTTGGTGAAGTGGCAAAAGCTTCCTCAAACAGAAGCCAGTTGGGAGCCAGAAGATGCCCTACGACATGAAGAAGCTCACGTCAAAGCCTACCAACATGCGTCGACGACGACGTCGACAGTTTAAGTGGGGGAGAATGTCACGAACGGACGTCGCTCAACCGCAACATCTTCGCTTCGTGAACCGTTCGTTGCTTCTTCTTGCTTGTACATATGTTTGGCAGCTTGTTTTGCATTGAGTTTATGTGTTTTTACCTAAGAAATGTGAGCGAAAGTAGTGTAGAAGGCTGCAGAACGGTCGTTCGCTGCACAGAACCAAAACAGCCTTGTTTTTGGGTCTTTTTCGTGTGCCACGGCAACCTTCCTGAGCGGTGCGAAATGTCAGCCATTTCAGCACCTTGGAACCCCCCGAGTGGCACCGGGCTGGATGGGGCTCCGGGTATATGTCGGGCGTAGGCGTTCATCAGCAATTGAACTCGTCTTGCGTCCGATACCTTGGGAACCGTCGTTTGCGGACTTGCGACCGTTCCTATAACCCTCCAAAGTCCTATTTCGCTCTCTTTCTCTCTTTACTCAGCTGCACTCAAGGTGTTCGACAAATTGCTTGTATAGCTTTCCGCTTTGCGAGACGCCGGGACGTGTCCGTCGCTCGCTTCTAAACTAATTAACTTCTTCTTTGCAGGTCCTACGGAACCTTAAGAGGTTGTAAGAGGACTGACCCTATGCGGACAGATAACGCTTTGGGCGTTTCATGACTTAGGCAATCCCAGCTAAGTCCAGAACAGTGAGCAAGGTTGCTTCACGACTTAGGCAATTTCAGCTAAGTCTTCGGGAGGGCCGCAAGGGTGCCGCACGGCTTGCAAATTCAGCTAAGCCCGTGACACGCTGGCGGTTGATTTCGGCCACCGACGGTCGATTAAGGGAGAAATCGACCGTCGACGGTCGATTGAGGAAGAAAAAGGGAAGAGGAAGAAGAAGAAGAGGAAAAGAAGAAAGAAGAGGAGAAGAACTACCTCGCCCGCGCACCCTCGTTGCCTGCGAGTCGCCCGCGCGCCCTCGCTGTCTGCGGGTCGCCCTCACCTCCCGCAAGTCGCCCGCGAGCCCTCACCGCCCGCGGGCAACGTTTCTCCCCGTGCGAGGAGACAGAACGTCTCCCGCGCGGGGAGAGAGATCGAGGCGACATCACCCTTTATTTGATTTTTTTAATTTATTTAATATTTTAATATTATATAATATTATATTATATTAATAAATATTATAAAATATTTATTATATCAGGCGGTATGCACTGTGCATACTGCCCGATACCGGTACCGCCAAAATGTCTATACACCGATATGGACTGGTACGTAAAACATTGCTCAAAGGTATCTGATTATCATACAAGACTCCTATTGCCTCTCTCCATTTTAATCTTGTTTTTACTCTATAAATAAGATATTCATCGGTACCTCCATATATTGAATAATTGATCCAAGATACCTAAAGTTTTTAATTAAAGGAACTTCTTGTTTATATAACTTAATTATATTTTCTTGTCTATTCTTAGAAATACTGAAATTGTAGCTCATATATTCTATTTTAGTCCTGCTTAATCTAAAACCTTTAATTTCTAAGAATTACATCTATAGCTCAAGTTTATAATTAATTCCACCATGTAAATGACTAGTAAGTTTGTCCGAACATATTGCAAAAGGAAGAAAAGAGGTGAAAATTTGATTGTGATAATGTCAACTTTTTCTAGCTTCACAAGGATTATAAAATGTAATCTGTAGAAACATTTAAAACACATCCATTCAAGATTAGTGGCATACACTCTGCAAACATATTGGACGATCATTGGACACTCAAACTGCCACACTAAGAGTAGGTCAAGCCAAATTATATCTTATGGCAAATGTAACAAATTTAAAATATATCCAACAACCATTTCATGAAAAAAAGGAAGAAAAGAGGTGAAAATTTGATTGTGATAATGTCAACTTTTTCTAGCTTCACAAGGATTATAAAATGTAATATGTAGAAACATTTAAAACACATCCATTCAAGATTAGTGGCATACACTATGCAAACATATTGGATGCTCATTGGACACTCAGACTGCCACACTAAGAGTAGATCAAGCCAAATTATATCTTATGGCAAATGTAACAAATTTAAAATATATCCAACAACCATTTCATGAAAAAAAGGAAGAAAAGAGGTGAAAATTTGATTGTGATAATGTCAACTTTTTCTAGCTTCACAAGGATTATAAAATGTAATCTGTAGAAACATTTAAAACACATCCATTCAAGATTAGTGGCATACACTATGCAAACATATTGGACGCTCATTGGACACTCAAGACTGCCACACTAAGAGTAGGTCAAGCCAAATTATATCTTATGGCAAATGGAACAAATTTAAAATATATCCAACAACCATTTCATGAAAAACTCTTCAGCTTTCCTCAAATCTGTGACAGATGAAGGTATTGACAACTTGTAGACTGCCAGTAGCATGCAAAGACTGAAAACAGTCTCTTTGAGCAACAAGCTTATCAACAACAAAAAAAACTGTTAAGCTATAGAACACTAAGATGTTCCCCTACAAATCACTCATATAAGGTAACATCCTCCCTAACTGCAACTCCAAAGCAAATACCTACTTGTTTGGCTCACTATTAGGAAGGCTCTGCCTCATATCCATGTAAAAATCAACAATGAGAGCATTTCTACTTCCTTTATCATAATAAAGAAACCATGTGGATCCTCATGCTCCACAGTCTGCATCCTAGGTGGCAGGAGCAAAATTCTGTTCCTTTGTCTTCATGTAGTAGTGGTGACACAAAATTGGTGATCCCAACCATTATTATGAGTCAGGTAATAATTTCACATCACTACTATCTCCGCAATATTTTCACATTGTTGTTAGCAGACCTCACGAAGAGCGAACTGCTAGGAAGGTGTCTCATCAAATGTCTGAACTTGTAGCTTGTCAAATGCAACAAATGAATCAACTGATTGGGATGTCTAACCCTTTTCCTTGCCATGATAGCCATATGCATGATCATGTTGTGTGCTAGCTACTATGGCCCCAACCTCATCCAAAAGTGTATTGTCCAAATCTTCTGCTACACAAATCTTATCAAGTATTGGATCTAAATTGTCATAATAGAGCTGGAAATCAAGCATAGCAACCTCAGGTACCTCTGTTTCCTTATTAATCTCAATATAATGCAACCTAAAATGCATATTATAATGGACGTAGACAAGCTTCACCAAGCGTGTCTATGCTTGAGGGTTGATTGTGAACTTATATATAAAATGAGGTGAACCTCGACCAATTTCACTCGCAGCAACCATTGTATGATGTGGTCTCCGATAGGACCAGAACTATTATTCTTTTCAAATTTGGTGTCACCAGATAGCTACATAAGGATTGATATCCATTAACATTTGTTATAGTCAGGCAACTTGGCTGAGACCAATAAGAGATGAATTATAAGGTTTGGTTGTACTACCAAGATGAATTATAAGGTTTTACGTGTCCGAAATAATCTGAACTTATATCAACAAAATATAGTTAATTAATAATCAAATATAGGTCAATGATGATATATGATATTCATTAATACATTATTTATTTATACTAGAGAACTCCTTTTCGCTCGGACCGATATCTACCAAGTGGTATTTACTTGTCTATTCTGAGCATAAACCAATATTCAAACCCAACCCATTTCAAAATAGTCTGGACTTATTTTAACAAAATATAGTTCATTAATAATCAAATATAGGTCAATGATGAAATATGACATTATTTAATACATAATTTATTTATTAGAGAACTCCTTTTCACTCGAACCAATAGTACCAACTAGTATTTACCCATCTGATCTGAGCATGAACCAGTATGCGAACCCAATCCACTTCGAACAATTTGGCTTGGATCATATATAAAAGTAAAAGAATTCTTGTTCTAATTGTGAGCCTTGACACATGATCTCCCTATCGTCCACTAATACCTACCTCCTCACTACCTACCAATGCTGCATCACTACCTACCTCCTCAACACCTACATATACGCTCATCCTCCCCTCCTCTTCCTCCACCATCTCCTCTTCTTCCTTCCGCTTCTTCCACCGCATCCTCTTCTTCCTTCCTCTGCTTTCCTCCTCTTCCTACATCACATCCTTGTCTTCCATCCTCTACATCCACCACCTCCTCCACTGTCTCCTCTTCTTTTTTCCTCTTCCTCCTTTTCTTCCACTACCTCCTCTTCCTTTCAATTCCTCTTCTTCCACCACTATCTCCTCTTCTTCCTTTCTCTTCCTCATTACCCCTCCTCCTTCCTCTCGTCCACTATCACTTCTTATTCCTTCCTCTTACGTAGTATTGGTTGGTACATATCTGTCCAGTTAGGAATCAGTACAGTACCCTGGTATAAAATTGCAATCCATAATTTATACCAAGGTCCATCAAACCGTACCATACCGGCATCCGAGCTCAGCTCGATAGATATGGTACGATACAGGTGTACCAAGCGATATGCCCGAGTGTACCGAGCAATATGCCTAAATTAATATTTTAAGCCTCCAAAAATACCTAAGAAATAGAAAAAAATGTTAGATAGAGTTTTCAAGATAAAAAGATATATATTTGGTATAGGTTTAGCAAAACCAATGTAGATTAGGCAAGAATAATGTCACATATCGTTTTCGAGCTTTGAGGAATAATCTTGTGTAAGGTTTGTAATTTCAGTCCATTATAGATCGTCCTTTTGTTAATATTAAATTATCTAACGAAAAATTATTTGAATTGTTAGATTATTTTGTTACAACATAAACTTTAAGATTCAAATGAATTAAATAATCACATATATAGATATACCTAATTGATGATTCTACCACCAAAACGAATGACGAGCCTCCACGGGTAGTGGATTGAGATCCTCAATCCTATGTATCTTCATATCAATATGATATGTTTATCGGACCCAATCCTGAAATTGATCCCACGACATAGTGTATTGATATATTGTATGTCATTGGTTCATCAATGTGGTAATGACCGTAGGTTGATCGTCATGAATCATGTGTCCGATGTAGCTCCTGAGGCATGTATTGGTGAATATCGGAGCTTGTACTTTCGTTACTGATCTGTTGCTCCGTATCATATTGTTGATCGAAGAAGAATGACCAACTATCACTGTACTGTTGTTGGCCATAAGATTCTTCATAATATGATGGGTGTAAATACAATGAGCTTCGTTCTGTGTCGACATCATGTAGGCGTTGTCGCATTTGCTCAAATTCATCCACTACTTCCCCTTTCGCGCATAAACTTGACCAGTACCTTGTCAAGCTCAATGATCTGTCTTGAGTGGCATGTGTAAAATACTGCTCCTCGTTCCACGTACCACCCTCAACTTGTGTAGACGAGACGTACAACTGCCCGACGTCACCGCCATTATCGATCGAGGAACTACTATTCGCGTTGGTATCATGTCTTTGGACCGATCGAGTTACTGAATGCGATTGTGATATTTTGGTGTATGATGTCGTTTGACTCCTTCCGTCACGTTTTGACCAAGGGGGATTTTCCACCTACTAGAGATGTGCTTCCTCTTCTTCTATTGCCTCGGTGATAAAACGCGAAGGATGTTGAGAATCTCCAGCCTCATCAAGTAGAGGATCCTCTTGGTTCTCCGCCGCTTCGACCCACTCTAACATTGGCTTTGAATCTTTGTTGTAGAATTGGAGGCCGATGGGATCAATCTCTAATTCCTTTGGCTCCTTATCCAGCTCGACACGTCACAACCTTAGCCGCATGTTATAATGAACATATACTAGTTTCTCTACCCGTCTATACGAGAGTCTGTTGCGGACCTTCGTGTGAATTAATAAGAACGTTGACCAATTACGTTTGCAACCACTAGATGTTGTCATCTATGAAAGTACACAAATGGCAACCTTCCTTAGATATGACACGTCCCCTCCAAATTGTATCCACCACTCGACTGTAAAAACATATAAATAAGATTTTATTACTATAATAAATAATTAACACCAAATATAATTGACAATCAATATGTGTAACTTTTTCTCACTATAATCCATAGTGTAATGACACGATAAAGCTACAATGTTAGAGAATGAACCAACTGTTTCTCGAAAATATCGACCCTCCATAAGAAACTCGACTGCATCAGTAGCGTTTGGCAAGATTCGATATATAATATTTCTTAATGGCATTAGTAAATTATTTTTCGTTACGAGATCATACCGATATTAAATTATCAGGTTTAGATAATACACCACAAGACATAATTTTGTTAGTATATAATTTAATATTATATAAAAAATTAACTTATTCTGAACACGAATTTACCTACATTATGGATATCTTTATCTATATGAGCTTCAGTGTGATGATCAATGATCTGCATATATTGGTCAACCTTAGAATCTTATCAACAATATAAAGTGGATCAACACCCTTTATGAGTTCAACCATAGTCTCCCAAAATCTAGAGGAAAGAATGATTTTTTCGTCTTCTTTCCATCGCTCAATCTCGAATATATGGAATCGGTCCACTCTTGTGAAGTGACCATTGTCTTCAAGTCGTGCCTCTTTTGTTGTAATGGCTTTAATACAATGAAATTAATAGCAAACTGAGCGACTCCGGGTCGGAGTATCTCACTATTTACATTTTTTTGCATTAAACAGTGGACCCAATGATGATTATAAACAAACTTTGTTATTAACTGTGCTCGAGCTACACACTTTTTGACCGCGTCCAGCTCACCAATATCCTTCAGCATTATATCTATACAGTGAGCTGCACAAGGAGCCCAAAATAATCTTTTTCTTTTTTCCATCAATTATAAATCGGCTCTCCTGAAATTTGCTCTATTGTCAGTTACTATTTGCACAATATACTGTGGTTCAATCTCCTCTACGGTAGTATCCATCAAACTCAAAATATAGTTTACATCTTAGATCTTATCGGAAGCATTAACTGACTTGTGAAACACCACCCTTCTGTTAAAAGAAACAAGAAAGTTGATGATACTCATTCTTGTTGGCTATGTCCAACTGTCGCACATTATTGTCACCCCATATTCGTCTCATTGCCTCTTAAAGGATTTGATCCAATTCTTCAGTTTTGCCACCTCTTCATCTAAGTACACGTCATAAATCTTCTTCAATGTTGGAGGTTGAATCCTCGTGCTAGACTTTTAAATGGAGACTATGCTATTATAATATGGACTTTGGGCTATGTTTGCTGGAATTTATGGAAATTGAACCATTTTGAAATTGCCTTCCAAATATCCCCTTTTTTTTCTTTTGTATATGTATCACCAATCCGTGTTTGTTTTGCTATTTGTGGAGGATAGGCTTGCGGATCAATATCAACAATATCTGGTGCGTATCTCCTGCTATGATCTCTCATGAAACCATAGAGTCCACCATGCCTCATGCTACTAGTTCGACCAAACTGAGGAGCAGTTGGCTGCCTCATGCTGGCCGACATCTACATTCCACTGCCACTGCCATGTTCCCATTGTAAGTCAAGTCGTCAATGCCTCATTCCCTCATCGTCATATATTGATGCTCTAATGATGCACGAATCCCAACTGTGAGATCTGGGTTGACATCATCGCCACGACCATCATATTAATCGTAAATTGGTTCCCGAACAACCCTATAATATTCTTCCTCAGCTATGCCTTCTGTTTTAATATATCTTCTTTTGCTTGTTGTAGCTTGCTTTGAAATAATTTATGGATCTCGGTCGGAACCTTCTTGCATTTTGCAACATCAGGATACCCGCCGACCAAATACATCTACACCCAAGTTATTCCTCCATCATTGTCAATGTAGTCACAATAAATACATTACCAATGATGATGGTTCTCATCCATCTTTCGAGCATAAACTCATGCATCATCTTGTGATTGTTCTTTTGGTGTCATGTTCCTATTAAATTTAAATCAAATAAGCTATAAACATATTGAATTGACCTAATATAGATCAAAAACCATTAATCGCAGCATTAAATATTTTTTTAAAAAATTTTAATTATTTATCTTTCAACATTATAAAATGACAAACACCCCAATAGGTACTAAAGACATTGAATTGACCCAAAATCGATCAAATTTTGATTAAATCATCATTAAATTCACTAATCATAGTATTAAATATTTTTAATACAATCTAATTAAATTTATTTTACCATCATAAATATGTAAAATATATAAAAAATATTAAATACATAACTTTGATCCAATGTATATCAAATTATGATGAAACAATCATTATATATATTAATCATATGATTAACATAGTTAGTTATCCATCAATTACTTGTCTTTCAATACTATAAATATGTCAAACATCTGTATAAGTGTTAAATATATTGAATTGACATAAAATCAATCAAATTTTGATTAAACTATCATTAAAATCACTAATCGTAACCTTAAATAACTCTAATAAAACCTAATTAAACCTATTTTGCCATCATAAATATGTAAAACCTATGAAATAAACATTAAATATATAATTTTGATACAATAGAGATTAAATTATGATGAAATCATCATTAAATACACAAATCATACGATTAACATAGTTTTACAATCAAATTTCAATTAAATCATCATTTAAATTATTAATCACAGCATTAAATAACTCTAATATAATCTAATTAAACTTAGTTTACTATCATAAATATGTTCTGATATTTAATATACATGTAATATAACTATTTAACCTATTAAGAATCTAATTTAAATAAACCAAAATTAAACACATTAATCATAATATTAAATATTTTATTTACTCTCTAATTAAAGAAATAGAATACGTACCTCTTGATTGAAAAGTTCTTCCTCTTAGTCTTCCTAAATTAGCCTCAATTCAATCCACAAATTGTTGGCTTGTAGAGTTTTTTAGGAGAGTGCAAACATTGAGAATAAGAAAGAGTTCGAAATGTGAGAATGCGAGAGAGTTGAAGGGAATGAAATAGGGGGGAGGATGAGTTTATAAAGATGTGGGAAGTGTTTTTGACCGTTACAGCTGTCACAAACGGTCGTCGCTCAACCGCAACATCTTCGCTCCACGAATCGTTCGTCGCTTTTTTCTTGTTTGTACATATGTTTGGCAGCTTGTTTTGCCTTGAGTTTATGTGCTTTTACCTAATAAATGTGAGCGAAAGTAGTGTAGAAGGCTGCGGAACGATCGCTCGCTGCGCGGAGCCAAAACAGCCTCGTTTTTGGGTCTTTTTAATGTGCTGCGGCGACCATGCTGAGCGGTGCGAAATGTCAACCATTTTAGCACCTTAGAACCCCCCGAGTGGCACCGGGCTGGATAGGGTTCCGGGTATATGTCGAGCTTAGGCTTTTATCAACAATTGAACTTGTCTTGCGTCCGATACCTTGGGAACCGTCGTTAGTAGACTTGCGACCGTTCTTACAACCCTTTAAAGTCATGTTTCGCTCTCTTTCTCTCTTTTCTCTACGACACTCAAGGTGTTCGACAAATTGCTTGTATAGCTTCCAGCTTTGCGAGACGTCGAGACTTGTCCGTCGCTCGTTTCTAAGCGAATCAGCTTCTCCTTTGCAGGTCCTATGGGACCGCAAGAGTTGTAAGAGGGCTAACCCTTTGCGGACAGATAACGCTTTGGGTGTTTCATGACTTAGGCAATCCCAGCTAAGTCCGGAACAGTGGGCAAGGTTGCTTCACGACTTAGGCAATTTCAGCTAAGTCTTCGAGAGTGCCGCTAGGGTGCCGCACGGCTTAGGCAAATTAAGCCAAGTCCGTGACACAGCGGCAGTACGAGTCTAAAACAGTGGTATCGCCCGATAGCGGGCGAACCACGTATCGATCAGCTAGCGGACCGATACGTACCGCCCATCCCGGGCGATACCATTCGAAATGTCAAACCTTGATTTATACCTTAATTATACCAATCTGATTAGGGATCACTATGGTACCCAGTATTAAATTGCAATCCTTGATTTATACCTTAATTATATCGTATATAAACTCGATACTTTGCTCAAGTCTATATACAATAGTGTGCATTGTCAGCAATAGCTCATCATCAACCACCAAACTATATCAATATTGATTGGCCTAAGATAATATGTTGTATGAATGAATACATCTTACGATTACGCATATTTACAAATATAACTGTTAAAGATACTTTGAAATGTATAATGAATTTTGTAAGTTGTAATACCTGCCCGATGAATATCTCGAGACATCTATTTCTCCCATCTGTAGTCACGGACATTCACATAAAGTTCATTTTTAATTTCATCAACCAGAGCCTTTATAATCTTCTCCCTTTCCTGCCATATCAAGTGAATCAAGCAACTCTACAGCTCTTTTTCTTATCTATATGTCATAGGACTACATAAAATGGCTCAACTGCCACAACTATAATACTCGTTGAAGGCCAAAATCTAGAGGATACTGGATAGAATATATTTTTCAACTTTTTTTCCATCAAGAACTGACATATTAAGAGTTGGCACATTTGAATGAAGGTGAACATGAACTTTAATATGATCTTCCTTTGTCGAATTGACTCACTATAGGGCAATATAATTAGTTGCAAATTGAGTGACGTTTGATCATAGGATCTCACCATGCACAAATATATGTATATATGTATAACCTATTGACGGTTATAAATGTATCTCCTAGTGCTTTATGCCCTTAACTACTGCGGTATCACCAATATCCTTCATTAAGTCAATATAATGGGCCATAGTGTCCAAAATAAATTGTTTGTTGTCCATCAATGGTTCACTTCTCTTCTTGAGATTGGCCATATTATATGCCACAACCTTTACCACATATTGGGGTTCGATTTCCCCCAAAACCAAGGCCATTTGGCCATCTATGTAGGTTGCATCATGAAACTGATTCGAAGAATCAATGGACTTATGAAAACAAATCTTTTTTGTTACAATCAAATATGCAAGGAAGTTAATAATTCTCATCGTGGAAGGCTCAGACCAGCTATCACACATCAAGAGCTGGCATCTTACCGTAAGTACTAATAAACCCCATAAAGCGAACTACCTCTTACGAGCTCTATTGCCAAACTAAGGAGCACCAATCAATTATCTAATGCTTGCACTCCAACCGAAGACCTAAGTACTAGTAGCAATTGTCTACCTCAATGTAGAAGATTGACCGAACTGCAACGATTCACTACCATTACCATTGCCACTACCACACTTGTACTCTCAACTTGGTTGAACAATATCTAATCGCCTCCTTGTACATGTATTAATGCTTCAATGATGTCTGCATCACAACTGCAAACTCGAGGTCATCATCCATAATTGACACCACAACCCTTATGTTAATTATTGGCTATAGTTCTATAGCACGTCTTTCATACTATTCTGATTGTGCATTTTCTTAGAGCCTTGCTAATTCTTTAATATCCAATTATGCTTTGAATCAATGACTATTTTACCACCCGAAACGATACAAAATGGGCCATACGTACCGGTACAAGCATGGACCAGTACACGGACCACCCCTATTATCGATGATCCGGTCCAACTTAAGAAAAATAAAAGCCCTAAAATAGCGACAAAGGGACCATCCAACTCAGGAATAAAAATAAAAAAAACCTAAAATAAAAACTAGGACTCACGAACATGTGCCCTCCTCGCAACGTTGTTGTCGTTGCTTTTGCTTCGAGACGTTGTGGCCGTCGCCGTTGCTTTGTACACCACTACTGCTATCACTGCTTTGTGACGCTACTGCTGCTTCGTTCCTTCTTCCCAAGGACACTCCCACCTCTTCTCTGCTTCCACCTCTTCTTTTTCCTTCTTCCTCCACCATCACTTCCTCTTATTCCTACTTCCCCCTCTTCCTCCTTTCTTCCTCCTCTTCCTCCAACCGCCCTACCTACTATTCTTCTTTTTCTTCCTCTCTGGAATGTCGATATGTGTATCGGTACACCAATGCTAACCCGTATACCCGACCTAATTGAAACACTGAAACAGGTTCGGTACCCGATATAATGATCCTTACTCTGAATGCCTTCTTTTATCACCTAGGGCATTCTTGTGCATTTGTATACATTTGAAAATCCTTCCACCAAATACTGCATTATACTAGTGATGCTTCTACCCTGACATTTAAGTTGCAACTTGTTACGTGTCATGAATTCTTTAGATACAGCCAGTGATCCTTATCCAATAAATTTTTGATTCATTATTTATTGTTTCTTGATTGAAACCATTCAGTTTTATGAACTTTGATTGTATTTAAATAGAGAAGGCCAAAAACAGCCCTAAAACGACGAAACCAATTCCAGTACATACCGGAATACTGTCTCAGTATGTCAGAATGGATTGAACATGTACTGGTATAGTCACAGATGGGTACAAAATTAATATCCAAAATTTAGAATCATGGTACAAACATTCTAAATAATTTTCTACAATCTTACATTGCCAATGCAATTTCCAACCAACCATATTGTAGAAATGTTACTTATTCTACCTCCAATTTCAGTGATATACACATCAATTGGAAGGATATCAACAGAGAAGTGTAGTTGCACTAATTTTTGCAATGCATGCAACACCCCTTCAACTGCATATGAAATTTGGCTATCATATGATAATTATGATTATGCAAGTGTGGATTACCAGGAACACCAGCTTAAACATTTACAGTTGTTTTAAGTTCTAGAAGTAATTCAGATATTACAAATTAAGTTTTGCTAACATTTCTCTTGTTCAGTGAAAATAGTCTCTATATAGATTCTACATAGAGCTGCAACGTATAAGGAGTAAGAAGCAAAAAAGTAACACTAATAAATTATAAAGAATATTGATATCTTAACTTATTTAAGGTAGAAACAAAAGCATGGAAGTATGAGTTCACATACAGGACTGCCAAGGATTGACTGTCATAGCAATAATTTTTTCCTTGTGTCCAACTGAAGCTCGGTCACCACCAATCAGTCCCAAGTTAAAGAGGCAAGAACCAGTTGTGCAGTCCCAAACCTAATTTGTAGTTTAAGGGTGAAAAATAAAATGTGCATCCACCAAGATTCCATTTCAACAAAGAACAATTTGATTACCTTCAACAAGTTGGAACCACATGATACTATACTAGCACCCCTTGCTGCAAATTCAACAGCCTGGATCTGTAAAACAAAAAGAAATAGTAGAGTCATCACAAAATTAGCAACCCTTTCCAGCCAAAAATATACTATAGAACAGAAAAGTTCAATATTAGAAAGTGGAAACTAATGATGTCAAATGAGCTCAAAAAGTCCAAAAAGAACTGGTCAATCATAATCCCTACCAAAAGTTACACAGAATTTGTACAACACATAACACAGATATCAACAGGTGTTGAAGAATTTCACCAACGTGTGTCAATCCAGGAGCTCCAAAATCAATAAGATAATAAATGAACCATATAAAGCTCATAAAAAAAGGATACAATAATTTAAAGTGTTCTACCCAACAAATGTTTGGGCCTAGAATCCGAGACCTGACTCAAAAGTCCTTTGTCCAGTTTATTCTGGCTTTGAAATCTTGGAAATGAAATTTTCTACCACAACTTGATGGTAGATAAGGAGACAAGAAGTAGGTGGTGCCAACAGCAAAGATGCAGATGAAAGGGGTTTTGTGACAAGATTGGTGGGAGGTTGACAGGTTGCTTCTGCCACAGTGATATGAGTATTTTAACATATCCCTAATGGTTTATTCTTTGTAATTATTTCCTTCTTTTCTATCCTTCACTAATCTCTCGGCCATTGTTGTTAACCTACATCCAATGCTTCCTCCACTGTTACTCCACAACTAGAAAATCTCATGAAGAGCAATTTCATCCAGATCTATATGTATTAACCAGTATTTACTGGTCCAGGAGCCAACCAGCATGTGGACTGCCCAATTTCAGGTGGTCTACATGCGGTATTAACCAGTACAAATCCTTCCAGTTTGTGCTGTTCTAAATTTTCCTGTCATCGTTTGAAGGTATCTTGTGATTTCTGATGTGGCTTTTTTATTCCCTTCTTTCTCTCAACGACTCAGTAATTTTTGCTGTCTTTCTCTTTACAGACTATAGTCTGGTTCCTTCCATTTGTCCAACTTTTCTCTATGCAACTCCAGCAACCAATCTGCTGAATTTCTCTTTATACAACTAGAGTCTGATTCTTTACATTTGTCCCCCTAGTTTTTTATGTCTAAACCAGCAGAAGGGCACAGCATGCTGAATTTAAAATAATCGTTGATTCTCATTTAGTTATTTACGCTTAGTCACTATACGTAAGTTTGAACTAGTCTACTGAAGTAGTGAAGTGTTATATTAACAAGTCAAGTTTGGGTTGATCACTACAGTGCAATTATAAGTTCATGTTACCAAATGTATCATGAAAAGTAGCATAACAGAGGCAAAATCAGTACTAATATGGTAATATAATATTGTGACTTCACAATGTTACTTACAATTTATTTCTGGAAAATGAGTCTGATTAGGAATTTTTGGGTCTATATAAATAAAGAGATACCCGAAGAAAAGGATAAAAACCAAAATACTCCTAGTTTCCAACTGAAATATCCTTAGCCCATTGTTAACTTTAGCTTGTTCCTTCAATTGTTTCCATGTCTTCCTTTCCTCACATCTGCCAATCCTCCCTTCATCATCGCTTCTTTTCGATATCTACTCTAAGAACCACATGTTGTTGTCTCTCCACAAAGCCATTATTTGACTATTTATCAAGCAACTAATCAGAACTTCAGTGAAAATAAATTATAAAATACCCTTGCAATTTATAGGACACCAAGAGATCATCAAAGTGGTTCTGAGAGGAGATGAAGTTCCAGCTTAAGCTTGTCAACATGATAGAACCTTCTTGCTCCAAGACAATATCAGCTCGGAATCATATTGTCTCCAGGTAAATTATCATGACAACCACCACAGTGGCTAGTTGTTAGAACAGCACATGCACACGACATATTGAGGTATGTCAATGCCGCACAGAAACAAAGAAAAGAAAAAAAAAGCAAAAAAGATAAAAATACATACTTGGAGATTCCAGTCACAAGTTCTCTCCACGAGACCCTCTAATGGCACGATGCAACAAGATGTGATGGAAGTTCTAAGGTTTTACTTACCGAGCGGAAAGGCTCATACCGCCCGGTACATACCTGTCCGGCAGCTGACCGGTACACGGACCAGCCGCTACCGGGCGGTACCGCTAAAATCGACCGTCAGCGGTCAATTGAGGAAGAAAAGGGAAGAGGAAGAAGAAGAGGAAAATAAGAAAGAAGAAAAGGAGAAGAAGAAGAAAGAAGAAGAGGAAAAGTAACTTGCTCGCGCACCCTCGCCGCCCGCGGGTCGCCCACGAGTTGTCGCCGCCCTCGTCGCTCGCGGGCGACTTTTCTCCCAGTGCGGGGAGGCGGAACGTCTCCCGCACGGGGAGAGAGATCGAGGCGGCGTTGCCCCTTTATTTGCTTTTTTTAATATATTTAATTTTTTTTATATTATATTATATTATACTATATTATAAATATTATAAAATGTTTAATATACCGGGCGGTATGGCATACTACCCGGTACTGGTACCGTATCAGTACCAACAAAATGTCAGTAAACCAGTATGGACCGGTACGTAAAACCTTGGATTTAACTCAAACTGCTGCAACTAACTCTTCACCTCTAGTTTCACATTCCTGTCTTTGAAATTTTAAACAAGACCGATTTATATATACATACATATGTATATGTATGTGCATATGTGTATTTGTGTGAGTGGGGCTGTATGCTAAGGTTTTAAAAACCAGGTAAACCACCCAGAATGACATGAGATGCAGACAGAACAGTTTTGTGCAATCCTATTCAGTTGATTTTTTAATTTTTTATTTTTCTAAATACCTTTGGTTGAAAACAGCGGCTAACAGCTGTCAACAACCATTAGATTTCACAGTTCAGCACCAAGCTTTCGGCAGTTGTTTTCATCCTCCTTTGTCTTTCCTCTACCTTGCAACATCTGCCTTCACCACTGTTGCCTCGGCATCCATCTCCTACCATCCCGATAAGAAACAACATCCAGACTGAACGATTTCACCCAATCCAATTTAAAACATGTTGATTTTTTTATTGTTGTTTTTAAAATACCATTTGATTGAAAACAGCCGTTGACAGCCATCAACAACTGTCAAATTGGCAGATATCAGCATAGCTTTCAGCAGCTGTTTTCACCCTCCTTTGCCTTTCCTCCGCCTTAAGAGCCTCAGCCTCCGCCACTGCTGCCTTGGCATCTCTTGTTGTCATCATATCCTCCTCGCATTGTTATTGTCATATCCTCCTCACATTGTTATCACCGTTGTCTCCTCCTCTTCTCCTCCTACTTGTTTGCATCCTCCTCCTCCGGTTCTCCTCCACCCAGACCCCTACCAATTGGCATGAGTGCATTTTGACATATGGTACGCCCCACCTAGGGAAGACCAATATCAAAACTGGACCAAGATTTAAAGCCCTATTGTATACTACATATTTAATATATGAACACCCTACTAAAACACATCTATTTTTATCAACTCCATATAACATATACAGATAATAAAAGGAATATGTCAATACGTCAACAAATTAAAATAATCAATAAGTCAATAAGTATTTATTTGTGTTGACATGTGCCACTTTGTTCCTGTTTGCTACACCAAATGGTTGCGCATTTGAATAGCTCACCTTGGAAGAATGCAGCCATGTCATCTTAGCCCACCACTACAAATTGTCTAGGCATTAGATTGGTCAGTCTTTGACATAAATAAAAGACACTCGATTCCGTTGTTGTAATATTATCCAAGTTCTAGATTATGAAAAACAAAATCCAGCATCCAAAAGATAGCCTTTAACCAACAAAATCTAGGTATTACCAAATCCAACCTTGACTAATTAATTAGACACTTCCTTCAAACATTTGTATTCCAAAATCATAATTTTATCACAGTTAATCTCCTCATTGCACTATTATATGATAGCAGATAATGCAACAAATTAGTAGAGTATTGCACGATACAAACATGAGACAGATTTAGATGTATATTCAAATGATGTAAATTTAAAAGTTCAACGGTTATGCTCCATTGTGACTTTAAAATTAGAAGTGTGATCATAAAAAGCCATGAAAACCAAAGGTCTGCCTTCTTGCTCAATACGTATGGTCCATAAATGAAGGTTTGATAAGTGTCTGACAAGATAAATAATTCAACATGATCCATACAAGTGGATATGAGAAACAAGGTAGCACAACTTGCTTAGACCAACAGATCAAGATCATATACATGGGCTAAGGATATTATATGCATTTCTAGAGTGGCATTAAAAAACAAACTGTTATCTCCATGTTCTTTCTAGCATCACTCTTCTAGTTAGAGTTACAACACATTTTGTACTCCATCGAATTTTGGACTACATAAGGAACTAACTTGGATGAAGATCTTCGCTTAAGAAAATAAAATACGCTTATCCCTCTAGGGCCCACCACCCAGCAGGTGCAGAAACATAAACAAAACAACAAGAAACCATATGTCCCTTACATCTATCTTCCTACCATTGAGCTCTGTGCAGGGCATTGTCATTAATTAAATGAAGAGCGGTCAGATCTTCTATTCGTCTCTATTTACTTCCTCCCGCAATACCAACCTTAAATGACAACTTATCTGATTAGGAATTCAACAGCTCTCATTTGGTTTCTTGTAATCTTCAATGGTTTTCTGGCATCCTATTTTCAGTAAGGGCTATACTTAATTGTTTGTGAATAAAACCATTACTCATTCTATATTTTCTAGTATCTCCATTCATTACCTCAACATCTGATCTTGGCTATGTTAAGATGCATGTTATCCTAATGCCCAACACACACAGCAAGCCATAAAGTTCCTTTACTTCAAAAGGCACACAACAATCACACAAAACCCATGACTTTTGATGCCTCTTTGCATTTGAAACAACTCACTTTTACTCTGTAATCAGTATGCTAGTTACTCTCTCCTTGTTGAACAATAGATCCTGAATGCATTAAACATTTATTTATATTTACTTTTTTGTTTATCAATCTTTTTTTTAAAACAAGTAAATGTTAATCAATTAATTAAACTAGTTACATCAAAAACAAGGAGAGAATATAAATCTAACTTCCAAAAGAAAGAAGTCCGGTGAACTCTCCCAAGATCAGCAAGCTTGTGGGAACAAGAGTTGAGAGTTCTGCAAATATGAGAAAATCTATTGACAGATACATCAGAAGAAAAAGATTTGATGTCCGAGATAATGGCTTCAAGAGAGCAAAAGATGGGAGCTTCTCCTATAAGCATGGTGATAACATAGGCAGCGTCTTAATTAACACCAAGGTTTTGCCATATACCATTTCTATAAGTCTTTGAGTGCTTCTAAAAGAGCTAATCCTCCTGATGTACAACCTTAGCTACACTCAATTCTTTTAGCACTGTTGAAATTATATCTCATTATCGACCTAAGTCTTTGTTTAAGATACTATATTTATCTCCAAAACAAATTTAGAATTAATCCCAACTAACCTCTCATCAATTTGAACCATATCATCTGCAAAATTACACCTTTAGAACTCATACCATACCAAGGATTGCAATTTCGATCTGTACCGCCCGGGACGGGCGGTACATACCGATCCGCCAAGTTACCGCTACCGGGCGGTATCGCTAAAATCAACCGTTGGCGGTCGATTGAGGGAGATAAAGGGAAGAAGAAGAAGAAGAAGAAGAAGAAGAGGAAAAGAGAAAAGAAGAAGAAGAGGGAAAGAAGAAAGAAATACCTAGCGTCGTCCTCGCCCGCACGCCGTCGCCGCCCGCGGGTCTCCCACGAGGTGTCGCCGCCCTCGCTCGCGGGCGATTTTTCTCCCACTCGAGGAGACGGAATGTCTCCCCGCGCGAGGAGAAAGATCGAGGCGACGTCGCTCCCTTTTTTTTCTTTTTTTAATATATTTATATTTACTATTATATTATATAAGATTATAATATATTTTAATGTGTGTTGGTATACCGGTACAGACCGGTAGGTAAAACCTTGTACCATACACAATTAACACTTCATTTAATATTTCAAAATTACAACCAAGATCTTCTAGAACTCATTTCTTATTCTTGTCAGATGTCTCAGCATCAATCGAGTAGTAAAGAAACTGCTACTCTGAGAAAATATAGACATTAGAATATAAAAATTATGATTTTTTGTGTTGATCAAACAACATGAGATAAGAACATTATGAACAAGGACTCAAAAGCTAATAAGAGCTCTTATTAAGCATGGTTTCGTTTTCTGTAATAATTGACACAAAGTAATGCTCCATCAGTGAACAGCCACATAACCTTCAAATGAGAGGGACCGTTTTCCAACACTAGCTATCCATCAACAAGCAATCTCCTGCAACTACATAGTCATTACTAAGAAAAATAAAACCTTAAAACCTTAACCGATTTCAATAATCTCATAAAAATAACTACAGCATGATTCAAGGGTGAAATATGAGGTTAGACAATACCATTTCAGAAGAATTATCACAGTATAAAATCAAATATGAGGTTATACAATATCACTTTTTCACGGTATTAATTTATACAATTCAAGAGAACACACAACAACTAAATCAAACCGAATCACAATTAACATGTTACCTGACAGTTATGACCACTAAGTTGTACTGCCTTTCCAGAAAGAAGGTTATAGAGTAGTAACTCATTTGGAGCCTGATCAGAAGAAGAAAGGCAAAAAACACCTAGTTCAAATTTGGCATGTGTTCAGAAAAAGACAACAAACAGTGGTGCATAGGTTGACAAGAATAAAGAACTCTACATCTAAGATAAATTGCATCGAACATTAGCTAAAATTTGCAAAAAAACTGCACTAAGGGCAGTCATCGGTATCAAATGAAACACTGACCTGATTAGAACTACACACCAGTTGAGGCAGCCCTTCTGGGTGAAATCTTACATCAAGAACCTTTTGGAAGCCTTGCTAAAAGCCAATATTACAAAGTAAAACTACAATTAAATGCTAGGTAAATAGCTTCTTAAAAATATCATTTAGAGAAGGCCAAAAGAATTTAAAATGAAAGACAAGGTAAATAACAACTAAAATACTCCAGCCAAATATTTCATTCAGCAGAAGATACTCAATAGATGTTATCCTAAATGACAGGTCATAAAAACGTATAGAAGCCAAAATGTCAACAAACAGTGACTTTCGTTGAGCAACTGAAATAGAAAATCTAGCAAACAAGGTTTGACTTACCAGTCCGTACCAATGTACCAAGATTATCTCAATACCGGTACAGTACCAGTACCGGGTGGTACACACAATACATACCACCCGGTATATTAAATTATAATATTATATTATATATTATAATATTAATATATTAAAAATATTAAAAAAAGAAAGAAAAGGGGCGACGTCGCCTTGATCTTTCTCCCCGGGCGGGGAGACGTTCGTCTCCTCACGCAGGAGAAAAAGCGGGCGAGGGTGGCGACGGCGCGCGGGCGAGGACGACGCTAGGTATTTCTTTCTTCACTTTTTCTCCTCTTCTTCTTTTATCTTCTTTTCCTCTTCTTCTTCTTCTTCCCTTTCTCTCCCTCAATCGGCCGCCAATGGTAGATTTTTGGCAATACCACCCGGTAGTGGGTAGTCTGCATACCGGTAACCTGGCGGACCGATATGTACCGCCCGTACCAGGCAGTACAGATCGAAATTGCAAACCTTGCTAGCAAATAATGTTAGATCTTGTAAACCAGAAGACCAAAGGATTTTGCACCTCTGCAGTTATGTCCTAACATGTGAAAATGAACAAGTCAAATGCAACTGGAAAAGAAGTCAGAGGATAGACTTGTTAGATGTGCAATGACGCACAATAGTTCTATAATGACAGTTAGTTGATCATAGGCAGCAAGTTCAGCTTTGAATTCTAAAAATAAGCATGCCTTGCAATCAACAAGTGTTCTCAAGCAAAGATTAAAATATCATTTGTAGCATTCCATACCATGCATTACTCACCAATCTCCTCTGGACTGGTACCATGGACTGTCCCTTACCAATCGGTAAAGGGAAGACACAAACAATCCCAGGTTTTATGATGTGGGATGAATCTAACGATAAGTCATTAGGAAATGAGCTTCAGCCATGGCATCATCTGACCCTATCTCATG
Source organism: Ensete ventricosum (assembly GCA_029747655.1). NCBI lineage: Eukaryota > Viridiplantae > Streptophyta > Magnoliopsida > Zingiberales > Musaceae > Ensete > Ensete ventricosum. The sequence goes on along the minus strand of JAQQAF010000003.1, from coordinate 26,271,079 downwards.
AGGTAAAAATTAAGAAATAAAAAAAGAAGAGGAAGAAGCCCGATTGCAAGTTGCAGCAGAGAAAAACAGGATTCCCCTCTCCCCTCAGTTTTTTATATGTTGGTAGACGTGATATACCAGACCAACAGCCTGCTATTATCTAGTAAAAACAGGGTGTACCCAGTGCAATGAGGTTTCCGCCATTGAGGAGAGGTACTGCTACTATCTAGTGGATATCCATATTTAGATCCCTGCTTTTAACCACACAATTCACCATAATTTTTGTGTCCATGGGCAAACGGGGATGCGACCCACCCCAAAAAGGACTGTTCACATGTGGGTCAGGCAGTAAGCTATCCTGCAAGTCTTTGGACCTCAAAGGAGACCCAGTGGATCTCTTTTAAGGTGTTAAAGAGGGCTGACAAGCCCTCTTTTTCACTCCTAACAGATATATTCCCTTTTCCTTACAGCTTGATCCTCTTATCACTCTACAAACTAGCCATCAACAACCCTCTTTCCCTTCATCTGTCTCTTTTTCTCTTCCCTCATCTCAACCCTCTTCCCTAACCTTCTCTCTCCAATTAAGATTATCCAATAATTTGGACAAGTATAAAAGTTGAAGAAAAGTTCAGTGACTTATACGGCAAAAGCTGGTCCTATTGACCACCAAAGAATCTCAAAATCACAACGAACATAAAGAGAAAATATAAGTAAATTCCTCATGAAAAAGGAACTTGCAAACAAAAAGTTTGCATGAGACAATAAGAGTATTTGTACCAATTCATCACCAAATTGTGGCTCATATAAGCATATTTGACCAAAAAATGAGCAAAAAAGAAAGCAAACATTCAAATACGTTAATAAGTAAACTATTAGATTAGAGTTCAAAGAGGTCTAAAAACTAAAAAGTTTAAGGTTAGGATATTTTGCTAAATATCATAATAAAGACAGATGAAGCATATAAGCAACAGTGCAGAAGGCATACAAGCAACCAGAAAGTAAATTAATTTTAAGATTTCTCAAGACTGTGCAAGAAAGAATCAGCAAAAAGAAAATGTTATTGGCCATAGGGTAGTCAGAAGCTAGAACAAAGAAGACAAAACAACAAAATTAATTTACAAAGTGACAGGATGGAAATATTGTTTCTGCTTAAGACACCCCATACGGAATCAATACAAAATAATCCATATATGTTCATAAATGGGAGTACTAGACATATACCCACCCTATCATTGGGTTGAGCAATAGCTACACTGGATGTGTAGCCACACCATGTAGGAATCCATGATGAACAGTCTCTTCGGCTAAGCCACACTGCTGGCCCTTCAAATTGTTTACCAAGTGACCTCCAACCTTGCATCCAGCAGGAAAATCAAGAAATAAAGCCAAAAAGATATAGCAACAACCAGTAGCTTCTCTAAATTAGATCTTCACACAAAAAAAGAGAAGAAGATACGAAACTGAGATAAGCAACCAAAATAAGCTCAAAACATAAATAATTCATTCGAGTAGCAAATTATTGACTGAAAATGTTTACTTGACCAAACCAAACCACAGTCAGTTAAACAGGTAAAGCTTCGGTCATATAAGCTTGACCAGCAAGTCACATCAATATCCATCATGCCTCCATCTTGCAATTGGAAGTGAAAGCTACTAAATCTGAGATGGCTGGCTATATGTCAGATAGTATCAGAGACGAATACCGAGATAATCCACCCAAAAACACCCGGACTAGCCCCTACTTGGTTGGAACACATTGGTTATGGGTCAAAAAAGCTTGATGTCTAGTAAGCTCACTAAGGAGTATGGACTAAACAAGGCTAATTTGTCTCTGTAGAGCTGGTAACATACCAAACACAGTCACTCTCAGCCATAGATTCAACTATGTTAAAAAGAAAATAAGTTTTACCAATACAAAAATGAACAAGAAACTTACCCTGAAGAAATGGGATCCATCTTTCCCGATTTCTAACTGCATAGCCACCCAGACAACAAGTTGATGGCCAGCTAGTACCTTTTTCACGTCCTTGTAAACATGTCACAATGCTTTTCCTGAAGGAAGAAGCTAGCGATGAAGAGTGTGCATCCCCTTTCCAAATATTGATCTTACTTGCTTTCTCACACTGTGAACTAACTGGTTGATGGATTTCAGATGCTTCTGTAAGAGAGGATATGTGAAAATATCAAATCACAATTAACTAAAATGAACATAGAAGATTTTGTTACATATTCTACAACATTCAGTAAATCATACACAATAAGGAACAGAGAATCAGATTACATCCATGAATTAAAAACACATCCTAATCATACATATGACAATTGGAAGAGTCATCCTAACCAAGGTTTGACTTACCGATCCATACCGGTGTACCGAGTTCATCTCGGTACCGGTACGGTACCAGTACCAGGTGGTACGCATAGTGCATACCGTCCGGTAAATTAAAATATAATATAATATTTTATAATATTATATTATATAATATAATATTAGAAATATTAAAAAAATAAAAAAATAGAAAAAGGGGCGACGTCGCCTCGATCTTTCTCCCGCGTGGGAGAAAGAGCGCCCGCGACCCGCTAGCGGCGATGGCTCGTGAGCGGCGACGGCGCACAGACGAGGACCGCGCGCGGGCAATAGGTATTTTTTCTCTTCTTTTCTTTTTTTTTCTTCTTTTTCCTCTTCTTCTTCCTCCCTTTTTCTCGCTCAATCGACCGCCGACGGTCGATTTCTCCCTTCAATCGACCGCCAACGGTCGATTTTTGGTGGAACCGCACGGTAGTGGGCGGTCCGCGTACCGGCAACCTGGCGGACCAGTATGTACCGCCCGTACCGAGCGGTAAATATCGAAATTGCAAACCTTGATCCTAACTTTAATACATTTATAGTTCCTGAAAAACATAGCTCAGTATAATAGCATAGTGTAATTAAAACATTCAACATGTTTCAGCAATATAGTTTGCATAGCTCAATTAGGAGAATGAAATGGTGTCAGCGATAAAGTGTGAAGATGATCTGACAGAAAAACACAGCAGGATCAGTATAGTTTACAGATGACCTCTTACAATTGCATAACAGACAAAACACAGCAGAATAAGTATAGTTGCCACTCTACCATTACATATTGATACTTCACAGAACTGCCTTAAAGGAATCCAAGTCTGTTCATAATGTGCAAAGATGGTTACTATGCTTTTTTTAGCTCAATTTTAGATCACCAGCTTACCATCATACTCCAAAGAGGACTCAAAAATCTACATCAATAGCCTTGCAGAAAAACAACAAAGGAACAACTTAAACTATAGTAGTTGCTTGACTTTTTATGTAACAGACAGTTTCCTAATACTCTAATGGCCATATTTAAACCATCTGGAAGAAATTTTCGTTATAAAAAATACAAAAAGAATGGTTTAAAGTTGTTTCTTACCATACATCAACACAAATATGCAAGAATTCAGATAACAGTTCACAAAAAAATTCTCCCAGTTCAGCATCTGTCTTAGAAGAATCAGATAACAGTTGATAAAAATAAATAACTTGTCATCCCCATTCAGCAACTATATTGAATAAAAACATATTTTTTCTTTTAAGAACTGCACAAACAAGCAATTTTCCATCTGAAATCAGTACACACACCAGTAATTGCTGTACCGCCCAAAACGGTATGGTACAGGTGGTATGTACCAAACCGGGCATGGACCGATACGCAAACCACCCTCGTTTGAGGTGATCTGATTAAAATAGTAAAAAAAACCAAAAAGTAGTGGGACCCAATCCATTTCAGCGTTACAAAAGAAAACAATGCAGATTAGGGCTCACATACATGACCTCTTCTCACGTACAATGCTGCAGCCCTCGCCACTGCAATGCTGTAGCGGCACTGCTTCTTCGCCGCTGGCACTGCCGCTTCCACTTCAAAATTGCTGCTGTTTCCCATGTACGCTGCCACAGCACTTCACATCCTCCCCTTCTTTCTTCTTCTCCTTCCTCCTATGTTCCTCCACCACCCCTTCCTCTTCACCCTCTTTTTTCTTCCTCTTCGAAACATCGATATGCACCAGCATACCGTGTGTTGGTACATGAATGAAGACTACGTACCATTCCGACAAATTGTCAAAACGGGTTTAGGACCCGAAAAGGCAAACCCTGATACAAACTAAGTCAAGAAAATAGCAATATTTTCTTGCATATTAGTTTAGAGTTTTCATTTTCTTACATTATAATTAGTGGTATGAAGCAAAGCTCACCTTCCCGATCCAAAACAATGAACCAACTTATCACGGACAAAAATACAAACAAGGTGTTTGATGTAATGCTCATGTTTGTCCGTGTCTTTCGATTTTGTACATACTTTGTACCAAGGTTTGCAATTTTGACCTGTACCGCTCATACCAAAGGTTTGCAATTTAAACCTGTACCGCCCGATACGGGCGGTACATACCAGTCCGCCAGGTTACCGGTACGCGGACAACCCGCTACCGGGCGGTTCCGTCAAAAATCGAGACGGTCGATTTCGGCCGTCGGCAGTCGATTGAAGAAGAAATCGACCGTCGGCGGTCGATTGAGGAAGAAAAAGGGAAGAAGAAGAGGAAAAGAAAAAAAAGAGGGGAAGAAAGAATACCTCGCCCGCCCGCCATGCACAGTGCATACCGCCCTGTACAGGTCCCGTACCGATACCAATAATATATCGGTACACCGGTATGGACCGGTAAGTCAAACCTTGCTTTGTACAGCAAGTAACGGGCTTGCAATAGGCCTAGCAGCCCTAGTTTGGTTAGCTTTTGTGACCGGTTTCGGCTTGTAAATGGGAGTTGTGTCATGTAAGCACTTGTGGGGACTTCGATCTGTAATGGACCTTGATCCTTTGTGTGCAACCGTTCAAAACTTGTAAAGTCTATGATTGTAATTTGTATTGGCTATATAAAGTGTTTTCTAAAGTGGTTGCATGTGGATCCCGTGAGAAATGCTTCCTCTAACCCGTTTTCTCTTTTATAGATCCTAAGGGACCCTAGGAGGTTTCGAGGAGGCTGATCATTACAGACGAACACACAAGGATGCCGCACGACTTAGGCAAAACCAGCTAAGTCCGTGACAGACAGACCAATGGCATGGTACATACCGCTCCATACCAACACACGATGTGTAGATACAACAGAGCATACCGACAACACGAAAAAATAGCCAAAAATAGCTGCAAAAACTTATAAAAAAAGTTAGATTGGGGTTTTTAAGTTGGAAATAAATATAATTTTAGTATAATTTTAGAAAAATAATCCAAATTATAAAAGAAATGGCAAAATTTCTTTTATGGGCTTTAACGAGTAGCTTTATTGACATTCCAAATTGCCCTTCCGTTGATATTGAATTATCTATAAAGAAATGATTTGAATTATTATTTTTTTGTCAAACAACTTAAAAAATCTTAAGATTCAGATGAATCAAATTAATTGATTGATAGATGTACATGGTTCTACCATCAAAAAGAACAACGGGACTCAATATTTGTCGAACCCAATCATAAAATTAATCCTACAACATACATAGTATACTGATACACTGTATGTCATTGGCGCATTAATGTAATGATGGTCATAGTATAATCGTCCTGAACCACACATGTTCAAAGGAGCTCCTGAAACATGTACGATTATGGCATGTATTGGTGTGAAGTATGAAGAATGTTGAAACTTCTACTTACGACACTGATTTGTTGCTCTATATCATCAGATCGATTACCGTATTGTTGCTCGAAGAAGAATGACCAACTATCACTGTACTGCTACTCGTAAAAGAATAATTAGATCACGTCAAGCTCCATGATCTGAATCTTGGGTGACATACGTAAAATACTGCTCCTTGATCCATGCACCACCCTCAAACTGTGTAGACAGGATCAACTCGACATCGCTGCTATTGTCGTATACACGTCACTATCATGTCTCAAGACCGAGCGAGTTGCTGAATACGATTAAGAAGTTGTCTATATACCTTTGATTAGAGCGTTATTCCTTAACTTAGGTGTCAATCCTCCCTAATCAACCTCCCAAGCTTGATCTAATCCACAAATCATAGCTTTGTGAAGTTTTAAGAGAGTGCAAATGTAAAAAGTAGAGATAAGAGTGAGAAAGAGATTGAGAGAGTATAGTACTTTAAGAGAGCAAAAGGGTAAAAGAGGGGAGGAAAAGGTTTAAAAACCCTTTTAAATGAATCCGACCGTTGAAAATGCTGGTTACAAGTGCCCTACAAGCTAATCACGTGAGTGATGGCACGTGTGACACGCTGTGAGATCTTTTTGCTTATGATTAATATTGGCATATTCTCACATTATATTATTTATTACATATATATTGTGATGTCCTTGGTTCTGTGCAATGGAAATCGGATCGTGATGAGATCACGATAATGAGATCGATTCACCTTTAAACACAGATCCTAAATAATCCCGATCATAGGTTACTCGAGAGGGACATTGAGATAACCGGACAGATCAATGTACTATATACCCGTCAATATGATGGAGGCGACTGGTCTCATAGCCACTTGTGTGGAGACACTAAGGATATAGTACAGGTGTTCATTGAAGAATGAGTTCACTGATTGATCCGCTTATAGAATGTTGTATGGTTAATGATACATAATGTCAGACAGCGATTCCATAGTCCCAATTGTGTATCTGGTCCTTAGACTTGAGACACCAAGGATGCCTTGTATGAGTACTCATTTCTTTGACGCTAGACTTATAGGTTTGGAAAGTTCCAGATCTAATACAACTGGTTATCGGGATTGGTAGCCAACCTTACGAAGGCAATTGAGTGTCAATAGAGGATCATCCACTCTCGGTATCACGAGAGGAATATCCCATATATGTTTGCTTAGACAAATCCCTGGCCAAGGTCATTCGAATTGAAAGAGAAAGAGTTCTCCGAGAGAATCCGATTAGAGCGAGACTATGACGAATTCTGTATGTGGCCTGACAGTACCATATCTAATATACGATCTCTGGGATATTAATTGGATGAGGGATTATAGATACACGATAACTGTGGACAGACATGTCCGATGGATTTGATCCCCCCTGTACCGTCTGGAGACTATGACGTAGTGGCCTAGTATGTCAATAGTCGATGAGTCGAGTGAATTATTATGGGGATAATAATTCATTATATCAGAAGGAGTTCTGATGGGAGTGACTCACGGCCTCGGTATCGGGCCTAAAGAGTCACACACATATGGTGGATACTTCAGCGAATAGAGGATTGGATGGAGATCCAATTAGCCCCCATGGTTGATAGGCTGCAACTTTAGCCACCACCTCCTATTCTCCTCCCTCCCTCTGTGCAAGAGTTGCGAGATCAGATTGGAGGAGTTTCGCTGCAAAGATCCATCGTGTGGATACCGCTAGAGAGGAGGACGCTTGACCTCCTTCATCTTCTCTATCCGGATCTGGAATACAGGGATATACGATCTCCCTAGGTAAAATCAATCTCTCACACATCACGGTTTTATCGGTTCTATCGATTTTTGCGATTTTTCTCGCGATCCCAATCTTTTGCACGACGATTTAATCTGCGTGAGAAACCAGTTTTTGTTTTGATTTTCGCTGCGCATGTGATGCAGCCGTTGAGGTTTCCCAACAGAAAAGGGTTAGATCTGAGTAGTTCATCAGCAATAGTCAAAATTTGACAATTACGGACTGGCACAAGCTGATAACGATCAAATTTCAACCGTTACCGAGTAGTACAAAATTGTATCGAGCGATATAGAACCTTTTAGTATATACCACCCGGTATAGAGTGGTCCGCGTATCAGTCCCCTCTCGTACCGCACGATATACCATGATACAGTAAACCCTAGTACGTGGAGAGATAGAGGAGACCTAAAAAGATTTTAATAAAAACTATAAATAAAAATTTAAATATTCTTAACTTAATATATGGCTTTCAATAGATCTCAACGGCGACAAAAGTTTCATGTAACCAACCCTAAATAATTGGGAATTACGGCTTTATTGTTGCTGCTGTTTTTATTATTATTGTTGTATAGTTTTCATTTTAATATAAACGATACATGAATACTATCATACATAATAAAATTCTATATTAAGCATGCTTAAATCGATAAAAGACAAATATCTAACAAATTAGCAATGGAAAAGAGAAATTCCATCATCAACACTCATTGTTAAAATACTGGTAGGAGTTGTTACTCAAAGCAAGAACAAGCTGATAACAAGCAAAGACAGTTGATCGCCAAGTTATCAAAACAACAAATGGGGTTTTAAGGTTGTAGCACTCACTACAGTGCTATGTTGACAAGCTGCAAAAATGATTTTTTTTATCATACTATCAATTCAGAATCTTCTGAAAAGAGTATACTAGAAAAGGCAAGGTAAAAGATTATGCATGCAGTTGGTGATGTTATATCCTGAATGAAAAATAAGTAGTTTGCAACTTATACTTCTAAGAAATAATTTCTAAAAGGTGTAATATCAACAAGCCGAACACTGAAACTGCAATGACAAGGTCTAACCAATACGACCTCAGAATGAGAGGAACATACCAGATGATGCTTCACTATAAGACCATGCAGGAGTCACAATGATAGGATTTTGCTTTCTTTTTTGCCCACTCTTGATCTCTGATAGTATTGTAGTTTTTGACAGTTCAGTGACATGAATATTCACCACACCTTGATTGAGAAATGCATCCCCAGGAATAATCTGGCAACAAGCATCTCTGCTACCTTTATCAGATGATTGAGAAGTGGTAGCATTTTCAGGCATTTGTTCTACCAAACAGGATGGGTATGAATTTTTAGAATTCATTGCATGCTTTTGTTTTAAGAGGACACTTGTTAGCTGGTTCTGCAAATCCGTTAAACTGGAAATATCAAAATATTACTGAATGCAAGTGTCATACTAAAATCGGTAATATGAAAAGATACAATTTTACCACTTACAGTTCATATCGAAGAAAAGCTTCTTTGTTTTTGTGCAATACTGTTCCATTCTCCCTCATTGTACTGTTTGGAAGTTTGCCTGAAAAGAACATTAGAGGTAGTAAATGAGAACCGTACTACATGTACCTTTTTCTGTAGGTGTTCCTTCCTCAGGCAGATAGCATTACCACAGTGGGACAATCATGCAAAAGATATGACATTTCGTGATCATATTACAAATTGGACATGGTCACAGTAGACATTTGCTTTATCTGTTAGTACAAGTATTGTAATAACCACAAATTTTCATGGTTATTTGGTCATAACTATTTTTAAGATGTAATTGAACAGCAGTAGGACTGCAATGATGTTGTTTATCCAGTATATAAAAATGATTAAGAAAACAATAAAAATACGCCATATAATGAGGTATATGATAATGAAATAGGAATAGATCTTCTAAACGTGTTGTTTGGTTCTAAAAGAAATCAATTTTATGTTCATTCATGTTTAATTTTAGAAAATTAGAATAAAGACAAAAAAGAATATTACAGTTAAAGAACATTTTCATATTTTGATTCTTGGAAATCTTTTTGGTAAAATATTGAAGTGTGCCCATTAAATTTTATATCCAATTTCACTTTTGGTATAGAGCTAGTGTTATAAGCCACTAAACTTGATTTTCTACTATGGAAGTTGAATAGATATAACAAATTAAAATGCTTGAATAATTACCTCTCAAATTTTGGGAGCAAATTCAAGAACTGGGCGAGCTCTCTTTACCCTAAACCATTCATAACAAACTACACAAGGACTAGAATAGAGATTTACTATTTTAGTTCATACAAGTAATTTTTTCAAATTAATCGAAAAAGCACCCAATCACAGTGCTCTTTAGAATTAAGAAAATTGTAATGAAAACTATGCTTCATGGATTGGAAGTTGAGAATTTTAGGAAAAACAAGTAGAATAGGTTAGTGCAGCTGAGATGTGAATACGCAGTGTAACAAGAAAAAAAAAGAATAAGAAATATGCTCATCTGCGAACAATTGGGTGTAGCTCCAATAGAGGATAAAATGTGCAAAAATACTCTAAAATTAACAAAAGGTTAGTGTAGCCAAGAATGTCTAGATGGATCTGCGGGGGTTACTTAAAAAAAAGGACAAAAGAACTATTCATTCTCAACCAATCAGCTATACACATTATACACAGGATAAAATGTGGAATAATCATAGGACGTGGTATGGACATGCTTAAAGGAAACTTATAGATGTGGTTAGAAAAGGTGAGTAAAATTATTATTAGTGATGCCTGGAGAGGTATACAAAACCCTAACAAGACTTCACCTAAAACAATAAAAAGAAATAAGAATACCATTGAATTAACTAGTTATATTGTCTTATAAAGCTCAACAACTGAAAGTGATCCATGTAGCCTGCCCAAATAATTCGGACATTTCAACTTGCTGTTGCTGTTGTAACCCATAGATCAAATTGCAATTCAAGAATGAGAGAATTATTGTTAAAAAGGTGAATTCATAGTAGTTCATAATCTTGTACTTGAGTGTTTGGATACTCTTCACAGAATTAATCTACTTATAAACATATATGGAGTAGAAGGAATTGAAAATGTATTGCCTCCATCGATGGCCTTGGATTTGACTAGATATGAATCAAAGCCATTCACAAAGTACACAATTATTTAAGCTAAAAATTGTTGAAAAATCATTTTCAAAAACTCTATGGAGATGACTAAGTGTACTTTTAAAATTAATTCTTCTTAACAATCAGTCAATGTTTATCAAAAGTTTAATTTGTTGATCACTAATGATGTGTGCTACTTTTTTAACCAGGCATCCATATCTTTAGATCAGCTTGCATGCAAAGGCAACAATTTCTTCAAACAATTCATATTTCTTTCAAGTTTTTGCTTGAATATAAAGCTAGCAAAAGATGTTGTGATCACATACTATGATGCACAAGACAGTACAAAGGTTAAAAAAGAATAGTATTCCAGCTAAAAGAACTCTTTAAGATATGATCTAATCCCAAAGCAAAAGAAATTACTTTCACAAAAAAATTCAGTGGAAATCGTACGTGGAAGAGTAATTTCCCTTGCCGTCACCCCACCATTCACAGACTTTACTGAAGCCCTCGCAGCTGATAGTTGAAGACCCTGTTCTTATAATTGTTAATTTTTCTTAAATTGGTATACTCAAAATCAAATATTGAGAGCTCCATAAAAACAAAATCCATAAGCATAACAGGAGTGTCGCAAGAATGTGAATCTTCCATGGCAAGTGACAAATGGATCAACCATATTTAATAAAGATAATTGATTAAATCACTAAGATCCCATAGGTGACATTATAACTTAATTCATGGTCCTGAACAACAAATATATAAACAAAATCTAAATATCAACTTTTTATGTTAAAAGTTGCACTAACATCTCGTCCTATATTATAAATTATGTCAAACGAAAAGCGGGATCTATTGATATAAATGGAGAAGAGGTTTCCTAGCTAATGCAAGCAGATCAAGATACTAACTGAAAACCCACAAAATAAAAAGGGTGGCCAACAAAATGGGGAGGGTCAATACATGTGTCTTTATCTGCCTGCAGAGGTTGTTTCCAGGACTCACTGGTCATCCAAGTCACAAAATAACAGCCTTATTGTGACACCAACACTCCAAAACCCTCACAACAAAAACAATCAATTAAAATCTCCCAAGCATGTGATTTCACTGTTAGATGTAGGACATTAGCATTATGGAAACCTTAAAGAACATGCCTATAAGGTCACAGCCAAAAGTAACAAAACATAAACAAGTGCTGTTTGCATACTTTGCCTTCCACCTAAGCTGCACAGGAAAGGCCCAAAGGCCAATCCCAAGGAATAGGCAACTTCAGAGGCCCTTTTTGTCCAGGTGTGGATAGTCCTCATCTTCACAGACATGTCTATTTCATCGAGCTTCACTCTAAGATAGTTCCCAGATCGTTACGCATTTTGTGTGGGTCGGACCTTGCCGGACAAGGAGTATCGCTACTTAAGGACCATTATATTTGAGGCCTCCATTCACCGAGGCTTCGATCGTTGGGTCCCCTATCATCAGGTCACCAACTTCCTTGACCTTCCAGCACTAGGCAGGTGTCAGCCCCATATATGGCCTTATGACTTTGCAAAAAACTATGTTTTTTTAAGCAATCACCCGGGCCTGGTCACTCAACCCCCTTCGTGAGGAGGCACCCCTTCTCCCGATGTTATGAGGCTACACACACACACACACACACACACACATACATACATATATACATATATATATATATATATATATATATGTATATATATATATATATATATCTATATATATATGTATATGTATATATATATATATATATATATATATATGTATATATATATATATATATATATATATGTATATGTATGTATATATATATGTGTGTGTGTATATATGTATATATATATATATATGCATGTATATATGTATATGTATGCAAGGTTCTGAATACCGTATCATACCGGTGTACCAATCAATTGTCGGTACGATATGTACCAAACTATACCGAGCATACCGACACATGGTATACTAAAGTACTGAGCTGTACCGAGCATACCAATCCTCTATCAGACCGATACATACCGCCCATATCGAGCGGTATAGTACTATGTATATATATATATGTGTATGTGTGTATATATATATATATACACATATAGATATATACATACATATAGATATATACATACATATAGATATATACATATACATATATATGTGTGTGACTGTGTGTATGTGAACAAAGAGAATTCTATCCATATGGCACTATGCTTTCTAATAAATGGTTAAACATATCTTAAACAAGTAAAACCAAATGCTTCACAGTATATTGCTTAAGGAAGTTCAAATCAGTATGTACACAAAAAAAACCCAGAACATCGATCAATAACATGACAAAAGACTTAACCTGAGTTACTAGTCCTAGTTTATGGAATCAAATTTCACCACCTCTATGATCAAGTCATGAAGAGACAAATTTGTTAACTCCCAATCAAAAATTAAAACTTCGCCACCAACATCTCTATACAATGAAGGACTATCCATTCAGTAATCATCTTCCAATAATTATAAGTAACATATTTGTGCATGTAAAGTTACCCTTGATATATTTTGATGACCACTGACATCTTCTCATATCTGCTATTAGCACAAAAATGCTAATTTCTTACTGGACAAGGTGGAGAAGCAACAAAATAATTTTGTTATAAATCAGTGATAAAAGACAATTTACAATGGTTGTCAGATAATATTGGCCAGCAAAAGTACCCAATATAGTTATTATTATTCTTCATGCTAAGCACAAAACAAGTACCTACTCTGTCAATGATGCATTGCATACTAATTACACCATCATGACGTAGGATGAAAATAGTCCCATGAACAAAGAGCTGGTGCTTGTCTGCAGTGTACAAAATTGTCCATGCTGATATCAAAATTTATTCAGATGAATGAACAAAAAAGTTGCATGACCTACAAGACTCCACATCAAGATGACATATAATATTCACTGAACCACCCTTCACAATAATTCTCAGGTAGAAGCATGTTAATCTTATTTGTTCATTGTAGTTGTTCTTTATGAAACATATCACAAAATTACTTTCATAAAGAAAAGATTATTCTTTTCAGCACTTCCTTCAATGATCCAACCATGTTTTCATATGTTATATAAAGCATTAAGCCATCAACTTATTAGTATCATGGCCTATAACATGGAAGATTTAGTTTTATTGTCAAATATGTAAATTTGCTCCAAAAATACATAGCTATCCAAGAGCTGTATGGCCTTCTAGGTCTTTTGGATATTTCAAGTTTATAAAACTCTTGATGCTCATCGATCACCATGAATAAGGTTCCTGTCACATGATAGTTTAATTTCACAATTAGATAAGTTAGTTACCATGACAAGAAACATCAACTTTAAGATTCTGTGTAATTTGCTATTCAATACTGACCAAAAGATTCTAATTAATCTTACATCTCTGTTTGCCCAATGTAATATCCTCCTCTCATTTGCATGTTGCTCCAGATTGCATTATAGCATGCAGACATAACAAGAAAAAAATGTGTTCATTTCCTGCCTGATGCCTCATAAACTGATGTATCATTTGAATTCACTGTACCATATATGGTGCTAGATAAACCAATAATCTTGCAACAAAAATTAGGACTATTAATTTCATCAGTTGTATCAATTGCTTTCAAGAACACAGGAGTCTCTGATGAAGCCATTAAATTGGTTACATTATGTTTTCTGCCTGACTTTCTCAACCCATGATTGTTTCAATCTTTAAGATATAATTTAGAAAAAAAAACTTTCATTGACGCAACAAGATTAGCTTGATAGTCATTCACATGGCACAGATAAGTATAATAACATACGAAAAGGATAATGAAAATGGAAAGAAAGTATGTTTCTTAGTAGAGTAAGAAAAAACACAGGGAAAGAGAGATGGAGAAAGTACAAGAATAGAAGATAAGAGAAATGGAGGAAAACCCAAACGGCCATGCATTTGGACTTGATGATACTGCTTGTGTGAGTAAAAAGATGAATTTGTCATCAATTGAAAGATCAAGTTCAGAAATATAGCTCTGTTCCTTTTCATAAATCTGAATTCTCCTCTCTTGTTCAATGTTTCTTGTCAGGGGAGGCAGATAAATATGCCAAAAAGAATTTTTAAATTGAGTGCTGCAGAACCATTTTAGAGAAGACAGGAGGGTACACATAATCAATATCGCAACTTCAACATCCTCGACTAAAATCCATGAGACATGGATAATTTTTGTTTTCTTTGTGGAGTTCCACTATAGTATCCCACAGCTACATATCAATTATCAACCAAAAATACTAAGGTGTAACCAACATATCAGTCATTACGCACAAAAGTGACAACTTACGTTTTTTCGCATCTTACTATGAAGTGCTGCAACACTTGGGAACACCAGACCAAACCAAACTTGACTATGAGTGCATAAGCATGTTCAATTAATCATATTGAACAAGAAAGAAAATAAAATTCACATTTTACAAATGATGTCACAAGATGAGCATCATAATTACTATGATGAGAAGAAAATGAATAGAATGATAATATAGCACAATTTGCTAACATTGCAGCACCAAAGACTCATTAAACTTGATGCATTATTGTGATAAACAAACCAAACCATATCTACCTCCAGTTAAGTGTATCCCACCATCTCCCACGCGCATATTATCTTTCAAGCTTCTAAGCCACCACTCTCTCTTTGGATCATAGCTGATCACTTGACAACCATGGGTACCATTTCTCTTCTTTCCTATGCTCCCCTTCTTCCTCACTTTTGGAACATATGATATGATACCTCTATTGTTTTTGTTACCAGTTCAGGAGAAACAGAGTTTTAAAGCCATGAACTAAGTAAGCAGATTGAGGTTCTAAATATCTGGAGATCCAATTAATTATCAAAGAACTATGTGCAGATTATCAAAATCCAGATGTGATATTATTGGATGTTGAATCAATTTAAAGGTGAGATATTTAATTAAATTTATTTTTCCATGATCTTTTGAAATTTACATTTTCTCCAGAATCCTTCAAAAGCACTAGAACTATACGCAAACATTTGGAGCATGCAAGTGATTTTTCAAGAACCATACCAGAAACCACAATTCTCGATTGGTAACTTCTTGAAGTTCAAATTGTCTAGCCATACATACAAAAATTGGTTATTTATCATAATGCTTTGACAAGATGCCCTTGTTCAGACTAGCTAGTGTTGAGTCATCTGATTAGATTATGCTTAGGACTAGATAATCTTCTTACAGATATGGTTCAAACTCTGTTTTTGGCACATCAAGACATGATGGCATGTCATGTTTGATGTTTGTCAGAATATCAAGACTGAACATGAGTCATTCTTAATGATATTTAAGAAGTTTGAACTAAAAGAACAAGATATATGAAGCTTATAATCTTCCTAGAAAATTTCTTATAAAAGTCAAACTTAAAATTATCTTGAGTTCTGTGAAAAAAAAAACCATAAATATTGGATAACCTGTGCATATAGTGTTCTCCTTAATCAGATGGATTGTTAGATTGGATACTTAGCTCACAAGCAACGAGATTGGACTGGAACCACAATCATCCTAGATGAGCCCATGGATCGATTCACTCCCAACTGATCCTGATTAATTCCCAGTTTCTAGGAGATTCAAAGACTGACCAATCTCTCAAAATCATATTTTTATCCAAATACTTAAAGATTAATATGCTAGTGACCACTTCCTTAGAATTAAGTAAATTGCATTCCCTATGTAAAAAAAACTGTGAACTTGACCTACATATGTATCACTAAGAGTGAAATATTGTTTGTGCTAGAATGATCTGGTTTAAAACTATGAGCCAAGACTAGGAGCTTGAATACCTAATTTCTAGATATTACAATAGCAAATATATAATGTGAACAATTCATTTTCCCAAACTCAATCATCCAGAACTAGAATAGGAGCTATTCTGTTCTTTGTTGATAGGACCAGTGTGGCCACAGAAACTAGTGTCTCCATAGTTTAAAGTTGTGACTTGGTAATCATGTTGTTATCATAACCAAGTGCTTTGAAAATAGACACTCCAGCGGTAGAGTTGATTTTTCATACCACACATGCAATTACATCATAGAGAGATGATTTGTCATAAAAATGTATCATATTTTGCATCCTGCGTGCACTGGGAAAACAAAGTGCTAAGCATTGAATTCTTGAGATTGCTCTATGACGAATTCAAAGATAAAGAAAATAACGGGCAACATTCAAAGTTCTCCAAAGTTTACCTTAGCTATACATAATTATATCTTCACTCGGATCCAAAGCCCATAACGTTAGAAGCAATTAGATATTGTGGTTAAAATTATGAGATTGTGATTCTGATCTACTCTAGCAAACTATGATTACATCCATATCAACCGATTAACCAATGATCTAAAAAAGCAAAATATTAATAACACAAATAAATGAGATCAAGCTACAAGAAATATAACCCAGAGTGTTTCAACACAAAGAAAACAGAAGAACATGCAAGGCAAAAAAACAAATTTTAAAATTGCAAGAGTTCTAAACGGTTTATGTTTCGAACATAGTATAAAAGCAAATGATAAGCAGTGACTAACAATTTATGCTATTATCATTATAAATAACTTTGTTCACTTTAGCACTGTGAAACATGGTCATGATTAATCTTACGAGGTATTCTAGCTACACTAACCAACAAATATACAATTGTAAAGTGGAAATTTATTTCAACCAGTAGAAAGATTATTCATCAATAACATTGGCAAAATTTCCAGCATACAGTAATCACACTTGCACAGGTCAATACAAGATTTGTAATTGAAAAAACAAACCCAGATAGAGCATGCTTTAACTGATCATTAAGGTGGCTGCTAATCTCAACTAAGAAAAGCAAACATGAAGAAGAAATGCTCCAGTAAAATGGTCAAACTTGGCACCTTTGGCAACTTCCCCCTCTTTTTGAGCAATTTTAAATGCATTCTCTGAATGTAGTGCATCATATGGTACCGAGAATGCTTGGAGAACAACCTCTCCGTGACATCCGGGTTTGCTGCCAACCATTCTGATATCTCTTTTGCATTGACGAGCACGTCTTTATCCAATGATTCCAACCATCTATAAACAGGTTTCCACAAGTCCGTGCGTTGAAATCGATACGGGAACTCCGCCTTATTTCTCAGATCAACCTACAGGGAGACCAAACTCAAATATTTAAAGTAACAGGCCTTTGAACGTCGAAGCTGCTGGCTTCAGGCACGCACCCGATTCAAGCTGCGGGAAGGATCATGGAAGGAGAGAATCCGGTGATGCAGATGGGGGCGGGGAACAGACTGGAGGTCATCCGGAAGAGAGGCACGATTCGATTCGATCCAGGCGTCGATCTCCACAACCGAAGGTTGATGGTTCATAGGTAGAGAAGAGAGCCAAGCTCGAACGAGAGCCTCCCATGGCGGTGGCTCCGGTAAGTGGAACGTGTAAGCGACCGGCAGAGGGAGAGGGCTAGGGTTTTCGTGGAGAGATGGGTCGCTTTCCCCAGGGCAAAGGGTTTCGAGGGGCACGGGCTCGGTCATTGGGTCGGAGAGCAGAAAAAATGGGAAGACCAGTGGACCAGCTTTTATGGGCTAAACGGGCATCGCATTTCTGCTTCTTTTATATTTTCTTTTTATAAGTTGGATAAAATTCTTATGATTATTATTATTACCATGATTATTATTTAAATATCTCATTTTAGTATTTTATCGTAAATCAATCTCTTTGGCATGAGAGATTATAGAGATCATATGAACTAATATAATAATAATACATCATAGATTTAAGGATATTTTATCTAAAAAATTAGTGTTAAACTTTTATCAAATGATTTTTTATTATTTTAATAAAAATACCTCTCCTCCTTTATCAATAACTTTCGATCTCGTCATCATTCTTGTCATCATCCCAGATGATTGTTGTCACTATCGCCTCTCACTCATTACAAGTAACACTGCCCTCTATTTATTGCAAGTAATCATTATTATCACTATACTTATTATTTAATTATCTTATGTTAATATTTTATTATACATCAGTTTTTTTAGCATGAGTGATTATAGAGATATACGGATTGATATAATGGTAGTATATCATAGATTTAAGAATATTTTATCTAAAAAAAAATTTTAGTGTTGGGCCTTTATCAAATGATGTTCCTATAATTAATTTTTATGGACATCTCTTTTTATCATTTTAATGAAAATATCTCTCCCCTTCTACTAGCAACTTTCAACCATTATCATTATTATTATCATCACCCTTGATCGTCATTGTCTTTGCTACCTCTTACTCTTATCACAAGTAGTGATATCCCTCTCTTCCTTTGCCCCCCTCCCTCATCGTCTAGTGTTACTGTCCTCGCCACTTATTTCTCTTAGTAAAATTATAATCACTTGTAACTATCAGCTTTCTCGTGATCGAATACAAAGAGCTCATTGCATATGTCACCCTTAGTTGCTCTCTCTTTCTCATGATCAATGATAGAGCCCTTTGGCCTTGCTCATTAGAGCCTTCATCAAAGGCAAGTGGCAAAGGCACAAGGTAAGTAATGAGGGTGCCAACGATAAAAGAAATATGGGTGCGACTTAAGAAAAAGAGAAGTACAATGAAAAAGAGGGAAGGAAGGAAGTAGAGGAGAAGAGGGTGACATCACTTATGGTGGAAGCATGGGGTGATGACGATGATGACGACAACAAGAAGTGGATAATGGAGAAGAGTATTTTAATCAAATTGACGAAAAAATGATGACCCTAAGGTAAAAATCAATTAAGGAATATCATTTGGTAAAAATCCAACACTAAGAAAATTTTTATAATAAAATGTTGAAGATTTAATAAATAAAATATTATTAATATAAAACTTATTTTCAAATGATTAATTGATAATAACAGAGATGCACTCACTGAAGATTAGGATTCAATAACTTATTTGATAAAATTTTGAATAATTTAAGTGACATAATTGATTAAGTCTTTGTTATTCACAGAATCTTGTGGTCCTTCATTGGTTATGATTTTAAAAAGACTTATATTTTCCCTCCATTTATAGTCCTTCATTGGTTATGATTTTAAAAAGACTTATATTTTCCCTCCATTTATAATGGTCAAGAATAAGAATAATATTTTAAAAATTATTAAAGATAAAACCTTAACGACTTCTCATTTAAGAAAAAATATACTTTTCCACTGTTTCATAACAAAGTAATATTTTAGATATTTTAAAAGATAAAATTGCTCTATTGATAAGTTAACTTTTAATTTTTTTAATATAATCCTCCAATTCTATTAGATTTAAAGTTGTCGCTTAAATGTGTCAGCTACCCTTGATTGATTAAGATTTGGACGTACTATACTCAGCTCAAATCTCATTTTCATCATTTATCTTTGAAAAAAAAATCAACTTTAATCTTGATCTTCATCTTTCGTCGTATTTTTGTCATCTCCACCTTTTTCTTTACTTCTTCCATTCGTCACTTTAAACTATCCTTAATCGCTGATTAATTCAAGAGAAAACCTATCATAGATGCCAACTCAGGCTGGTAAGAATGATTATGAAGTAAACGAGATGAAAAAAAATGTTCGACAAAGGAAAGAAGGACCCTAATAAAATGAAATTTAGGAAAGACCAAAAGGACACGTATTCTCCTTTCTTGTCCTATGTTCTACTTCAATTTACATCTGGTCTCCGTTTAGCATTGATTGTTTGGAAGAGTTTAGTAAGTTGCAAGAGATGGCCGTATGTTCCTCGCCAATTTTCTCATATCTCATTTTTATTTAATTATTTAAGATAAAATTCCATGAGCCAAAATATACAAACATAAGGGTATATTTGTTAAGATTAATTCAAATAGTTACGATGAGATAAAATAAAAGATAAATAAATTAGAATGAAAAGATTTATTGAGATATAATATATTTTTATTATTTTAAAAAATTTATACTATATTTTTTAATCAATATAAATATGTGTTCTTGGATTAATCCAAAGCATTGTAGATTGAAGATACTCCTAGTTCTTTTTACTATTCTTTTTTTCTTTCTCCTCTCTAGTAGTATCCACACAATGGATATTAGTAGTATCCCAGAGAAGATGAAGATACTCCTAGTTCTTTTTACTATTCTTTTTTTCTTTCTCCTCTCTAGTAGTATCCACACAATGGATATTAGTAGTATCCCAGAGAAGATGAAGGAGGTCAAGCGTCCTCCTCTCTAGTAGTATCCACACAATGGATCTCTACAGCGAGACTCCTTCTTCTGATCTATCTTAATTTGTGAAATATATTTTGAGTTCATTTTTTGTTTATAAACTAAAAGCGAGCCCATTAATTCATTAATAGATAATATTTTTTGTATCTTTAGCTTCTTCTATAATAATAAAAATCATATCAAAATTTTAGAGATAAACTTCGTAAAACCTTTCCTATTTGATCTTTTAGATTTTCACCATAAAATCTCAATTGGTTCACAATATAAGAGACCGTATATTTGACATTGTACTGTCATGTCACATATAGAATCCGTCATAGTCTCGCTCTAATCATATTCTCCCGGTGAACTCTTTCTCTCTCAATCTGAATAACCCTGGCTAGGGATTTGTCTGAGCAAGCATATATAGGATATTCCTCTCGTGATACCGAGAATGGATGATCCTCTATTGACACTCAATTGTCTTCGTATGACTAGCTACCAATCCCGATAACCAATTATACCAGATCTGGAACTTTTCAAACCTGTAAGTCTGGCGTCAAAGAAAGGAGTACTCATACAAGACATTCTTGGTGTCTCATGTCTAAGGACCAGATACACAACTAGGACTATGGAATCACTATCAGACATTAGGTATCATTAACCATACAACATTATATACGCAGATCAATCAGTGAACTCATTCTTCAATGAGCACCTGTACTAGATCCTTAGTGTCTCCACACAAGTGGCTATGAGACCAGTCGCCTCCATCATATGGACAAGTATATAGTACACCGATCTGTCCGGTTATCTCAATGTCCCTCTTGAGTAACCTATGACCGGGATTATTTAGGATCTGTGTTTAAAGGTGAATCAATCTCATTATCGTGATCTCATCACGATCCGACTCCCATTGCATAGAACCAAGGACATCACAATATATATATAACAAATAATGTGATAATATACCAATATTAATCAGAAGCAAAAAGATCATACATCGTGTCACACGTGCCATCACTCACGTGATTGGCTTGCAGGGCACCTGTAACCAGCAATCTCCCACTTGACCAAAAGCCAATCACTTATGTGTCTAATCCCCATCAGACCCCTGTGACGCTCAAATACAATCTAAGCCGCTGGCTTCGTCAATGGATTTGCAATGTTATCTTCGGATGGAACTCTTACCATTGCTATATCTTTTCGGGTCATGATCGCTCTAATTAGATGGAAGCTCCTCAGAATAATTTTGATGAGACCTGGGTTCCCTAACTAGAGTTATCGCCCTATCGCTGTCACAATATATGGGAGTCAGCTCCATGCTGCTTGGCATGACTCCCAAATCCTTGTTGAACTTCTTCATCCACACCCCTTCATTTTGCTGCTTCTACTATAGCAATGTATTCTGCCTCTATGGTCGAGTCAGCAGTAGTATCTTGACTGGAACTCTTCCAGCTTACTACTCCTCCATTCAGGGTAAAAATATACCATGAATTTGACTTGTTATCATTAATGTTGGACTGAAAACTTGAGTCTGTGTAGCCCTCAACCTGGAGGCTACCTCCTCCATATACTAGTAAAAGATCCTTAGTCATTCTCAAGTACTTAAGGATACACTTTACTGCCTTCCAGTGTTCTAAACCTGGATCTGTCTGATACCTGCTCGTGACACTCAGAGCATGTGTTATATCAGGCCTAGTACATAGCATCACATACATGATAGACCCCATCGTTGAGGCATAAGGTATCTTATTTATGTATGTCATTTCTTCAGGAGTCTTTGGGACATACTCCTAGAAAGTAATATTTCATGTCTCATCGATATGAGACCTCTCTTGGAATTTTTCATGTCAAACCTTTTGACAATGGAGTCTATGTATCTAGACTGAGATAAGCCAAGTATCTTTTTGGATATATCTCTATAGATCCGGATCCCCAAAATATAGGATGCTTCCTCTAAGTCTTTCATGAAACGTTTCTCGATAGACAAGCCTTTATTGTGGAGAGCATTCCTACATCATTCCCAATTATTAGGATGTCATCCACATATAGCACCAAGAAGGTGATAGCGCTTCCACTTACCTTCCTATACACAAAGTTCATCTTCGTTCTTAACAAAGTCATAAGATCTAATCATCTCATTAAATCTTATGTTCCAACTTCGAGAAGCTTGCTTCAATCCATAAATGGATCTAAGCAACCTACACACTTTATTTGAACTCTCTTTGGATATGAATCCCTCTGGTTGTATATATACACCTCTTCCTCGAGTTTGTCATTGAGGAATGTCGTTTTGACATTCATCTGCTAGATCTCATAGTTATAGTGTGTCGTAATGGCCAAAATAATTCTAATAGACTTAAGTATGGCTACATGTGAAAAGGTTTCGTCATAGTCAACTCTTTGTCTTCGACGATATCCTTTAGCTACCAGCCTTGCTTTATAAGTCTCTACCTTTTCGTCCACTCTGATCTTCTTCTTGAAGATCCATTTACTGCTGATGGGTACAATACCCTCAGGTGCATCCACAAGGTTCCAAACCTTGTTAGAGTACATGAAATCCATCTCAGAATTCATGGCTTCTTGCCACTTCCCGGAGTCTATACTCATAATAGGCTCCTCGTAGGTCTGAGGATCAACATCCTGAGAGTCATCTCCACTGATATGTCCCACATATCTTTCAGGAGGGTGAGATACTCTATTAGACCTACGTAAAGTTAGAACTTGTGTGTTAGACACCTAAACAGACTCGGGCTCTGGAATGGTGCATAAGCTAGGTTTTCCAACCTTGCTCAATTCTATCTTGCTCCCACTGTTTCCACCAAGAATGTATTCATTCTCAAGGAACATAGCTCTCTTGGTAACAAAGACCTTTCGGTCCTCGGGATGATAGAAATAATACCCCAAAGTCTCCTTAGGGTATCCCACGAACGTGCACCGTTCCATCCTTGATTCAAACTTATCGGGGTTATATCTTCTAACGTGGGCAAGACAGCCCCAAATCTTAACCACCTTAAGATCGAGCTTCTTTCCTTTTCATATCTCATATAGTGTAGACACTATCGACTTTGATGGAACTCTGTTCAGAATGTAAGCTGCGGTCTCTAGGGTGTACCCCCAGAACAAGACGAGTAGGTCAACGAAACTCATCATGGACCGCACCATATCTAACAGCGTGCGATTCCTCCTTTCTTATACACCATTGAGCTGAGGTGTATAAGGAGATGTCCACTGGGATATAATCTCATTGTCCCTAAGGAAATGGTTGAACTCTGTACTCAAGTACTCTCCTCCTCGATCTGATCGAAGAGTTTAGTGAGTCCAAAAAAGAATTCATAGTGGCCGTTGTGCATCCAGAATGTAATTTTTGGAATATCGTCTTCATATACCCAAATTTGGTGATAATCAGATTGGAGGTCCAACTTCGTGAAGATTCGAGCTCCCTTTAACTCATCTAGAAGTTCATCTACCCCTGGTATTAGATACTTGTCTTTGATAGTGATGTCATTTAAAGCTCGGTAGTCGACGCCCATCTGCCATGTTCCGTCCTTATTTCGTACAAGTAGCACTGACAAAGAATAGAGGCTGCAGCTTGGCCGAATGACTCTTGTCTCAAGCATCCCCTTCATAATTTTCTCTGTTTGATCCTTCTAGAGATGATGATAGTGGTACGACTGAGTGTTCGCTGGTGGTTTGCCTGAACGAATTGGAATCTGATGGTCATGCTGTCGGGTAGGAGGAAGACCACGCGGTTCGACAAAAATATCGATAAATTCAACAAGCAGATGGGCAAGATTTTGATCTTCAATTTTTATTTTCTTCTCCTCTGGTTGCTGCTGGAGTTACATCAAGAATCCACCATTTACCTAGTGTAAGACTTTCTTCATTCATTGACTCGAAATTGTCGTTACGTTGCTTCCGTGCTTCCCGCGTAGGATGACCTGTTTGCCTTTGCAGTAAAACTTCATAATTAATTTGAAGAAGTTATAGGAGACATCACATAGTATTGTTAGTCATTATATGCTAAGCACGACCTCATAATTATCAATTAGGAGGAAGAAGAAGTCAAAAATAATTTCCTAGTCTTGCAGCATCAGTTTAACTTGCTGGCATCTTTGATCACACTTTAAGATTCGACCGTTGGCGACCTTAACATTGAATTTGCTGCAATCTTCAATATAGAGCACCATCAGAGTAGCAACTCTGCTATTTAATAAGTTATTAGTGTTGCCCGTATCAATGAGAACAGTGATCGGTTGTTGTTTAAGTATGCCTCCGATTTTCATTTGCGGATTTGCGTAGCCGACAAGAGCGTACACCATGCAATCGGTTGGTTATGGCTCCTCTTCCACATCTTCCTTTTCATGTTCAAGGTTCTCTTTTAGATGTTCAAGGACCTCTTCTTCCATAGGTTCAATCACAAGAAGTCTCCCTTTTTTACAGCGATGCTCGCGGCTCCATAGCTCATCGCAATGCCAACATAACCCCTTCACAGATCGCTCCCAAAGCTCTTCTCTTGTCAACTTTTTTAGTGCAGGGGCTCGGCTGATAGTAGGGGGTGCTAAGGGCTTTAGTGTTGCTGGTTGGGGAGCGACCCTAATCCTCCAGCTTCGTGGTTCAATCGCTCCTCTTAAAGTCGCGCGAAGGAGATGACTGCCATAAGTGTGTACAGTTGTCGTGTTTTAACTTTTTCACGAATCTCCGACTTTAAGCCCTCAATGAAAGTCCCTAATAGCTATATTTTAGACCAATCATGAGTTTGATTAGATAACCTTTTAAACCTGGTCTGGTACTCTTGGACAGTAGAGATTTGATGAATCTTGTCTAGTTGTCCGTCAACGTTCTCGTAATCGATTGGTCTGAAGTGAATCAGCAGTCATTCTTTGAATTGTCTCCATGAGAGAGCTCCATGAGTGTGTTCAAACTAATTAAACCATTGTGTGGCATCCCCTTCGAGATGTATAACTGTAATTTCCACCATAGATGCGTCCAGGGTTTTGTGATACCGAAAATATCGCTCCGCGTGTGAGATCCAATCGTTCGGGTCTCCTTCCCATCTAGGGAAGTCCACCCTCATGCGTGGATAGTTGGGATCGGTCATATAACCTCCCTTCTTCTGGGATTCATCTTTTCAGTCAGAGCTTTCTCCTTGTTGTAATTTCCTAAGGCTCAATGGTCGGCCTATACTAAGTTCAACAAAGAGAGTTCGTATTTTATCCTCCATTTGCATCTCGAAAGCTTCGAATTTAGCATTGATTGCCTCCTCGGATGTCGTAGTGTATGCCTCCAAATCTGTAATGTTAAGATCTTTATTTTGTTGCTAGGTTAAAGGCATGTATCGTTTGAGGAATTTGTCATCGAGAGGGTTGGTGGATATAGGCTATGGTTTATGCTTATTTGTTTATTATTTTAGGTGCGGTTTGGACTGCAGTGTGGTGGGGTTTTAGGGCTGTGACGGTAGTGGATGGAGGTTAGGAATAGGGTTTTAGTTATATGGTTGATAGCAACAAGGGTTTGATAGGAATCAGTGGAGGTTTGTTGTGAATAGGTGCTGTCTTGGGGAGAAGAATTATCATCGAAGAACTATCGGTTTCTTAATGAAATTTCCACTAGAAAATCGAGAATTTGTGGAGGAAATTGATAGCAAGATCTCGGTTTAGATAGCAGCAAAGATAAGAGAAGAGATCAAAAAATTTTGGCAGCAAGACAGCAAGAAAAATTGTGCAAGTTCCGATAGCAGAATTCTTGTCAAAAAATTCAGTGGTTTACGATGAAAAATTACAGCAACATAAGGATGTTCTCATAGATGAATTCAATGACAGATCAAATGTAGATGAAAGCTGAGATGATCTACGAAGTGTATAAAAATTTTTGTTCAAAAAGATGATAGTAATATCGGCTTAGAGGTAGCAATATATGGTTAAAATTTTCTGGAGCGTTCCTTCGTTCATGAAGATGATAACTTTATGATGAAAATAATTCACAACAAGGGCTCGATTAAAACTTCTTTTTGGTGTTTTTTTAGATAAGAAATTACAGTAGCAAAAGGTATTGGTGGTAGAAAAAAACCAGATCTCTGATGCAATTGGTGGCAGCAGCAACATATTGATTTGATCTGCGACAAGGAGATGGTGGTGGAGACGACGTCATCAAAAGCAATTGTGAGAATTGCTTGGTTGATGGTGGGTGGTAGGGATGGCAACAAAAGCAACAAGATTGCTGCTATGATACTAGATAATAGAACCCCAAAGAAATTCTATGTAGATTGATCTTTGAGGGGGATTAACCCTTGGAATGCTATAGGGGTTCCTCCCTCCTATGTAGTCGGCCACAAGGCTGAATGAAGATTGATCTTTACTTATTCAAAATTAGTGGAGACTATATGCTTATATAGGTGGCTCTAAAACCCTAAACTTAGGGAGGCTACTCCCAAGTCAAATGCTATCCTTGCCCTCCACCCTAGCCGACTTGGCTTCTAAGGGGCGACGACTTGGGGACTGCAGCTAGCTAACGCCCCTTGCTAAAACCCTAGATGACTTGCCTAGAAAAGGGGCAATGGCTAGGAAGCCCTAAGGCCGTATATTAAAACCCTAGCCAACTTATAATTGGGATTATTTAAGATCTACGTTTAAAAGTGAATTAGTCTTATTATCGTGATCTCATCATGATCTAATTCTCATTCATAGATCCATGGACATCACAATATATGCAACAGACAACATAAAGTAAGAATATACCAATAATAATAATAAGCAAAAAGATTACACGATGTGTCACATGTGTCATCACTCATGTAATTGGTTTGCAGGGCACCTGTAACCAGTAAGTACGACCAGAGTGTTGGGAAACCTTGAGAGAGCATCACATGTACAGTGAAAAAATAAAACAAAACTGGTTTCCCATGTTTATCACATAGTCATGCAACGATTGATGCGTAAAAAATCGTAAAAACCAAAAATTACAAGTCATGTGAGAATTATTACCTAGGGAGATCATATATCCCTAAAACTTCTAGATCCTATCGAAGAGGATTAAGGAGATCAAGTACCCTCCTCTTTAGCAATATCCACATGGTGGATCGATGCAGCGATGCTCCTCTAATCACAGCCAAAAGCTCGTAACTCTTGGGCACCTTCTTGTAGTGAATGTGAAAGATGATCTCCTATCTTCTTTACTATCCTCTCATAGTAGGGAGAAGGGTGGTCGCTGAGAAGAGATGAGAGGGAGAATAATAGGAAGGGGTGGCCAAAGATGTAGCCTATCACACTATTAACCGTCCCTGCCTCCTATTTATAGAGAGCCACCAGAAACCCTAATGGATCCTACCTTAGTGGGTATTGGATCTCTATCTAGGTATCCACACCTCTTGGATTATTGGATCTCTATCCAATAATCTCAATTTACCTCCGATTGGGCCTCATGCAATGAGTCCATTAATGTTGGGTCTCATCAAATGAAATATGACTTATTAGATAACTCATATCCAATCCTCTACTCGATACAATCATCCACCAAATATGTGTGACCCTCTAGGCCTAATATCGAGCTGATCGTGAGTTTGACTTATCAGAGCACCTTTTGACTCAATGAATTCTTATCTTATAACAATTCACTCAACTCATCAACTATGGGCATACTAGGCTACTACGCCATAGTCCCTAAACAGTATAGGGTATATAATCTATTGGACCTATCTATCATCAGTTATCATGTATCTATAGTTCCTTAGAGACCATATATTTCACATAACACTATCATGCCACATACGAAATCCATCAAAGTCTCGCTCTAATTGGATTCTTCCGCAGAACTCATTCTCTCTCAATCTGAATGATCCTGGCTATGGATTATTTGAGTGAGTGCACACAAGATATTCCGCTCATGATACTGAGAGTGAACGATCTTTTATGGACACTCAATTATCTTCGTAAGATTGGCTACTAATCCTGATAATCGGTTGCTTTTGCAGCAGTAATATACTCCACCTCTATGGTTGAGTCAGTAGTAGTATATTGCTTGGAACTCTTCTAACTTACTACTCCTTCATTCAGGATGAAGGCATACTTTGAGTTTGACTTGTTATCGTCGATATCAGATTGAAAACTCGAGTCTGTGTAACCATCAACCTAGATGTTACCTCTTTCATATACTGGTAAAAGATCTTTATTCAGTCTTAAGTATTTAAGGATACACTTTACTGTTTTCCAGTGTTCCAAATCTGGATCTACCTAATACATGTTCGTGACACTTAGAGCATGCGCTATATCAAGCCTGGTACATAACATAGTATACATGATCGACCATATCGCTAAGATATAGAGTATTATATCCATGTCTGCCCTTTATTCATGAGTCTTTAGGGATATACTCTTAGAAAGTGATATTCTATGTCTCATCGGTATGAGACATCTCTTAAAATTTTTCATGTCAAACCTTTGAACAATTGAGTTATGTACTTAGACTGAGAGAAGCCAAACATCCTCTTGGATCTATCTCTATAAATCGAAATCCCCAAAATGTAGGATGTTTTCCCTAAGTCCTTCATAGAGAAGTTTCTGGATAGCCAAACATTAACCAAAGAGAGCATTCATATATCATTCCAATGATCAGGATGTCATCCACATATAGTACTAAGAAGGTGATAGTACTCCCACTTACCTTCATGTACACACAAGACTCATCTTCGTTCTTATTGAAGTTATAGGATCTGATTGCCTCTCAAATCTTATGTTCCAAATTCAGAAAGCTTGCTTTTGTCTATAGATTGACTTGAGCAACCTGCATACCTTATCTGAATTGTCCTTAGATACAAATCCCTCTAGCTATATCATATACACCTCTTCATTAAGGTTGCCATTGAGAAATATGATTTTCACATCCATTTGCCAGATCTCATAGTCATGGTATGCTACAATAGCTAAAATAATTCTAATGAATTTCAACATGGTTACAGGTGAGAAGGTTTCATCATAGTCAATTCACTATGTTTGACGATACCTTTATTCACCAGCCTTGCCTTGGTCTCCACCTTTCAATCTACTCTGATCTTCTTCTTGAAGATCCACTTGCAGCTGATGGGTATGATACCCTCAAGTGTATCCATAAGGTTTCAAATCTTATTGGAGTACATAAACTTCATCTTAAAAATTTATGATTTTTTGTCACTTCCTAGAGTTTATAGTCATAATATCCTCCTTGTTGGTTTGAGAATCAACATCCTGAGTGTCGCCTCCATTGATATATCCCACATATCTTTTCAGGAGGATTAGATGTTGGAAAACCTTAGCGGGAGCATCACATGCGCAATAAAAATTAAAACAAAAATAGGTTTCCCATGCAGATCAAATCATCGTGCAAAAGATTGGGTTGCGAGAAAGCTACAAAAATAAAAAAATCACATCATGTGAGAGATTGTTTTACCTAGGGAGATTGTATTTCCCTGTATTACAGATCCGGATGGAGAGGCTGAAGAAAGTTAAGCGTCTTCCTCTCTAGTGGTATCCACACGATGGATCTCTGCAGCCAAACTCCTCCAATCTGATCTCGTAACTCTTGCGTAGAGGGAGGGAGGAGAATATGAGGGGTCGCCAAAACTATAGCCTTTCAACCATGAACCTCTCTCATATCTATAGAGAACCACCAAAAAAATCTTAGGGTTCCTACCTTAGTGAGTATTGGATATCCATCCAGTTACCCACTAACTTTGCATTATTGGATCTCTATCCAATAGTCTCCTTAGGCCTATAATTAGGCCTCATATAAGGAGCCCATCAGCATAGGGTCTCATCTAATGAGAATAGGGGCTAATTAAGTCTCTATCCATTCATCTATTCACTGAAACATCTACCATATGTGTGTGACCCTCTAGGCCCGATATTGAGCTGGCCGTGAGTCGACTATGCCATAGTCCCTCAACTCATCGACTATGGATATACTAGGCCACTATGTCATAGTCCCTCATTCAACTAATATCCCAGAGACTGTATATTGGACATGGTACTGTCAAGTCACATACAGAATCCATCTGAGTCTCGCTCTAATCGGATTCTCCCGAAGAACCCCTCTCTCAATCCGAATGACCATAACTAGAGATTTATTTGAGTGAGCACACACGAGATATTCCTCTCGTGATACCGAGAGTGGATGATCCTTTATTGACACTCAATTACCTTCGTAAGGTTGGCTACCAATCCCGATAATCAGTTATCTCAGATCTAGAATTTTTCAAACCTGTAAGTCTGACGTCAAAGAAAGGAGTACACAAACAAGACATCCTTGGTGTCTCAAGTCTAAGAACCAGATACACAACTGGGACTATAGAATCACTATTTGACATTAGGTATCATTAACCATACAATATTCCATAAGCGGATCAATCAATGAACTCAATCTTCAATGAGCACCTGTACTATATCCTTAGTGTCTCCATACAAGTGGCTATGAGACCAGCTGCCTCTATCATATGGACGGGTATATAGTACACTAGTCTGTCTAGTTATCTTGATGTCCCTCTCGAGTAACCTATGACCGAGATTATTCAGATCTATGTTTAAAGGTGATTCGATCTCATTATCGTGATCTCATCATGATCCGATTCTCATTATATAGAACCAAGAACATCATAATATATATATGCAATAGACAATATATTATGAGAATATGCCAATAATAATCATAAACAAAAAGTTCACGCAGCGTGTCACACGTGCCATCACTCCCAAATCCCTTATGAACTTCTTCATCCACACTTTTACTGTTTCTACTGCAATAATGTATTTCACCTCTGTCGTCGAGTCAGCAGTAATATCTTGCTTGGAACTCTTCTAGCTTACCGCTCTTTCATTCAGGATAAAAATATATCTTGAGTTCGACTTGCTATCATCAATGTCAAACTAGAAACTCGAGTCCATGTAGCCATAAACCTGGAGGCTACCTCCTTCATATACCAATAAAAGATCCTTAGTCCTTCTTAAGTACTTAAGAATATACTTTACTTCCTTCTAGTGTTCCAAATATGGATTCGCCTGATACCTGCTCGTGACACTCAGAGCATTCACCATATCAAGCCTGGTATATAGCATAACATACATGATAAACTCTCTTGCTAAGGCATAGAGTATCTTATCTATGTTTGCCCTTTCTTCTGGAGTCTTTGGGGACATACTCCAGAAAGTGATATTCCATATCTCATCGATATAAGTCCTCTCTTGGAGTTCTTCATGCCAAACTTTTAACAATGGAGTCTATGTACACAGACTAGGACAAGTCCAGCATCCTCTTAGATCTATCTCTATAGATCCGGATCCCCAAAATATAGGATGCTTCCCCTAAGTCTTGCATAAAGAAGTTTCTGTTGGTTATAGATGTCCTGCAAGCCAATCACGTGAGTGATGGCACGTGTGACACACTGTGTGATCTTTTTTACTTATGATTAATATTGACATATTCTCACATTATCTGTTACATATATATTGTGATGCCCTTGGTTATGTGCAATGAGAGTCGGATCGTGATGAGATCATGATAATGAGATCGATTCACTTTTAAACATAGATCCTAAATAATCTTGGTCATAGGTTACTCAAGAGGGACATCGAGATAACCATACAAACCAATGTACTATATACCCGTCCATATGATGGAGGTGGCTGGTCTCATAGTCACTTATGTAGAGACACTAAGGATATAGTACAGGTGCTCATTGGAGAATGAGTTCACTGATTGATCCGCTTATGGAATGCTGTATGGTTAATGATACCTAATGTCAGACAACGATATCATAGTCCTAGTTATGTATCTAGTCCTTAGACTTAAGATACCAATGATACCTTGTATGAGTACTCCTTTCTTTGACGCCAGACTTACAGGTTTGAAAAGTTTCAGATTTGGTACAACTGGTTATCGGGATTGGTAGCCAACCTTACGAAGGCAATTGAGTATCAATAAAGGATCATCCACTCTCGGTATCATGAGAGGAATATCCCATATATGCTTGCTCAGACAAATCACTGGTCAGGGTCATTCAGATTGAGAGAGAAAAAGTTTTCCGGAAGAATCCGATTAGAGCGAGACTATGACGAATTTCGTATGTGACCTGATAGTACCATATCCAATATACAGTCTTTAGGATATTAGTTGGATGAGGGATTATAGATACACGATAATTGAGGACAGACAGGTCCGATGGATTCGATCCCCCTGTACCGTTTGGGGACTATGGCGTAGTGGCATAGTATGTCCATAGTTAATGAGTCGAGTGAATTATTATGGTGATAATAGTTCACTATATTAGAAGGAGTTCTGATGAGAGAGACTCACGACCAGCTCGGTATCAGGCCTAGAGGGTCACACTCATATGGTGGATGTTTCGACGAATAGAGGATTAGATGAAGATCTAATTAGCCCCTATTGTCATTAGATGAGACCCTATGCTGATGGGCCCCTTGATTAAGGCACAATTAGAGGCCTAAGGAGATTATTGGATAAAGATCCAATAATGCAAGGTCAGTGGATAATTGGATAGAGATCCAATACCCACTAAGGCAGGAGCCCTAGAGTTTTTGGTGACTCTCTATAAATAGGATGAGATACTCATGGTTGAGAACCTGCAACTTTAGCCACCACCTCCTTTTCTCCTCCCTCCCACTGCGTAAGAGTTGCGAGATCAGATTAGAAGAGTTTCGCTGCAAAGATCTATCGTGTGGATACCGCTAGAGAGAAGGACGCTTGACCTCCTTCGTCTTTTCCATCCGGATTTGGAATACAGGGATATACGATCTCCCTAGGTAAAATCAATGTCTCACGTATCATGGTTTTTTCGATTTTTATGGTTTTCTCGCGACCTCAATCTTTTACACGACGATTTGATCTAAGTGGGAAACCAATTTTTGTTTTGATTTTCGCTGCGAATGTGATGCACCCGCTGAGGTTTCCCAACAATCAGCATATTTTCTACCGATCAATATGACATATTCTATGGATAGACTTGTTGAATTATATATCGGTGAAATAGTAAGGCTTCATGGTGTTCTAAAAGAGATCATCTTTGATAGGGACTCTAGATTCCTTTCTAGATTATGGAGAAGATTACAGGAATCTATGGGCCCTAAAGTCATGTTTAGCACTGCTCATCACTCTCAAACCGTTGGGCAATCAGAAAGAACAATTCAAACACTTGAAGATTTGCTTAGAGCATATATCATGGATTGGAAAGGTGAGTGGGATAAAGATATTTATCTTATTGAGTTCACCTATAATAATAGTTACTAGTCTAGTATTCAGATGACCCCTTATGAAGCCTTTTATGGGCGAATGTGTAGAACGCCTATTTATTGGGAGAAAGTTGGCGATAGAAAAATGTTAGCACTCGATAAAGTGCAGGAGACTACCGAAAAGATTCAAGTTATAAGAGAAAGACTAAAGACTGCTTAGAGTCATCAAAAGAGCTATGCTGACAATAGAAGACGAGAAAATGAGATTCAAGTAGGGGATTTTGTATTCTTAAATGTCTCTCCTTCCAAGGGCATGGTAAGATTTGGGAAGAAAGGGAAGTTATGCCCTAGATTTATTAGACCATTTGAGGTCTTTGAGAGGATTGGTTATATCACTTACAGGATTGTCTTGCCACCATCCTTGGGTCGTATCCATGACATATATCATATTTCAATACTTAGAAAGTAAATACATGATCCTTCTCACATCATTCAGTATGAGCCGATTGTAATCGATCATAACTTATCTTATGTGGAAGAACCTATACAGATTATTGATAAGAGAGAAAAGATACTAAAGAATCAGGTTATTTCTTTAGTAAAAATGATATGGAGGTATTATTCTATGGATGAAACAACTTGGGAACTAGAGGAAGAAATGAAGAAAATCTATCCTCATCTTTTCGTCGACGAAGGTATGATAAATTTAGAGGACTAAAATTTTATTTTAAGGGGGGGAGGGGGGGGGGGGGGGGGGGGGGGGGGGGGGGGGGGGGGGGGGAGGGTGTAATATCTCTCATTTCTGAAATATTTATAATGAAATATTTTAAATTATTTATGAGGACTCATTTGTAAAATTTAAGAATTTATTTATTAATTCTCTTGATTAAATAATTTTATATTGAAAGTTGATTGCTAGGGACCTAAGAGTTAATCTTAAAAAAAATATATGAAACAAATTATAAAAGATTCATATTAAATTAAAAAAAAGAAATATGGTGAGGACATGTGCCACTACCTTATTTAAAGTAGTACCACTTGTGCATGTACACAGGTGACACATAAGCACATTACATGCATGTTTGCCACCTATCAATACATATGTTAGCTTAAATAATTAACAATTAGAGAAAAAAAGGGGGTGTTTTGGCTGCAACGTGAACTTGAGGAGAAGAAGAAGAAGAAAGAAGAAGAAGAAGAAGAAGAAGAAGAAGAAGAAGAGAAGGAAAGAAGAAGAAATTTGGGAATTTTGAGATTGTGATCTAATCCACACCTTTGGGACTAAAATATTCAAAGGCAAGTGTTCTATCTTTCTCCTACTGAAATTTATGTTTAATTTGGCTTTGATTTATGAAGAAAATTCTGAACTAATCCGAAATCTTTTGTTGGCTGCCTAAGTA
Source organism: Ensete ventricosum (assembly GCA_029747655.1). Lineage (NCBI taxonomy): Eukaryota > Viridiplantae > Streptophyta > Magnoliopsida > Zingiberales > Musaceae > Ensete > Ensete ventricosum. The sequence continues at coordinate 26,235,702 of JAQQAF010000003.1, read as the reverse complement.
TGAATCTGTAATATTGTCAAGATTATAACCTATCTATCTTATTCTTACTATAACATTTAGTACAGACCTCCGATTTGGACAAAATTTAGTTTTATAAAATATAGATTCAAATATCTTTCTTTTGAACCTCTGTTTGAAGAATTTAGAGTTCATTTGCCAGCCCAAACATTTACTTCAATTGAGTATACAAAATCTGTAAAATAGAATCTGTAGCTCATGACCTTTCATCACTATATTACTTATATCTTCCTGTTGAAGTTCCTGATTTGTATAAAACGTGATTTGATAGAAAATAGACTCTTAGACCTTTCTGTTGAACCTAATATTGAATGATTTGGAGTCAAAATGACTATAAAAACCCCCATTTTGATGGACTATATGAATTTTGTAAAGCAGGGACTATGATTCTGAACCTTCAGTTGCAAAACCATCAATAACTCTTTGTAGAGACCTTCAATTTGCATGAAACTTACTTCATATGAAACTAGATTGATTTAGCTTTTCAACAACACTTTTCTTGAGTAATTTGAAGCATTTTAGTATCATCTAAATAACTTTGTATTTTGCCTTCAAAATTCAGCCATAATAGGGTTTGTATCAATTTTGCCTATATTTGCTTCTTCCATTTCAAAGCTGAAATCTCTAATGCTCTTGTCTTTGACTTCCTTACATATCAGAATATGTTATGTATTAATCGATATTATATTCTATTATTCTATTTAGACGCATGTATGATTTATTATTCCGCGTGTGCTTTCGTTATATGCCAAATTCATTGCTCATGTCCTTTTGTACTCCGGTGTTTGTGGGACAATGTGAACCTTTGTCAGAAATTATAAATAGAGTTATACTTAGATCTCGCGTGCTTTGCCGGTCCCCTATGACTTCACTCAGATGTGGGTGGATGAAGCTCCTAGACGTAGGATACTTATGTTTGGTGGTCATTCAGCGATGGATGTTCCACATTATGCTTATGGTCTCACTTCGCCCTCTATATCTTGATATGATATCTAAAGCATTACTTATGAGTTTGTTCATGCGCTTTGGATAAGAATGAAATGAATGTTATGTCTGAATGATATTTGAGCCTATGTTCGTTACCTGTTCATTTGATAAGCTTTTGAGATTATTCATACACCATTGATATACTTTTGAAATATGTCCTATGCATTATTTATATGTTCTGAAATGTTTCATTTGCTATTGATAAATTCTGAAACTTTTCACATGTCATTGGTATATTCCGATATGTACTATACCTCCTTGATATGCTCCGAAAAGTTTTGTATTCTTATTGATAGACTCCAAAATATTTCGTTTGCCATTGATATGCTGCTTGACTTATTTATGCTTGTGATATTCATCCAACTTCAAATGTGACATACTAGCTTAAGTTTGATATTTGTTCCTTTGACATATTTCGAAGTATTTTATGTATTATTGATATGCTCCTAAAACTTCAAATATCATTGATATATACCAAAATGCTTCTGATTGTCATAAATGCTCCAATTACCTTCCCAAATTGTTATGGATTTAAGTTTGCTTCGAACGAGATGAACCTTGTGGTTGTGAATCTGATTTGATGCTATATGTGAAAACTTTTGTATTCCCTACATTGCACTCTTATATCAAGTTCAATTTGAAAATATCTTTTCTTGCTCTGAACATGTTTGATACTTGCTAGGCTTCTTAGCTCACTCTGTTGCTATCTAATCTTCTTCAGGTTAGCTTGGCATTTATTAAAATACTTGATACGGGGCTAAAGCAATGGGAAAGCAAGATGTTCTTGGGCTAAATGTTCATTTGACAATATGTTATCATTGTATGTGTACACCTTGGGTCTAAAGTAAAGTTGTAGACATATTTTGAAGAGGGATAACTGTGTAATGGTTTTAAGACTACCCTCTTGTTTGGGATCTTGAATGTTAAACTTGCTGTATAATATATGAAGTAGTGGTGTATGGTTATTTTCGAAAGTCATATGGATTTTATCACATTAGTGTTCCTTATGAATGCGGATTATATTTAGCTATATTAGTTTTGGATTGGTTTTGTGATTCATTCAGAGAATGTGAAGAGATTATAATCTGCACAGGTTTTTATGAAAGTGATTGAATGATTGCATATTATTATTAGTATCCTCAAATGATTATTTGGATCCTGGATGGATTATGTTATTGATAATATTATCAATCTTTTTAGATTAGAGTCACACCTCTCGAATGTGATATAATTCGGGAGGCATGACAGAGATGGTATCAGAGCATGATTTGAGGATCACTCAGACATACTAATAAATATATCATATTTAAAATATACGTTAAGGTTTAGTGATTTTCTTTTATTGATTGATAAACAAAAAAATTTGAAAGAAGTCTAAGATCAGCAATAAGGAGTCAGATAACAACCTTAAAACTTCCTTCATATGCTGATATAGTAGAAAGGGCTTAATAATTGAAAGAGACTTGGAGGAGATACATGAAATTGTGGGTAAGAACTACAAGGGCAAGTTTACAAGTAAAAGTAAGAGAGTCAATGAATATGAAAATAGTAAAAAGAGGGTCAAGATGCCAGGATAAGAGAAGGGAAAGCCACCTCAGAGAACTCAGACATGTGCAAAATATGGATATAATCATGAAACAAGTAAATATTTTCGGGTGACTCGAGCCTGTTTTGCTTATGAAAAACTAGATATAAAGTAAAGGATTGTCAACTGAATAAGAAAAAGAGTCACTACCACCTAGAACGACATCCCATACTAGAGTTTATGCCATGATTGAACAGGATTCCCGGGCTTCTAAATCAGTAGTCGAAGGTATTATTCATGTTTCTAATAAGAATACAAAGGTTTTATTTGATCCCGGGTCCAATCTATCTTTTGTTTCACAAACTTTTGCATGTCACTTGAGTATTCAACCTAGCCATTGGATTATGAGTTGTATGTAACTACTGCAATTGGGGATACTTTGACATCAAACTTGCTTTATCCGTCTTGTTTGATTTTTATCAGAGAACATGAACTCCTTGCTGATTTAATTCTCCTAGAGATTCAGGACTTTGATATTATACTTGGCATGGATTGGCTATCTTTTTATTATGCTAGTATTAATTACTATATAAAAATAATCACTTTTTTGTATACCAGATCAACCCATCTTCTATTTTATGGGTATTAGGCATGACTCACTTCCTTGCCTAATATCGACGTTTCAAGCTCATCGATTTATGCAGAAGGATTGTTCTTGCTATATTATATATGTAAAGTAGAATTTAAATCAAGTAGCTCATCTAAATAAAATTTTGGTAGTCAGAGAGTTCCCTGATCTTTTTCCAGATGACTTGCCTGGATTACCTCCAGATAAAGTGAGTGAATTTGCTATTGATATTGTCCCTGGAACAACACCAATATCCAAGCCTTCCTATAGAATGACACCACTTGAGCTAGACGAATCGAGAAAGCAACTACAAGAACTATTAGATAAAGATTTCATTTGACCCAGTGTTTCACTATGGGGTGCTCCAGTACTGTTAGTTAAGAAAAAGGATGGGACATAGAGGCTTTGTATTGATTATAGACAGTTAAACCAAGTGACGATAAAAAATAAGTATCATCTACCTAGAATTGATGATTTATTTGATCAATTGTAGGGTGCACAAGTACTCTCCAAGATTGACTTGAGGTCAGGTTATTATCAATTGAATATCAAGAAAGAAGATATTCCTAAAACTGCTTTCAGAACTATGTATGGTCACTATGAATTCGTAGTAATGCCTTTTGGTTTGACTAATACCCTTGCAGCTTTCTTGGAATTAATGAATATGATATTTCATCCACTCTTGGATAACTGTGTTATCGTATTCATTGATGATATATTAGTGTATTCAAGGAATGACCTGGAGCATGAGGAGCACTTGAGAAATGTATTGTCAATACTAAGAGAAAAGAAGTTGTATGCAAAGTTCAGTAAATATGAGTTTTGGTTAAACAAAGTTACCTTCTTAGCCCATGTGATTTCAGGTAAGGGCATCTCTGTTGATCCGAAGAAAGTTGAAGTAGTAGTTAAGTGGGAAGCACCAACAAATGTAACTGAAGTTAGAAGTTTATTGGGCATGACAGGTTATTATATGAGATTTATGGAGGGATTTTCTCAAATTGCTAACCCCCTCACCAAGTTAACTCGAAAGAATGTGAGATTTGAATGGGTTAATGAATGTGAACAAAGTTTTCAGGAGTTAAAAAGAAGATTAACTAGTGCTCCTATTCTCACAATTCCCAGTGGTAATGAAGGATTTGTAGTTTACACCGATGCTTCAAGGAAGGGCCTTGGATGTGTTTTGATGCAAAAAGGGAAAGTAATTGCTTATGCTTCTAGACAACTGAAGAGTTATGAACTAAATTATCCAACCCATGATTTGGAGTTAGCAGCAATTATTTTTGCACTGAAGATTTGGAGACATTATTTATATGGGCGAACGTTTGAAATATTTATCGATCACAAGAGTCTAGAGTATATCTTCACTTAAAAGGAGTTAAATATGAGGCAACGAAGATGGATAGAACTTTTAAAGGATTATGATTGCACCATTCGATATCATCCGGGTAAAGCCAATGTTGTAGCTGATGCACTTAGTAGAAAATCTATAAATTTTATGGCTAATTTGGTTGTGAAACAATAGGAATTATTGGAAGAAAATTGTGATGAGAAATCTATTAGGAATGAGCAAAACTCAATGATATTGATGGCCTCTATCCAGGTTCAATATGATTTCATTCAACGAATTAAAGAGAGACAACTACGAGATTCACGTTTAATCCACTTAAGGAAAGAAGTAGAAAAAGGATCAAAGCCTGGTTTTCATGTTTTTGAGGATCGCTTATTGAGAATGGGGAATAGAGTATATGTACAAGATGACCCAGATATTAAGGATCAAATCCTGAAGGAAGTCATAGTTCCAAATTCACCTTGCACCCGGGTAGCACAAAAATGTATAAAGATCTTAAAAGTCATTACTGGTGGGAAGGCATGAAAAAAGAGATTGCAATATATGTATCAAAATATTTAACTTGCCAGTAAATCAAAGTTGAACACCAAAGACCTGGAGGTTTGTTACAACCTTTAGATATTACTGAATGGAAATGAGAAAGTATCACCATGGATTTTTTTCAGGTCTACCCAGAACCTCTAGAAAGCATGATGTTATATGGGTGATTATTGATAGATTTACCAAATAGGCATATTTCCTACTGATCAATATGATATATTCTATGGATAGACTTGTTGAATTATATATCGGTGAAATAGTAAGGCTTCATGGTGTTCCAAAGAGATAATCTCTAACAGGGACTCCAGATTCTTTTCTAGATTATGGAGAAGATTACAGGAATCTATAGGCACTAAAGTCAAGTTTAGCACTGCTTATCACCCTCAAACCAATGGGCAATCAAAAAGACCAATTCAAACACTTGAAGATTTGCTTAGAGCATATATCATGGATTGAAAAGGTGAGTGGGATAAATATATTTTTCTTGTTGAGTTCACCTATAATAATAGTTACTAGTCTAGTATTCAGATGGCCCCTTATGAAGCTTTGCATGGGCAAAAGTGTAGAACGCCTATTTATTGAGAGAAAGTTGGCGATAGGAAATTGTTAGCACCCGATAAAGTGCAAGAGATTACCGAAAAGATTCATGTTATAAGAGAAAGACTAAAGACTGCTCAGAGTCGTCAAAAGAGCTATGCTGACAATAGAAGACGAGAATTTAGTTTCAAGTAGGGGATTTTGTATTCTTGAAGGTCTCTCCTTCCAAGGGCATGGTAAGATTTGGGAAGAAAGGAAAGTTAAGCCCTAGATTTATTGAACCATTTGAGGTCCTTGAGAGGATTAGTTCTATCGCTTACAGGATTGCCTTGCCACCATCCTTGGGTCATATCCATGATATATTTCATATTTCAATGCTAAGAAAGTATATACATGACCCTTCTCACATCATTCAGTATGAGTCGATTGTAATCGATCACAACTTATCTTATGTGGAAGAACTTATACAGATTATTGATAAGAGAGAAAAGATACTAAAGAATCAGGTCATTTTTCTAGTAAAAGCGATATGGAGGCATTACTCTATGGATGAAATAACTTGGGAACTAGAAGAAGAAATGAAGAAAATCTATCCTCATCTTTTTGTCGATTAAGGTATGATAAATTTAGAGGACTAAATTTTTATTTTAAGGGGGGGAGAGTGTAATATTGCTCATTTCTGAAATATTTATAATGAAATATTTTAAATTATTTGTGAGGACTCATTTGTAAAATTTAAGAATTTATTTATTAATTCCCTTGATTAAATAATTTTATATTAAAAGTTGATTGCTAGAGACCTAAGAGTGAATCTTAAAAAATATATATAAAATAAATTGTAAAAGATTCACATTAAGTTAAAAAAAAAAGAAACATGGTGAGGACATGTGTCACTACCTTATTTAAAGTAGTGTCACTTGTGTATGTGTATGGGTGACACATAAGCACATTGCATGCATGTTTGCCACCTATCAATACATATGTTAGCTTAAATAATTAACAATTAGAGAAAAAAATGGGTGTTTTTGGCTGCAACATGAACTTGAGGAGAAGAAGAAGAAGAAAGAAGAAGAAGAAGAAGAAGAAGAAGAAGAAATTTTGGGATTTTGAGATTGTGATCTAATCCACACCTTTGGGACTAAAATATTCAAAGGGAAGTGTTGTATCTTTCTTCTACTAAAATTTATCTTTATTTTTGTCTTGATTTATGAAGAAAATTATGAACTAATCCAAAATCTTTTGTTGGCTGCCTAAGTATGAATCTGTAATATTATCAAGATCATGACCTATCTATCTTGTTCTTACTATAACATTTAGTACAGACCTTAGATTTGGACAAAATTAGTTTCTTAAAAAATAGATTCAAATATCGTTCTTTTGAATCTAAGTTTGAAGAATTTGGAGTTCATTTGCTAGCCCAAACGTTTACTTTAATTGAGTATACAAAATCTATAAAATAGAATGTGTAGCTCATGACCTTTCATCACTATATTGCTTATATCTTCCTGTTGGAGTTCCCGATTTATGTAAAACTTGATTTGTTAGAAAATAGACTCTTAGAATTTCTGTTGAACCTAAGATTGAATGATTTGGAGTCTCAATGACTATCAAAATTCTTATTTTGGTGGACTATATGAATTCTGTAAAACAGGGACTATGATTCCGGACCTTTGGTTGCAAAACCATCAATAACTCTTTGTAGAGACCTTCAATTTATATGAAACTCATTTCGTATGAAACTAGATTGATTTAGCATTTCAATAATACCTTTCTTGAGTAATTTGGAGTATTTTTGTATCATCTAAATAACTTTATATTTTGCCTTCAGAATTCAGCCATAATAGGGATTGTATCAATTCTGCCTATACTTTCTTCTTCCATTTCAAAGCTGAAATCTCTAATGCTCTTGTCCTTGACTTCCTTACATATTAGAATATGTTATGTATTAATCGATGTTATATTCTATTATTCTATTTAGGCGCATATATGATTTATTGTTCCGCATGTGCTTCCGATATATGCCAAATTCATTGCTCATGTCATTTTGTACTCTAGTGTTTGTGGGACAATGTGAACCTTTGCCAGAAATGGTAAATGGAGTTGTGCTTAGAGCCTGCGTGCTCTGTCGACCCCCTATAACTTTAATCAGATGTGGGTGGATGAAGCTCCTAGACGTAGGAGACTTATGTTTGGTGGTCATTCAGTGATGGAATGGATGTTCCACATTATGCTTATGGTCCCACTTTGCCCTCTATGTCTTGATATGATATCCAAAGCATTACTTATGAGTTTGTTCATGCGCTTTAGATAAGAATGAAATGAATGTTATGTCTGAATGATATTTGAGCCTATGTTCGTTACCTATTCATTTGATAAGCTTTTGAGATTATTCATACACCATTGATATACTTTTAAAATATGTCCTATGCATTATTTATATGTTCCGAAATGTTTCATTTGCTATTGATAAATTCTGAAACTTTTCACACGTCATTGATATGTTTCGACATGTCCTATACCTCCTTGATATGCTCCGAAATATTTTGTATTCTCATTGATAGGCTCCAAAATATTTCGTTTGCCATTGATATGCTGCTTGGCATACTTATGCCTATGACATTCATCCAACTTCAAATGCGACATACAAGCTTAAGTTTGATATTTGTTCCTTTGACATGTTCCAAAGTATTTCATGTATTATTGATATGCTCCTAAAACTTTAAATATCATTGATATATACCAAAATACTTCTGATTGCCATAAATGCTCCAATTAACTTCTCAAATTATTATGATTTAAGTATGCTTTGAATGAGATGAACCTTGTGGTTGTGAATCTGATTTGATGCTATATGTGAAACTTTTGTATTCCGTACCTTGCACTCTTATATCAGGTTCAATTTGAAAACACATTTCCTTGCTCTAAACCTATTTGATACTTACTGGGCTTCTTAGCTCACTCTGTTGCTATATAATCTTCTTCAGGTTAGCTTGGCATTTATTAACATATTTGATACGGGGTTAAAGCAATGGAAAAGCAAGAAGTTCTTGGGCTAAATGTTCATTTGATAATATGTTATCATTGTATGTTGACACCTTGGGTTTAAAGTAAAGTTGTAGACATATTTTGAAGAGGGATAACTATGTAATGATTTTAAAACTACCCTCTTGTTTGGGATCTTGAATGTTAAACTTGTTGTATAATATATAAAGTGGTGGTGTATGGTTATTTTTCAAAATCATATGGATTTTATCACATTAGTGGACATTATGAATGTGGATTATATTTAGCTGCATTAGTTTTGGATTGGTTTTGTGATTCATTAATAGAATGTGAAGAGATTATAATCTGCACAGGTTTCTATAAAAGTGATTGAATGACTGCATGTTATTCTTAGTATCCTCAAATGATTGTTTGGATCCTGGATGGATTATGTTGTTGATAATATTATCAATTTTTTTAGATTAGAGTCACACCTCTCGAATGTGATATAATTCGGGGGGCATGACAGTGATACACTTCAGTTGAGATTTGAAGGACTTACGCTATAAGGGATGCATAGTACTAGTGCCGAATTCTCCTTGCATAAAGATCATCCTACAAGAGATGCATTCCACACCAATTGTGGGGCACTTCGGATTCATTCAAACTTACAAGAAGATTAAACAAAACCTTTATTGGAAAGGAATGAATAACGCTATTGCTGAATTTGTAGTACGATGCGACACATGCCAATGACATAAAGGCGAAACGATGGCAAGCCTAGGGAAGCTACAACCTCGACTCATACCAGACTCCGTATAGACCGATATATCTATGGACTACATTAAATGGCTGTCTTCATCCCAAGGAAAATGTATAATCCTCGTTATGATCAATTATCTCAGTGAGTATGCTCACTTTTGCATCGTTTGGAACCTTTATACCGCCACTAGTATTGTTCAGATTTTCATGGATAATATTATAAAATTATATAGGATGCCTAGATCTATTGTGAGCGATCATAATAAGGTCTTCACCAGTAAATTTAGATAGAGCTTTTCCAATTGTAGGGCACCAGATTAAAGATAAGCACAACATATCATCCTTAAACTGACGACCAAACTGAAGTGGTGAACAGGTGCTTGAAAACATGCCTTAGATGTTGTTGAATCTCGGATATTGATAATGAAATCAATTGATGAGTGTTTAATCTAACATGTGTGTTAGAGGAAGTTATATAGGTTTAACTACGATAGAGAAAAGGAGTTACAACTAGATGATTGACCAAGATCAAGCTTGGGCATCGGGCAAGGTTCGGACGATGTAGTGGGAGCTTGTCGGGAGTTCGCCGAAGGAATCAGGAAGTTCGTTGGGAACAAGCCGGGAGATCACCGAAGAAATACCATAAGACTCATCGTAAGAATGTTAGAGGCTACCGGATTGGCGATAGTTAGGTCATTGTTTAGCTTGATGGTCCTTATAGTTATAATTAGTGAGTCATAATTAAGGATTAATTCCTAATTAAGTTTGATTTAGAAGGAATCTAAATCTGCACAGTGTAAGGCAACCGGGTCCACAAAGGGATTGGATTGAGCTCAATTAGTTGACTTGAGAATTGATCAATAGGAGGTACAAGTCGAGATCAGAAAAGTGAAGGGAATCACTTTTCCAAAAATTATGGTGGTTATACTGCCAGTGAGTGACGATTGTGCCACCGCACCCAGGATTCCGGGTAGCAGAGGGTGGTTGTACCACAGCAGCCCAGGTTTGCAAGTGACTACCGATAGTTGGATCACCCAGGCCGGCCATTGTACCTTACATACCTTGTTTTCAGGTGGCTTTCGACGGCAGCACCGCTGGCGCCAATACTTGTATCGCCCATACTCATTTTTTTTTTTGTTTGAATTTTAGCTCCATTCTTCTAAAGTCAAATAGGGTCTATTAATACCTCAAGTTTTCTTTCATTTAGCACAAGTATTCACACAAGTCATTGGACAAAAATATGTGAAAACAAGTGTGTAAGAAAAAGAAAAGAGGGAAGTGAGTTAAGTGTTGTATTCTTATAAAGAGTCTCTCTTGTAAGTTGAAAGTTTGCAAGGGTTTGATCTTCTCCCAAAGAAGATCGGTAGAGGACACTGGTGGGTCTTGACGAAGAGGACTCGGAAGTGGATGTAGGCCAAGATTGGGGCCAAACCACTATAAATTTGTGAGCATCTCTCTACTTTATTATTTTTGATTATGTATGTTCTTATACAGAGCTTTCTTTTAGCATAATAATAACTTAGCTTCGTTCAATAGCTTATTGCTCACTTACTCAATGAAACGCTTCTGATTTTTGGTTTTGATTCTTACGAAAAGTTTTCCTTAAACTGAAAGATTTACACTTGCACTAATTCACGCCCCCCCTTCTCTTAGTGCTAATTGATCCTAAAAATTGGTATCAGAATAAGATTTTACTCATTGGATTAACACCCACTTGAGTAAATGGCTTCGTTTGGCATGAATGAGGGACATTCTTATTTCACATCCTCCCATGTTCAATGGGACAAATTACACTTATTGGAAAACTAGAATGCACATTTTCTTGATTTCCATGGATCTTAGTTTATGGCACATTGTAGAGAATGACTTTGAAAAATCTTCCAAACTAATAAACGAAATGAATGATTTGGAAAGGAAGAATTCTTTCCGTTGAATGCAAAGGCTATGAATGCCTTATTTTGTGCTCTTGACAAAAATAAATTTAATCGTGTTTTCATTTGTGAATCCACTTATGATATTTGGCATGCACTAGAAATCACACATGAAGGAACTAGTAGAGTTAAAGAATCTAAGATTAATATTTTAGTTCATAGTTATGAATTATTAAGAATGAAACCAAGTGATTCCATTAGAAATATGTACACCCATTTCATGGATGTCATCAATGGTCTTAAAGTGCTTGGAAAATATTTTTTAATTTTTGAATTTATAAGTAAAATTTTAAGATCTCTACCTAAAAACTGAGATCTTAAAGTAACTTCTATATAAGAAGCCAAAGATTTAAATAACTTGCTTCTTGAAGAACTTATTGGCTCACTCATGACATATGAACTAAACTGTAAAGCTCACGATGAGCTTGATAAACCCCTTCCAAAGAATAGGAAGGATGTAGCAACAAGAACTATAAATGACTCATCGAGTAAAATCTCGAGTGATGAGGAGCATGATATTACACTATTATCAAGAAAATTTAAAAAGTGTATAAAAAAGAATAAAAACTATAAAAATAAAAATAAATAAAAAAAGGATACTGTCATATGCTTTGAATGTAAAAAAATAGGACATTTAAAAAATAAATGTCCGTAATTGAATAATAAGGTATGTCATAAGAAGAAAGCTCTTTCGGCAACTTGGCGAGCTCGAATGAAGAAAAACACTCCAAAGAAGAAGTTGCTAATTATGCTCTAATGACGATCCAAGATGAGGTTAGTGATTCTTTAAGCATTTCCTTTACCGAGTTATTAAATATGTTTCATGAATTGTTTGATGAGTTTAGAAAAATTAGTAAATCTTTTAAGTTACTTAAAATTAAACATGATTTGTTAGTTACTAGACTTGATGAAATGCATGATTCATTAGTATCACACAATCATTGTTGTAAATGTGAAATACTAGATAATATTAAAGAAGAAAACATCATCCTAAAGCAAACCTTAGAGAAATTTGAAATAGAAAATAAATCCCTTAATATGATTCTTGCTAATAAGGGTCATATTAATAGAAGAAATGATATAGACTTTATGGGTAATACCCAACAAAAGCTAACTACCTTCGTTAAATGACCTACTCTAAACTTTCTATCAAAAATAAGATGTAACTTTTGTGGTAGATTAGGACATATGGATTACAAATATTTATTTAAGAAGTATAGTCCTCACAAATTAGTTTTGGTTTCCAAGGGAACTGCAAACAATAAAAACCATTATAGAAGAAAGATAAAATTCTTCATAAAAGACCCAATGTAAAATGGGTAAATAAATTAAAATAATCATTTTTGTAGGTTTGCCTTTAAACTAAAGCTAGGAGCACCAAATGGTACATTGATAGTGGATGCTTAAGGCACATGATCGGAGATCCAACTTATTTTTCTAAGCACATTAGCTTAAATGAATGAGTTGTCACCTTCGGAGACAACAACAAAGGAAAAATAATTGGAAAAGGAACTATAAGTAACACATCAAACCTTTTGATTGAAGATGTGTTAAGTTGATGACTTAAAACATAACTTGCTTAACATTAGCTAATTATGTGATAAAGGTTATATGGTTAAATCAACCTAATTCATGCATAATTAAATTACCACACAAAAATAAATCTTTGATTGTCTTAAGAAATAATAATGTGTATACTATATATATTGAAAAGTTTTGTGATAAAACTTACTTTTCGATCTTGAATGATGATGCTTGGATTTGACATAGAAGACTAGGTTATACTGACATAAAACTTTTAAACTAAATTTTAATTAAAGATTTAGTAAGAGGATTACCTAGCCTAAAATTTATTAAAGATAAAGTATGTGATATTTATCAATTAGGAAAACAAATAAAGAGTTAGTTCAAGCTAAAAAATCAAATAGGCACCTCTAGACCACTTCAATTTATCCATATGAATTTATTTGGACTAATTTACATTACAAGTTTAGGTGGAAGCAAATATACATTCGTTATAGTATATAATTATAGTAGACATACTTGGACTTATTTCTTAGCAAACAAAAGTGATACATTTAATATTTTAGAATTTTTTTTAAAATTATTAAAAAAAGATTTATGATTTCATCAATACATAGTGATCATGATGGTGAATTTCAAGACAATGACTTTTAAAATTTTTATGAATCAAATGGGTACATCCATAACTTCTCTACTCCAATAAATCCACAACAAAATGGAGTAGTAGTAAGAAAAAATAGGAGTTTACAAGAAATGACTAGAACCATGTTAAATAAACATAGTCTACCCAAATATTTTTGGGCTGAAGCCGTTAATACGACATGTTATATTTTAAATAGGGTTCTTATAAGACCATTACTCACCAAAACTCCTTATGAATTATGAAATACTAAAAAACCTAATATTTTTATTTTAAAATATTTGATTGTAAATATTTTATTTTGAATGAAAAGGATACCTTAGGAAAAATTTGATGCAAGATTTGATGAAGAAATTTTTCTAGGTTATTCTTCTATTTCAAAAGCTTATCGTGTATTCGATAAAAGAACTTTAGTAATTGAAGAATCTATTCATGTTATTTTTAATGAGATTTTTGAACCTAAGAAAATTGATTTTGATGATGAATTTGATTTTGTCACTTTGAATTTAAATGATAACTCTCCTAAAAGCCACTTGGATGAATCTACTTCCAAATCCTTATCCAAGGAATGGAAGTATGTAAATGATCATACTAAGGAGCTTATAATAGGAGATACATCAAGAGGTATTCAAACTCATTCTTCTTTTAAAAAAAATTATGCTAATGCCACATTTCTTTCTCAAGTTAAACCAAAATGTATTGATGAAGCCCTAAGAGATGACTCTTGAATTATTGCAATGCATGAAGAGTTAAATCAATTTGAGAGAAATAAGGTATGAGAACTTGTTACTAGACCTAATAACTATTTAGTGATTGGTACTAAATGGGTCTTTAGAAACAAGCAAGATAAAAATAGTATCGTGGTTAGAAACCAGACTAGATTAGTGACCAAAGGTTTCAACCAAGAATAAGGAATCGATTATGAAGAAACTTTCACTCCTTTGGCTAAACTTGAAGCCATAAGGATACTCCTTGCCTTTGCATCTTTTAAAAATTTTAAATTATTTCAAATGGATGTTAAAAGTAGTTTTTTTTAATGGTTTTATTTCCGAAGAAGTACATGTTGAAGAATCCCCTGGTTTTGAAAACAATTATCTTCCTAATCATATTTTCAAACTTTCTAAAGCTCTTTATGAATTAAAACAAGCCCCTTGGGCTTGGTATAAAAGACTTAGTTCTTTCTTTATTTCAAATAAATTTTTTGAAAGGTAAGATTGATACCACATTATTTTTTAAGCATTTTGAAAATAATTTTATTATTATTCAAATTTATATTGATGATATCATTTTTGGTTCTACAAATGAATCCTTGTGTGAATCTTTTGTCAAGAGTGTGAGCCAACAATTTAAAATGAGTTTAATGGGTGAGTTAACATTTTTCTTAGGATTATAAATAAAATAGCTACATGATGACATATTTATTAGTCAAACAAAATACACCTTGGACTTGCTAAAATGTTTTGGTATGAAAAATGCTAAAGAGATAAATACTCCCATGAGCACATCTACAAAGTTAGACTTAGACAATGAAAGAAAAAATTTTGATCAAAAAACTTATAGAGGAATGATAGGTAGTTTATTATACTTAACTACTATTAGACTAGATATCATATTTAGTATTAGATTATGTGCAAGATTTCAATCTAACCCTAAGCTTTCTCACCTTATACAGTTAAAAGAATATTTATATATTTGAAAGTAACTTCTAACTTAGGATTATGGTATCTAAATTGTAAAAACTTTGATTTACTTGCTTATGTAGATGCGGATTTTGGAGGATGTAGGATAGATAGAAAAAGTGCTACTGGGATATGTCAATTTTTAGGCCATGCATTTGTTTCTTGGTCTTTCCAAGAAATAAAATTTGATTGCTTTATCTACTGCTGAAGCTGAATATATTACAGCTAGTGTTTGTTGTGCTGAAGTCATTTAGATGAAAAACACATTAGAAGATTTTAAAATTTATCTAAACAATATTCTTATTAAATGTGACAAAATAAGTATCACATGCTTGACCAAAAATCTCATTCAACACGCAAGAACTAAGCACACTGACATTAGACATTATTTTATTAGGCATCATGTGAATAGTCAAGATATTTCATTGAAATTTATTGATACTAAACATCAGCTAGTGGATATTTTTACAAAATCTTTAAATGAAGAGCAATTTGATTTAATTAGAAGAGAGCTAGGAATGCTAAACCATGATAATATATGATTTATTTGATTTACTATTTTAAATCAAATTGCATGAATGTTTGATTTATACACTTAGCTTGAAACTTTACTAACTTTGGATTTCAAAATTTAATAAGATGAAGATCTATTTTTGTGATGATATTTTTCACTCCCCTTTCTTGTTTCTACTTCTTGTTTACAAAAAAGGAAGAAAATTTATATAAAGATAATGATTTGCTATTTTTTGGATTTATTTGCTACGTTTGCTTGAAATTTATATAAAATGATTTTAAATATATGAGTAGCTCCTAAATTGTTGAATCTTCCTAGATTTTTTGGATTTTTGAGCTCATCTTCAAAGTATTTTTTTCAAGATTTACTTCTATAAGATTGAGAGCTCTTCTTAATGATGTAACGTTTTCGCACTCCTCCCTTGTTTCTTTTTCTTCTTTACTTATAAAGAAGAGAAAATCTTTTATGGCTCATATCCTATTTTACTAAGGTGGAGCAATGACACATGTGGCTTGAAATTATTAGTTCTATAATTCACCTTTTTGTTGATAACAAAGGGGGAGAAATGAATATTGATGATACATACATATGATTATTTCTCTTTATTTGTTGATAAACAAAGGGAAGAAATGATTAATGACTTAAGGGGAGATTTTCAAATGTATGACTAATGAATATTTATGAAATTCATGAAAATCTTTGATGAGTTGATGAATTCGTAATTTAAAGTAATTTTTTGTTGATATATGAGTGTCTCATTGCATCCTTGAAATATTATTTGCTTGAAATATTAACTGTTTCATGATACTTGAATTCAAGAGTGTGTGATTCTCTTGAATTTAAGTTTTCCTTATTATGGCATGGATTTAGGGGGAGTAAGATTAACTCCCTTCATTAATTGATTGTCATTATCAAAAAGGAGATTGTTGAATCTCATATTTTGATAATGCAATCAATTGATGAGTGTCTAATCTAATATGTGTGTTAGAAAAAGTTATGTAGGTTTAACTATGATGAATTAATGGAGTTACAACCAGATTATTGGGCCAAGATCAAGCTTGGGCATTGGGCCAAGGTTCGGACGATGCAATGGGAGCTCATCGAGAATTCTCTAAAAGTTCGCCGAAGGAATTGAGAAGCTCGCTAGGAACACGCTGGGAGATCGCCGAAGGAAGACCGTAAGACTCACCGCAAGAATGCCGAAGGCTACCAAATTGGTGGGAGTTAGGTCATTATTTAGTTTGATGGTCCTTATGGTTGTAATTAGTGAGTCATAGTTAGGGATTGAGTCCTAATTGAGTTTGATTTGGAAGAAATCCAAATCAACTCAATATAAGTCAACCAAATCCACAAAGGGATTATACTAAGCTCAAGTTGAGCTCAATTAGTTGACCTGAAAATTGGCCAACAGGAGGTACAAGTTGAGATTTAAAAAGTGAAAGGAATCATTTTTTCAAAAATCTTGGCAATTGTACCATCAGTGAGTGATGGTTGTACCGCCATGTTGTCACGGACTTTGCTGAATTTATCTAAGTCGTGCGGCACCCTAGTGGCACTCTCAAAGATTTAGCTGAAATTATCTAAGTCGTGAAGCAACCTTGTCCATTGTTCTGGACTTAGCTGGGATTACCTAAGTCATGAAATGCCCAAAGTGCTATTTGTCCGCAAAGGGTCAGCCCACTTGCAATCTCGTACGGGTCCCATAGGACCTACAAAGAAGAAGTTGATTAGCTTAGAAATAAGCGACATACAAGTCTCGATGTCTCACAAAGAGGGAAGTTGTACAAGCAATTCGTCGAACACCTTGAGTGCAGCAGAAAAAAGAAAGAAAGAGAGTGAAACAAGACTTTAGAGGATGGTAAGAACAGTCGCAAGTCCACAAACGATGGTTCCCAAGGTATTGGACGCAAGATAAGTTCAATTATTGATGAAAGCCTATGCCCGACATATACCCGAAGCCCCATCCAGCCCGGTGCCACCCGAGGGGTTCCAAGGTGCTAAGATGACTGACATTTCGCACCGCTCAGAGTGATCGCTACAGCACGCGAAAAATGCCCCAAAACTGAGTTATTTTGGGCAGTTTTGGCTCCACACAGCGAGCGATCGTTCTACAGTATTCTAGACTATTTTCACTCCCATTTCTTATGCCAAAATACATAAAATCAAGGCAAAATAAGCTGCCAAACATCTATACAAACAAGAAAAAACAATAAACAGTTTCGCTGAGTGAAGATATTGCGATTGAGCGATGACCATTCGTGATATTTTTTTCCCTCTTAAACTGTCAATGCCCTCGTCAAAGCTTATTGGCTCGCTTTAACGCGGGCTTCTTCATGTCGTGCGTCTTTTGGCTCCCAACTGGCTTCTGTTCGAGGAAGTTTTTGTCACTTCACCAAGTACTCGATTTGTTCCGCTCCATTGGGTAGCTTTATCTTGCTATCCACCGAAATAGTTTCAACTCGCTTCTCATAAGAGGCTCTGGTAGGGGTTAGTCGAGTTAGAACATTTCAAGAATCATCTGGTGGATCTGAGTGGTAGGCTTTCAAGTTGCTTGCATGGAAGAGTTATGAATTCTGAGCCATGCTGGTAGTTGCAACTTGTATGAGACATTACCTACCCTAATAATGATTGGGAAGGGCCTGTCATGCTTGCGTACTAATCCTTTATGCACTTTGTACATAAATAACTGGAGTGATGCTGGTTGGAGCTTCACCAATACCATGTCATCAACTTTGAACTCCTATAGTTGTCTTCCCAAGTTGGCCCACTTCTTCATCTTTTTGGCCACCTTCTCCAAGTAAGCCGGCGCAATATCTGCATTGCGATGCCATTCCTTTGTGAAGTGATATGCTGATGGGCTACTCCTTGTATAATCAATAACCAAGGTGTGATAAGTTGATGGCTGTTATCCCGTAATAATCTCAAAGAGGCTCTTGTTGGATGCAGAGCTCCGCTGTAAGTTGTAGGAGAATTGGGCTATGTCCAACAGCTTCACCCTATCTCGTTGGTTGGCACTCACGTAGTGCCGGAGATATTGCTCCAAGAGCGAATTGATTCTTTTAGTCTGGCCATCCGTCTGAGGGTGGAGGCTTGTGGAGAAGTATAATTTAGATCCCAACAGTTTGAACAGCTCGGTCTAGAATCATCCCAAAAACTGAGAATCTCGATCACTAATGATGTTATGTGGGACTCTCCAATACTTCACCACATTCTTTATCATCAACTTAGTCGCCTCCTATACTAATCAATGTAGGGGTGCAGCAATGAATGTTGCATACTTCAAAAATTGATCGACTACCACAAGTATCGATCCAAGTCCCCATACTACGGTAAAGCTTGATATGAATTCCAAGGAAATGCTCTCCCATGGCCTTTCTGGTATGGGCAACGGTTCCAAAAGACCCATCGACTTTAGCTGCTCTACCTTATTTTGTTGGCAAGTAAGGCATGTTCAAACATATTCCTCCACATCTGTCCCCATCTTTGGCTAATAGAAGGCTCTCTCCATGAGAGCCATTGTTCGGTGAATACCCGGATATCCCGCCTAAAGGGAATCGTTACACTCTTACAAGTTTACGTCTCAATTTGTCCGCTCATGGAACATAAACTCTGTTCCTTTTTGTATAAATGAGTCCCTCTTGGACCCAAAATCATCGTGTCTTGCCCTCTTTGATAAATTGCATCGAGGTTACTGCCTAAAGATCGTGGTACAATCCATCCCTGATCTTGGAAAGAAAGTTGGAGTGCAATTGACTTGCTTGGCCTCTGCCCTCCGACTATATAGAATTCACTAGTTCCACTTTCCGGCTCAATGCATCGGCCACGACATTTGCCTTTCCGGGCTTATACTCCATTACAATGTCGAACTCAACCAAGAAGTCCTGCCACCTTACTTGCTTTGGGGAGAGTTTCTTTTAAGTTTGGAAGTAACTCAATGCGACATTGTCTGTCCTTAGCACGAATGGTGCTCCCAAAAGGTAGTGTTGCCACACTCATAAACAGTGGACCACCGCTATCACCTCCTTCTCATGCATAGGATATCGCCGCTCGGTCTCGTTGAGTTTGCGACTCTCGTAGGCCACTAGATGACCCTCTTGCATAAGAACTCCCCCAATAGTAAAGTCAGAAGCATCTGTATGGACTTCAAAAGACTTCCCATAGTTTGGTAATATGAGTATATGTTCCTCTAACACAATAGTTTTTAGGTCTTGAAATGCTGCTTCACATTTGTTCGACCATCTCCAAAACTACTCCTTTAGCAACTCCGTTGGAGCTGTGTCCTTTGAATATCTAGCTATGAAGCACCGATAATAGTTAATGAACCCAAGGAAGGATCTCAACTCAAGCACCTTCTTTGGTGTTCGCTAGTCCGTCACAGCTTGCACCTTAGACTTATCCATTCAGATGGAACCATTGTCAATTCAATGCCCCAAGAATAAAATTTTTGTCTGAATAAAGTAGCACTTCTCCCTCTTCATGAACAAAGTGTTCTCCCTGAGAACTTTGAAGATTGTTCGAAGGTGCTCAACATGCTCCTCAAGTGTTTGGCTATAGACAACTATATCGTCCAAGTAGACGATCACAAACTTATCCAAACACTTCTTAAATAATTGGTTCATTAGAGTGCAGAATGTGACCGGAGTGTTGGTTAAGCCAAAAGGCATCACCAAGAACTAAAATGCCCCATACCTAATCACACAGGTAGTCTTCGCCTCATCACCTTTTGCAATGCGCACTTACTAATACCCCGACCGAAGGTCGAGTTTGGAGAAGTACTTTGTCTTGCCCAACTGATCGAACAAGTCCGCGATGAGTGAGATGTGGTACTTGTTCTTCATCATTACCTTGTTGAGAGCTCGATAATTAACACATAATCGGAGGCTCCTATCTTATTTCTTTTGGAAGAGGACTGGAGTTCTAAAATGTGCTTTTGAGCTGCAGATGAGACCACCGCTTAGCAGTTCATTTAATGTCTTTCTGAGTTCTGTTAACGCTGGAGGGGCCATGTGGTATGGTGGTCTTGCTGGAGGCTTAACTCTCAATTCCAGCTCAATCCGATGATCCACGCCTCTGCGTGGTGGTAGAGTTCTCGGTAACTTCGTTAGCATCACATCTGAGAACTCCTTCAGGATGTTCGCCACTATGGCAGGTTCTTGAATGACCTCTCTATCAAGTGTCCCTAGCTTCATAGCGACTACAAAGGTTGATTCATCTTTTCGTACCCCTTTTTTCAATTGTAAAGTCGAGTTTTATTGTGGGTCCTTGGTTCCTCCTCGAGAAACTAGAACCACGCAGGGATCGTCGCCTCCCATTAGACATAAGAAGTTTAGGAACAACATTGGCACCAACTTCACCGCATGCATGAACTCCATTCCGAGAATCACTTGGAAGTCATCCAATGACATCGCCATCAAGTTTGTGCTCCCGCTCCATGTTCCGATCTTGATGGGGACCCCCTTTGCTCATTCAGAGATCCGCTTGGCCTTTGAGTTCACAGCCTTCATACGACTTAGGCTCTTCTCCAAGATTAGACCAAGTCGCTTAGCATCATGATTGGCAATAAAATTGTGGGTAGCACCCGTGTCCACCATTGCACGGGTTATTCGGTCATTAAGCTTGATGTCCACATGCATCAACTAGCTGCTTCCTGCCTTCGGCAGCTTTGCCTTTGTGTTCTCCCCCACTTGACCCGCAACGCATTCAACAAATGCATTGCTCCCATCTTGGGTCCTTGCAATGCCTCACTACTACTATTGGATTTAGAACTGCTCGAACTAAGGGCGACAACTTTGCCCTTGTTCGACTTGTAGGGATGTATTGATGCAGTTAAAGCATTGAGTGTCTGCTTTTGCGGGCACTTCCTCACCATGTGTGGTCCTCCGCACAAGAAGCATCCACTGGACTTTGGGACTTTACCTTTTGAGCTTAGTCTATTGTGAAAATTCTTCTTCTTTTGTTCGCCCCCAGACTCCTTCGCTTGAGAGTATTTTATTGGGCGATTTCCTGAAGATTGTTTCTTCTTTCTCAAATCATCCGAAGAAACAAAGTCAGTTAACCTTTCTACGGCTGCAATTGCCCTGACTACGTCGGTGATATTCCTCCGATGTAGTTATTGTTATGCTCATGACTTCAAACTATCAAGGAAGCTGAATAGCTTGTTCTTCTCGGACGTGTCCTGTATATCCAGCATCAGTGTTAAAAATTGTTTCATATAGTCTCAGATTGATGTACTTTGACGAAGTTGTCTCAATTTCTTTCTTGCGACAAACTCTATGGTCTCGGGTAAGAACTGAGTTCTCAACTCTCGCTTCAAGTCTTCCTGTGTATCCACTCGACATCAACCTTGCTAGATCTCCTTCCAACGGGTTCGCGACCAAAGTTTTGCATCTTCATTCAGATACATTATTGCTATATCAACTTTGGTTTCTTTAGAATCGAGCCTCGTCAGACGAAAATATTGTTCCATGTTAAACATGAAATTTTCAAGCTCTTTGGCATCCTTAGCACTCCCATAGCAATGCGGCTCCAGTGCCCTGAAGCTTTATGGTGGCGCAGCATGGATATTGTTCCCTCCCGCATCAAGAGTCATTGTTAACACCATCACCTTAGCCGTAAGTTTCGTCACAACTTTGTGTAGATGTCGTACAGAGTCTTTGGTGTCCTCCGTCAGTCGGTCGACTAGGGATTCAACTTTCTCGATTCGAGATTTAACTTCTTCTTGCGAACTCTCTACCCCAAGGAGCCTTCATTGGCCTTAGTAGAGTTCCTCCAAGCTCGCTTTAAGAACATCGAGATGGGTTTTCGTTGTTGTAAGTCTCTCCTTGTGGCTCTTTTTCTCGATTGGCGCTCCAGATGATGCCTCCTCTGCTCCTAGAGAATACCTAACTTCACGCTCATTTTGTTCACCGTCGCGCTCCTCATGAGCGACCCCAACAGTTTGCAAGCGAGTTTGCACTTGCAACCCACCTGCGACTGCTTGAGGTAGGGGTTCGGCCTACCCCATCTTGCTCAATTCACCATAATGTTTCACAATGGTGAATTACGAATCTTCTTTGTTGTTCATTTGAATTGCTTGCCTGCTCTGATACCATATTGTCATAGACTTAGCTGAATTTGCCTAAGCCGTGCAGCATCCTAGCGGTACTCTCGAAGACTTAGCGAAAATTGCCTAAGTCGTGAAGCAACCTTGCTCACTGTTCTGGACTTAGCTGAGATTGCCTAAGTCATGAAATGCCTAAAGCGTTATTTGTTCGTAAAGGGTTAGCCCACTTGCAACCTCGTACGGGTCCCGACGTCTCGTAAAGAGGAAAGTTGTACAAGCAATTCATCGAACACCTTGAGTGTAGCAGATAAAAGAGAGAAAGAGAGCGAAACATGACTTTAGAGGGTGGTAAGAATGGTCGCAAATCCACAAACGATGGTTCCTAAGGTATCGAATGCAAGACAAGTTCAATTATTGATGAAAGCCTACACTTGACATATACCCAAAGCTCCATCTAGCCTGGTGCCACCCGGGGGTTCCAAGGTCGGTGGTTGTACCGCCTATACCCTATTTTCAAGGTGGCTTTCGGTGGCGGGGCCGTTGGTGCTGGTAATTATACCGCTCGTACCAAGTTTTTTTGGGTGTGTTTGAATTTTGGCTCCATTCTTCTGAAGCTAAATGGGGTTTATAAATACCTTAAGTTTTCTTGCATTTAGCACAAGTATTCACACAAGTCATTGGGTACAAATCTAAGAAAACGAGTGTGTGCTAAAAGTGTGTAAGAAAAAGAAAAGGGGAAGAGAGTGAGCAAAGTGTTATATTCTTGTAAGGAGTCTCCCTTGTAAGTTGAAAGTTGTAAGGGTTTGGTCTTCATCTAAAGAAGATTGGTAGTGGACACTAGTGGGCCTCGACGAAGAGGACTCGGAAGCAGACATAGGCCAAGATTGGGTTCAAATCACTATAAATATGTGAGCATCTCTATACTTTATTATTTTTTATTATGCATGTTCTTATACGGAGCTTTCTTTTATCATAATCATAACTTATCTTTGTTCAATAGCTTATTGCTCACTTACTCAACGAAATGCTTTCGATTTTCGATTTTGATTCTCACGAAAAGTTTTCCTTAAATGGAAAGATTTATACTTGTACTAATTCACCCTCCCCCTCCCACCCCCCTCCTCTTGGTGCCAATTGATCATAACAGATGCTTTACTAGTGACTGGCCAAAAGAATGGACGAAGTGGCTCCCTTGAGCCGAGATTATATAATACAACTTATCATTCTTCAACTAAATGTACTCCTTATGAAGCAATGTATGGCCGACCACCCCATATAATCTCAAAATATGTAATCGACTCAACTAAAGTAGGCCAGGTGGACAGGAAACTCGTGAACAGTGATCCAAATTTGAAATTACTAAAAGATAATCTTTCGACGGCCCAAGCAAGGATGAAATAATAGGAGATTGGGTCTTTCTTCGACTCCAGCCCTATAAGCAGACGTTCATCCATACTAGAGCATCCATGAAACTATCACCTAGCTTCTACGGGCCTTATGAGATCACATAGTGCATTGGAGTAGTGGCATACAGGTTGGACCTACCCACAGACTTTAGGATCCACCCAATATTTTAGGTGTCATGTCTGAAGTCCTAACTTGGAGAGAATGAGATGACTAAAAGTAATCTACAAGATACTACTACCCATGGAGAAATCTAGATTCAACCGAAGGCAATCATTGATTGCCGGATCGCGACGCATCACTGACGTCCCACTTTTGAGGTGCTAGTACAGTGGCCAAATTTACCCGCAGAAGATGCCACATGTGAGCTCTATGAAGACTTGAAGATCAAATTCTCAGAGTTCATGGAGCCTCAACCTTTAGAATAAGGCTTACTTGAAGAGGGCAGGTCTGTTAGGACCCTAGTTAAGTCAGATCCTAAATTTATTAAGTCATAGGAGCCATGAGTTATGTAACCCTAAACTAGCAGCCACTCCCTTTAATTGAAGAGGTTGGCTAGGGTTAGGGAGGAGTTTAATTTGAGTAGGAGTCTTCTATAGCTGCCGACCACACCTTTAATAGAAGTCGACTAGAAGTTAGGCGATAAAATCTATTAGAAGTAGGAGTCATATTAAGAGTTAGGGTTTCGAGACCCTATATAAACACTTGTAGTCATAATCTTTTCATCATCATTAGATCAATTTTTCTTCAATCTTGTGCCGAATACCTTGGAGGAGGAAACCCTTATAGTATTCTAGGAGGGCCAATCTCCTACAAAGATCAACCCCCAAGTTTAGAATCCACAAGGGTTCTAACAGATCTCTCATTATTTTCACAAGTCGTGAAAGGTAACAATTTTGAAAATATAATATGATGCAATAAAAAAAGAGTTAAAATCAATAACCATGATGGTTAGTTGAATTATCCAATAATCATAAAAGAGTGTTACATAAATGTAACTTAACAACAATGTCGAATGATATAATGGTCAGACTTGTGGTTAAATATTTTACTCATAAAGAATGCATTGATCATAATGAGAATTAGTTTTTAAATTAACTCATTAAGAATTGTCATAAGATTAGTGACTCATTATAAGTTTGAATTATACTATAAGAATATGAAAATAAATTTTCTGATTAAAGATCTAGCTTTATATGAGTTACTCTAAATGATTCGTAGAAGAAATATAAAATTTGGTATGCAAATTCAAGAATCCATTTATGACCTAAAACAAGCTTCTAACAATGATATATAAAGTTTCTTGATATCATTGATTTTTTTAAATTTAAAAAAAATACTATTGATCAGTATTTATATCTGAAGATCAGTGGGAGTAAGTTTATTATATTAGTCTTATACGTGGATAATATTTTACATTGCCAATAATGTTCCTAGTTTATTATACTAAATCAAAAAAAATATCATCAAGAATTTAATATAGTTGATATGAATGAGAGGTCTTACGTTATTAGCAATGAGATATTCAGTTATAGATCTCAATAATTGTTAAGACTGTCTCAGAAAGGATATATTGATCAAGTCTTGAAAAAATTTAATATATAGCTTTGTTAAGTACATTATAAAAGTAAAATTTTAGTCAAAATATGTGCTTTAAAATGAATTAAAAAAAGACAAAGGAAATATTTTTTATATATGTGCAATTGGAAATTTATGCTCAAGCCCATATCAGAACATATATCAGTTTTACAATTAATATATTAGTTAGATATTCAAGTTACCCAGTTGTAAAAATATTAAAGGACTGTAAAGAAAGGTAATAAGATATATTGAAGGGATGATTTTATGCTCATATGTATGAGATTATATCAGCTTGAGATGATGATAATTTTCAAGTGTTGATTTTATAAATTACCTCAACAACAAGAAGACCATCGTACGATTTATATCTATATCAATCAGAGGGATAATTTATTATTATAATATTAATAATGAAAGTTGATTTTGTGATATGCTTTGAGACCACTAATCAAATTTATGACTGTGAACTTTTATCTCAGAACTTAATATGATCAGATTTAATTATCAACTCGTTGAGGATATTTTATGACATATCACAGTAAATTTCTTCTCTAAGAATGACAAGTACTACTGCATCTCTATGCATTATGGTATAAAGTACTTGATGGTTAGAGAAAGAGTTCAAAAACATCTAATGTCAATTAATTAATCACTGTATTGATTGCTGATTCATTCACTTAGGGCTTACAATATAAAGTGTTTGAAAGAACATGATCTTGTGATTGAGTTTATGAGCAACCCATAAAAGATATAGTGATACATATTTGAATAGATACTATAATTATATTTTTGCTACATACTTAAGGTTATTTATTTCTGCTATCTTGTTCACAGTTATGTATGTACATATTACAATTGAATGTGATGATATGGTTGTCCTAACAAGATAAATTACAGGGGTCATTTTGAACTGTATTAGGAAATACTAATAGTGTTGTGGTACATAAAAAGGAAGTATGACATTGATTATATGCAACCGCTATGATTCGTATTGTTAGTCAAACTTAATATAGTATTATTATACTTAATGGACTTATTAGCCTATTTTAAAATTCATGCATGTATAAATAAATTTCATAATCCAATTGTGTAAACTTATTTTTAAATAAATTTTTTTATTTATGATTTTGAATACTTTTGTATCTTAACAAATTAATGGGCTAAGTAGGAGAATGTGATTAGATTTAATTATGTGACCCTATTTAATTAAGTAAGATATGTTATTGATATGATTAGATTTTGATTATAATTATTTGCCAATAGATAGGAAGTTCAAGTAAGGTATGATTATTTAGGAGATATCCTAGATGGGAGGAACTTTCATGATTACTTATCCTAGACCCTCTACTCTCGTCTATAAAAAGATAAGACCTCATAAGGATACAACAAGGAACAGAAAGAAATGATTATGAGAATGATAGAAACGTGACATGGTTGAGAGATTATAAATCTTCTCTCCGTCTTCCTTTGTCACGTGAACTAGTTAATGAGAGATTATAGTTCCTCTCTCATATTATTATTTCTAAATCCATCAATCATAGTAGTCCTGTGAATAGATAGGAAGAAAGAAGAATGTGAGTTTAGATCTCCTTATAGATTGACATTATTGTAGATCTTGGCTGGTAGATAATTTTTTTTGAATAGTAATATTAAAATATACACATCGTAATAATATTTTTAGATATATTATTATTTGATTTTAGATTTTGATATTAAATTTTTTTATATAATAAATAATATATTATATATTTTATACTAATAGAATTATTTTGTTATTGCATATTATAAAATCTGCTGAGTTACAGTGAAAAATCTTATAAACAACGGCCTAGTAAACAGATGCCTAATTGCCAACAAAAGCATTCAACATGTGGCCGCCATATCGATGATTTTATCCTAATGCTGTCTGTTGTTCAACCTGCATTGCCCTGTCAAATCTGTCAGGAATTCTGTCAGAGTCTAGTCAGTTGTCTATTTGGCTTCTTCCCGCATCAGTTAGTTAACCACAAGTGACTGCTAGCCTGATCAGAGAACGTCAAAGACAATTAATTAGCTATCAAAGCGATAGCTTCCATAGTCAACAATGCAAACAAGCATAACAACTGTACTAATCTGCTACCATCAGCCTCCCAGTAGATAAGCTTCCTCTGTGCGGACTGGCAGTGAGCCAGAAAGAGGCATTCCTTGTTGCACAAGCCATTGTGAGGTAAAAGGAATCATCTTCGCAAACTCCAAGGATTTGGTGTTGGAACTTGGAATCTTGGACGCAGGACGCGGCCAAGACTTCGTTCGGCATATACTGAACGCATAGGTCTTGATGTTTGACCGCTAGCCGCCGGGGCACTTTAGAATTAGGCACATCAACTAAGTTCGCTCTTTAAAGTAACACATTTAGATCCTCTAATTCTTCTACCACCGTATAATTAACTCAAGGTAAAGCCTAAGAAGTAAATGAAGACAGAGGGGTTGAAGTCATGACTCAGCGTGAACGTTTACTCCATGCAATAATTGCAACACATGCCCCTCCATGCCTGTTTCTGTCTTTCAACTGGCTGTGGATCAGGTGAACAGGAGAAAGGTTTGTGAGGGCGCTTAGCCTGACACAACTTAGCTCCCCTTTTTCCCTTCACGTCCATTGTTGAATCCATGTCAGGAATTGAATGGTTGGAAAGCTCCAAACCAAATCAGTCTCCTGCTGCGGGTTGTCTGCAAGTACTGACAGGCCTGCAGCTGTCTCCTAGCTTTTGGTTTGTGCTTTCACTTTAGGGTCCGCAGACGCGTCCCAGTATTGCCTGACCGTCATCGCTTACCTCCTCCCCACCTTTATTTCTTTGCTTATTCTGCTTTTACAAGGTCTTTTCTGCTACTGCACGGCTCCCTTGGTTTGAGGTCCATCCACGAGCTTGAGCTGCTTTGTTCTTGGACTGCTGTTGATCTATCTATTCCTGGATACCTTTTGATGCTCTTTTAGTAGTTTTACAAGATAAGGTTTCTTGGAGTGGCCTGTTAAATCTTGTGTTGCTGTTGGTCTCTCTGTTCCTGGATACTGCGTGTACTTCCAGTGTACTGCTTGTGAGCTCCCTGCTCAATTCGTTCTCATCTGTCCTCATTCCTTGCCCCCCCCTATTGCCATCTCCTCTTCTGGTTGTGGTTCCCTTGCTCTGGCCAACTCCATGGTGGCATTCACGGAGGGGAATATCTACACATCGTTATGTTATGCGATGGACTCTTGAGACGAGCAAACAAGACCGGACTGATAGAGAGAGGAGTAGGTGGGTGTAAGAGACGAGAGTGAAACGGAAGGGTGGAAAGAGGAGTGAAGACAGGAGAGCATAAAGGAGAGGTAGAGGCCTTTGAGAGGCAGCCTTCATGGACTGGGATCTTAAGATGCCTCCATGGAACCTGGAAGAATTGGGCCGTGATGCCGAGCTGAGTATCGGCTCGGTGGTGGTCGGGTCGAGCGGCGGCGGCGCGTGCCAGTCGAGTGGGCTGGACTGCTCGGTCGATCTGAAGTTGGGGGGGGGGACTGGGAGATTTTGGGTCATCAACCGAGTGGAACTCCCAACCTGCTGCGTCGATGGCGATGGCATCTCAATCTGCTCCGTCGAAGAGGCCGCGGGCCCCGGCCAACGGTAGCCACGTCGTGTCGTGCCTGGTCGACGGGTGCAACGCTGATCTTAGCAAGTGCAGGGAGTATCACCGGCGCCATAAGGTCTGCGAGGCGCACTCCAAGACTCCGATGGTGGTGGTCCGCGGGCAGCAGCAGCGCTTCTGCCAGCAGTGCAGTAGGTAATGGAACAGGAGCTCTTGCATATATTTCATCTCATTCTTAATTCCCATTACCAATGTGCAGGGCTAACTATTTTGGTATTTAATCCATCTGAATGCTTGTTCTTGGAGTAATTTGTCGTTTTCTTTTGATATTGAAATTTGTTCTCAATTGTTTACTTCTTCCTTTATCTGCAAAATTCCTTTTCTCAAATCTGTTTCATGTTGCCCATCCATATCTTTGGGTTTTGACCTTCTTTGTTCTTATATGATTTGATTATTTCTTATTCTATTAATGATCTGGATAAGATTAATTTTTCTTGTATGCATATTTACTGTTGATTAAACGATCCTTGCTGTCACTGTCTCTGCTGATCTTAGAGGATCCTACATTATTTAGTAGGGTCTGGTTGCTCTTTTAATATTACAATTAGACTTGCCTACCAGTGTGGTGACATAGTTACCTTTTGTTCTGTTAATCATTAAAACATTGAAATCGTATTGCTTCTTTTTTATTTATCGATAATTGCATTGCTCATATGCTTGTTTTTGCTTCAGTTTTCTTTTTGTAATTATTTGATCTGATGCTTGTAGCTTTAATATAAATATCTTTGAGTTTTAAGAATCTGATTTAAGTTAGAAACCTTTTTTTGAGTTCTTGTGGACAAATTATCATTAGATTGTTCAATCACACATATTAGTGCCTTATTCTTTTTAATTTCCAATGTATTAATCATTATTCTTCTTTTAGTAGCCATTGTATGTGGTACCTCTTTCTTGATAGTCAAACCCCTAAATTGTATTTTCTCTGTCAAATGTGGGGGACCTTCTACCTTCTTTTCGATTGGGAATTCTTTGTGGACTTATCAAATCACTAGCAATTGTTCCCTTGTGCTTGTGATTCCTTCTTTTTCTGTGTTTTGTTTTTTCATGTTGTCGCTGATTTCTTATCTTGAGAACTAAATTCTCACTTTATTGTGGGCACAATATCTACCATATCTTCTTTCTCACCTTTTTGGTCTTTAGTCATTTCACCATTACAAGTAACTTTCCTTTTTCTCCATGACTCATCCAGTTTGTGCAAGTGTTTGATACATAACTTCCTTTCCTTGACATTTATGGCTAATTCTCGTAAAGGGTTATCTGAATATTCCCCCATATGCACCCCAAAAAAAAAAAAATAATAATAACTAGAGGAAATTTTTGGTCCTGTTTTCTTAATTGTCTTTAACTTTTTTATATCTCCATTCATTTGGTTATCCTCATTCACCAATTTATCTGTTCACTGCAAATTGATGTTCATCTTGCATAGTAGTAGAATTGGGTGTTTGATCTCCATTTCCTGTGACCTTTAATCCAAGGTCAGCTCAGCACTTGACATGACTCATTTTTTCACATGGATCTAAGATGGGTCGTCTCCAAGTTCAGATTGTACATTGAAGGATAAATTGACACTCTCAAAAATGCCAAAGTGGGAGCCTGTGCACTTCCCTTTATTATAGGATTCCAAGTATGCAGTTGAAATGTATCAGTTACGTGCCAAAAATACTGAGTAGAATTAACTCTTTCTGAAAGAAGTATGAAACTGTAGCCTAGAGATTTTTCCAATAATTTAAAGTGTAAGTTTAAGAACTCTGATTCCCCTTGACCCTTCAGACCCGTCTTGATTGTCAAATAATGTATTTTACACTATCAACATTTTTTAATCCAATGTCCCAGCATCAGAGTCAAAGATATTCTGAATTGCAGGAAAATCAAGATTTTAGTTGTATATCGAGTATTTCCACATATCAAAGAAACAATGAAGAGTACCTAAATTTGTAGTTCAATT
Source organism: Ensete ventricosum (assembly GCA_029747655.1). Classification (NCBI taxonomy): domain Eukaryota; kingdom Viridiplantae; phylum Streptophyta; class Magnoliopsida; order Zingiberales; family Musaceae; genus Ensete; species Ensete ventricosum. The sequence goes on along the minus strand of JAQQAF010000003.1, from coordinate 26,204,461 downwards.
TTGTAGCTAGCATTCTTGCCTTTGCGGAGATTTAGTTATATTTGAATTAGGAAATATCATTATGCTTACATGCTTCCTTTCAAAGATGAATATGGAGGCCTTTTAAGTCTTTGTTAGAGTCAAAGTATAATGTCCAAAAGTTCTTATACATATAGGTTAGAATTAGTTGTTTTTTCAGTTAGATACCTATTATAAGAGTTATAGGGTGCTATAAACAGAAACTTTTTGTGGCGATGCTATATCAGCTTTTTGTCTCTATTTGTATAATGATAAATCATACGAGAAGAAATATAGTAGAAAAAATTATTAGGACTAGATGATGACGATAATAATGTAGGGATTTTTAAGAATAGGAGAATAGAGAGGTGACCTGGAATTTAGCCAAGGATAATATTAATATTATGTGGATTACGATGGCTAATAAGATTACAAATTTAGCAATGGAGATTCTTTATGAAACAAAAGGTAGATGTGTAGCTTTAAGAGAGTTGGTGGTGTAAGAAAGTTCAGAAAGCAATTATTACCAAAAGATCATGTTTTAAAGATTGACAAAATCAAGGTTTGACTTATCGGTGTACCAATATATTGTCGGTACCGGTACAGGACCCATACCGGGCGGTATGCACAGTGCGTACTGCCCAATATTAAAATATAATATAATATTTTTTTATAATATATAATATAATATAATAATAACATATTAAAATATTAAAAAAAAGAAGAAAAGGGGGCGACGTCGCCTCGATCTGTCTCCTCGTGCAGGGAGACACTTCGTCTCCTCGCGCGGGAGAAAAAGCGACCGTGGCCGCGGTTGCGGGCGACCCGCGGGCGGCGACCGCGCGTAGGCGACCCGCGGGTGGCAACGACGCGTAGGCGACCGCGGGCGGCGACGGCAGGCGGGCGAGGTATTCTTTCTTCCCCTCTTATTTTTTTTTCTTTTCCTCTTATTCTTCCCTTTTTCTTCCTCAATCGACTGTCGACGGTCGATTTCTCTCTCAATCGACCGTCGACGATCGATTTCTTCTTCAATCGATCGTCGACGGTCGATTTTTGATGGAACCGCCCGGTAGTGGGCGGTCCGCGTACCGATAACCTGGCGAACCGGTATGTACCGCCCGTACCAGACGGTACAGGTCGAAATTGCAAACCTTGGACAAAATTATAAAAATGAGGAGAAATTTAAAAGATATATAGAATCTAACAGTACAGAGTTGTTAGTATGATAGTATGACAAGATAAAAACATGATAAATTTTGTAATAAATTAGGTACTAAAGATGAAGAAAAAAAAATCAAATTATATTAAATGCATTAATGATGAAACCAAAGAATATTTGTTAATGATAATGAAAGTAAGGCAATATGAAGAAATTATTTTTATAAATTATTTAATGAACATTCTATAAACAATAAATAATAGTGATAAACGATAGATAATAGTGGTAGAGTCTATAGTTATGTTCATAGAATTAGATCTAGTAAAGGACATCATGAAAAGATAAAAATAGATAAAAGTACAGGATCTAATGGTCTTTCTATTGAGGTTAGGAAAAGTTTATAAGATCAAGGAATAGATTTAACTAGCTTAATTGACAAAATTTTTAGATCTAGAAAGATGCCTTATAAATTGAGGAAGAGCTTTTTAATGCCAATTTACAAGAATATGGGTGGCATACAAATTCTAATTATAGAGGAATCAAAATCATGACTTATATTATGAAACTTCAGGAAATATTTATCAAAAGTTAGATAAAACTTGAAACAAATATTTTTTAAAATTAATTTGATTTTCAGTAATAGAAGTTATTTATTTATTAAGACAAGTAATGAAAAAGTAGAGAGAAAAAAAGAAAGATTTACATATGGTTCTTACTTATTTAGAGAAAGTCCACGACGAAATTCCTAGGGTTTTATTATGATAGGTTTTAGAAAAGAAAGATGTATCGACTAATTATATTGATGTTATTATGGATATGTATGATATTGTAGAGTATTATAGGGAGCATGTCTAATGGGTTTTCTATAGTATAAAACTATATCAAGGATAATGGATAAGCTTACTAGTCATTTATACGATAGACCTCCTTGGTGTATGCTATTTACTGATGATATTGTTTTAAATAATGAAAGTCTAAATCAAATTAATTCTAAACTTGAATAATGGAGGCAATTGTTAAAAACTAAATGTTTTAGATTAAGTTGAACTAAAAATGAATATATGATATGTAATTTTAGTAATAATAGAAATAGACATGAGGATATAAATAAGTTGGATAAGCAAAAAGTTTTACTAAAGCAAAAGTTTTAGTCTGTTGGATCAATTATTGAATAAGATTTAAGATATTGATGAAGATATTACTCATAGAGTAAAAACATTTAAGATAAAAAAATGATAAGACAATTAGGATTTGTTAGATTTATAATGCTTTATGGATCTGAGTATTGAGCAATTAAGAAACAACATATACAAAAAAAAGTTTGTGATGCTGAGTTGAGAATGTTGAGTTAGATGAATGAAGTTACTATGAAAGATAAGAAAAAAAATATTTCTAATAAACTATCACATATCGCCTCAATAGAGGATAAAATTAGGGACAATCATTTAAGATGATATAGGCTTAGGAGACCTAAATGTGGTAAGGTTAAGAAGATTTGAAAAGACTTTAATAGAAACTAGGGCATTTTACCTAAAAAAGCCTTTACTATTGAGTTTTTACCAAATGGCACCCCTCAATTGGTTTTTACTTGGGTCGTCCATTTTTTTAATCAATTTAACAAAAATATCCCTTCGCCTTGCACCATCCGCCTTCGATCGATGGTGTGCCTCTGTCACCTCTACCACTTGCTCCTATTTGTGAGCAGTGTTGCCCGTCACCTTCTCCCCCTCCTCCCTTTCCCCTTCCCCTTCCTTCCCCCTTCTCCGCGCACACCCCGCCACCTGCCCCCTCTCTTCGTTGTCACCCGTCCTTCACCATCGCCTTCTCCTCCTCCTCCTCCTCCCTTCTCCCTTCTCTTCCTCCTCCCTCGCTGACTACCCTCCCTATTGCTTGTAGCCTCCTCCCTTTCCTCTTCCCATCCTCCTCCTCCTCCCTTTCCCCTCCTTTTCCACCCAACTCACAGAATCCTCATTGGCGACCAGCACCCTAGCACTGCAGTGCGATGCACCGCTTGCTAGCAATCACTTCAGCCAACATTGCATGTGGCCATGTGGCCTTTCATACTAGTCAGAAGCAAGCGTGCGACTAGGTTACCTCGGTAAGGTGGAGATGGTAGAGGTGACAATGATGTGCCGGCAGTCAGGGTGACTGGTGGAGGGCGAAGGGGTACTTTTGTTAAATTTACAAAAAAAGGGCATCCCCAAGTAAAAATCAATTAGGAGGGCACCATTGAGTAAAAGTGCAATAACAAGGGCTTTTGTAAGGTAAATGCTCTGGAAACTATAAATAAAAATTTAAATACTCTTAATTTATTCAAATATATGACTCTTTACAGATTTCAGTGGTGGCAAAAGATCCATGTAATGAAGCCTAAATAGTCGGAACTTTACGGCTTTGTTCTTGTTGCACTTGTATGATAATAAATCCTGTAGTGTGCATTTTCATTCAATAATAAGATGAGGGATGATAATACGTGAATAAAGATATTGTGAGACCCAAAAGCATATAAGAATTGAAGATCTTTCTTCTTCTCTCTCTTCTCTCCATTTCTTTTTCCTCTCCTTTTTTCAACTCTCTTGATCTCTCTTTTCTCCTCTTTCTCCATCAAATCTCTTTTAGCAAATGTCCTTTTCCCCTCAAGAGCATAGAAACTCTTGACAAGAGGGGACAATCTTAGCACTCAGCCATTGGCAGCTATATTTGGACCTTATTCTTTTAGATGTATTTAAAGTGTCCTTTGCTTGCTTGTTATTTTATATGCCTTAAGATTCAAATATGATAGATATCCTTACAGGTACCATAAGTACACCTCTAATGTTAGCAAACCTTGACTTCTACAAAATTTTGTACAGCATGACAAGGTAAGAAAAATTAGATTGGAACATTTAAAAAAGAAACATGTATTTTTTAAAGAAATCAATTTTTTGTAATAATATTTTTAATTTAAATACAATTTTGTATGTGTCCCTCTGCTCCCTTGTAATTTCATATGATATATACCTCTACAGGTATCATAAATGAACTTCTGACATTAACATACCTTTGTGACTAACTGAACAAAATTTTACAGCATGGGCATAATATGAAATAACAGTCACACTTGGATACTAAGGTCAACATGATATTTACAAAATCAGGCACTCATATCTTTATATTTCCCTTCTTTTTTTATTGGAACAGTAAGAAAAACATATATTATATTTTAGAAACTTACACAAGCCCTTTAGTTGGCTTTTCCAGTTTTTCAATGAATGGTTTATTACAAGCTGAAATCAAGTCCATGGTACTGTTTTGTTCCTACTCTTCTATGTGTAATGCTTTCTGCAACTCTTGTTTGTCAGCATTTTCACCCTTTTCTTTTTTTGGCTTGGATACCTTTTTATCTGTTGTGTTGTGTAAATGTACGAGGATGTCTTGTGATTGAACTGATCAAGTGAAACTTGGGTCTATACCAGTTTAGTGCTTGCTATGTTCTGGAAGTAAGATCTTGTTCTCTTGGAGCTTATCCATTTATTGTTGATTCTGCTTCACCTCTTTAAAAAATATTCAGGATTAACCTATTTGTCTGTTCAGATTTCATTTGCTAGAGGAATTTGATGAGGTAAAACGAAGTTGCAGGAAACGTCTTGATGGGCACAATCGACGCCGAAGGAAACCCCAGCCAAGTTCTGTAAATTCAGGGATCATGTTTCCAGGTCATCAAGGTCTTCCTCTTTCTAATTTTAAACAGTTGATTATCTTGGACTAGTTTGCAACAAATTGAAACTGGGTGAAACTGTTTCAGCTCTATGTTGATAGAATATGCATCTTCCCTACATTGTTAACAGCACATCCCATTTGTGCATATGATTATTTTCCTCTTCCGATGCCAGTATTAAATCACACGTTTTCAAAGGATTTCATTTACTTGATCTTGCCTCTAGCCGATTAGCTATGTTGATTTTGGTTTAAATAAATGAGCTATCATTGACATTTTAGTAATTAACTAACATTACTAGCTGTTGATGACACTGAAAAATGCAGTCAACTGACTGTTGCTGTGGATATTAATTGAGTCAAACAATCATAATATGACATGGTTCTCACAATTTTTTAAGTCGAAATATGCCTGAAATTTTCTTGGAGACTCACATACATTTAATTATGACATGCTTGCTATAACTTTATCGCGGTAAATGTGTACCACATCTATTGTGATGAGAAGTTGATTCTTCCATACATGTATTATTGTTCCTAATTAATTTCTGAATATACAGTGGCGGGTTTTTCTGCATGTCCTCAAATATTTCGAACTGCTGCACTGGAATCCAACTGGACTAGAATGGTGAAAACCGAGGATGCCACCCCATATGCTCCTTCACAATTCATCAACCATCAACATTTTCCCAGATCCTCTTACAGCTTTAGCAAAGGAAGAAACCAAATTCCTTCTTTTCAGGATACTGAGACTGCCATGGATATCAAATCCAGACAGCAAACTTCGGTAGGTCAATTGAATCCTAGGACAACTACTCCTTCCGGAAGCAGTGGTGGCAGCAGCAGCAGCAAGATGTTCAACAACGGGCTAACCCAGGTCTTTGACTCCGATTGTGCTCTCTCTCTTCTGTCAGCGCCGACTCAGACTTCAGACGTCAGCCTAAGCCATATGGTGCCACCAGCTGATCGGATCCCCATGGGTCAGCCTCTTGTATCAAGTTTACAGTATGGCAGTCTCATGCATCAGTCGCTCTTGCAGGCACCTGACAATGTGACACCAACTGGATTCTCATGTGCAGGGATGGAGGATCAGCATAACGCGATCTTTTTGGTTCCTGATCATGCTAATGATGTTGAGATCAACTGTCAGAATATATATCATAGTGGAGGTGAAGGTTCTTCGGATGCAACATGCCAGACTCTTCCGTTCTCTTGGCCTTAGTAGCATGCTGCTCTAACAAGCCATTGCTTAACTCATCTCAATCCTCCTATTTCATAACTTTGATCTTTCAAAGATCCAGAGATCTCTTGTCTTTTCCTTTTTACTGAGATGAAGATGCACTATCTTGTCTTAAAACTACTAGTCTTTATTTCATTACATGTTGTTATACTTGTTGAAAATTATGTGATGCTTCTGATACTACCCCCTGGCTATTCTGATCCAAGTCATTCATCGACAGGATGCATGTTGACATGATGAGCAGAAAATTTGATGCAGGGAGTTGTATAGGAAGACTTGTGCAAGTTCTCCAATGATTACCAAGCAAACCAATTCTTAATCTTGTGTGTCCAATAAAACAGGCAGATAGGTGGAAGTGATTGATGCACAGTGTTATTTACGATAACTGAGTAATGGATGGATTGGTGCATACGACTCCTACCAAGTCATGGCTGGAAATGAATCCAGGTACTAGTGTTATTTCATCCAGTAAACAGAGTTTATTTTGGTAACTCGAATTCTGACCTGCTAGATCATTAAAAGAAATCTATGCTATATCATTTTGATTAACTAAATCATAAACCTCTCATAATACTGCCATATAAAATTTGATATTAAATTTTTGGGTGATGCAAAATAAAAGAAAATAGCCAAACACAAAATTACTATTTTTGTTTTTCCTTTTTTATGTGTGCAAAGGATTTTGATCCCAAGACGGTCAACGAGATTTACCAAATAAGATAGCTAATAAATTAAATTTTATTAAATAAAATTGTGAATCATAGGTGAGTTTGACTAATGATTTATGTGTAAAAAGTTCTCGATGAGGTTTTGATCTCTATAATTATCAAAATAGATAATATCTACCCTAAAATTATCTCTTCAGGATATTTCATATACTTTTGGTAAAAAAATGATCTTCGAACACTATAAAGCATTAAACCAAATCGTGCAGCATAAATTGTGGCTTGTTGCATGATTTGGTCTTTATAAGATTTATATATTTGGTCTACTCTTTTATTAAATATTTTGGCCCATATATTCCTTTTTTATCTGAACCCAAAATAGACCCGAGTGAAGTAGAAACAAATTAGATGACAGGTGAAACAAGTCCAGCTTTCTCAAGAACAGTGTCTTAACGGACATTAATTTGCTGTATGAACATAATAATTTGTATTGACAATCATATGAAAAAACTCAAATAGTATCACAAAATTATAGGAATGGGACAAATTCAATGAGATATAAATGAGATCCAAATTCAATCATTGTTTTAAAATAGTAAACACTAATTTAATTTTTACTTATGCGTGCCACAATAAAACATTATCTAATAAGGGAGAGCGAAGATCTCGAGTCCCACAATAAACATTATCTAATAAGTTATTCTTTGCCTTGATTGACACTAGCACATGGATTCACTATGAATTATCCATTTTGGATGGGTCAGTATACGGGATGAACCTCAAATCATATGAAAATAAACATAACTCTATCTCTTATAACTCAACCGAGGATTATCAAACTCTAAATCTCTCAGACTAGATCAGATCGATCTAGGTTGGGTCCTTTCGGATTAGGCTGGGTCAAGTTTCGGGTCAGAACTGCAAATTAAATGGCAAAGGGGTTACACTGAACTAGTAGTGTCTACCGTCCGTGGCGGCAACAATGAGCTCCTCTTCTCTCTGGCGATTTGTTCTCGACAACAGTTTCATCGATAGCGATTTCTCTTCGACAAGAAACGATGTTGGAAGGCAATAGTGACATTCCCTTTCCTCAGAAACTTCTCTCCGGCATGATCGAGCATTTGGCAGCAGACTGAAACCTTACACCTTTTCCTTTCTCTCTAGTGATTGTCTCCTCTTTCCGATAACACTCGGCAACTATCACTGCATATTGACCAGGGTATTGACCTTCAAGTTTTTGGTTGATTGAGTTGATAGAATAATATTACTTCAATATGATTGAATCTTAATTATCCTAAAAGTAAATAATAAGAATTCTGTAAAATTATAATAAAATCATACCTAGTCACTTCTATCATGTAAAGAAGTATGATTAAAATTTATTTTGGGACCTTAGGGTTTTCTGATTATCGCCCTTTTCACTGAGTTGATCGATTAGAGTTTCTAGCAGAGGGACATGGCTTGTGCAGCCACCCCATTTATTTATGCATAGTAGTTATAGGAGGGACAAAATGAAGAATTCACTTAGGAATCACCCCCCTAGCACTAGGGTTTGGAGCCTTATATAAACATGTAGTCTTTAACTCTTTTAAGCAAGCAAGATCAATCTACAATTCTGCCATATGACCGACTACTAGTAGGGAGGAACCCCTATAGCATTCCAAGGGTTGATCTCCCTCAAAGATCAAAATATATAGAGCTCTATTTGGGGTTATATCATCTGGTACCAGAGCCACGTTCCTGCTGCCCTATAGTCATCTTTGCTGTCTCTATCTTTAAAGCAATTCCCACAATTGCTTTTGACGTCGCCTTCATCCACCGTCGCCCACCAAGCCGCAGATCTATCAATCTGCTGCTATCCTCTATGTCAACATCATAGATTTAGTAAAAACTCCAAAACCCATGCCTCTTGCTACTACTATTCCTTTATCTTATATGTGGGGTAAGTTTTTTCAAAGTTTTTTTGCTGCAAAATTCTACCATCGCAAACGTTATCATCGTTGTGAAGGGGAAAGGCTGCAGAAAAATTTCAGCCGATTGTTGCCTCTTGAACCTAAACTTTTGATCATCCTTTTTGGTTGAAACTTTTATACAAATTCATAGATTGTCTTAGCTTTCATCTAAGACTGATCTCTAGAAAAAATTCTTTCTGAAATTAGAATTATAGTGCTGCAATTCTTCGTCGCATAGTGCTGGAATTTTACGACGAAGAATCTGCCTTCCACATTTTGGCTTCTTAAAATCAAACTTTTGTTCATCCTTTTTGGCCAAAATTTTTATACAATTTCATAGATCAACTTATCTTTCATCTAAGATTGATTTCTAGAAAAAATTCCTTCTGGAAATGGTTTTATTGTGCCTTCTTTCATCATCATGCAATGCTGAAATTTTACGATGAAGGATCTATCTTCCATCTTTTACCATATTTCCCTATCGTTACTCTGCCTAAATTTTATCAAACTTTTTCTTGATATTGAACACATCTGAACCTAGGGTTTCTACATATTTTCTTTGAATTTTTCTCTAGAATTTATGTTGAGAATTCATCGTTTCTTTGACATAAAATATGTTCAGTAGGATAGCACATCATAGCACATTTCTTCGTCAAATTCCATCGATTTTGAGTGTTATCTTTTGTGGGATTACAGACTCTCTTTCTCTCATCTACAAACCCTAACATCCTCACCAAAAATCCTTCCAAACCGAACCCTAAATTAATCCCAAATCAGCCCTAAATCGTAGCCAACCTTCCTTACCGATCCACCTACCTTTTCATCCAACCTTCCTTATCGATACACCTACCTTTGCTGTCATCTATCCCAGATCCAGAATCACTTTTCCTAACATTTATCCACTACTATCACAGCCCTAAAATCACACCAAATCGTAGCTAAAACTCCACAAAACCGCAGCCCCTAACCGCACCCAAAACCGCCACAAAACCAACCCTAAAAAATCGTAGCCTTCGGTCCACCAACTTTTCAGCCACCCAATCTCCCTTATCTCTCCAACTGCAGCACACATCGTTTACTGCACAATGCTGTCAACAATGACCTCTCACTGCCATCCTCCTTGATCACAGCCAGCAGTGATCTTTGCGACAAAAAGCTACCAGCAACGATCTTTCACTGTAATCTATTTACATCGCAGCCCGCAACAATCATTCACTGTCAACTATCTTGATTGCGGCCAATAACAAATTGAACACGATAGTAGCCATCTCTCATTCCATACCGTTGCTGCCCTCCTCCGACAGTCGTGCACATCGCTACCCATCTTCCTCCTTACAGCTGCACCCTTGCTACAACCGACGCCACTTGCAGCCACGAAGTCGCAGCGCAGCCACAGCCGACGTTGTTGTTGCCCTCTTCTTCCTCCATCATCGCTGTTGTCTTCCGACTCAGATCTCTTGGCTGCCATCTTCTGACAAATATCAGCCACCTAAAAAATCGTAGCCTCGACGACACTGTAGCATCAACATTGCAGAATCATCGAAGGATCGCAGTCGACATTGCTGCAGCCATCTTCTTCCTCCACCGTCACTGCTACCCTTGGCTACCATCCTCCACTTGGAGATTTCACCACCACAGCCCCGACATTGCTACCATTCGCTGCCTTCAACCTAAAAATTATAGCTACACTCTTCAATCGATTTATTTGACAGGTTGGAGATCCTTACGTCATGACGTCGGTGGCCTTATTCGAAGATAAATTGGAGGCTTTCGAGACACGTATGGATGCTAAATTATGGGCTTTCTTCGAGGAGTTTAGGTAGGGCCAATCATCAAACTGAAGAAGATCATAATGTGATGCAAATTTAGATTACAAAAAGAACCCACCGGAGATAAGAAACAAAGTTAAGACATGGCAGCCCTACACCTCGATGACATCAACCTCCTTTGCACAACTTCAAGAAGGGCACCTCAATCAAGATGCTCAGAGCATGAGAGCCACATCCCAACCAACAACATATAAACCTTTAGCACCAATTGATTGCAAGAACCGTGATGAAGAACTAACGAAGATCCGTCAAATCTCTACCATCCAAGAGCACCAAACCAGGTTTGAAAGGTTATCTAATCAAACTTATGATTGGTCTAAAAATCAGATATTGATGATTTTTATTGAGGGCTTGAAGCTAGAGATCCGTGAAGAAGTTAAAGCGCGACAACCATACACACTTAAGGCAGCCATCTCCTTCGCACAACAACAAGAGGAGCAGTTGAACTATGAAGCCTGGAGGACTAGGGTCACTCCTCGACCAGAGACACCAAAGCTTTCACCTCCCCCTATTATCAACCGATCCCCTCAGCCGAAGAAACTAATAAGAGAAGACTTTCATGATGGATCGACAAAGGAACCCAAACTTAAAGATATAATTTTCGAGCCCAAGGAGAAGGATACACCACAACCGGCCACCCGCACGGTCCCTACCTTAGCCGGCTACACCAACCTGCAAAAATTGAAGATCGAAGGGTTTCTCGAGCAGCAGTCCGTCATCGTCCTCAGCGACGCTGGGAGCACACACAACTTCATGAGCAGTAAGATTGCTGCCCACTTAATGCTCCAAAAAGAAGATTACAATAGATTCGAAGTCAAGGTAGCTAACGACCAAATTCTGAAGTGCAACCGAAAGTGCCCGCGGGTTAAACTAAGCCTATAGGAGCAAGATGTAGTTGTTGATTTTTCCTCCTCCCTCTCGATAATTTTGATATAGTGCTCGACATTGATTGTTTGTTCACGATTAGTGATGTTTTCTGAAATTTTTCGAGGCTAACCATGAAATTTCAGTAAAGAAAAACATGTGGTCCTACGAGGGAGCCCAGCGACTACAACCACAACACCACACTTGGAGGGGGTACCAAAAGAAGAATCCAATGATTTCTCAATTTAAATTCAAGAGTTTCATGAGATTGAAGATAAGAAACCCCTCCCATAGCTTATTGAATTTTTGGGCGTCTCCACCCAACTGAGCCGACTACCTCATTTAAAGCTGACCAACCCCCCTATACTGAGTGGCTGAAACTTGTACCAGCTAATGCTCGCTTATTTCCCGCTATGACACATCCCTACATCCTTTTCCCAGGAGATAAAGTACTTCTAAAGTGTTATATCCCATCGAACTCACCATGGTTGCTGATGCAACACTTTCAGATCTCAGGTGACTTCCACGACTTTCCCCAGGATCAGACCATGATGCTTAAAGACTTCCTTGATGATGACCTTCGATTTACTGTCCAAGACTATGGGAAAATTGAGCCACTCTAATGGCGAAATCAGAAAAGGGGAAGGATCATTTGTAGGACTCAATGAAGCATGAACATCATCCCTCTCATTATAAATAAAGATGCACCATCTTGGCCGAGTGACACTATAACCCTCACGATCACGATATCGTCCACATCAAATCATGGTCAGATATTTATTATTGGAGTAGACACATTCAGAGTGGGGGTCAACACCATCCTCATGCAAGATGATTAATAGCATAAAGAAGTAAAAATTGGCCCCAAAAAATCACCACTTCTACCCACCTCAAACTCAGATCAAGCTCACACCACTAGAGATTTTATCAGAGGACATCCCTCACTCCAAAAGAAGGCACGACTACTATTACAGAGTAACCATGTGGCAGCCTATGCAAGGAAGAAACTTCCCCCTGACAAACGCCGGAGCAAAAGAAAGTTTTCTGAGAAAGATCAAGTCCCCTTTTATCTCCAGCTCCACCAACATGAAATTCAAGTCTCAAGAAAGTGGTCTCCCTATTTCTTTAGACCTTGCAAAATTAGGGATCATAGTGGGGCCCTAACATGGAGATCAAATCCGTACACCAGATCAAGATTACAGTTGATCCTCTAGGTGTCCCACTTCAGATGGAAATTTAAAGATGACGACTCAGCCCAAATTCTTCCAATTGACACCCAAGCTGATGAGGAGCTGAAGACCTGATTCCCTGAATTCATGGAACCTCGACATTGAGGATAAGATTGATTTTAAAAGGACGGATTTGATAGGACTCCAGCAGGGTTGAGTCCTAATCACCCTAGAAGTAATTAATAAGAACCATTTGAGATTGTAATAAAACCTCACCTAGTCACTTCTATCATATAAAGAAGTGTGACTATGATTTATTTTGGGACCTTACGGTTTCCTGATTATCGCCCCCTTCACTGGGTTAGTCGGCTAGGGTTTCTAGCAGAGGGGCATGACTTGTGCAGCCACTTAGGCCACCACCCCCTTTATTTATGCATGGTAGCTATAGGAGGGGCAAAAGGGAGAATTCACTTAGGAAGCACCCCATAGGGCTAGGGTTTGGAGCCTTATATAAGCATATAGCCTCCACCTTTTTTAAGCAAGCAAGATCAATCTACAATTCAACCATATAATTAACTACTAGGAGCGAGAAACCCTTATAGCATTCCAAAGGTTGATCTCCCTTAAAGATCAAAATCTATAGAGCTTCGTCTGAGCTTCTATCATAGAACCAATAATATCTTAGATACTAAACCTAAGGATTCACTTCCTGTATCATAACTATTGCTATTAGGTGTTATAGTATTATTTATTGACAAAGTGTGTAATAAATTAGTGATAAATTTTTATCGGCTAATCCTGAAGTGTCTTGGAAGAACACGTGATAATGTTATTGTGACACACATAATGATTGGCCAAAATGTGAAACTTGAGATAAATTTCCTTAGCATATACTAATTAAAATTACTTGGAAAAATGTCTACCATGGATTATGGCAAATTAAAACTACTTTGACAAAAGGTTCCTCTCCATGATAAATGGATAAACTTTAGTTATAATTTGTTCTAGATAACGCTTTGAATTTAATTGCTTTAGCTAGCCATTTTGCTTGATTGGAATGTAAGGGTGCTAATATGTCTGTTGAATTCCTCTTTCATTTTTGTCCCCTAAACTTTGGATATAATATTTCATATTTATAATATTTAATTTTATACATAAATTGAATGATGCTATTATGTAGATCCCTTCGACTTTGGGGTTAGAAAGCAAACGAAGTGTCGATATGTAATATATTTTATTATTTAATAGTTTATAATAATCATTATATATAGCTAATTAATTTTTTTGAATGTGAAGTCGATAATGCCTTTGTCACCCACCCCTCCCGCGCCACTCTCTACTTCACCACCCCATGCTCATCAGCTACGACGTCATCCCCTCCACAATTTATAATTAATTGTTATAGTTACATTAACCATTTTGGATATTTTCTTTATGAGTCAAATGCTAGGTGTCGAGGCCACATGATTTTTATTTCCCTAAGGCAATGTCATGTAGATGCCCTTAGGACACCTTTTAGTCATATAGTGCATATTCATAATATTCTTATACATTGATTTACCCTTTATAGTATTTTGAAACGTTGGAGTGTGGGATGCAATTTTATGTTGGGTGATGTCTTAGTTGAGTTTAGCCTAAGTGATGTTCTTTCGTTACGGGGGTTCCAACTTGTGGACAAGTGGTAGATATTAAAATAATAGTTTTGGGTTATATATTTGAAAAATACTTTAGAGATCAGCTATGCAGAAAAAATATTAAAGATCTGATGTTTAGGCTGATTGCAAGTCATGATAGTGTCAATATCATTAAGTCGGTTGTATATTTTGTATATTTTTGTTTATATTTTATTTTATCAAATAAACTATACTTCATTCTACATTATTATCTTTTGTTACTGACTTAGATTTGTTAACAAACTGCAACTAGGTGATGAGTATTCATTTTTACATTACTGTAAAGATTTCAACCATCCATGCTCAGATAAAGAAGTTGAAGTTGAATGGTAGCACCGTGATGACTAGAGGATGTGTATATATATTGATGGTAAGCTAAATTTTATTTTGATATATACGTGACATGTTTAATTTTTACAGACAAAAATATAAATAAATTATTTGACGTAATGCTCATATTTATTCGTATTTTTCAGTTTTTGTATATGTTTTGTATAGCAAGTAGTGAGCTTGCAGTAGACTTGATAGTCCTTGTTTGGTTAGTTTTTATAGTCGGTTTCAGCTTGTAAATGAGAGTCGTGTCATGTAGATACTTATGGGGATTTCGGTCTGTAATGGATCTTGATCTTTTGTGTGCGATCGTTCATAGCTTTTAAAGTTCATGGTTGTAATTTGTATTGGCTATATAAAATATTTGCTAAATGATTGCTTGTGGATCCTGTGAAAAATATTTTTTCTAATCTGTTTTCTCTTTTATAGGTCCTAAGGGACCCTAGGAAGTTTCGGGGAGGCTGATTTTTACGAACGGACACACAAGAGTGCTGCACGACTTAGGCAAAACCAGCTAAGTTTGTGACAGATGGTATCAGAGCGGGACAAGCACATGTAGAAATACTTATCATGCAAACGTGGGGGAGCTAGCTGGGCTGCATGGAGGATAGCCAGCACGCGCAACCGTTTAGGGGAAACAAACATTGAGATGTAGGAAAAATAGTTGCTCATAGGAGCGGGCATCCATGATTTGCATTCAAAGGTGTTAGGATCAATTGACACTAAGGGGGGTGGGGGTGAATTAGTGCTAATGTATATATATATTTGATTTTAGATGAAATCTTTTTTATTAAACCAAAATATGAAATCCGAAGCTTTTAGTCTTTAGTAAAATGAGTGAGTGATTGAATGAAAGTTGCTAAGTTAATAAGTAAACCCGAAAGATAAGCAACGTGAAAACTTTACTTTCAAAGAGTAAGAGTTGAATCAGCAGGGTCAATACAAGAATATGTAAGCAATTTGAAAGCAAAGAAACATTCATAATTTTTATAATGGTTCGGTACCAACGACCTCCGTCCACTCCTGAGTCCTCCTTCTTGAGGTACATCGGCGTCCACTACCAATCTTCTTTGGGTGAAGATCAAACCCTTACACTTTGCTTACAAGGGAGACTTTGAAAAAATTTCTAACTCTAAGCTCTCTCCCTTCCCACTTTTCTTTTTCTTACAATTCTCACATAATATTTTCTCATAATATAATCTCCAAAATTATTGTCTTGAATGTAAGAAAACTTGAGGTATTTATAGGCCCTAAATTGGCTTCAAAATCGAAGCCAAAATACAACCGTATCCAGAAAATCTGGTTATGAGCGGTTCACCCATTGACTTGGGCGGCTCAACCGCTCGAACACCTGGGTACAGGCAGTTTACCCGCCAAGCCTGGGTGGCTCAACCGCCCGAAGTACCTAGATTTCTGAGTACGGGCGGTTCAACGACCCATCCTGGGTAGGTCAGCCACCGTTAGCCGCCCGAAAACCTGGGCGGCGGTGGTACACCAGCCACTCACCAGTGGTTTACCTGTCAAAATTTTCGTAAAAGTGGTTCCCTTCACTTTTCGAATTCCAACTTGAACCTGATGTTGACCAACCCTCTGGTCAACCAATTGAGCTCGACCTGAGCTTAATCAAACCCCAATAGTGGACCCGATTGTCTTATTGTGTTGATTTGGATTCCTTCCAAATCCAACTCAATTTGGACTCAAACTCTAACTATGACTCAATGATTACAACACTTAATGACCAATCAAGATAATCAAGACCTAACTCCTGCCAATCCGACAGCCTCCGACATTCTTGCGGTGAGTCTTCTGGTCTTCTTTCGACGATCTCCCGGCGTGTTCCTAGCGAGCTTCCCGATCCCTTTGGCGAATCTCGTAACGAACTTCGGCAAGATCCCATTACATCGTCCGAACCCCAGCCCGATGCACAAGCTTGATCTTGGCCCATCATCTGGTTGTAACTTCATTGCTCATATCATAGTTAGTCTTGCATGATGCTAATTATGACTTAATTAAATATAATCATAATTACCAAACATCCATTACAAGACCATCCTAACTCTCAACAAGCTTTTCGACTACCCCGATAATCTTCCGGTGAGTCTCGGTCTTCTTCTGACAAACTCCCTTGCGCTATCCTGGCAAACTCCCGATACCCTCGGCGAGCTCCCGATGCACTCCTAGCGAGTTCCCAACCGCATCGACCCTATGCATGGACTTGACCTTGGCTAATCGTGATTGTAATGATCAATCTGTCGTAATTAATCCTGCATCAATCAATTTTTAACAATCCATGTAATATCAATAACCCATCAATTGATTTCATCATCAAAATCCAAGATTCAACAAAAGGAATGACCAACCCTTTGCGTGAGAGGTACCACGAGGACAAAAAAGCTAGGAAGAACGTGTAGAGCACAAAGGTTGGGATGGCTGAGTTCAAGCTACGGCTCGATGTTGGCGACCAAACTTGACGGTGCTTAAGGCAAGAGGGCGCTTGGTAGAAGATGAGACTGTGCAAAGTAGGATGTGTTGCTCAACGACCGAAAGAGTTATGCAAAGCTCACAGAGGTGAAGAGAATTACTAACTAGAAGAATTCAATACTCATGCAACAGCTTATATGCGGACGATGGAGTGTTCGTGGCCATCCCAAGGTGACCAGAACTCGGCGCCATGATGAAACTTTCTCTTCGGCATGGAAATGGTACGTCCATAGGAGATTGAAGTGTGCAACAAGTTTAGCACATTGCTAGGCCTTGAAGGGTGCAGAGGGGCTATATTAGCGAAGAGTCATAATCTAACAAGTGCATTTACAAGGGCAGAACAATACATAGATTATTCAATAAGACAGAGTAGTCCAAGGGGATGGTGGTCTCTGAAACTTCTAAAGGAAAGAATGCAAAGAGAAAAGTTGCTCCAACATGATATATATCCAAGAGGGATTGGTCCTTATTCTCCCGAGGGAGAATCACTTGCAGCAGATCGCACATGTTGAGGAAGAGTACCTCAAGATAATATCTCTACAAAGCTCAACAGACCGAGCGAGTAACAAGGAGCCATTGCATGATCTCAAATGAGGTAATACATTAGTGGATGCATTGCGAGATTAAGTAGGGGAGCGACCATGTAAATATCATACGAAGGCACACTTAGAGTCGATGTGGAAATCAGACTCAACGGAGGGTTGACCCATGGAATGGTGAGCGCGAGGGCCACTATCAACTCAATGAAAATCGAGGAGCAGAGCAACTTGGGTGGAACTTGGTGAAGTATCTAAGCTGCATGAAGGGAGTCGATATAGAAGATGGAACATAGAGTGGAGGCACAGAGTTTTCCTTGGACAAAGGTTAAGGACATAAACTCTTGTAGAGGCAAGAGTGAGATCATGTCATTCTATTGGTTCTTCATCCTGATGGGGAGAACTCATCTTGCATGGTGCTAAAGATGAAGGGAGCTTCAAGGCACATGTATCTTATCTCAGATAAGTATTTGACAGAAGAACTAAGGTGATTCAACTTGCGAAGGCAAAGTTGGGATCAGAAGGTCTTAGCACAGGACAAGAGGGCACTGAGGCGGGTACTCTTGGAGAAGATGTCATAGTGTTGCTATTCGAGTTATCATGAAGGAAGCGGTGCACAACGGAGATTATGCTGGTGGGGGATAGAGGTCTAGGATCCAGATAATGGTGCACCAATTTTAGTGAAGTCGAGGGACTTTGAGAGAGCTATTACGCGACGGACTGTCTTAGAGCAATGCTTCGTCCGGGTGTTACCTAAGAATGGGTGGGCGAAGGTGAATTGTTAAAGGAGCGAACACAATCGAAAGTGGCGAGGACCCTATGATGTGCTAGCAGAGGCCACACATGGAGAGATCGTAGTTCAAATGCATCGCACCATAATCTGAATGCAATGGAGATGTCATCTGGATGCAACATGGTACGATGGATCATTGTAGAATAGTTCACGACAATACAACACATGCGGAGAAGTCTTGTGAGAGACGTGATTATACAGAGGTTTGATCAGGAGCTACTGGAAGCTTCACTTTGGTGAACAACACAATGACAAGGACTATGAATTCAAGAGTGAATGCCATAGTACCACAGAGGCAGGTCTTCCGCGTGTGCACATCGAATCTTGCATAAAATGAAAGCCTTGGTCATTAGCATATGAGGGCTGTATACCTCCAAGGGAGAATTCAAATTGCAAGTACCATGAGTCTCATGGGGGACTTGATCATACAGAGGTATGATCGGAGCGGCTAAAGAGTTGGAATGCTTCAGTACTTACATTCGCTTAAGGGAGCCCGACAAGTCAAAGGACAAGGTCGAGTAAGCAAATGTTGCTACCAAGGAAGCTAAGGAGAACATAATCGATGCTGGCCCTGCAATAAGATGGCGGAGGCCATGCATGAGAGTTGTAGTCTATCTTTCCACCGACCAAGGGAAATTGCTTAGAGAACACAGGGGTGTTGAAGTAGGCAGTTGAAAACGACGAGTCCAAAGGGGCTTAGCTACCCAAAAGTAAAGCATCGGCTAGAAAGGAGGTGGATTCAAAGGAAATAGTGTCGTAAAGGTGGATCTACTGATCATAAAGAAAGGGACACAAATGCAAGACAACATATAGTAGGACCATGGGCTTGGCAACGCCATGGGACTACAGAGGCAGGACTTTCGTAGAGTCATCAATCCCTTGCTCTCATGGAGGGAGAGCATTGGTCATGAAAACGGGTAAAGGAGGTGAAGAATGCAAAGACAAACTCCAAGTACCAAGACAAGACAAAAGGGCAGAGGCCAAGGAACTTCATAAGATCGGTGTCGACGAGCTTCTCATCAAGATAGCTAAAAGTGGGGGACTTTAGGTTGATGCAGGAGTGATCGACCAAGGAATAAAGTAGGTAGTACATGGTGTTGTACCTTTTATATTCAGAGGAGTAGGTAGCAAAAATGATAGAGAAGACAGTACAATCCTAAAGGCAACTAAAACTATCAAAGACTTACTCTATGTTGGGGTAAAATTTTTCTTTTTTTGGAAAAAATTTCTTACATTATGAAAGTTTGAAGGTAGAGAGAAGGTGAATTACAGTAGCTAGCTCAACGCACAGAGTGTAAACACTTCAGGTGCTTCAGAAGTGTGAGCAAAGAGCGGGTGAAGACTAGTCACCAGCTCGATGCATGAAGTACAACCTCGAGGAGACGAGTGACGTCAAGTAACTTTGCCTTCTCAACTCCTAAGAGAATAGGCGAAACTGAGTACCCTAGTTCTCTTATTTATCTTATAAAAGAGCTCTATACAAGTTCAAAGACCCTTCGAAGAAATCTAATGGAAGACAATAGTTGTCAAATCCTCACCATTTGTGATCGATGCTACTGAGAGTAGATTGTTCGCTTCATTTCCCAACCATGTCAATTGAAAGTGGAAGTGATGCAAACCTATTTAGAAGTGACAACTAAGTTGAAGAAGAATTGATAGGCCATTTTTGTAAAGGAAGGACCTCAAAAACTTCAAAGTCTACGAGATGATACTCGTTAAAGCTCCAACAAGCATCCATTTAGTTCAAGCGACATGAGATGTTTAATATACTGGCGCAAAATAAGGAATGTCTTTTTCTTTATCAAAACGATCCATAAGAATCAACAAGGATCAACACAACTCAGTCGAACCCACACTAGAATCAGTCATTGGTGAGTTGAAGTGCATGGCGGATCAGAGTTCGACTACTTAACAACAACAGTAGAGAGTAGCTGGGAGCTAAGAGGAGTGTTGCAGCTAAAGCAGAAGATTGAAGATTCAGCAAAAGGCGAGGAGATGCAGCGTCTGCAGCGGCTTCGATGAGGACATCAAAGGAATAAGTGGGGGAGAATGTCATGGGCAAAAATATAAACAATGTGTTCGATGTAATGCTCATGTTTGTCTGTGTCTTTCAATTTTTGTACATGCTTTGTACAACAAGTTGTGGGCTTGCAGTAGACTTGGTAGTCCTCGTTTGGTTAGCTTTCATGATCGATTTCAGCTTGTAAATGAGAGTCGTGTTATGTGGACACTTGTGAGGACTTCGGTTTGTAATAGATCTTGATCTTTTATGTGTGACCGTTCAGAGCTTATAAAGTCCATGATTATAATTTTTATTGACTATATAAAGTGTTTATTAAAGTGGTTGCTTGTGGATCCCGTAGAAAATATTTTCTCTAACCCGTTTTCTCTTTTGTAGGTCCTAACGGATCCTAAGAAGTCTCAGGGAGGTTAATCTTTGCGAACTGATACACAATGGTACTGTACGACTTAGACAAAATCAGCTAAGTTCGTGACATAATGTAGATTATTTCTTAATCTTATTTTTGCTAATATTTTTCAGGTATGACTATGTGAGCATGTCGTTATATTTAGTCCTTCCCATTATCCGGATCACCTCTGACTATGGATATAAGGTCGAGTGAGCATCATAAATTAGAATATTATCTACCTAAAGTTGAAGTCGATAATTGAGGATAAGATAATTATTTATTTATAAATAATCATTCATTTGGAGATTTATAGTTTTGTACATGCTTGATGTGCATGTATGTCAATGCTCACTCTGATTCTTATTGACTCTAGAGGTATAATAACTTAATATTTTTTACTTGTGTACTCGAAATACTACTTTATTTAATATATTATTTTATTTACAAGACATATATTGGTGAAGAATAAAAATGTGCCAAATATAAAAAAGTATAAGAATGAAATCAAAAAATTACATAAGATATTTGAAGATCATAAAATCATCTTGTGACCCAGGCCTCAAGGAAGTTGATATCTCCCATGATGATCCATTAACTTTCATAGTACATTCTAATACACCTCACATCTAGAAGGATTGATAAGGGCTACTCCATCAATAGTTTATAGGCTCTATAGAATTACAATATATCGAGCCTTTAAACACAGTCCAATTTTTCTTAGGAAGAGAAAGTTACCATATAACATTAGATGTAAGCAGTGGAAAGTTCATATTTATGGAGTCTTCTACAGATAAGATGGATGATCAGGAGGTGAAAGGAAAAAAAAATTAACGAAGGTGACAGAACCAATTGTATTTATAATATAATTAATCTGGTTATATTTATTAATATTTTTTAATTTATATATTTATGAGAAGATAGATAGTGATAAAGAAGAGGCTGCCAATTTAGCTTCAAACCTTACCAATTTATGGTAAGTCTTCTAAATAATATGGTTGTTGAAATAGGTTAACTGTAACTGATTGAATTATCATTTGTTATTATAGTGTTAAGTTGTTTGACATTTTGGAAAGAAGGTATATTTATGTGTAAATATAAATTGTTTTGGTATTTATTGAATGTGACTGACTAATGAATAGGTTATAGATGCCTATGAGTAAATTTTGTTATGATGTTCCATAATCTGAACAAAAAATTTGTCCATCTCTATTCTTGTAGAGTGGTTTAGAGGTAAACTAATATATTTATATGTTGTTCATTAATTTTGTTTACTTTATGATAGATCGACTAATATTTTTATTGATTTTCAATTGTAGCAAGCATATTATTTATTTGGGATAAAAATTATAATATCAGTTGTAAAATCACCCTCGATGGCTAACACTCTCCCAAAAAACCAACATTCCACCATATTTAGGTTAATAGCAAGTGTTCTATCGTGATTAGTTATCAAATAGTATAATTTTTTGATATTAACTATTTATTTTTTTGAAAATAGGTATAGAATTTTAAGAAAATGTTCCCTATTGATCTAGACCGTCTTTATCTTAGAATTTCAGAGAATTGCCAGTAAAGGATGGAAGATTAGGGCGGTGAAATGTCATTCATATCATAAGTGAATCATGTCATTCATATCGCTCAATTATAGTGATTATTGTACTAATTGATTTTTTTTATTTTGTAGCAATGATTTTATGATATTTTTGATGAAATACACGGATTACTTACAGATGGATAAAGAAATTTAATTTACCCAAAAGGGCATGTTGTTATATCGGCTCCAAACTGCCAATGCTATGTTGGACGATTATTATTGTGTGACAAGCTATCAAGAGATTTAATGTGTTGAAACATTTGAATTTGTGTCGAAATATTGCATTACCATTAGAACATTGTAATGGATACACTATGATGATCTATGTTCTTAATATTGTTGTTTGACAAGATGACTTTATGTTGGTAAGGTGATTAATGTTGTTGTGAATATTTCATGTCCGTGTGTGTGGTTTGTAGTAACTGAACATGTGTTTTTAAGGTGATTAATGTTGTATGTGGTTGTGATGTTTGTCATTTTTAAATGAATTTAGTGTGCTTCATTTTCAAAATAGGATATTTTGAGTTGAATATGTGATGGAGTATAACTTAAGTATAAATCATGATTATTAGATATTTAATATTTAATATTTTTTAAAACTATTATAACATGATTCAAAGTCGATCAGTAGCATTTTTTTTTCTTTTTTTAAAATTTTAAGAGATTAATTTTTTAATTGTGAGATTTTTGTGTCGTATTTATGATCGAGTGTAACTCAAGCATAAATCATTAACATTTTTTTAAAAACCTATCCAAACTTTTCCAATACTATCATAATATGATTTCAAATTAATTAGTAGTACTATTCCTAAATTTATATGATTTTAGGATGATTAGTTTTTCAAATAGGGGCGCTTTGGGTCAATTCTTTAATCGAGTGTAATTTGATTGTAACTTAAGTATAACATTTAATTTTAATCAAATCTGTCTAAACTTCTCCATAAGTACTGCAACATGATTCTAATATGTCAAGTATCATTTTTTTCATTTTCTATGATTTTAGGGTTCCTAATTTTTCTAATACAGGATTTATGGGTTGAATATGTGATCAAGTATAACTCGAGTATAACTTATTGAGCTTTCCCCAAACCTTTCCATTAGTACCATAACATAATTCTAATATGTCTAGTATTATTTTTTTATTTTTTATAATTTTCGAATGATTAATTTTTCAAATAAGGGATTATGGGTTGAGTTTATGATTGAGTGTAACTCGATTGTAACTTTGTTGAGTTTTTCCAAATCTATCCAAGTTTTTTTATGACTATCTGATTATAACGTATTTAGTATCATTTTATAAAAATAATTTTAGGATTATTAATTTTTAAAATGGGGATTGTAGGGTTGAATTTGTGATCAAGAGTAACTTGTTTATTTTTTCTCAAACCTATTAAAACTTCTTTATAATTACCGTAATATGATTCTAATATTTATAATATCACTCTTTCCCTTTTAAGATGTTAGAGTGATTAATTTTTTAAAAAGAGGATTTGTGGGGTAAATATGTGAGACAGTGTAATTTGCTGAATTTTTCCCAAACCTATATATACTTCTCGATAACTGCTATGACATGATTTAATATGCCAAATATCTTTTTTTCTATTTTTATATTATCTTAGGATGATTATTAAAAAAAAAAGGTAATAGCCCCTAGGTAGTCCCATGGTAGTATACCGTTAGGATATAGGTGGTACCACTACCACTAGGTATTGTTAAATAAGAAATATAGCGTGAATATGTGATTAAGTGTAACTCAAGTTAATTTATTAAACCAATCTAATCTATACTTCAACAGAACTACCTTCATATGATTCTAAGATGTATAATACAATTTATTCTCATTTGTAATAATTTCATGGTGATTAACTTTCGAATTTAGATATTTTTTTAATAAATATATGAATGAGTATTGTTAGGATCAATTGGCACTAAGAGAGGTAGTTCTGTTAGGATCAATTGACACAAATTATTAGGATCAATTGACACCAATTGTTAGGATCAATTGGCACTAAGTGAATTGTTAGGATCAATTAGCACTGAGAGAGGGCTGTGAATTAGTGTAAGTATAAATTTTTATTTTAAATAAAAACTTTTTTACTTTAAGTAAGATAGAAAATCCAAAACTTTTTGTGCACCAAATCAAGTGAGTGATTAAAAGAAGATTACTAAGTTACTTACTTATAAATTACTTAAGAAATAACAAAAAAATCTCAAAGATAAGCAACATCATAAGTAAAGTGATTGACATGAAAATCTTATTTTAAAAAAATAAATTAAATTAGAAGCGTCAATACAAAATTAGTAAGCAAGAAAAGCAAAAAAACTCACAAGTTTTATAGTGGTTCGACATCAATGGGCTTACGTCCACTCCCGAGTCCTCCTCCTTGAGGCACACCAGCGTCCACTACTGATCTTCTTTGGGTGAAGACCAAATCCTTACACTTTTCTTACAAGGGATACTTGATTACAACTATTTGATTACTGCTTTATCCCTTTTCTTTTTTCTTACAAACCACACAAAATTTTTTCACAAAATTTTATCCCCAAAATTATTGTATAGGATGCAAGAAAAGTTGGGGTATTTATAGGACCCAAATGACTTCAAAAATTGAAGTCAAAATTTAAACATACCCATAAAATCCGAGTACAGGCTGTTCATCCACTATCCTAGGCGGTTTACCCTCCGTCAGTCACCCGAAAACTAGCTACGGGTGGTTCAGCCGCCGACCAGGGCAGTTTACCCACCATCAACCGCTCGGAAACCAGGTATGGGCGGTTTACTCGCCGATCCTAGGTGGTTTAGCCGTTGATAACCGTTGGCAACCGCCCTGATTCTAGGGTACGGGCGGTCCAACCGCCACTCACTAGCGGTTTACCCGTTGGAATCTCCGGAAAAGTGATTCCCTCTACTTTTCAAATTTCGGCTTGAATCTAATGTTGACCAATTCTTTGGTCAACTAATTGAGCTCAACCGAACCCCATACTGGACCCGGTTGCCTTATTGAGGTGAGTTGGACTTGACTCTGGCTAAACCTTTGATTGTAATAATCTCTCTATTATAGTTAATCCTATATCAATCAACTCTAACAATCTTGTTAGATCAAGTACTCATCAATTGATTTTATCATCAAAATTTGAGATTCAACAATCTCCCCCTTTTTGATGATGACAATCAATTGACGATAGGAGTTAATCCTTACTTCGCCTAAATCCATGCCTCAATAAAGAAAGCTTAAATTCAAGAGAACTACACCCTCTTGAATTCAAGTATCATGAAACAAATCATATTCCAAGCAAATATCAATAAGAATTTGTATCAAGTCATCGAATCATGAATTCCAAAAAGAATTATGCATCCATATCCAAGATATCCAAGTATATCACCAATATCATATGTCATCATTAATATCATGTGTCATCAATATATATTTCTCCCCTTTTGTCATCAACAAAAATATGAAATTTATAGCTAATAAATTCAAAGCACATGATAACATTACTCTTCCTTAGTAAAATAGAATATGCATTATAAAATTTTCTTCCCCTTCGTGATTAATAAGAAGAGAAAGAAAGGAGTTGTGAAAGCATCATTAAGAAGAGCTCTTAATAAATTTTAAAAAATATATTAAGATAAGCTCAAAAGTCCAAAACTATTTTAATCACATCATATGCAATACATCATATCATCATAATAAAATCATGATTATTATTCTAAACCATAATGTATATTTTCAAAATCAACATGTATTATCATCATACATGATTTCACATCATCATATCCCCCTTTGTCATCAACAAAAAGGAGAAGTGCAATTAGCAGGTTTTTTATATATGAAAGCTTAGCAATTTAGTAAATTTTTCATCACTTAGTGAGTTCTTTCTTCTCTTTTGAGAAGTGCAAGCTAGCAAATTATGCTTCCTTTATAATGTTCAAGCTAATAATTTTATATCATGCAAGCTAATAAGTTGACAAGTGTTACTTCTCTTAGCATGTTTTTTTTTTTGAAAATGTGAGGTTAAGCAAAATCTTTGCTTCTCTTGAGATAACACTTCTTGTTTCTCTTTTGAGATGAGCAAACTAGCAAGTTTTGCTCCCTCTTTGTCATTGTCAAAAAGAAGGAAAGGTTACCATGGAGCAAAACTTTTTTCATTACATCAATTTTTAAATCATCACATGAAATATATCAAGAAAAATTAATATGGTGATGAAATATACAATTCATAAAGACAAATTGAATTTCAAGAGACAAATCATAGGAGAAACAAATAAAATATCTTGATTCATGCATACAAAATCTTAAGTTATTAAAATCATGATTTATATAAAAAATCTTATTTTAAATAATACGATAATAAGAGATTTTGATTCATAAAGGATTTTAAGTTATAATTATGAGAAATCAAAATAATGATATAGGTAAAGAACTCATTCAATTTTAAAATAATCAAAATCACTTTCAAGAGATTTAAAATAAAATTCATAGACTTATCGATCTCTCAAAATGCTAGTTATTTTCTTTCTCCACTTTGTGTAAACAATGAGGCAGAATCAAGGTGGAGAAGTGAAAAATATCATACAAATACTCAATTTTATAGATGTAAATTTTATAGATATAAATTTCAAAATCCAAGAAAAAAATCAATCAAATCAAACAAGGTAGTAAATCAAGAGCTACAAATACTCAAGAGCTACCAATGCAATTTAATTTACCTTATGTAAATGTCAAACAAGGTAGTAAATCAATCAAATCATACATTTTACATGTACTTAGAAAATTTAAAATTCTAAATTTTTTTCTAGCAAATTGTTTCTCATTCAATGTTATCATATCCAATTTGCTTCTAATCATATTGATAATTTTATCTCCCACTTTTTATCATTGTCAAGAAAGATAATGACATAATTTATTTACATTCATGTTCAAATTACTCCCAAAAGTATAAGGGGTATCATGTCATTAAAAATAAAAATTTAAATTCAAAAGACATGATTAATAAATTTGTTGCACCTTTTGTTTGTGAATATAAGTAATCAAGACGTCTTATGTATTTTCAAGTAAAATTATCAAATCATGCATATTTCATTTAATTTTTTTTTTTAACTTATCACATTCATGAGTTATAAAATAAATCATGTCAAGAAAGATATTAATATCAAAAGACACTCATGAATACCAAAAGATATAATTTAATTTAATAAATCTCATCTTAGATAATAGAAAATTTTAGGAAATCAATTTTGCAAGCAAAATCTTAATTCATGAAAATTGTCAAGTTAAAAGTATGATTTTGCAAAATAAGATATGGAAATATAGGATCTCAACTTATTTATGTGACTTTAAATTATCAATATCATTATTTAGATTCATGTTATAGTTGTTGGGAAACCTACAGCGGGTGCATCACATGCGCAGTGAAAATCAAAACAAAAATCAGTTTCCCATGCAGATCAAATCGTCGTGCAAAAGATTGGGGTCGCGAGAAAAATCCCAAAAACTGAAAAATCGCGATGTGTGAGAGATTGATTTTACCTAGGGAGATCGTATATCTCTGTATTCTGGATCCGGATGGAGAAGATGAAGGAGATCAAGCATCCTCCTCTCTAGCGGTATCCACACGATGGATCTCTGTAGCAAAACTCCTCCTCTTTGATCTTGCAACTCTTGCGCAGAGGGAGGGAGGAGAATAGGAGGTGGTGGCTAAAGTTGTAGCCTATCAACCCTGAGTCTCTACTCCTATTTATAGAGAGCCACCAAAACCCTAGGGCTCCTTCCTTAGTGGGTATTGGATCTTCATCCAATAACCCACTAATCTTGCATTATTGGATCTTTATCCAATAATATCCTTAGGCCTATAATTGAGACTTAATCAAGGAGCTCATCAACATAGGGTCTAATCTAATAAGAATAGGGGCTAATTGGATCTTCATACAATCCTCTATTCGCTGAAGCATCCACCATATGTGTGTGACCCTCTAGGCCTGATACCGAGCTGGCCATGAGTCACTCCCATCAGAACTCCTTCTGATATAGTGAATTATTATCTCCATAATAATTCACTCGACTCATCGACTATGGACGTACTAGACAACTACGCTATAGTCCCCAGATGATACAGGGGGATCGAATCCATCGGACCTGTCTATCCACAGTTACCATATATCTATAATCTCTCATCCAACTAATATCCCAGAGACCATATATTGGATATGGTACTGTCAGGTCATATACGGAATCAGTTTGTCTTGCTCTAATCGGATTCTACCGGAAAACTCCTCTCTCAATCCAAATGACCTTGGCCAGAGATTTGTCTAAGCAAGCACATATGAGATATTCCTCTCATGATACCGAGAGTGGATGATCCTCTATCGACACTCAATTGCCTTCGTAAGGTTGACTACTAATCCTGATAACTAGTTGTACCAGATCTGAAGCTTTCCAAACCTGTAAATCTGGCATCAAAGAAATGAGTACTCATACAAGACATCCGTGGTGTCTCAAGTCCAAGGACCAGATACACAACTGAGACTATGGAATCACTATCTGACATTAGGTATCATTAACCATACAACATTCCATAAGCGAATCAATCAGTGAACTCATTCTCAAATACGCACCTGTACTATATCCTTAATGGCTATGAGACCAACCGCCTCCATCATATGGACGGGTATATAGTACACCGGTCTGTCCGGTTATCTCGATGTCCCTCTCGAGTAACCTATGACCGGGATTATTTAGGATCTGTGTTTAAAGATGAATCGATCTCATTATCGTGATCTCATCACGATCCGATTTCCATTACACAGAACCAAGTACATCACAATATATATGCTACATATAATATAATGTGAGAATATGCCAATATTAATCATAAGCAAAAAGATTACGCAGTGTGTCACACGTGCCATCACTCGCGTGATTGGCTTGCAGGGCACCTGTAACCAGCAATATCCCACTTGACCTAAAGCTAATCACCTATGTGTCTTATCCCCATCAGACCCCTGTGACGCTCAAATACAACCTGAGCCAGCGGCTTCGTCAGTGGATCTGCAATGTTATCTTCGGATAGAACTCTTTCCATTGTTATATCTTTATAGGCTATGATCTCTCTTATCAGATGGAACCTCCTCAGAACATGCTTAGACTTCTGATGAGACCTGGGTTCCTTCGCTTGAGCTATCGCCCAATTGTTGTCACAGTA
Source organism: Ensete ventricosum (assembly GCA_029747655.1). Lineage (NCBI taxonomy): Eukaryota > Viridiplantae > Streptophyta > Magnoliopsida > Zingiberales > Musaceae > Ensete > Ensete ventricosum. The sequence continues at coordinate 26,174,869 of JAQQAF010000003.1, read as the reverse complement.
TATGGGAATTGGTTCTACATTGCTTAGTACGACTCCCAAATCTTCGATGAACTTGTTCATCCATACCCCTTCCTTTGCTGCTTCTGCTGCAGTAATGTATTCCGCCTCTGTGGTTGAGTCAGCAGTAGTATCTTGCTTGGAACTCTTCCAGCTTACTGCTCCTCCATTCATGGTGAAAATATACCCTGAATTTGACTTGCTATCATCAATGTCAGATTGAAAACTTGAGTCTGTGTAGCCCTCAACCTATAGGCTACCTCCTCCATATACCAGTAAAAGATCCTTAGTCCTTCTCAAGTACTTAAGGATACACCTTACTGCATTCTAGTGTTCTAAACCTGGATCTGCCTGATACATGCTCGTGACACTCAGAGCATGTGCTATATCGGGTCTAGTACATAACATCACATACATGATAGATCCTATCGCTGAGGCATAAGGTATCTTATCCATGTTTGTCCTTTCTTTAGGAGTCTTTGGGGACATACTCTTAGAAAGTGATATTCCATGTCTCATCGGTATGAGACATCTCTTGGAATTTTTCATGCCAAACGTTTTGACAATGGAGTCTATGTACCTAGACTGGGACAAACCAAGCATCCTTTTGGATCTATCTCTATAGATCCTGATCCCTAAATATAAGATGCTTCCCTTAAGTCTTTCATGGAGAAATTTCTAGATAGCCAAACATTTACTGTGGAGAGTATTCCTACATCATTCCCAATGATTACGATGTCATCCACATATAGCACCAAGAAGGTGATAGCACTTCTACTTACCTTCCTGTACACACAAGGCTCATCTTCATTCTTAACGAAGTCATAAGATCTGATCACCTCATCAAATCTTGTGTTCTAACTTCGGAAAGCTTACTTCAATCCATAAATGGATCTAAGCAACTTGCACACTTTATCTGGACTCTCTTTGGATACGAATCCCTCTGGTTGTATCATATACACCTCTTCCTCGAGGTTGCCATTGAAGAATGCCGTTTTGACATCCATCTGCCAGATCTCATAGTCATAGTGTGCTGCAATGGCCAAAATAATTCTAATGGACTTAAGCATAGCTACAGGTGAAAAGGTTTCGTTATAGTCAACTCCTTGTCTTTGACGATATCCTTTAGCTACCAGCCTTGCTTTATAGGTCTTTACATTTCCATCCACTCCGATCTTCTTCTTGAAGATCCATTTGCAGCCGATGGGTACAATACCCTCAGGTGCATCCACAAGGTTCCAAACCTTGTTAGAGTACATGAAATCCATCTCAGAATTCATGGCTTCTTGCCACTTCCCGGAGTCTATACTCATAATAGCCTCCTCGTAGGTCTGAGGATCAACATCCTGAGAGTCATATCTACTGATATGTCCCACATATCTTTCAGGAGGGTGAGATACTCTACTAGACCTACGTAAATTTGAAATTTGTGTGTTAGGTACATGAACAGACTTGGGCTCTGGAATGGTGTTTGAGCTAGGTTCTCCAACCTCGCTCAATTCTATCTCACTCCCACTATTTCCACCAAGAATATGTTTCTTCTCAAGGAACACAGTTCTCTTGGTAACAAAGACCTTTCAGTCCTCGGGATGATAAAAATAATACCCACAAGTTTCCTTTGGGTATCCCACGAATGTGCATCATTCTATCCTTGATTCCAACTTATCGGGGTTGTGTCTTCTAACGTGGGCAGGACAGCCCCAAATCTTAACAATTTTAAGATCGGACTTCTTTCATTTCCATATCTCATATGGTGTAGACACTACCGACTTTGATGGAACTATGTTCAAAAGGTAAGCTGCAGTCTCTAGGGCGTACCCCCAGAATGAGACGGGTAGGTTAGCGAAACTCATCATGGATCGCACCATATCTAACAGCATACGATTTCTCCTTTCTGATACACCATTGAGCTGAGGTGTATAAGGAGGTGTCCACTGGGATAGAATCCCATTGTCCTTGAGGAAATGGATTAACTCCATACTCAAGTACTCTCCTCCTCGATCTGATCGAAGAGTCTTAATACTCTTTCCAATTTGGTTCTCTACCTCATTCTTATATTCCCTGAATTTCTCGAATGCCTCAGATTTGTACTTCATTAAGTACAAGTGTCCAAACCTAGAGAAATCATCAGTGAATGTAATGAAGTATCAGTAACCACCTATAGCTTGAGTCGACATGGGACCACATACATCACTATGTATGAGTTCCAATAACTCGGTGGCTCTCTCTAGTTCCACTAAAAGGAGAGTTGGTCATCTTCCCACGAAGGCAAGGTTCGTAAGTTTCATATGTCTCATAGTCAAATGGATCTAAGTATCCATCTTTCAGCAACTTTTGAATCATTTTCTCATATTTATGACCTAGCCTACAATGCCATAGGTATGCATTATTCACCTTATCTCTTTTCCTCTTAGACATATTTATATTCATGATATGTGGAGAAGTGTCTAACACATATAAGCCATTTATTAGGGTCCCTCTAGTGATGATCTTATCATCCATTATTATTGAATAACTATTATTCTCAAAAACTAATTTATATTCATTAATTGTCAAACAAGAGATAGAAATAATATTTTTGATGATAGAGGGAACAAAATAGCATGCATCTAATGCAATAATAGCTCCACCAGGCAGATGTAGGGTGACCTCTCTAACATCAACTGCACCAACTCTTGCTCCATTGCACATCTTGAGGTCCATCTCGCTTCTAGCCAATCTCCTAGGTCTTGCCAGAACCTGTAACGAATTACAAATATGATAAACACTCCCGGTATCAAATACCCATGTGTTATCTTAAAAATCTGGCAAGTGGAGACTGATCATGAATATACCTGAAACTTCTCCAAGCTTCTGTCTCGCCTTCTCTGCAAGGTAGTCCTTACAGTTCTTCTTCCAATGTCCGTCTTGGCCATAGTGGAAGCATTATCCTTTATCCTTTGCCTTACCTGGTCTTTCTTTGTCCTTGCCCTTCTTGAGGATCTTGCTGGTCTTCCTTTTCTTTTTGGTCTCACCAATATAAAGAACTGGCTTCTCCTTCTTAATGGCACTCTTAGCTTCCCTCAACATATTGAGGAGCTCAGGGAGAGTCACCTCAAACTTGCTCATGTTAAAATTCATGATGAAGTAAGAAAAGGAATATGGTAGAGACTGGAGTATAAGATCAACGCATATGTTATCCTCTAGGACTATCTATATACTTCACAAAGCGAGTGGTCTCATCCTCGCTTATCCTTTCCCCCAGCGTGGGCACAATCATGTTAAGGACATATATGATTTTCTCTTATGTGAGAACAATTCTCAAATTACGGAGCTTTTGGACTAATGAGGCGGTTGGCATTAAGTATGCCACGTAGGGGTTTTGCAAGCGACGAGCAAGATATAGCGTAAATTAAATAACATGTAGATTCTACAGAAAATACTAATTAAGATATGGACTTCTATCTTAATATACTCCCACTATTTTCTTAGCGAATCACGTGACACCCTCGACACATGAGACGGAAGTCTCCGGCAGACTCCTAGTGGGGATCGGGATCCAATTGGCATCTTAGTACAACCTCGAGGGACTTGACCAATTGTACTAAGCCCAAAAGGTAGGCAACTCTTGCCAATCATAACTCCTTATGATTTTCGTCACGTTCGGCATCCGAATCATCATGGTCTTGAGGGACTCGACCAACCATGACGTTAAGTTAAGTCATCACCATCGTTACAAGATGAGTCTGATTCGATGATATGCCCTCGAGGGACTCGATCAAGCATACCATGTCCTCAGGTCACCGGTGACATCTCTATGTCGTAGGCAAGAACTTGATCACGTAGATAGGTGAGCCTCGAGGGACTCGACCAACTCGACCTATGTCGTGATTCAATTTCTTCCTATAACGATGGAAGGCCACGTGGGTCAATCTTATTGCCTCACGCTTATCGACTTAATTTTATTATAGGAGGGTTTTTTATTTCATATCGGTCTCCTAATATGTCATGTCACATACATACATATTTAATATATATCTACATCGTATGCAAATATATATATATACATATATCTAGTAGGTGTATAATACATCACATATGCAAGCCACATCGGATGATCATGAGCCGTGACCTAATATGATTAAGCCCGAGCCAATGGACCTAATCACTCACAATAGGATCTATGTGTGCATTGACGTATCTCCATGCCATGTGATTGTTGATCTCATCATTATCAATTCCGTCGGATCATCGCATCACCATGCGTCGTGAACTCCCGCCACAACATCGTGGGTCCCGCTGTCATCTCCACGCTCCTGCTGCGCCTCTCCATGTAATTACAAATAATCATAATCACGCAGGCCCAATAAATGAGAAAAATGTAGGCTCGCAAGCCCCAATAATAATAATAATCATAATTACACACATCACAACACATGGCTCAGGATCATCCATCCGTCATACATCACATGTATATCACATCATATGTAGGATTACTAGATATATAATAATTAATTAAACTATTTAATTAATTATTTTTTTGGAAATCAAGACATGCTCGAAATTTCCAGAATTATCAAGGGCATTTTCATAATTCTGGATGAGAGGACAGTCCTCAGAATTTCTGAAATTATTGAGGGTATTTTCAGAATTCTGTACACAAGGACAGTCCTTGGAATTTTTTGAATTCCGAGGGACATTTTAATTATTTTCTAAAAAGAAGCCCTAACCCTCCCCTTCACCCTCTTGCGCCGCCGTCGCCGCTGCTACCCCTGCACAGGCGGCGGCGTAGCGCGTTGCGACCGACAGCTGCCCTGCCAAGGGGCAGCCACCCCTGCGGCCGGCGCCGCCGCCCCTGTTGGCGGCAGCCCCTTGCGGGTGCCCCGTGTGCAGCCTCTTACGGGCTGGCCGCTGGCGGCCGTCCCTTGCGGGCGTGCCGCTGGCAGCCGTCCCTGCGGGTTGGCCGCAGGTGGCCACGCCCGCGGGTGGCTGCCCCTTGCGGGCGGCCGCCCCTTACAGGTGGCCGGCAGCCCCCTTGCAGGGGTCCTTGGCTGCAACCGGCCGCCCCTATAAGGGGGGCTGGCCGTGGCCAACCGCCCCCTTGCAGCTAGCCACGGCTAGCCCCTCCTCGCTGTTCTTGCTGCGAACGCGTTGAACAATTCTACGCGATTCAATCTCATCACACGAAAACCTATAATTGAGCCTTAATCAAAGAACCCATCAACATAGAGTCTCATCTAATGAGAATATGGGCTAATTGGATCTTCATCTAATCCTCTATTCACTGAAGCATCCACCATATGTGTGTGACCATCTAGGCCCGATACCGAGCTGGCCGTGAGTCACTCCCATAAGAACTCCTTCTGGTAGTCAAAGAAAGGAGTACTCATACAAGGCATTCTTGATGTCTCAAGTCCAAGGACCAGATACACAACTGGGACTATGGAATCGCAGTCTGACCTTAGGTATCATTAACCATACAATATTTCATAAGCGGATCAATCAGTAAACTCATTCTCCAATGAGCACATGTACTATATCCTTAGTGTCTCCACACAAGTGACTATAAGACCAGCCGCCTCCATCATATGGACGGGTATATACTACACCGGTCTATCTGGTTATCTCGATGTCCCTCTCGAGTAACCTATGACCAGGATTATTTAGGATCTGTGTTTAAAGATGAATCGATGTCATTATCGTGATCTCATTACGATCCGATTCTCATTACACAGAACCAAGGACATCACAATATATATGCTACATATAATATAATGTGAGAATATGCCAATATTAATCATAAGCAAAAAGATTACACAGTGTGTCACACGTGCCATCACTTGCGTGATTGGCTTGCAGGGCACCTGTAACCAGCAATAGTTCCAAAAGATAAACTTATGATTCATTTATAAACTTCTCTAAATGAACTTGATTTATATAAGGATTTCAAGTTTCGATTTCTTAATATGTCAAAATCAATATTTATGTTTTGAAATCATTAAAATGTCAATAAAGTTGGATGGATTAATCAATCTCTTCATTTTTAAAAAATAAAATCACTTGAAAACACATCCAAAATCATTATAAAAAATCGCTGTTCGAAAAATTTCAATAAAGTTAACGTAGATTATTTTTCAAATGAAGATAGCTAAAGTTCTATAATTCACTTTTGTAGTTAAAGAGATTCAACAATAAATGTATCATTTTATCTTGTTGAAGGATTCAAAGGATAAATAAGAATAATTATCCTCCTTTTGGTTGTTTCATGTGAATTCTTTCAAGAATAATTTTCAGATCAATGAATTTTTGGTTAAGATTGAAAGCCAAATTTCATTCTAGAAGAAGTTGTCAAGGTCATTGCTATAATACATCAAAATGATAGAACTTTTTTAAAGCAAAATCTTAACCTATCTTAATTTCAACTTATAACTCTTTACACATAGTGCAAGGAGTTGAAAAACTTATTTTTAAAATACCTAAAAATGAAGCATATATATTTTCTATGCTCAAATTTTAACATTCAACATAATCATTCAATCATCATAGTATTTCAGTCAATATAACATTCAAATTAATCATTTCATAGACTTTGTCAATATTTGAACTATTTAACAAAATCTCATTTAATCCAAGCTAGTGATTTTGAACATATTACTCAATCATCATCAAAATCTCATTTATATTTTTTAATAAATAAGGTTCTTTAGTTCTAGTTCATTTTCATACTAGTATGCTCTAGCTATACATCATCAAGATTAATTGTATAATGATGAACCATCAAAAGATTTATTATCATTAATTTTAATTTCAATAATTTTCTTATTTTTACTTAGGCTAGTGAGCTTGAAAGTGTGTTAGATCTCAAGTAGTATATCTTGTGCATCTACTTTTAAAATATTTTTAGTGCTCCTAGCCTTGTTAGGAGATAAATTTATAAGAAAGATGAAATTTATCATTTTACATTCGGACCTATATGACGAAATTTGTCTTTCTTATCTATTGGTTTATGGTTATTTGTTGTTCCCTTAGGAACCCAAATTAATTTGTGATGACTATATTTTTTAAATGAACTATGTCCTAATCTTTCACAAAAATTACATTTAACTTTTGGTGTTAGATTTAAGGTAGGTGCTTTAACAGACATGGTTGGCTTTTGTTGGACATTACCAACAAAGCCTATGTCATTTCTTCTATTAATATGATCCTTATTGGCAAGGATCATATTTAAGGTTTTGTTCTCAATTTTAAAATTTTCTAATGTTGTCTCAAGCATAGTATTTTTCTTTTTAACATTATCTAGCATTTCGCATTCAGAACAAGCATTGTATAATTGTAAAGTATCATGCAAGGTTTCATGTTTAGTACATGTATTATGTAATGGTATTACTTCATGCATTTCATCAAGTTTATTAACTAGTGATGCATGCTCTTCCTTAAGTAATTTATAGGATTTATAAATCTTTCTAAATTCATCATAAAGCTCATGAAAAGAAAGTAATAACTCATTAAAAGTAAAAGAGCTTTCAGGTGGGTGACTTACCTCATCGTGGTTAGCCACGAGCGTGAGAGCTTCCACTTCTTCTTGATTGTGCTTTTCATCTTCGGTGCACCACAGCTTCTTGCATTTATTGCAGTAGGTTTTGTCCATTTTAAGTTTTTTGTTAATATTCATTAAATTTTTTGGTTCTTTTGTCAAGAGTTCATGCCCAAGGTTCTCATCACTCACGATTTCACTCGAGGAATCATATGTCATTCTCAGTTCACAATCCTTCCTGTTCTTTGGAAGGTATTCTTCAAGTTCATTTTTATAAGACATTTCATTTATTGATTCATTTGATTTAGTTATGCTTTCATATGTCATTTCTAATGTATGCCATATATCAAAAGCCGAATTAAAATGAGAAACCTGATTAAACTCATTCTTGTCAAGAGCACAAAACAAGAACATTTAAAGAGAAAGTCTTTTTCTCCAAATCATTCCAATCGTTCATTAGAAGAGAAGACTTTTCAAATATGTTTTCAACAATATTCCATAAATCAAGGTTTAAGGAAAACAAGAAAACTCTCATTCGAGTTTTCCAATAATATAGTCCGTCTCATTGAACATGGGAGAATGAACAATAGAAAAGCCCTCTTGAAAGCCGATAAGAGCCATTTCTCTTGGGTGTTAAACCAAATAAGAAAAAGAAAAAAAAAATGGCTATGATACCAATTGTTAGGATCAATTGGTACTAAGAGGGGAGGGGAGGGGAGGAGGGGGGGGGGGGGGGGGGGGGGGGGGGGGCGGGGGGTGTTGATAAGTGAAGTGATTGATGTTAAAACATTACTATCAAAGAGTAAATTAAATCAGAAGCGTTAATACAAAATTAGTAAGCAAGGAAAGAAAAGAAGAACTCATAAGTTTTATAATGGTTCGGCATCAACGTGCCTACGTCCGCTCCCGAGTCCTCCTCCTTGAGGCACACCAGCATCCACTACTGATCTTCTTTGGGTGATGACCAAACCTTTACACTTTTCTTACAAGGTAGACTTGATTACAACTCTTTGATCACTTCCTTACCTTTTTTTCTTTTTTTTACAAATCATAAAATTTTTTTTCATAGAATTTTATTCCCAAAATTATTATATGGAATGTAAGAAAACTTGGGGTATTTATAGGCCCCAAATGACTTTAAAAATTGGAGCCAAAATTCAAACATACTCATAAAATCCGGGTACGAGTGGTTCAGCCACTGTCCTAGGCAGTTTACTTGCCATCAATCGCCCAAAAACCAAGTACGGGCGGTTCAATCGCCAACCTGGGCAGTTTACCCGTCGTCAGTCGCCCGAAAATCAGGCACGGGCAGTTTACCCGTCGGTCCTGAGCGGTTCAACCGCTGACTACCACTGGCAGTCGCTTGACAACCTTAACCTATGACTTAAGGATTATAATCATACATGACCATCATGCTTAATGACCTCACTCCCGAAATATGGTAACCTCCGACATTCCTTACGGCAAGTCTCACGGTCTTCCTCCGGTGATCTCCCGGCATGTTCCTAGCTATCTTCCCGATACCTTCAACGAAGTCCTAGCGAACTCCCGGCGAGCTCCCATCGCATCATCTAAACATTGGCCCGATGCCTAAGCTTGATCCTGGGTCCATATCTGATCTGTAACTCTTTTTCACCATCGTGGTTAAACCTGCACGATGCTAACTATAACTTGATTAATTACAATCAACATGACCATAAATCCACTTAAGACCTTCCCAGCTCTCGGTAAGCCTTTCGGCTACCCCCGATAATCTTCCAGCGAACTCCCTTGTGCCATCCTGGCAAGCTCTCGATGCACTCTAGGCGAGTTCCCAACCACATCGTCCGAACCCTGGCCCGATGCTTGGACTTGACTCTGGCCAAAACTCTGATTATAATAATATCTCTGTCATAATTAATCCTACATCAATCAACTCTAACAACTTTGTTAGATCAAGCACTCATCAATTAATTTCATCGTCACAATTCGAGATTCAACAAGTATAACTCAAGTATAACTCCAATTAAATTTAATCAAACTAATAAAAACTTCTTCAAAACTAATATAATATGATTCAATAGAAATTTTCTTATTTTTTGATATTTTAGCATAATTAATAAAACTTTAGCACATGATGATTTAAATTTTCTATTTTTTGATAATTTAATGTAATTAACGTAAGCTCATAATCTTATCTCATTTATAACTCGAGGTAAAATTGACCAACTGAACCAAACTTTTTCATAACTATTGTGATATGATTTGAAGTTAATTAGCATATTTTTTATTTTTGTATTTTTGTATAATTAATGGAATTTAGGAATTGTGATCCGAATGTAAACTCCTAATCTTATTCCATTTTTAAACCAAACCAAACTTATCCAAAACTACTATGACATGATTTTAAGTCAATTAGTATTACCTTTTATTATTATTATTTAATAATTTGTGTAATTAATAAATTTTTTGACACATGGTGATCTGAACGTAAACTCATAATCTTATCACTTTTCCTATTTTTTGATGATCTAAATATAATTAACGAAAATTGACATGCGGTGATCCGAATATAAGCTTCTAATCCTATCTCATTTGTAATTTGAGTATAACTCAAGTTAAATTTTGCCAAACTAAACCTCTTCAAAACTACTATGACACAATTCTAAGTCAATTAGTATTACTTTTCTATTTTTTTGATGATTTTTATCATAATTAATAAAATTTGATACATCATGATCTTAATGTAAGCTCTTATCCAATTTGTATCGCAACAAAAAATGATCCTAAATTAAAATCTACTATCAAAACTCAATTAAAATATAATTATAACGAAGATTATAATATCATTGCAAAAATGATAACTTCACATTCAAAATGATCAAGTCTATAATATTTCATAATGTTGTGGCACACTTGTAGAAAACTTGTATCGGTATACTATAGAAAAGAAAAAAAAAACCTCATATAGATAATGCAGACATAAAAAAACTGATCAAAATTGGGCTATACAAAAAGACTGAAGTACTATATTATTTTACATTTGACAATGTCAACTTATTCAACTGATGAAAATTTTGTGATCGTCGATTATGACCTAATTATTGATACCTCAAACACCTTCTAGAGATCTTGCCATTGTATCTCAAGTTTATCTTTGTCTTATTCCTTCTGCTTAGCTGTTTTAAAGGTAACATAATCTTATTGCAACTTCTTTTTTTAATTCATTACTACTTGAATCAGAGAAAATGGTGTCATTGTAAGTCTTCTATAAATATTCTATAAAAAAGTAATCATAACAGTACTCATATGGTTAGGAATCCAGAAATCTAATAGCATATATTGTATAAGAGCATAGAATACCAAATATATCAAAACGCTAACATGAAGAGATTTTTTTTTCGGGGTCTACTATTACTATCTTGGTAGATGTTTGGACTTGGAACATATTATTCGAATGAGTGTAAACAACATAGTATCGAGACTTATCTTTTGACTTCAATAGTTCTTCCTCCATTGGTGGTGTCAATGTACTAATAATATCATTGGTAGTCAGAAGACACAAATAAAACCACTCAATAATTTTCTTGTGTCATCTTAATATATACATCTTTCAGTAGTAAATTCATACTTTCAGGACCATTTGTTATTAACATTGCATACTATTGTCCTGAAAACATCTTTTAGTAGCTCACTTCTTTTTATCTAATTATGAAACCCAATGATAACTTTTGATATGTTTTTCTATTAGTTTTACATATATTCATAAAACTTAAACTTAGTATGTGTTCTCACCGCAACCCAAAAACTCTAACCTCTTTCGTATTATGTACGTCACTTACTAATTTTTTTGACAGATGGAGCATACAATAATGTGCACCTGTAAATATTTCTTCATTACTAAATAATTTTTGGATTTCTATCACTAATGATAGTTATACAATCATAATGCAACCAATGCTTTTTTTTTCAACTTAAAAAAAATAATTCTCAACTGTCTCCCTAGATTGTTATTACACTAAACGCCATAAAAAATAATTTATTAGATCCATTACAAGCAATCACCATCATCAAAACATCAGTCTACTTTTCAGATAAATGTGCTTTATTTCATTGAATCTCAAATTTTGATGATGAAATCAATTAATGAAGTTTGAATCTATTTAGCGTTTGAGTAACATAGGACTAGCTTCTTTCAAGGAGAGAAAAATTTATTAAAGTAGGAAGAATCAATTGTTGAGCCGAAGTGAAACATGTTAGAAGATTGATCAGTAGAAGGCCTTGTGCCATGAGTTTGGGCATCAGGCTAGAAGGATCGGATATTGCATCAAGGAGATCAGATGTTATGGAGATCAACATGTCAATTGGACAATATACTACAAAAGAAGATGATGCTTTGAAGGGTTGGACAAAGCGCCGAATGAACTAATGATATGTCGGACAATATGTGATTCATGCTTTGTAATAATTTATCTATATCGAAGTAGTTTAGAGTTCTAATTGAGTTGGTTTTAAATATAATTAGTCTAACTCAATTAAGGGCCAACTGGGATATAATTAAGCCTTAATTAAAGCTAATTTTAGCCCATTAGGAGGTTCATTTCATTACTCTGGGAGGAGATACAACCAAGTCAAAAGATGGTACAACTCAAGATATAAAAAGTATTAAAACATACTTTCTGGGATTCCTGGGCGGTGGTACCGCTAGCTGCCGGTGGTAGTACCACCTATTCCTGACGATGGTAACGCTCGAGCTCAGAATCCCGAGGTCTGTTCGGCGGTGATACCATGAGTACCTCAAAATCTCGGGGATTTAAATTTTGACTCCAAGATTTGAAGCCATTTGGGGTCAATAGATACCCCAAGTATTCTTATTTGGAATAACAAGAATAGAGCAAGAATTAAGATAAGAAAAACTTATGAGAAATAGTCTTAAGGGAGAGTGTGAGGGAATACTTTTAAAAGGTTGTAAAGGTTCTCTTTGAACCTGTGAAAAGGAGAAAAAAGTTGAATTCTTTCTTCCAGAAGCTTAGAGATCCTATGGGAGAATGTGAGGGAATACTTTTAAAGGGTTGTAAAGGTTCTCTCCTAAGCTTGTGAAAAGGAGAAAAGAGTTATAAGGGGTGATTGATTCTTGCCCATTGATAAAGATCAGTAGTAGAAACTAGTGGCCTCGAGTGAAGAGGAGTCGGGAGTAGAGTCGATCACGTGGACCGAACAACTATAAAATTAGTGTATCTTCTCTTCTTTGCTATTTACTTTTGATGCTTACTTAGCTGCTCATTTCATTTTATACTTACTTTGTTAAGCTAACTTTAGATATTGGTTTTCATCGAATGAAGTTTTACAAATCAACATTTTTATGAAAGCACTAATTCACCCACCCACGCTCCCCCCCATAACAGTTGGTATTATAGTTAAGTTTTTCTTATTTGGTTTAACACCCAAAAGAGATTAAATAGCTTTTGCTGACAATCAAGAGTATTTTTCTATCACTCGTCCTTCTATGTTCAATGGGATGGACTACATATATTGAAAAAATCGAATGAGAGTTTTTTTGCTTTCTATGAATTTCAACTTATGGAACATCGTTAAAAATGACTTTAAAAAATCTTCCAATTCAATGAATGATTCAGATGATTATGAAAGGAAAATATTTTCTTTGAATGCTAAAGCTATGAATACTTTTATTTTATGCTTTAGACAAAAATAAATTTAATAATATTTTGACTTATAAAATTGCACACGATATTTGGTACACACTTGAAGTTATATATAAAGGCACTAATAGAGTTAAAAAATCTAAGATCAATCTTTTAATTCATAGTTTTGAATTATATCGAATGAAACTAAGTAAAACCATTGGAGATACGTATACCTGTTTTACAGATATCATCAATGGTTTGAAAGCACTTGGTAAAAAAATTTCTAACCTTGAACTAAAAGTTGGGATCCAAAAGTCACAATCATTCAAGAAGTAATAAACTTAAATTGTCATCCACTTGAAGAACTTATCGGGTCATTAATTATTGGGTAGATGGCCCAGATTCAGCCCATAATGAGCTTTAGTTAAGCCCACAGCCCTAACATTCATTTCTCGTAACCTAAACCTTAGATTTAGTAGCTAGGATTGAGAAAAAATGGACAGTGGCAACTGTGAACATGGGAGAGAGAAAGAAAGCAGCAGATTTGTAGTAGAGGGCAGAAAACAAGAGATCCAAGAAAGGGAAGAAGACAAGGACAAAGAAAGACTATTCTCAATCGTCAAAACAATATTCTCATCTCAGGTTAGATCAGATCTACAATGAATTCTTACTGTGATCACTTGAGGAGGTTTTGAATATTGTGTATAGTAATATAATCCTTATATCTCTGTCATTCTCTTGTGATTGTTGCTTAGGTTTAGGCATGAGGGTTTTGAGATTTATACATTCATTATTTTTATAGTGGATTTTTTTTAGCTTGCCCTGTGGTTTTTACCCTTCGAGTTGAAAGGATTTTTCACCTAAATCTTGGTGATAATCTGATTGTGATTTTTATTTTATTTCATTGTGTATGACGGCTTGTTAGTATTTGTTCGTATATAAAAGTCTTTATATTTTTATATCCCATCAACTAGTATCAAAGTAAGGTTTGATGGTATTTAATCTTTTATGTTCGAATATGGAGGCTGATAATATTTTTCGCATGATTAGTTTGAACAGAAATAATTGGATGATATAGAAATCAAGAATGAAAGATCTCTTGTATTGCAAAGACTTGTATAGACCTTTGCATGGGGATAGTGCAAAGCCCACAACTATGACATATGATGAGTGGAAGAGATTAGATCGAAAAATAATTAGGTTTATTCGACAGTGGCTTGATGACAATGTCTTTCACCATGTTTCTACTAAAAGTTCTACATACTCTTTGTGGAAAACGTTGGAGGGTTTCTATGAAAGAAAAACTGCTGGCAACAAAGCTTTCTTGATCATAAAACTTGTGAGCCTGCAATATAAAGAGGGCACTTCTATTGCTGAGCATTTGAATGAAATGTAGAGTATTACTAACCATTTATTCTCTATGAAAATGTCTCTTGATGATGAGTTGCATGCCTTGTTACTTCTCAGTTCATTGCTAGAAAGTTGGGAGACACTAGTGGTTTCCCTCAGTAATTCTGCACCAGATGATATTGTCACAATGAGTCAAGTAACAAGTAGTTTGTTGAACGAGGAGTTGAGGAGAAAGAATTCAGCAACTTCTCAGATTGATTCACAGACACTTATCTCAAAGAATAGAGGAAGGTCAAAGTTAAAGAATAGAAGTGATTTACATATGAGTAAAAGTAAGTCAAGATAAAAAAAGATATTATTTACTATAATTATAGTGAGAAAGGATATTACAAGAATCAATGCAAGCAACCTAAAAAAAATAAAAAAAGGGGGGAAAAAGTTGAGCTTATAGAGTCAAAAGAGAATACCACAACTACAATGCAAGGTATTGATTATTTGATTTTGTCTACTTCTAATGATATTTTTTCTTGTGTATGCTAGGATCTTGAGTGGATAATTGACACATGTGCTTCTTATCATGCTACACCACGGAGGGAGTTTTTTGCTACTTATAGGTCTGAAAATTTTGGTGTTGTCAAGATGGATAATTATAATATATCAGACATCAGTGGAATGAGTGATATCCACATAAAGACCAACCTTGGTTGCAAGTTGGTGCTTAAGGATATGAGGCATGTGGTTGACTTAAGGCTGAATTTAATTTCAGTTGGAAGACTTGATGATGACTTTGATGTCAGATTTCATAGAGGACAGTGGAAGCTCAGTAAGGATTCTCTTATTGTAGCTAATGGGAAGAAATATCATACTTTGTATAGATTACAATCTAAAGCTTGTAGTGAGCAGTTGATGCTACAGAGAAAGACTTCAGCATGGAGTTGTGGCATAGGCGACTGGGATACATGAGCGAGAAGGGGCTACAAGCTCTTTCCAAGAGAGAGATATTGCTAGACCTCAGAGGTACACGTCTGAACCCTTGTATTGATTGTTTAGTTGACAAATAACATAGAGTTTCCTTTATTAGTCCTACTTTATCTAGAAAAATACATGTCTTGGATCGTGTCTATATAGATGTGTATGATCATTTAAGGATAAAAACTCCTGATGGATCTATTAATGTTCATAGTTCACTAGTGCACTTTATTTTATCACTTTTATAGATGACTTTTCTAGGAAAGTTTGGGCCTATGCTATGAGACTAAAGATCAGGTTATTAATGTATTCAAAGAATTTCATGCTAGAGTTGAAAGGGAGATAAAAAAATAATTGAAATGCATAAGATCAGATAATAGTGGTGAGTTCACAATATTGTTTAATGATTATTGCAGGTTATATGACATCCAGCATTTGTTGACAGTTCCTGATACACCTCAGCATAATGCAATTGCAGAGAGGATAAACTGCACCATCATGGAAAAGATTAGATGTATGCTTTCACAGGCCAAGTTACCTAAAAGATTTTAGGATGAGGCTTTGAGGACTACAGTTGATGTGATCAACTTGTCACAATGTACAACTCTAGATGATGATGTTGTAGAGTATGTATGGTCAGGGAAAGATGTCTCATATAGGCACTTAAGAGTGTTTGATTTTCATGCATTTGTACATGTCCCAAACAATGAGAGGTCCAAGCTAGATGGTAAGATAAATGAGTGTATTTTTCTTGGCTACTCACATGATCAATTTGGTTACAGGCTTTGAGATCTAGAAAAGCAGAAGGTGTTCAGAAGCAGAGATGTCTTCTTTAAGGATCAAACTCTTGAGGATTTGAAGAAAGAGGCACCAGCCAAAACTTCTGCACAAGGATTAATAGACTATAACCTAATTATTCCTCCAGTATATTACGGTGATGAGGGAGATATGCTGGAAGACGGTGCAGAGCCAGATATTGATATACTTGTAGGACATGTTGAGCAGGAAGAAGATAGAGAGCAACTACCTATAGAACCTCAGTTGAGGAGATCTTCTAGAGCACGTCAATCTTCCAGAAGATACTCTACATATGAGTATGTGATGCTTACTAATGTAAGTGAACCAGAGAGTTACCAGGAAGTAGTTGAAAGTGAGCAGAAAAAGAAGTAGTTAGTTGCTATGCAGGAAGAGATAAATTCTCTACAAAAGAACCACACATATGATTTACTACAACTACCAAATGAATTAAGGCCTTGAAGAACAAGTGAGTTTTCAGGTTGAAGACTCAAAAATATTATTCTCAACCAAAGTATAAAGCTAGATTGGTTGTGAAAGACTTTGGTCAAAAGAAATGTATTGACTTTAAAGAGATTTTTTCTCTTGTTGTTAAAATGTCTTATATCCGTGTTGCTCTTGGTATTGCTACTAACCTAGATTTGGAGGTTAAGCAGTTAGATGTGAAGACAACTTTCCTTCATAGTGATTTGAAGGAGGAAATTTATATGGAGCAACCAGAAGGCTTCAAAGTTGATGGTAAAGAAAATCTTGTCTACAAGTTAAGAAAGAGCTTGCATAGGCTGAAGCAAGCTCCAAGACAATGGTATAAAAAGTTTGATTCTTTTATGATTGAAAATGAATACAAAAGAACAACTTCAGATCATTGTGTGTAAATCAAATGGTTTGGTGATGATTTTATTATTCTCTTAGTTTATGTTGATGATATACTTATCATTGGGAAAGATATGTCTACAATTGACATATTGAAGAAGGAATTGAGTAAGTCTTTTACAATGAAGGACATATGGCCAGCAAAGCAAATACTAGGCATGCAGATTTCTCGTGACAGAAGAAACAAGAAGATTTGGTTGTCACAGGAGAAATATATTGAGAAGGTATTGAACAGGTTCAGTATGAGCAATATAAAGCCAATTGGTTCTCCTTTATCATGTCATTTCAAGTTGTGCTCAAATCAGAATCCGTCAAATAATGATGAGAAAGAGAAAATGCAAAAGGTTCCTTATGCTTTAGTAGTTAGAAGTTTAATGTACGTGATGGTATATATGAGGTCGGACATCGCATATGTAGTGGGTGTTGCTAGCAGATTTCTTGCAAATCCAAGCAAAAAGCATTGGGTAGCAGTGAAGTGGATCTTTAGATATCTTAGAGAGAGCTCTAAAATTTGTCTAAGCTTTGGAGGTGGACCATCTATATTGACAGGTTACACAGATACATATAGGGGGAGCTGTGTCATGACAATCCAAATTGCAAATGTGTATTGCTTTCTCCACCACAGAGGCTGAATATATTACTGCTATAGAGGTTTACAAAGAAATATTATAGATGTAAAGATTCTTACAAGCATTAGGGCTAAAATAGAAAAACTATATGATGCATTATGACAGCCAGAGTGTCATCCATTTGTGCAAGAACCCAATATAATCAAAGTATATAGATGTTAGATATCACTGGATCAGAAATATGTTTGAAGAGAAGCAGTTACATCTTAAGAAAATTCACACAGATGATAATGGGGCAGATATGTTGACTAAGACCTTACTAAAAGAAAGACATGAGATGAGCCGATAGTTGGTCGACATGGCTTCACATTGAGAAGTTATGAGACAACCTCCCTTATGGGCTCAAGGGGGAGGTTATTGGGTAGATGGCCCAGATTTAGCCCATAATGGACTTTAGTGAAGCCCACAGTCCTAACATTCATTTCTCTTAACCAAAACCCTAGATTTGATATCTAGGATTAAGAAAAAGTGGGCAGTGGTAGCTATGAACGTGAGAGAGAGAAAGGAAGCAGCAGATTGGCAGTAGAGCATAGAAAATAAGAGATCTAGGAAAGGAAAGAAGACAAGGACAGAGAAAGACTATTCTCAATCATCCAAACAATATTCTCATCTTAGGTTAGATCAGGTCTACAATGGATTCTTACTATGATCACTTGAGGAGGTTTTGAATATTATGCATAATAATATAATCCTTATATCCCTGTTATTCTCTTGTGATTATTGCTTGGGCTTAGGCACGAGGGTTTTGAGATTTGTACATTCATTATTTTTATTATGGATTTTCTTTGGCTTGTCCCGTGGTTTTTACTCCTCGAGTTGAAGAGATTTTCTACGTAAATCTTAGTATTCATCTGATTATGATTTTTTTTTTATTTTACTGTGTATGATGGCCTGCTAGTATTTATTCGTATAAAAAAGCCTTTATCCTTTTATATCCCATCATTAATCACTTATGAGTTATCTTGTATGACACATAACAAGGACTTGACACTTAAAATAAATGAAAACCACTCGACCGAAAGCTGAAATGACGAGGATGACTTTAAACTTCTCACAAGAAATTTTAAAAAGTTGAGAGAACGAACATAAATGTAAGAATAAAAATGAATTAATGAAGAAGCTATCAAAAAAGAAGAATGCACTCAAGGAGACATGGGTTAAATCAAGTGCATCTGAAGACGTGGAGCAAACAAGTGAAAATGAGGCTCACAACAACGAGGTAAGTAACTCAAGCAAATCTTCTTTACTTTACAATGAATTACTTGATGATTTTCATAAATTGTTTAATGAAAAAGGGTAGTGAGAATTATAATTTTTTAAAAAAATTATCGTTGAAACTTGATGATTTTTTTTATTAAAGATGGTTTATTCTTAAATATTTATGATTTTCATGATAAAACTTTTCTTAGTTTTTAAACAATCATGCATGGTTTTGGCATAAAAGTCTTGGGCATGCTTGTATGAAATCAATCAAAACTAAATTTGAAATGAATTTTTGTTAAAAATTTCTGTTGCTCTAAGGCTTTTTTATTTTTCAACAAGAGATCCTTAGTCATTGTTGAATCTATTATTTTGAATCTCTTAAAGTGATTTTGATGATTTGACAAGTTGAATTTGAATGAGATCTTTCAATCAATATCATGAACTTTCTATTGATTTCTTAACTTAAGGTTTCGTCTTATAGAATCAAAATATTTTTTATCTTCTATGATTTCTTCTTTTATCATTTACTAAAGAAGAATACTTAGACATCTAAATCATGAACTTGATAACTTGAGAATTCTTATGCATGAATCAAGAACTTCTATTCTCATATGATTCTTTCATTAAGGAGATTTATCCAAATGAATCATGAATTTTCTCTTGATCTCTTACTATTTGATCAAGAGAAAATTTCTTAAGATTTAAGATTTCTTTGAAGATCGCTTACTATTTGATCTCCTAAGATTTATTTTTATTATTTACTAAAAAAAGATTTATCATAAATGACTCGTGGTCTTTTGGCATTCATGACTTGATTCATTTTTTATGATTGAAATATTGATGTAAATTTATCTTTGTCATAATTTGAAAATTGATGTAAAGAAAAAAAAATTATAATATTGTATTATTCCCTTCTTTTTGACAATATAAAGGGGGAGTTAGTATTACTAGCTTGCACATTTTAATGAGAGAAAACTTGCTAGCGTGCACATTGTAAAGAGAAGCAAAAAGTTGTTGTTTCAAAAGAAGCAAAAATTTTGCTTAACTTTATATTCTCAAGAACTTTACATATCACAAAAGGAAGTAAAGATTTGCTAGCTTGCACGTTTCAAGAAGAAGCAAAATCACTAGCTTGCACTTCTCAAAAGAGAAAAAGTATTTGCTAGTTGCACATATCAAGAATAGCAAAATTTGCTAAACTTGCACATCTAAAAAGTTTCTAGCTTGCTTGTTTCAGTAACTTGCATGTTGTACTTTTCTCCTTTTTGTTGATGACAAAAAAGGAGAAGGTATGATGATGTTTTATAATTTCCTTAGAATTAGCATGATTTTATGATGCATGCAATGATGTGATCAATTGATTCTTTCAATACTCATGATGCATGCAATGATGAAATAGTCATGAATTTCTTAATTTTAAGTTTCTATCAATATGACATATTGATAGGGGGAGTTTAGTTAAACTCCATCATCAATTGATTGTCATCATTAAAAGGGGGAGATTGTTGAATTTTAGATTTTGATAATGAAATAAGTTGATGAAGTTTTGATCTAATCAGCGTTTGAGTGATGTAGGACTATCTTTGATAAGGAGAGGCAAATTGATTAAAGTAGGAGGAATCAATTTGTTAGGACTCTAGCTAAGGGAGTCCTAATTTAGTTTCATTGAAGAAGGCAAATATATAAATCCTAAGGGTATTCATGTAAATCCTATATAGCTGACCCCTATTAAAGAGATGAGGATGTCGTCTAGGTTAGGATTAGATGAGAGGAAGATATTTTGAGGGAAGAATAAGATACATGTCACCCTAATTAACCACCCCTTATCCTAGTTAAAGAGGGGTTGGTTGATGAGAGGTTAAGTTAGAATAGGATTAAGATAAGTTTGGAGGTTGCTTCTTAGAGTTGGAGTTGGAGTTGTTGGAAGTAGAAGTTGCTTCTTAGAGTTGGAGTAGGACTTGTTAGGAGTAGGAGTCTTAAGTAGGAATCTTATTAGGAGTTGGAGTTGTTGGAAGTATGAGTTGCTTCTTAGAGTTGGAGTAGGACTTGTTAGGACTAGGAGTCTTAAGTAGGAATCTTATTAGGAGTTAGAGTTTAGAAGCCATATAAATAGCCTTGTATTCTCCCCTCTTTTATCATCAATAGATCAATTATTTTTTCAGTCGTTATGTAGAAAACCAAGGAGGGAGGAACCCCCATAGAGTTCCATGGAGGTCGATCCCCTAAAAAGATCACTCCAAGCTTAGAATCCGTAAGAGTTCTACCACTTGGTATTAGAGCAGCATTCTTGGCATCTCGTTGCCCTTCCACAGCCATCCATCAGCCTCCCATAGCTGTCCAAAGTAATTTTCATAATTTATTGAAGATCGTCACCAAATTCCGTCATTATCTCCACTACCGCAGATCATCTTTTGATCTCCCCGTGAATTACAACAAGTTCTAGTTTCCTATGTTACTGCCATTAGAATTTAGTTAACCCTATTCAAAAAATCTAAAAAAATTTGTTCCTATTTGCTGCACAAACTTTTTGTCACAAAGTTTCCATCTTCACGATGAAAGTTATGCTGTAGAATTCCAGCCGCACACTC
Organism: Ensete ventricosum; assembly: GCA_029747655.1. NCBI lineage: Eukaryota > Viridiplantae > Streptophyta > Magnoliopsida > Zingiberales > Musaceae > Ensete > Ensete ventricosum. The sequence goes on along the minus strand of JAQQAF010000003.1, from coordinate 26,153,328 downwards.
TTGATTATTTGAGTTGCTGCTGCGTTTTTACTGATCTAATCTCTACAAAATTTTTATGACAGCTTTAGTACTTCCTATCTTTAGGTTTCCTTTTGGTTTAGTTAAAAAATTCTTAATATAAATCGCTGATCTTTTACGTCTGAACTACTATACTTTAGACGTAAAAATCTACTATAGTACATTCCCGTGATCTTTGATTTCTCCGAACCTTTTGTTGCCATTTCTTCCACAAATTTTTTGAGCATTACCTTTCCCTTACCAGTAGATTCTCCTTAAGTTTTACTGGAATCCTTGTTTTGAACTGCTGGGAAAAAATCTCGCCTATGCTACTGAAATCTTTCGACGAAAAAATTCTACCGCAATACCTTCTCGTATTCCTTTATTTTACCAAAAAATTTTACTATCGATTTCTTCCACAAATTTTTTGGTAGTATTACATTTCCCTTGCTAATGGAGTCCTATTAAGTTTTACTTGATTCCTTGTTACGAACTACTGCAAAATTTTTGACTATACTACTAAAATCTTTCGCTAAAAAAATTCTACAGCAACACATTCTTGCAATATTTGATTTTGCTGAAACATTTTCTATTGTTTCTTTCCATAAAATTTTTTATGATATTACCTAGAAGGATTGCCTACACAAAGGAGATTAGATGTTGCGGAGGTCAACATGCCAATTGGGCAATATGCCGCAAGAGAAGATGATGCGCCGAAGGGTCGAATGAAGCGTCGAATAAATCAATGACATGCCAGACAACATGTGATCATGCTTTGTAATAATTTGTCTAGATCGTAGTTTAGAGTTCTAATTGAGTTTGTTTTTAATATAATTAGGCTAAATTAATTAGGGGCCCATTGGGGCATAATTAAGCTTTAATTAAGGCTGATTTGAGCTCATTAGGAGGTTCATTTCGTTGACTTGGGAGGAGGTATAGCCAGGTCAAAATATGGTACAACTTAGGGTATGAAAAGTACTTAAACATACTTTCCAGGATTCTTGGGGGGTGGTACCATCGGCTGTTAGTGGTAGTACCATCAGTCGACGGTAGTATCGCCTATTCTGGGTAGTGGTACCGCCCGAGCCCAGAATCCCGAGCTTTGTTCGATAGTGGTATCGCCCGATGCCGATGGTGGTACCGCCAGTACACTGAAATCTTAGGGATTTAAGTTTTGGCTCAAGATTTGAAGTCATTTAGGGTCTACAAATACCCTAGGTATTCTTGCTTAGAATAGCAAGAAAAGAATAAGAATTGAGATTAAAAAACTTATGAGAAAACCATGTTAGAGAGTTGAATTTTGTTATCCAGATGTTTAGAGGTAGTTCTAAGGGAGAGTATGAGGGAATACTTGTAAAGGGTTGTAAAGTTTATCTTCTGAGCTTATGAAAAGAAAAGAGTTGTAAGGGGTGGTTGATCTTCGCCCTTGAAAAAGATCAGTAATAGAAGTCAGTGGCCTCGAGTGAAGAGAAATCAGGAGTGGAGTGGGTCACATAGACCGAACCACTATAAAATTGGTGTGCCTTCCCTTCTTGGCTATTTACTTTTGATGCTTACTTAGCTGCTCATTTCATTTTATACTTTAAGTTAAGCTCACTTTCAATATCAGTTTTCATCGAACATAGTTTTACAAACTGACATTTTTACGAAAGCACTAATCCTCCCCCCTCCCCTCCCCCCTCCTTCTTAGTGCCGATTTAGTCCTAACACATCTTTGGCAGGATGAATCTATTGAATAAAACTACACAAATATACATCGAATGGCTCGAAAATCTGATGAAAATGTCTATCCTCTATAGTAATTAAACAAATAATCATTTCATAGTCATCAACTTTCAACTCTCATAAGAAAGGTAACTCACCATATAATCCATCAAAGTCTCTATGAACTTCATTCAATGTAATTTTATATGCCAAATATGTTCTTCTATATTAATCGAAAATGTGATTAATCAAAAGTGTGAGTAAGGATTGCGAGTAAAGAAAATGAGTAAGCAACAACAAATTAGAAGCAATAAAAGAAATGTAAATTGATTTATTATTGTTCGGTCTTTCCGACCTACATCCACTCTCAATTCGTTTTTCCTCAAAGTCACCGGCTTTCACTACCAATCTTCTTTCCAATAAAAAAAAATCTACTACCCTTGTTATAGCTTTTCTCTTTTTAACAAGCTTAGGATCGAACCTCTACACTCACTCTTTTATAAGATCTCTAACCTCCTACAACTTAGAATCACCTCTAAACTCAAGAAGGAGGAAGAAACTCAAACAATGCTCAAAGAAAGAGCTACAACCCTTCATAAACTCAAAATTTGATGCCCTATCAACCAAGCCTTAGTAGGGTATTTAGGCTCCAAACGGCTTCAAAATAGAGTAAAAAAACTTAAATCTTCAAAAATTTTAGGGTGTGGGTTGTCATGAACAAAAATATAAAGAGGGTGCTCAATGTAATGCTCATGTATATCCGTGTCCTTGGGTGTTTGTTCATACTTTATATAGCAAGTAGCGGGCTATCAATAAATATATATATGTTGATATACCATCAGTACTCAGATAACGAAGTTGAAGTTGAATGGTAGCATCGAGATGACTAGAGGATGTGTATATATATTGATGGTAAGCTAAATTTCATTTTGATATATATGTGATATACCCAATTATCACGGACAAAAATATAAACAAGGTGTTTAACGTAATGCTCATGTTTGTCCATGTCTTTTAGTTTTTGTACATTATTTGTATAGCAGGTAGCAGGCTTGCAGTAGACTTAGCAGCCCTCGTTTGGTTAGCTCTGTTTCAGCTTGTAAATAAGAGTCATGTCATGTGGACATTTACGGGGACTTCGGTCTATATGGACCTTTATCCTTTGTGTGTGACCGTTCAGAGCTTGTAAATTATAATTTGTAATGGCTATATAAAGTGTTTGCTAAAGTGGTTGCTTGTGGATCCCATGAAAAATATTTTCTCTAACCCGTTTTATGGTTATAAGGGACCTTAGGAGGTTTCGGGGAGGCTGACCTTTGCGAACGTACACATAAGAGTGCTGCACGACTTAGACAAAACCAGCTAAGTTCGTGACAGATGGTATCAGAGCGAGACAAGCATAAGTAGAAATACTTGCCATGCAAACGTGGGGGACCTAGCTGGGCTGCGTGGAGAACAGCTAGCATATGCAATCGTTTAACATGCATTGAGATGTAGGGAAAGGAGTCGCCCAGAGGAGCGGGCATCCATGATTGACATTTAGAGGAATGACCAACTCTTTGCACGAGAGACACCACGAGGACAAGCAAGCTAGGAAGAACATATAGCGCACAAAGGTTGGGATGGTTGAGTTCAAGCTACGACTTAACGTTGGCAACCAAACTTGATAGTGCTCAAGGCAAGCGAGGTGCTCGGTAAAAGATGAGACCGTGCAAAGTGGGATGTGTTCTGCAACGATCGAAAGAGTTGTGTAAAGCTCATAGAGGTGAGGGGAATTGCTAACTCAAAGAATTTGGTACTCATGCAAGGGCTTATATGTGGATGATAGAGGGTTCGTGGCCATCCCAAGGCGTTCCAAACTCAACACTATGGAGCATTGAAACTTTCTATTCGGCATGGAAATGATATGTTTGTCGGAAGCTGAAGTGTGCAACAAGTTCAACACGTTGCTAGTCCTTGAAGGGTGCAGCGGGGCCTGTATTGGTGAAGAGTCACAATCTAGCAAGTACATTTATGGGTACAAAATAATGCATAGGTTGTTTAGCAAGACAGAGTAGTCCAAGGGGATGGTGGTCTCCGAAACTTCCAAAGGGAAGGATGCGAAAAGGAAAGTTGCTCCAATAGGACAAATATCCATGAGGGATAAGTCCTGATTCTCTAGAGGGAGAATCATGTGCAGTGGATCATATATGTTAAGGAGGAGTACCTCAAGATAATAATTCCACAAAACTCAATGGATTGAGCGAGCGGCGAGGAGTCATCGTATGATCTCAAATGAGGTAATGCATTAGTAGATGCATTGTGAGATCAAGTGGGGAAGCAATCCATGGCAACATTATATGAAGGCACACTTAGTGTTGCTAACGGAGGGCTGACCCATGGAATGGTGAGCATGAGGACCACCATCAACTCAATGCAAATCGAGGAGCAGAGTAACTTGGGTGAAACTTAGTGAAGTATCCAAGCCCAATGAAGGGAGTCGATGTAAAAGATGGAACATGGAACGAAGGCATGAAGCTTTCCTTGGATAGAGGTCAATGACATGAACTCTTGTAGAAGTAAGAGTGAGATCATGTCATTCCATGGGTTCTTCATTCTAATGGGGCAGACTCATCTTGCATGGTGTCAAAGATGAATGAAGCTTCGAGACACATGCACCTTGTCTCAGAGATGTATTTGACGGAAGAACTAAGGCGATTCAACTTATGGAGGCAAAGTTAGGATCAGAAGGCCTTAGCATAAGGCAAGAGGACGCAGAGGCAGGTATTTTTAAAGAATATGCCACATTGCTACCATTCGAGTTGTCATGAAGAAAGTGGTGTGTAGTAGAGATTGTGTTGGTAAGGGAAAGAGGCCCAAGATTCAAACAATGATGCACCAATTTTAGCAAAGTCGATGGACTTCGAGAGCTATTAGGTGAGGACTATCCTATAGCGATGCTTTGTCTGGATGTGACCCAAGAATGGGTAGACGAAGGTCAATTGTCAAAAGAGCGAACATAATTGGAGGTGGCAGAGGCCCTACGATATGCTGGCCGATGCCACACATGGAGAGATCATAGTCCGAGTTCATCACATAAGAATCTGAATGCAATGGAGATGTCACTAGGAGGCGACATGGTGCGGCGGATCATAGTGGAAGAGGTAATACAACACATACGAGAGAAGTCCCATGAGGGACGTGATTATGTGGAGGTATGATCAGGAGCTACTGGGAGCTCCACTTCGGTATACAGCATAACGACAAGAAGGGATATGGATTCAAGGAGCGAATACCATAGTACCACAGAGGCGGGTCTTCCGTGTGTGCATCAAATCTTGTATTGGATGAAGACTTTAGTCATTAGCATATGGGGGCTGTATACCACCGAGGGAGAATTCTGAGTGCAATTACTAGTGAGTCCCATTGGGGGACTTGATCATACAGAGGTATGATCAGAGCGACTAGAGTTAGATTACCCTGGTGCTTATATTTGCCTAAGGGAGCCTGGCAAGTCAAAGAACAAAGTTGAGTAAGCAAACATTGGTACCAAGAAAGTTAAGAAGAACAGAATCAATGTGAGCCTTGCAACAAGATGGTCAAGGTCATGCATGGGAGTTATAGTTTGTCTTTCCATCAATCAAGAAAAACTGCTTAGAGAACACAGGGGTGTTGAAGCAAGTGGTCGAAAGGGGTATGGAAGCAACGACGAGTCTAGAGAGGCTCAACTACCCAAAACCAAAGCATCGATCAGAAAAGAGGTGGACTCGAAGGAGTGCCGCAGAGGCGGATCTACCGATCGTAAAGAAAGGGACGTAGATACAAGGCAACATATAGTAGAGCCATGGGCTTGGTAGTGCTATGGTACCGTATATGTGAGACTTCTATGGAGTCATCGATCCCTTGCTCTTATGGAGGGAGAGCGTTGGTCGTGAATGTGGCCGAGGAGTTGGAGAATGTAGAGGCAAACTCCAAATACCAAGACAAGGTTGAAGGGCAGAGGCCAAAGAACTTCATAAGACTAGTGTCAATGAGCTTCTTATTAAGATAACCGAAAGTGGGGGACTTCGGGTTGATGTAGGAGTGCCCGACCAAAGAATGAAGTAGACAATACGTAGTGTTATACCTTTTCTACTCAGAGGAGTAGACGATAAAAATGATGGAGAAGATGGTATAACCCCAAAGGCGACCAAAACTATTGAAGACTTACTCTAAGTTGGGGTAAAATTTTACTCTTTTCGAGCAAAACATCTTGCATTCCAAAAGTTTGGAAGTAGAGAGAAGACAAATCATAGTATCGAACTTAATGCAAGAAGTGCAAATACTTTGGGTGCTTTGGAAGCATGAGCAACGAGTGGGCGAAGACTAGTAACTAGCTCGATGCATGAAGTACAACCTCGAGGAGGCAGACGAAATCAACTAACCTTTGTCTTCTTAACTCTTAAGAGAATGGGTGAAACTAAGTACCCCAGTTCTCTTATTTATCCAGTAGAGAAGCTCTGTGTAGAGTCAAAGACGCTTCGAAGAAACCTAATGGAAGATAATAATTGATAAATTCTCACCAATGGTGATCAGTGCTACTAGAGTAGATTGTCCATTTCATTTCCTATATAATGTCAATCGAAAGTGGAAGTGATGTAAACCTACTTGGAAGTGACAACTTCATTGAAGACGAATCGAGGGGTAAATTTTGTGAAGGAAAGACCTAAAAAATTTTAAAGTCTACAAGACGATGCTCGTTAAAGCTCCAATAAGCATCCACCTAACATAAACAACATGAGACATTTGCGATACTGACACAAAACAAGGAAGGTCTTTTCACTTATCAAAAGGATCTGCATGAATCAACAAGAATCAACATAACTCAGCCGACCCCACACCAGAGTCAGTTATTGAAGAGTTGAAGCAGTATGGTGAATCAAAGTTTGACTACTCAACAACAGCGGCAGAGAGCAGCTGGGAGCCAAGAGGCACAGCTAGAGCAGAAGATTGAAGATTTAGCAAAAGGTGAGGAGATGCAATGTCTGCAGTGGCTTCGATGAGGACGTCAAGGGATAAGCAGGGTAGAATGTCATGATAAAAAATATAAAGATGGTGCTCAATGTAATGCTCATGTTTGTCTGTATCCTTCGGGTTTTGTTTATACTTTGTACAGCAAGCAGCGGTTTAGTAGTAAGCTTGGTAGCCCTAGTTTGATTAGCTTTTGTGGCCGGTTTCGATTTGTAAATGAGAGGTGTATCATGTGGGCACTTGTGGGGACTTCAATCTGTAATGGACCTTAAACCTTTGTGTGCGACCATTCAGAGTTTGTAAAGTGCATGATTGTAATTTGCATTGGCTATATAAAGTATTTTTTGAAGTGGTTACTTAGGGATCTTGTCAGAAATGCTTTCTTTAACCTATTTTCTCTTTTGTAGGTCTCAAGGGACCCTAGGAGATTTCGGGGAGGCTGACATTTACGGATGGACACACGATGGTGCTGCATGACTTAGGCAAAATCAGCTAAGTTCGTGATAGGGTGGTACTACCATTTACAATTGACGGTACTACCATTGCAACTTTTGATATCACAATTTTAGACTTTTGGGCACCACCACCACCATAAAATTTGAATGATGGATGGTACCTCATCGCCCTAAGTAGTACCATTGCCTACATATACAGTACCACTACCTAAACCTCCAACAATGTTGACAAGCATTATTTATGCATATTAATCATTACATAAATCATATGCATGATTTTAATATCAAAGAACATCATAAATCATCATAAGTTAAAATATCATAATTTTTCTTGTTTCACAAACATAGTTACCACATCATCAAATAGTAAAGATTACTTCTCCCCCTTTATCATTAACAAAAAGGAGAAATATACAAGCTACTCGAGTTATGGTAATCTAAAATGCCTAAATAAAGTATAAAATGTGTATCAAAAGTGTCAATACGCTAATGAATCTACTACTCCCAATCAAAATCTAGTCTTGACGAAGCTCAATACTATCTAGTCAGGCTGCTATGGAATTAGAAGATGAAGAGGGTGCTTGATCCACTAGAGGTCTTGTCTCAAAGAGACTAGTAGGAGGAGAATGATTAGTTCTTTTAAGTAATCTAGTCCTAATTCCATTCATTACAGTGCACCTCAATCTTCTTAATAGGTTTCTCTTAATGATATTAAATCTATCTAGTTTCATGATTCTTCATCTGGTGGGATAGCTATGTTGTGTGCATGTAGCAATTAGTAATTTGGCCATCATATGGAAACATCATGTCCTTTTTAGATATATCAATAATGTTTTGGTGTATCAGATATCTAAAGCAATAATCACGTCCTATCATAATCAAATACATGGTGCCCATTTCCAGGATATTAACTTCATCAAGATAGTATTGTTCAGGGAGCAAAACACTAATTATGATATGATGAAGCAATTTTGTGTTAAATGGTAATAGATGCACACAACTCTTTGGAATAATAGATTGGTTAGGGTTTTCAAAAATAGTATCAATTGCCTCATAATATGTAACCCAACTGATTTAGTGTCCCTTTATCCTCTAAAATAGCAATCTCATCTTTTTTAGTAATTCCTATAAGGTTACAAATTTGCCATCTATAATAGGTATATGATGCTCTCTAGGATAAGTTGATACCCTATCATGTTCGTCTATGTGCAAATTGTTATAACACAATCTAACTAGTCTGGAGTAGATAGGTTCACTAATTTGAATAATCAGAAGGATATCTAACCTAGCGAACTATTGAATGATTTCTAAATCACCAAAATCTTATAGATCTACATGCTTCCTTTGTGGACAATCCTAGATTCGAGTTTGAAAATTTAAGGGCATATTCATAGGAATCTAAAAGGGTAGTGTCATATGTTTCATCTATTTTCCTTTTTCCTTTATCACTTGAGAACCTTCTAGGCGTCATAAAGACTACAACATGTATTACAAAAATAAAAGATAAGATCAAATAATAGATTAAAAAAAAAGAGGATTTAGAGGCTACCTTGTAGTCTAGCCTTTTGCTAAGTCAAGCCTCTTTCTTCGTTACCAAGAGGATTGAATGAGTTTTAAACTTGAGGGAGGAGAGATGAGAGTCCTTGGACTCTAGAGGGAAAGAACAGGAAGAAGAGAGAAGGGGTGTTTATAGTGATTTAGAGATTATGGGGAGGAAGAGGATGAAAAAGGGTTGTATGAAAGTTTAGATGGAGGAAGAAGAGAGGAAAGGTTGGCTAGGAAGAGGAGAGAGGTTTAGGAGTGAGTTAGGGTGGTTCGACCATCGACCCTAATATTTAAAAGGATTAGGTCAATTTCTACTACTAGTACCCCTAGCTTGAGTGGTGCTACCACCATTGGATAGTGTGTACTGGTAGTGGTATCATCGGCCCCTTTTTTTTATAATTTGATTTTAGGCTTATCAAGATTCATTCATTCAAGTTTAACATACCTATTTCCCTTTTTTAAAAAAATAAATTATTCCTCACTCTATGGTTTAGTAAAGATACCCGTTAACTGATGTTTTATATTAACAAAATCCAAGGATATGTTATGATTGCTTATATGATCTCTAATAAAATAATATCTAATATCAATATCCTTAGTTCGTGAATGTTGAATAGGATTCTTTGACAAGCATATTGCACTAGTGTTGTCACACTTTATAGGATGTTTTTCAAGCAGTGTTCATAATTTTCTAAAGTATTTTTCATCCAAATTACTTACGCACAACATGCACATGCCGTAACATATTCAGCTTTGGCTGTAGATAATGCAATAGAGTTTTTCTTTTTGAAAGACCAAGAAACAAGTGTATGACCTAGGAATTGGCAAGTTCTATGATACTTTTTCTATATATTATACATCTTGCAAAGTTAGCATCAGTATAAGCAATTAAATCAAAAATTTTAGATTTAAGATACCATAATCCTATATTAGAAGTTCCTTTTAGGTGACTAAAAATTCTTTTAACTACTTTATAATGAGATTATTTATGATTGGACTAGAATTTTATATAAAGCCCAACACTAAATATTATATCAGGTCTAGTTGTAGTCAAATATAATAAACTACCTATTATACCTATATAAGTCTTTTGATCAAAACATTCTTTTTAATTATCTAGATCTAATTTAGTAGAAATGCACAATGGTATGTTAATGGCCTTAACACTATCTATGTAAAATCGTTTTTAATAGATCCAAAGTATACTTGGATTAACTAGTGAAGATTTCATCATTTAGTTGCTTAATTTGTAATCCTGAGAATATATCAATTCAACCATTAAACACATCTCAAATTCTTGGCTCATATTCTTAGCAAATGATTCATATAAAGATTCATTTGTAGAACCAAAAATAATATCATCAACATAAATTTAAAGAATAAAAAATATTTTTAAAATATTTAATAAATAATGTAGTATCGACCTTATCTTTTGAAAAATTATTTTGAATAAGAAATGAGCTAAATCTCTTATACTAAGCCCTAAGGGCTTGCCTTAGATAATTTATAAATATAATTTAGAAAATGATTATTTTCAAATCTAGGTGGTTGCTCAACAAATTTTTTTCAAAAATAAAAATATTAAGAAAAATACTTTTGACATCCATTTGAAATAATTTAAAATTTTTAAATTATACATAGGTAAGGAGTATCCTTATGCTTTCAAGTCTAGCCACAGGAGTGAAGATTTCTTCATAATCTATGCACTCTATTTGGTTGAAATCTTTGGCCACTAATCTAGCCTTTGTTTCAAACCATGATGCCTTATTCATATTAATTATTCCTAAAGACTCATTTAGTGCCAATCTCGAGATAATCATTAAGTCTAGGAACAAGCATCCAAATTTATTTTTTTTAAATTGATTTAACTCTTCACACATTAATGAGCCCCATGAGTTATCTTTGAGAATATCATCAATGCATTTAGGCTCAATTCGAGATAAACATATAACATTTGCATAAATATCTTTTAATGAAGAACAAGTTTGAATACCTTTTGATATATCTCCAATAATTAATTTCTTTGGATATGAATCTACATACTTCCATTCCCTAGATAAGGTTTCTTTAGAAGTATATGTATTCAAGTTATTTTGAAGAGGTTCTCATTCAAATTTAATTTATCAAATTCAAAATCATCATTAAAATCAATTTTCTTACTTTGAGAGATTCATTAAAAATAACATGAATAGATTTCTTAATAACCAATGATCTCTTATTGAAAACTTGATAATATTTAGAGATAGAGAAATATCTAGGAAAAATAATTTCGATTTTGCATCAAATTTTCCTAGGGCACCTTTTTCATTTAAAATAAAATTTTTATCTCCTAAAATTTTAAGATAAGAAATGTTGGGTCTTTTATTGTTCCATAATTCATAGGGAGTTTTAGATAAATTAGGTCTTATAAAAACCCTATACATGACATAACATATCGTGTTAATAGCTTTAGCCCAAATCTATTTAGGTAAACTATGTTCATTAAGTTTGGTCTTTGTTATCTCTTGCAAGCTCCTATTATTTCTCTTAACAACTCTTTTTTGTGTCGGATTTCTTGAAGTGGAGAAATTATGGTCATACCCATTCAGATCATAAAACTCTTGTAAATCAAGATTTTTAAATTCACCACCATGATCACTACGAATAGAAGAAATCATAAAACCTTTTTTATTTTGAACATGTTTATAAAATTTGATAAAATATTTAAAACAATCACTTTTATGTGTCAAGAAGTATGTCCAAGTATATTTATATAATAATTAACAATCACAAAAGCATATTTACTACCTCCTAAGCTTATGATATTAATAGGACCAAGTAAATCCATATGATTTAGTTGTAATGGACTAGAGGTACTCACTTGGTTTTTAGGTTTAAAACTACTATTTATTATTTACTTAGCATGCATCACAAATTTTATTTTTAACAAATTTAATTTTAGGCATTCATATTATAAGTTTTTTAGTTCTAATTTATAGATTAATTTTATACTAGCACGCCCTAGTCTTCAAGCCATGCATTATAATTCAAAATCGAAAAGCAAGTTTCATCATAAAAATCATTAAGATCAATAGTATAAACATTATCACTTCTTAATAGATTTATTCTTATTTGGTATTTTTATGATGCAAACATGAGATTCAAATTTAATATTATATCCCTTATCATAAAGTTATATTTCAAACCATTTATTAAAAGCACATATTCAATTAGGAGATTCGATTTGTTAACAATATTTTCAATGCCAATGATATTTCATTTATTATTGTCTTCAAAGGTAACATATCCTTTGTCTCGGTTAGTGAGCTTTGAAAAGTGTGTTGGATCTTCGGTCATATGCCTTGAGCATCCACTATTTATATATCATCTTTTGCTCCTAGTTTTTGTTTGGGGACATACTTACAAGAAAGAGGGGTTTGCTTTATGTACCCATTTAACTTTGTGTCTTAATAGTTAGATATATTTTTCTTGATTTTTGACATTAAATCACCTGTAGTCCCTTTAGGAACCTAAACTAATTTATAAGAACTTTATTTTTTAAGAGAGTATGTATAAGTATAATGACCAATTTTTTCATAAAAAAATATATTTAATTTTAGGAGGAATATGTAGTGTGGGTCCTTTAATAAATTTTATTGGCTTTTGATGAGTGTTACTACTACTCATGAAGCCAATTTCTTATTTTCTTGATACACAACCTTGTTTAGTAAGAATTATGTTCAGTGACTTATTTTTTATTTTAAAATTTTCTAATCTTTATTATAATAACATATTTTTCTTTTTAGGTGAATCTAACTCTTCACATTTAGTACAAGATGTTGACATATAGTTGTCATACTTACTTTTTAATTCATTAATGAGAGAGATATAATCCTTTTTAAGCAAATTATAATTTTTATCTATCCTTTTAAGTTCATCATATAAATCATGAAATACTTCAAGTTTTATTATTTGATAAAGAAATTTAGGGAGAGTTAAATACCTCATTGTTGAAGGCTATTAAGTCATAATTTGCAATTTCTTCTTTATTGATTTACTCTTCGACTTCTAACTCACTTGATTCATCCAATATTGCTTTTAGTGTTCTTTTTAACTTCTCATCTTGCAAAATGTATCTTGTTCCTCCTCATGAACTTTTTGAGTCTTCTTGTAAGGAGTCTTATGTCACTATCACTTGAGCTTTCACTCGAGTTATCTTCTTTAGATTTAAGGGAAATATCTTTTCTTTTCTTTAGAAGGTTTTCCTCTTTTTTATCATGTGCTTTATAGGTCATTTCTCATTTCATAGGTCATTAAAGATCCTATGAGTTCTTTAAGAGGAAAGTTGTTAAGTCTTCAACTTCTTGGATTACCATTACCTTTGGATATCAGCTTTTAGGAAGAGATCTTAAAATTTTACTCACCAATTTATGATTAGTATAATTTATACCAAGAGCTTTTAAACCATTAATAAGATCCGAAAAATGAGTGTATACATCACCAATAGATTCGTTGGGCTTCATTTTAAATAATTCATAACTATGAACCAAATATTTATTTTAGATTCTTTTATTCTATTAGTACCTTTGTGAGTATGTCAAATATCATGTGCAGTGTCATAAGTGGAAACTCAATTAAACTCATTTTTGTCTAATGCACAAAATAAAACATTCATAGCTTTATCATTTAAAGGAAACATTCTCTTTACAAAATCATTCCATTCGTCCATCCATTTAGAGGATTTTTGAAAGTCTAACTTAATAACATTCTATAAATCAAAATCCATAGAAAGGAGAAGAAAATTTCATTTTGATTTTTCAATAGGTATAGTCTGTCCCATTGAGCATAAGAGGACGAGTGATGGAGTGATCCTAGTAATTACCTAAAATAGCCATTACATCTCTCTTGGGTGTTAATCAGACTAAGAGAACTTCACTCTGATACCAATTGCTAGGATCGTAATGGCACTTAGGGGGGTGAATTAGTGTTATAACAAATTTTATCCGATTTTAATGTTCAATCAATAAATCCATATAATAAATGTAATTAACTAAAAGTGTGAGTAAAGATTGTGAGCAAAGCAAATGAGTAAGCAACAACAAATCAAAAGCAAGAGAAGGAATGCAAATCGATTTATACTGGTTTGATTTTTTCGACCTACGTCCACTCCCAATTTCTCTTCCCTTGAGGCTACCAGCTTTCACTACCGAAATACTTTAGAACAAACAAAGATTAACCACAATTGTTATAGCTTTTCTCCTTTTCAAAGGCTTAGGAGAGAACCTTCATACTCTCTCTTTTATAAGATGATCTCTCACCTCTTATAAATTAGAATCACCTCTAAACTCAAGAAGGAGGAAGACCCTCAAACAATACTCAAAGAAAGAGCTAAAACCCTTCAGAAACTTAGAATTTAATGCTCTATCAATTAAGCCTTAGTGGGGTATTTATAGGCCCGAAAAGGATTCATAATGGAGCCAAAAAATTTAAATCCCTAAAAATTGTAAGATACGAGCAGTACTACCATTGACAATTAGCGGTACTACCATCGCAACTCTTGATGCTAAAATTTTGAACTTCTGGGTGGTAACCACCATTGTAAAATTTGAATTCTAGGTAGTACCACCATCATCCTAGGTGTTACTATCGCCTACATAGGTGGTACCATCGTCGACAATGCTGACAAGCACTATTTACCCTTGTCAACTAACTCAAGCAATACCATCGCATGGGCCTAGTAGTACCACCACCTAGGCCTGCTCAAGGGCATTGGTTTGGCATTATAATGGGCCCAATTTAGCTTGGGTCCAAGCTTATTGGCTTTCCCAATAAGTTGGCATATTTTCGACCCAATACCAACTCAATTTGACCTAGAGAGACCTCGATCAAGACTTTAACAATCCAACCACATACGTGACACTATCATGAAGCTTTCAGCACATTGTACGCCATTCTAACATGTCGTTCGATCTTTCCGACACTTCTTTCAGCATATCGCCCGATTTATTGGTATGTTGACTTTCTCATGATATCTGATCTTTTGACATAATACCTAATCCTTCGTGCATGATACCCTAATTTATAGCATGAAGTCCGATCTTTAGAATGTTGACCAATCTCCAGCTTGACATCCAATTTTTGACATGATACCTTTCCCGATATAACATATGATTCTCTTGTTTTGACAATTTACCCTTCAATGATTTATGTCCATGATCGATGTATTTCTTATGTCTCTTATATCAAAAGCATATTAGTGCATAAAATCATTAATTGATTTCATTATCGAAATATGAGATTCAACAAAATCATCACTCTAAATCTTTTTTGAATGTCTGCAATGATATTCGGAGTATATTGTTCATTTGATTTTCTTCAGCTATAAACTAGCTTGTGCAACTTGCAAATTGCATTGATGCTCTCGAGACATATATCACATCCACAAGCAATTATCATGCATCCACAATGCTCAAACTTACATCGTTCTTTAAGCTTGTAACTTCTACAAACTTTAATTTTTATTTCAAAATTCCTCCTTATAACATATATTTATAAAGCTCATTTAAACTCTGAAATATCTTTAAATATCTACAAAATGAACGACTTATGTGTCAAATATCATAAATAAATATTATATTGAACATTATAATATGAACATATTATAGATTTCGCAAATTCTTACTTATCTAATGTATAACTCATTGATGACAAGTTCAATTTTGAAGTCATCTTCTTCCATGACCCTGTCCTTCAAGAGGTTTTTGATCATGGGTATAAAATATATTATTTATCTATACCTTCAATTAGATTTTGTTTGCTTTTCTTTAGTCAGCTCACTCTTCTTCAAATATCATATATAACTATCTTCATTGTCATCCATTACAAAATATAGATTTGAGGTTTTACTGAAGAATATCCTTCCATTTGCTCTTGTAACTCACGACCCCTTCCCAAAATAAAGTTCTATGTTTAAAGTTGCATAGAAGTAGATGTTTCTACTTAGTCTACTATTAGATGACTACTTCCTAAAAGTGATTCTGGTATCAACAAATATTGTGTTTCATTGAAACTGTCCATCTGATCTAGAAAATTAAATATTTCATTTAGAAGAGTATCATCCCTATTATAAGTGGCCTTGTTTTAATATTTAAATGATATTTAAAATTAATAATACCAAACTACTAATATGAATTCATCTAATACTATATAGATTTTTATTGTTGCAGTGTATGATTTGACAATATACTGAACAATTGGCTAATGTAGCTGGCACTTGAGTGACACTACGAAGGATGCTATCGAGGCTTCAATTACACTGTGAATGCTTCACCAATATATGATTAGTCATACAGCCTCGTAGCCATTTCTTATTCTACGTTGCAGCATTGCATGTCACAAATGAAGCATTCAACAGTAGCCAAGCCATGACCACGACCACATCTAGCATTGCAGAAGCACTAAACCTTTGACCTACGAAGGATGCACAACACTGAGAGGGAAGGAGGATGTTGCGGTTTTGTGAGGTTCCATAAAGCAAAATGGGATTAGGGCGATGAACCATTGATTATTGAGACTTTGCAAGGCTTCGTGACAGTGATAGCAATGGTGACCATGGAAAGGAGGACATTTGTTAATGGAGAATATGGTGCTTGCCTAATAGATGCGTTTGGCCTCCGAGTCTGCTGAGCAAGCACTCGCTGGTTCAGGCCCGTGTGCGCTAGCTCGCCCGTGGTCTCCTCGGTACGAAGTGGGAGCCCACCCGGATGTGTAGTGATTCAGAGCTCGGCTTGGGAGGTCGGCTGTTGGAGTGGTGGAGTCCGGGTGAAGAGGGAGTACTCCAGTTCGGGTCGGCCGCCGACTCCTGCAAGAAGGTCGGGTCGGGTAGGCCCTCGACGTGACCCCTCCGAAGATCAAGTTAGTTCGTGGATTGGTCTTTTTTCCATCCCCCTGCCCCGTAGAGGTGCAGGAGCTTTTATAGTGGGTGCTGTAGATCATTCGTACCTGATGACCTTACCGCATTTATGGCTTACCATGCCGCCATACCCTCCACCATGCTTGCCGTCCTTGCAATGAGGCGTGCGTTTGCAGGTGGGGGGTGCCGACCTCCCCCCGTATATCCGGCCGGTTACCTGCGTCGGGTCGGCCACGTCGGCGGGCCAGCTGTCCGAGGGTGTGATGACTTGGCAGCCAGGTTGGCATTTGTCGTATCATTCTTCCCCCCCTGGGAAGACCTTCTCGAGGCGCCTGATGAGGGTGTTGAAGATGAGGTCTTGTGCTTAACCGCTGGTTCGAGATCGCCCTGAACTAGTTCTGAGTGCGGACTTGGGGATTTCGAATGGTGCGGTGGTTGATCCGACTGAGCAGGAGCCCGGGAATTACGATGTAGCAAGAGTCGATCCGACCGAGCTGGCGCTCGGGAATTGCAATGCAGCAAGAGTCGATCTGACCGAGCATGAGCTCGGGAATTGTAATGCAGCAAGAGTCGATCCGACCGAGCATGAGCTCGGGAATTACGATGTAGCAAGAGTCGATCCGACCGAGCTGGCGCTTGGGAATTGCAATGCAGCAAGAGTCGATTCGACCGAGCATGAGCTCGGGAATTATAATGCAGCAAGTGTCGATCCGACCGAGCATGAGCTCGGGAATTACGATGTAGCAAGAGTCGATCCGACCGAGCTGGTGCTCGGGAATTACAAAGCAGCAAGAGTCGATCCGACCGAGCATGAGCTCGGGAATTGTGATGTATCAAGAGTCGATCCGACCGAGCATGAGCTCGGGAATTACGATGTATCAAGAGTCGATCCGACCGAGCAGGAGCTCGGGAATTGCAATGCAGCAAGAGTCGATCAGACCGAGCTGGCGCTCGGGAATTGCAATGCAGCAAGAGTCGATCCGACCGAGCATGAGCTCGGGAATTGTAATGCAGCAAGAGTCGATCCGACCGAGCATGAGCTCGGGAATTACGATGTAGCAAGAGTCGATCCGACCGAGCAGGAGCTCAGGAATTACAATGTAGGGCTTTCGCCAAGGGTGAAGTCGGGCGCAAATCCGGAGATTTGGCCGAGAGGTCGAACTCGGGCGTAGATCCAGAGATTTGGTCGAGAGGGCGAACTCGGGCGCAAGTCCGGAGATTTGGCCGAGAGGGTGAACTTGGGCACAAATCCGGAGATTTGGCCGAGAGGGTGAACTCGGGCGCAAGTCCGGTGATTTGGCCGAGAGGGTGGAGTCGGGCGCAAATCCGGAGATTTGGCCGAGAGGGTGACCTCTGGCGCAAACTCGGAGATTTTGGCCGAGAGGTGAGCTCGGGCGCCAATCCGGAGATTTGGCCGAGAGGGCGAACTCTGGCGCAAGTCGGAGATTTGGCCGAGAGGGTGAACTCGGGCGTAAATCCGAAGATTTGGCCGAGAGGGTGAACTCGAGCGTAAGTCCGGAGATTTGGCCGAGAGGGTGAACTCGGGCGCAAGTCCGAAGATTTGGCCGAGAGGGTGAACTCGCTCTTTATTATCATGTGCGTACTATCATACCTATTGGACAATATTATATATATATATATACATATATATATATATATATATATATATATATATATATATATATATATATATATATATATATATATATATATATATATATATATATCTTCTGTCCTCTGCCTAGGGTTTCGGTCAGAGTTATGGCGCATTTAATGCGCTGAATGCTTTTTCTGGGTGGCGGCGCTTCCTCTTACCTCGGGAAGCTGAAACGACTCCCTTGGGTGCTATAAGTTAGCTGCGGGGTTGGGCAGAGATCTCACTCGTTCATTTTGCCTTCTTCCTGCCTTCATCTCGGACCACCATAGCCATCCTTCGTCCTTTCAGTTCGGCAGCTCCTTCTGAATAGGTCGCGATGACCTCGTCGGACTCCTCGACTAGTGTCAGGGTCGTTTCTCCCTCGGGGTCGGGGGAGACAAGTCGGAGTGATCCTGAGGTTGGTTCCTCGGGAGCGTCTTTCGAGCCCCCGTCGTCTGTCGACATGAGGGTTCAGAGGGATTTGGAGGTCATGATGTCAGATCATGATCTCGACACGGCGGTGACTAAGGGGTCACTTGCCATGATTAGGGCACGGTACAGCATCCCGACTGAATACGGGTTGCATGTTTCAGAGCCGGGGCAGCGTCCTTATAGCTTGGACGTCCCCGGCATGTGCATCTCGGTAGATGCCTTGGAGGCCGGTCTTCAGTTTCCTTTGCACCCTCTGATTGAGGAGTGCCTGAAATGGTGGAGAATTTCTCCTAGCCAAGTAGCACCCAACTCGTGGCGTTACCTTGTGGTTTTCTTGGGTGAATGCTGAGGAGTCGGGATTATCCCGACTCGGGACTTGTTCATGGCGTGTTTTCGCCTATGCAAGAGTCGGGGCGGTTATTATCTTACCGCCCGAGTTGGTTTTAGGGTCAGCGGGGCACCTTCCAGTAACAAAGGTTGGAAGTCCCGCTATCTTTACGTTAGTGGTCTGGGTTAGGGATTCGGGCTCAGCTGGTCGGCTCACCCGATCGGCAACGCCCCCCCTTATCTGTCCGAGGAGGAGACCGTCCTGGTCGGCCGACTGAAGGAGATTCTTTCCTCTTCTCGTGCGATCAAGGAGATGACCGAGCTTTGGCTCGTTGAGGCGGGTTTGAGTCCGGCCTCTAGGGGTACTAGTATTTCGCTTTGCTCTAGCTTTATTAATTTCTTACTGACCTGTAAGTCAGGATGCAGACCGGATGGATCTCGGGGAGCTTCGCGGGATGCCGAGAGTGACTGGTGGAAAAGCTCCTCTGACCCGCCCCACCGCCCGTGAGGTCGGCGCGTCTCCCGCGAGGGAGGCTCCGAGGGCTTCGTCGAAAAGGCCAGCTCCCCCCCGACTGAACAGGCAGAAGTTGCGGGGAAGCAACAGAAGAAGACGAAAGTGCTGACGAGAAAGCACAAGTCCCATGTCGGCGAGGGGGGGGTCCCGCTCCTGCTCCAAGGGTAAGGAGCCTGCCGCATCGCCAGAGAGGCCGGAGGTACCTGCTGAGTCCGAGGAGGGGGCCGCTTCACCGGTCCACGAGCGCCCGAGGTCCATGAAGGACCTTTTCAAAACAAAGCTTCACAAGGGCGACCAGGGCTATTATGCCCTGCTAATGTCTGACCTGGGGCATCAAGACCCCAAGAAGGAGCTAAAGGCTCGGTGGGCGGGGCTGAAAAATTTGACGAAAGTGTGGAACAACTCGTCGGCAGCCGAGGAGTATGGAAGGGGGCTTCTCCATCCCCAACTGGCGCGGGAGCTGTACACGCTCCCCTTAGAGGTTCTGATGGCCCGAACCAAGGAGATGGTCCTGGTAAGCCTCCCGACTTGTGCCTTAGTAATGTGATTTTTTCTCCTCTGCTACATTCTAAAGGTTGTCCTTTCGTGCAGGGCCAACACTTCCAAATGGCATTGGTTGATCGGGTTCATGATGCGGGTCGGCTGATCACCTTCATGGACCATCGGGTCAGGCAGTTGCAAGAGGAGCTCGACGCCCTGAAGTCTAGGGGAGGACCCGAGGCGGTTGCCGAGGCCGAGGAACGCGCGTCCAGGCTGAGGGAGGAGCTCAAAAAAATAAAGGCCGAGGAGCTCCTCAGACGCGAAGCCTCGGAGAAAGAGCTGCAGGCGATACGGGGCCATTTGGGCGACGCCCAGTAGCTGCTGAAGGAGGCCCGAGCCAGGGCTCGGAGGATGGATGACGAGCTGCTGCAGGCCGTGAAGGACCTGGAGCATGCCTGAGCCGAACTACCGGGGCAGGCGGTCGCCCAGTACAAGGGGTCCCTCGGCTTCAAAGAGGGTCTGAAGCGGATGGGTCGGGTCACTTATGAATACGGGTATCGGGTGGCGCTGGCTCACTTTCGCGCCCGATACCCTGATGCCGACATTGAAGAAGATCCATTTACCATCTACCCCGAGGACGACTCAGTGCCGATAGAGCGACAACAGGATTTTGACGACTCGGTGCCTCCCGAGCCCTGATTTTGTTCTCCACTTCTTTTTTTTTTTTTTTTTTTGAAGCTTGTAACTCGGGTCGGGTAGCCCTCATCTTTGGTCCCGACCTATTTTGTACTGTTCCAAATCAATACAAGTCAAGCTATTTTGCTGATACCGTTGCATTTCAACTCGGTACAAGTTGCAATACAAGCCAGGTCATTTTGCTGACATTGTCATGCGTAAAATTTTCGCAAGTTTGTGATGTGCTAGGTTCTTGGCAGCACCCGTCCTTCCATTGTTGCCAGCGTATAAGTCCCGTCTCGGATAACATCGATAACTCGATAGGGACCCTCCCAGTTCGGGGCCAGCTTACCGCGGGACCGGGTCGGGTCGCTGACCTCGATCTTTCGGAGCAGCAAGTCGCCCGTCCTGACGTGTCGGCGGCGTACTCATCGGTTGTAGATTCTTGCGACAGCTCTTCTGTAGGCCAATGCTCGGAGATGGGCATCGGCACGCTTTTCCTCCAATAGGTCGAGGCTCCTACGGAGCTGTTGGTCGGACTCCTCCTGATGTTGGGTTTGGACTCGGAGAGTCGAAAAAACCACCTCGAGAGGTAGCACAGCTTCAGTCTCGAATGCCAGGCTGTACGGGGACTCCCCCGTCGGGGTTTTAGGAGTCGTTCTCAATGCCCATAGAACACTCGGGAGCTCCTCTACCCAAGAAGTCGTAGCGTTGGAGACCCTTTTCTTCAACCCTTCAAGAATGGCTCGGTTTGTTACCTCGGCTAGCCCGTTGGCTTGGGGATGGGCAACCGAGCTGAACTTCAGCTGGATGCGATAGCTTTGGCAAAATGTTTTGAACTTCGCATTGTTGAACTACGTGCCGTTGTCTGTGATGATGGCCCTAGGGAGGTCGAACCTGGTTATGATGTTCTTCCATACGAACCCTTCAACTTCTCTCTCGGTGATGGAGGTCAATGGCTCGGCTTCGAGCCATTTGGTGAAATAGTCGACTCCGACTATCAGAAACCTTCTCTGTGCCGAGGCTGGGGGGAAGGGGCCGAGGAGGTCCATTCCCCATTGGGCGAAGGGCCAGGAGCAGTCGGCAATCGTGAGTGGTACCATCGGTTTATGTTGGAATCGGGCGTGCTTCTGGCATGGCTCACAATTTTGAACATAAGCTTGGGCATCCTTTCGTAGTGTGGGCCAGTAGTAACCTTGCCCGAGGACCATGTGTGTCAAGGTGCGAGCGCCGACATGGTCTCCACATATCCCCTCGTGGATCTCAGCTAAGGTGGTTTGCGCCTCGGTCGGGTTCAGACAACGAAGTAGGGGTCGGCTGAAGCCTCGTCGATAGAGGCAGCCATCAACGATGCAGTACCATGATTCCATCCTTCTGATTCTTCGGGTAGCCGCCTTGTCCTCGGGGAGGACTCCTGCTTGTTTGAAGCGGAGGATCTCGTCGGTCCAGCCTCCGTCTTCCTGATTAACAGTCATCATAGTCGGACCGATGGAGGGCCCGATGGTCCTCACCATTGCTCCGATTGGTGTGTCGGTCACGCGGGAGGAAGCTAACCTGGCCAAGGTGTCTGCTTGCGCGTTCTCGCTATGAGGTACCTTGGTGATGGTACACCTTCGAAACCGAGCTGTCATCAGTCGTGCCTCGGCCAGGTATTTGATCATTGCTGCTTCCCGGGTCTCGAACGCGCCGTTAACTTGGCCAACGACGAGTTGGGAGTCGGTGAATATCTCGATGTCTTCTACTCCCAGCTCGGTCGCGACCTTAAGACCGAACAAGAGCGCTTCGTATTCGACTTCATTGTTTGTAGCTTTGAATCCTAATCGCAGGGCATGTTCATAGATGTGGCCGGAGGGGTCCTTGAGCACCAAGCCGACTCCTCCTCTTTCCGAGTTGGCGGAGCCGTCGATATGTAGAGTCCATCCAGGGTTTGGGTTTTCCAGGACTTGTGGAGGTGCGAGCTCCGAGAGGAAGTCCGCGAGCACTTGGCCTTTGATCGCCTTTCTTGACTCGTATTCGATATCGAATTTCCCTAACTCTACCGACCACTTGAGCATCCGACCCGCAACATCAAATTTGGAAAGGATCTGGCGCAAGGGTTGGTCGGTTATTACTTTGATGGGATATGTCTGGAAATACGGCCTCAGTTTTCTGGAAGCCAGGATCAGCGCCAAAGCTATCCTTTCTATGGGGGCATAGCGGAGCTCAGGCCCCGCCAGAACATGGCTAGTGTAGTAGATCGGCCTTTCCCCGGCTTTATCGAGTGTTACCAGGACCGAGCTGACTACCAGGTCGGTCGCAACGAGGTATAAGCTGAGGGGCTCGCCATCCTTCACTGAGGCTAGTTGCGGTAGGTTCTCGATGTGACTCTTGAGTTGGCGGAATGCTTCCTCGCATTCGGGGGTCCATTTGAAGTCTTTTGCCGACTTCAATGCGCGAAAAAAGGTAGAACTCTTATCTCCAGCTCGGGAAATGAAGCGGCTTAGGGCTGCTAACCTTCCCGTAAGTCGTTGGACCTCTTTTATAGTCCTGGGGGGCTGCATCTCCTGTATTGCTTTTATCTTGTCGGGATTGGCGTCGATTCCCCGTTGATGTACTATAAAGCCGAGGAACTTCCCGGATGTGATGCCGAAAGTACATTTCGCCGGGTTGAGATGCATCTTGTATTTCCTCAGCATGCGAAATGTCTCCTCCAGGTCGGAGAGGTGGGTCTCGGCATGCTGGCTTTTGACTATCATATCGTCTACATAAATCTCCATGTTCCTTCCGACCTGGTCCTTGAACATACGATTCACGAGGCGCTGGTAGGTCGCACTGGCATTTTTCAATCCGAACGACATCACCTTGTAGCAATATGTTCCATTATGAGTGATAAAGGTCGTGTTTCTTTTGTCTTTTGGGGCCATTTGGATTTGGTTGTACCCTGAGAAGGCATCCATGAAGGAAAGCAGCTGATGCCCCGACGTGGCATCCACAAGTTGGTCGATGCGGGGAAGTGGGTAGCAGTCCTTCGGGCAAGCCCAATTGAGGTCAGTATAATCAACGCACATTTGCCAATTTCCATTCGCCTTTTTGACAAGTACAACATTGGACAACCAGGTTGGGTGTTTCACTTCTTCGATAAGCTGTGCGTCCAATAGGCGAGTGACCTCATCTTCTATAGCCTTTTGTCGGTCCGGAGTGAATTTGCGCGGACGATGCTTCACAGGTCGGGCGTCGGGGGAGATGTTTAAGTAATGTTGGGCGATCTCTGGGTCGACCCCGGCATGTCGTTTGGGGTCCATGCGAAGACATCGTCGTTCTTTCGCACGAAATCTATCAGTTGAACTTGTTGATTCTCCGCAAGCTCCGACCCGACCTTTACCAGCTTATCCAGGCGGTTCTGGTCCAGTGACAGTTCTAGGACTCTTTCCGCGGAGTGGGTGTCTCGGGTGTTTTCTTCTGGACCTGGGGGCATGGCACCGAATGGTTCGGTTCTCGGCCTCTTGCACAACGTTGTCGCCGTTAAGTAACATTGCCTGGATTCCCTTGGGTCACTTCTGACCTCGCCGACCCCAGCTCGAGTCGGGAACTTCAAGACCCGGTGGTACGTTGACACGACCGCCCTGAGCCGATTGAGGGTCGGGCGCCCGATGATGGCGTTGTACGCAGATGAGAGCTTGACCACCATGAATGATACCAGCAGAGTCTTTGATCTCGGCTCCCCCTCGAACATGACAGGGATCGTGGTTGTTCCCATGGGAGAGATGGAATCCCCAGTGAACCCTGTCAAGGTAGATGTTAGGGGGGTGAGGTCTAGTCGGTCAATCCCAACCGTTGAAAGACATCGAAATACAGGATATTGGTCGAACTCCCCGTGTCGATCATGACCCTCTTGACATAGGTGTTGGCCATGCGGATTGAGATTACTAGCGCGTCATGGTGAGATGAGTGCTCCTCGTCTTCCGACCTGAATGTGACGTCGAGGTCTTCATGATGTAGCGGCCTCTTTCCGGCCTCGGATCGCGCGTATGCTTTTCGCACCGAGGAGCTATTGTCGCCTGATGCTGGACCGCAGAAGATGACGTCGATCTATTTTTCGACCGGGCCCTGCGGTCGGGGAGACAAGTCTCGGGAGGGCCGACCGTCTGGGAGAGGGGGTTGTTCGCGGACATATCACCGCAGGTGCCCGCGCCGGATAAGGTCTTCAATTTGGTACTAGAGGTCACAGCATTCCTCGGTGTCATGACCATATTCTCGGTGGAAGCGGTAGTACCTCCTCTTGTCGCACCGCTCGGGATGCGACTTCATCGGGCTTGATGCCTTCAAGAGCCCCTTTTCTCGTATTTGGAAGAAGATCTCCGTTCGGGTTGAGTTGAGGGGGATCGGGGGAGGTCTGGCTGGCAGCAAGCCCGACCTGTCCTCTCTTCTCTTCGGAGGTGGGGCTAGATGCCCACGAGACTGTTCCCCCCGGGAGCGTTTCGTCTCGTCCCGCTTGCCAGCTATCAGCGTCTCGGCCGCCACATATTGGTGCGCCCGTTGCAACATCTCGGGAAGAGTTGTTGGTGGTCACTCGATCAGCGACTAAAAGAACCTTGATGGCTTCAGCCCCGTCAGGAATGCTTGGATGGCCAGGGACGGATGGAGGTCGGGGATGCCCTGGACTTGTGATGTGAATCTTCCTACGAACTGGGAGAGGGGCTCGTCGCTCCCTTGGGCTATTCCGAGTGAGGCTGTGGTAGGCCTCGGGCGTGCACTTGCCAAAAAGTTCAACTCGAACTCTCTTGCCAACACGTCAAATGATGGTATGGACGCGGGTTTGAGATGAGCATACCAGGTTCTGGCCGATCCCCTAAGGGTGGTCGGGAAGGCTCGACACATCAGCACCTCCGAAGTGTCGTAAAGGGCCATTTGGGAGCGGAATGTGGTGACATGTTCCATCGGGTCGTCGCTGCCATCGTAGGGCTCGAGGGTTGGGAGCCTGAAGGTGGCTGGGAGGGGCTTGGACTGTATCTCGGGGGTGAATGAGGAGCCCTCTTTAGAGCTTTCCCCAGTCTCTTCTTTCGATCTGAGGACTTCCTTCTGGACTTCGTCAAGTCGCTCATGGACTCGACGAACTTGCTCCCTCAAGGAGTCCGTGGAGTCGATCGATAAGGTGTCGCGATCAAGTTCAGTCGGTGCTGGATTGTAAGAGCGACTTTGGGATCGGGTCGGCGTCGGGGTCAGCGAAGCTGGGAGGACCTCGGCGACCCGAGGTGGTGGCGCCTGAACGTCGGGCGGGATTCCCCGGTTTGGGGCCGTCGGTGCCTTCGTTTGCGGCGGTACCACCGGGGGGGGCTGGTTGGTGAGCCATTGAATGCACAAGCTGGGGTAGGTATGGGATTATGGTCTGCACCATCCCCGCTAGTGCTTGAACCTGGCTGGTGAGGCCGAGGAAAGCCTCTGTCGTGACCATGAGTGGCGCGGGGTTTGATGCGGGTGAGGGGAACCCCGGGTCGGTCATCATCCTCCAAAAATGGTTGGGGGTTGGCATGGCAGCCACGACCTCCTCCGCTGGTCGAGGGTGGTCAGGTTCCGTCTGGCGCTCCGTACCCGAATCCGTGAATGGGCGTTCTGGCGACATCAGGCCCTCCTTCTAGCGCCAAAATGTTAGTGGAGAATCTGGTGCTTGCCTAGTAGATGTGTTTGGCCTCCGAGTCTGCTGAGCAAGCAATCGCTGGTTCAGGCCCGTGTGCGCTAGCTCGCTCGTGGTCTCCTCGGTACGAAGTGGGAGCCCGCCCGGATGTGTAGTGATTCAGAGCTCGGCTTGGGAGGTCGACTGTTGGAGTGGTGGAGTCCGGGTGAAGAGGGAGTACTCCAGTTCGTGTCGGCCGTTGACTCCTGCAAGAAGGTCGGGTCGGGTAGGCCCTCGACGTGACCCCTCCGAAGATCAAGTTAGTTCGTGGATTGGTCTTTTTTTCATCCCCCTGCCCCGTAGAGGTGCAGGAGCTTTTATAGTGGGTGCTGTAGATCATTCGTACCTGATGACCTTACCGCATTTATGGCTTACCATGCCACCGTACCCTCCATCATGCTTGCCATCCTTGCAATGAGGCGTGCGTTTGCAGGTGGGGGGGTGCCGACCTTACCTGTGTCAGGTCGGCTGTACGACCACTGGCGCCCCCCGTATATCCGGCCGGTTACCTGCGTCGGGTCGGCCACGTCGGCGGGCCAGCTGTCCGAGAGTGTGATGACTTGGCAGCCAGGTTGGCATTTGTCGTATCAACATTGGCGATGGCAATGCTAGGGTTTTGGAATGCACCACTAGGGTTAGGGTGATGGTGAGGCACCACTGATTGCCAAGGCTCCATAGGGCTTTATCAATGATGACGATGACTAGCGGGAAGGAGGACAATAGTGATGACAACCTCTTGGGATGCTAGCAATAATGAGACTAGGGCTCTGTTGCATCGTTGATTCGAGGTTCCATAAGGCTTCGTCAATGACAATGACAACTAGTAGGGACGACGACGTCGATGACAAAGACCTCTTGGGGCATTGGCAATGGTGAGGTTAGGGCTCCATTGCACCACTAGGGTTAGGCCAACAAACCTTGGCTAAGGCTCTACATAGATGTTTTGATGGTGATGACTACAATGACCAGTAAGAAGGAGAAGGTTAGCGATGGTAACATGAACCGACATCCTATTGTATTCCTCGAGGTAGCACAAGATAATTTGGGGGTAATTAAGAGTTAATCTAGGCTTAAATTGAACCAAATCAAATAGTTAGACTTTTATTGAAGCCCGATTAAAAAAAATTAATTAAGCTAAAAAATAATTAGATAAATCGAGCCAATGTATATTCATTAATTTTTATAATTTTATTGAGGGTATGTTGGTTAGAGATTGAAAAAAGGAATGTGTAAAAATGTAAATATAGGGGTGCCATTTGCTAAAAGCCAGGTTGTTATTGGTACCATATATTTCTCAGTAAAAGCCCATCAATGAAATCCAAATGTCTTGTAAGGAAATGACGTTATATAAATATTAATGATTTCATGAAAATAAAGGACACAAGATTCAAACACAAAACTTAGACATCACAATGAAGACTTTGAATTGGGTTACCACAAATCCCAAAAAAATTGTTGCGGAAGGCTCGGAGTCTAATAGAAGGGGAAAAGTTAATATATGACAAGGGTTCTTACTTTAAACAATAAAATCATAGTTGGTTATATGAAACCTAGTCACAAGCATGATTAAGTTGATCCAATCAAACTACAACAGTAGATCAAAATTTATGGAACTCGGTTGCTATGACGTGGAATAATTGGATCAAATGATTCAGTCAAGATTTACTCTAGTGGCAGTAATTAATTTGCACACGAATTATTAACAAACTCAATTTAGTCCAAACATGTATGCCATCGGATAATGAATTTATAAATTATTGAGTCTCGAGTTTTTTTATGATAAAATCAATTGATGAGATTATAAACTAATAAACTTTGAAAAATAAGTGATGTAGAGAAAACTTCGATCACAGACACGAACCATCATAGGGTAAATTATTGAAATAGGAGAATCAAACTTTGAGTTAGAAAGTGTCATGTCAGAGATTGGATATCAGGCTAAAGGATTGGTCGACGTGCTAAAGGATGGACTTCGTGCCATGAGTTCGGGCATTGTGCCAAAATGTTAGTTATTGCATCAAAAGATTGGATGTTGTGGGAAGTCAACATGCTGATAGATTGAGTGATACGTCGAATGAAAAGATGATGCACCGAAGGTTCAGACGAAGTGTCAGATGATCATATGACATGTTAGAATGCTAGACAACGTCCTGAAAGATTCATGATTTATGAATGTTGAAATGTTGGACAACGTGTTGAAAGATTCATGATTTTATTATATGTGATTGGAGTGGTTAAGATTTGATCGTGGTCGTTCGAGATCAAATTGAGTTGGTATTAGGTCGAAGCCCATTGGGTTGAACTAAGGCTGAAATGGGCCTCTTCGAAGGCCAACCTGAGGGTGGCCTAGGAGGTGGTAACATTAGGCCCTAGCGGTAGTACTACTAAAGAGCCGAAAAGCACTGTTTGTGCTTTTTTGGGAGTTTCGATAATGGTACCGCCTAAGTCGGTGCTGGTACCACCCAAGTCGATGGTGGTACCACTAGAGCCCAGATTCCTAAGCTTTATTTCAGTAGTAATACCACCCGACGCTAATGGTAGTACTACCAAGTACCCTGAAATCTTAGGGGCTTAAATTTTTGGCTCCATTGTTGAAGCCTTTTGGGCTCTATAATTACCCTACTCATGCTTGCATGATGGAGCAAAAATTCTAAAGGGAAAAAGTATTGCAAACTCTCCTTGAGCATTGGTTGAGTCTCTTTTGATAGTAGATAAGATTTGCCCAACTCCACAAGGAAATCTCATTGATTAGTTGAGGAAAATCATTTTCCTTAAACCTGTATAAATAGAAGAGATACCAATGAACTTTCATCGGACTTTTTATTTTTACATTCTATTTTATCATGGTATCAGAGTTTCTCTCTCTTTAAAAGAGATTAACCCCTCTACCTTTGTGTTCAACGATAACTTCTCACCAATCTCTTCGGAGAAAGATGATGACATGCTGAAATTGACGAAGAAAGCTCGACGCTGCTGAGCTCAACCTCTTCTTCTCACCGAGCACCTTCTTCCTTCTCCAGCCATGCTTCAGCGGAAGCAAACATGTGGAGGAAGCTGTCAACCACCTGCAATACCTATTTCCTCCTTCCACCTCTTTGTTGGTGCTTCCCTACTAGTTCATTGCCCATGACCTAACGATTGAGAACATGGTGGGGCCATAGAAGCACTAGGCAGTGGCGCTCTGCTTTGATTCTGACCTCTCTGCTTTCTACCGCTGCGAGTTCTCTGGCTACCAAGAACACCTTGTGCTTCGATACCCCTGTGGCCCATGAGAACGCTCTAGTTCAACAACAGGGAAACCTTCCTCTACTACTCTTCCTTGCTGGTGCAACTCATTACTCACGGTGCCAGACTTCACGGATGGCATCCAGGCTGCTTTGTTCTTCCCAAACAGAGCTTCCTCACTGACCACACCTACCTGTTGATGCCTCTTCTCTATAGATCCTGTTGGGAAACCATCAAAGCATCACATACAGAGCATAAAGAAAAAAATAAAACATGTTTCCCATGTATATCAAGTCATCATGCAAAGATTGGTGTGTGAAAAATTCATAAAATCGAAATCATATATACATGAGAGATTGATTACTTAGGGAGATCGTATATCCCTGAAAATCCAAATCTAGATAGAGAGGACGAAGGAGCTTAAATGCCCTCATCTCTAGCGGTATCCACATGATGGATAATTATAGTGATGCTCCTCCAATCATTGCCCAAAAGCTCGTAACTCTTGCATAGAGAGAGAGAGAAGAGAATAGGAGGGGCGGCCAAAGGTGCATCATATCACTAATGTGCTGCCTCTGCCTCCTATTTATAGAGAGCCACCAAAAAACCCCTAATGGATCCTGCCTTAATGGGTATTGGATCTCCATCCAATACCCACTAGTATTGGATTATTGGATCTCTATCCAATAATCTCAACTGGCCTCTAACGGGCATCACACAATGAGCCCATCAATGTTGGGTCTCATCCAATGAGAACAAGGGCTAATTAGATAACTTGCATCAAATCTTCTACTCATTAAAATATCCACCGTATGTGTGTGACCCTCTAGGCCCAATGCCGAGCTTGCTGTGAATCCTACATATTAGAACTTCTTTTAACTCAGTGAATTGTTATCTCATAACAATTCACTCGACTCATTGACTATGGACGTACTAGGCCATTGTGCCATAGTCCCCAAACTGTATAGGAGATGTTATCCATTAGATCTATATCCTCAGTTACCGTATATCTATAATCCCTCATCCAACTCATATCCTAGAGATCGTATATTGAGTATGGTATTGTCAGGCCTCATATAGAATCTATCCTAGTCTCACTCTAATCAGATTCTCCCGGAGAACTTCTCTCTCAATCCGAATGACCTCAGCCAAGGATTTGTCTGAGTGATAACACATGGGATACTCCTCTCATAATACTGAGAGTGGATGAACCTTTAGTGACACTCAATTACCTTCGTAAGGTTGGCTACCAATCCCGATAATCGATTGTACCAGATTTGGAACTTTTTAAACCTGTAAGTCTAGTGTCAAAGAAATGAGTATTAAACAAGGTATCTTTGGTGTCTCAAGTCTAAGGACCAGATACACAACTAGGACTACAGAATCGTTGTCTAAGGATAGGTATCGTTAAACATCCAACATTTCACAAGCAGATCAATCAGTGAACTCATTCACTAATGAGCACCCGTACTGTATCCTTAGTGTTCCCATACAAGTAGCTCTGAGACCAGCCACCTCCATCATATGGACAAGTATACAATATACTGGTCTATCCGGTTATCTCAAAGTCCCTCTTGAGTAACCTATGATCAAATAATTTAGGATCAGTGTTTAAAGGTGAATTGGTATCATTATCATGATCCAATTCCCATTGTATAGAACCAAGGATATCATAATATTTATATTCAATAGATAATATAATATGAAAAAATATCAATAATAATCATAAGTAAAAAGATCGTGCAGCGTGTCACACGTGTAATCACTCATGTGATTAGCTTGTAGGGCACATGTAATAAGCAATCTCCTACTTGACCTAAAGCCAATCACCTATATGTCTGATCCCCATCAGACCCCATTGATGCTTAAACATAGTCTGAGTCAACGACTTTGTCAATGGATCTGCAATGTTATCTTTGAATGAAACTGTTCCCATTACTACATGTTTATAGGCTATGATCTCTCTAATCAGTTGAAACCTCCTCAAAACACTTCTGATGAGACCTGGGTTCCCTTGCTAGAGTTGTCGTCCCATTGCTGTCACTATATATGATAATCAGCACCTCACGGCTCGGTACGATTTCCAAATCTGCGATGAACTTCTTTATCCAGGCCCCTTCCTATGTTGCTTCTGTCGCAGCAACATACTTTGCCTCTGTGGTCGAGTCAACAATAGTCTCTTGCTAGGAACACTTACAGCTTACTGCTCCTCCATTTAGGGTGAATACATACCTTGAGTTTGACTTACTATCATCGATCAGACTCAAAACTCGAGTCCATGTAGACCTCAACCTGGAGGCTACCTCCTTCATATATCAATAAAAGATCCTTAGTCCTTCTCAAGTACTTAAGGATATACTTTAATGTCTTCTGATGTTTTAAACCTGGATCCACCTAATACTTGCTCGTGATACTCAAAGTATGTGCTATATTAGGCCTGGTACATATCATAGCAAACATGATAGACCCTATTGCTAAGCATAAGGTATCCTATAAATGTTTACCCTTTTTACAAGAATCTTTGGGGACATACTCCCAAAAAGTAATATTCCATATCTCATCAATATGAGACATCTCTTAGAATTTTCTATGCCAAACATTTTGATGATGGTGTCTATATACCTAGACTAGGATAAACTAAGAATCCTCTTTGATCTATATCTATAGATCCAGATCTCCAAAATATACGATGCTTCCCTTAAGTCCTTCATGGAGAAGTTTCTAGATAGTCAAGCCTTAACTATTGAGAGCATTCCTACATCATTCTCATGATTAGGATGTCATCCACATACAACACCAAGAAGGTGATAGCGCTCCCACTTACCTTATTGTATACACTAGGCTTATATTCGTTCTTAACAAAGCCATAAGATATGATCGCCTTATCAAATCGTATGTTCCAACTTTAGGAAGCTTGCCTCAGTCCATCGATGGACTAGAGGAACCTGCACATCTTATTTGGACTCTCTGGATACGAATCCCTCTGGATGTATCATATACACCACCTCCTCAAGGTCGCCATTCAGGAATGTAGTTTTTAAATCCATCTACCACATCTCATAGTCATAGTGTGCTATAATGACCAAAAGAATTATGATAAAATTTAGCATGGTTACAGGTAAGAATGTCTCATCATAGTCAACTCATTGCCTTTGATGATATCCTTTGCCCACTTGCCTTATCTTATAGGTCTCCACCTTTCCATCTATTTCGATCTTGTTCTTGAAAATTCATTTGCAACCGATGGGTACAATATCCTCAGGTGCATCCACAACATTCCAAACCTTGTTGAAGTGCATGAAATTCATCTCAGAATTCATGACTTATTGCTACTTCCCAGAATCTATACTTATAATAGCCTCCTCAAATGTTTGAGGATCATTATCCTGAGTGTCTTCTCTACTGATATGTCTCACATATCTCTCAGGAGGGTGGGATACTATACTAGACCTATGCAACCTGTATGCTAGGTATCTCAACAAACTCGAACTCTGGAATGGTACTTGAGCTAGGTTCTCCAACCTCGCTCAACTCTATCTCACTCACATTATTTCCACCAAGAATGTGTTCCTTCATAAGGAATACAACTCTCTTGGCAACAAAGACTTTCTAGTCCTCGGGATGATAGAAATAATACCCATAAGTTTCCTATAAACTTGCACCATTCTATCCTTGATTCCAACTTGTCAGGGTTGTGTCTCCTAACTTGGGCAGGGTAGCCTCAAATCTTAACAACCTTAAGATTAAGCTTCTTCCCTTTCTATTTCTCATATGGTATAGAAACTACTAACATAGATAAAACTCTGTTCAAAAGGTATGTTGTGGTCTCTGGGGCATATCCCCAGAATAAGATGGGTAGGTCAGCGAAACTCATCATGAACCACACCATGTCTAATAGCATGCGATTCCTCCTTTCTAATATACCATTGAGCTGAGATGTATAAGAAGGTGTCCATTGGGATAAGATCTCATGGTCCTTGAGCAAATGGGTGAACTCTGCACTCAAGTACTCTCCTCCTCAATCTGATCGAATAATCTTAATACTCTTTTCAATTTGGTTCTCTACTTGATTCTTATATTTCCTAAATTTTTCGAAGGCCTCAGACTTGTACTTCATCAAGTACATATATCCATACCAAGAGAAATCATCAGTAAATGTAATGAAAAAGGAGCAACCACCAATAGTCTAGAGAAATCGTCAGTACATATGTCCATACCTCATCTTGTTTCTTCTTGGATGTACTTACATTCATGATGCATGGAGAAGCGTCTAATACATATAAGCCATTAATCAAAGTCCCTCTTATGATGATCTCATCATCCAAAATTAATGAACTATTGTTCTAAAAAATTAGTTTATATCCATTGACTGTCAAACAAGAAATAAAAATAATATTTTTGATAATTGATGAAATATAATAGCATGCATCCAATACAATAGTAGCTCCACCAAGCAGATATAGGGTGGCCTCGCTAATGACAACTACAACAACTCTTGCTCCATTACCCATCTTGAGGTCTTTCTCGCCTCTGGCCAGTCTCCTAGCCCTAGCCAGAATCTACAACAAATTACAGATATGATAAGCACTCCCGGTATCCAATACTCATGTGTTATCATGAAAATCTGACAAATGAAGATTAATCATGAATGTACCTGAAGCTTCTCTGAGCTTTTGTTTCATATTCTCTGCAAGGTAATCCTTGTAGTTCCTCTTCTAGTGCCCATCTTTGCTGCAGTGGAAGTACTAGCCTTTATCCTTGGTCGGGTCTTTTTTGGCAACCTTAGCCTTACCCGGTTTGCCCTTACCTATGCCCTTCTCAAGGGTCTTATTAGCCTTCCTTTTCTTATTGGTCTCACCAACATAGAGAATTAGCTTCTCTTTCTTGTGGTGCTCTCAGCTTCCCTCAATATATTGAGGAGCTCAGGTAGAGTCACCTCAAACTTACTCATATAGAAGTTCATGATGAACTGTGAAAAGGAATCCGATACAAACTGAAGTATAAGATCAACACATAGGTAATCCTGTAGGACTATTCTTAGACCTCTAAGTTTTTCGATTCACTCTATCATCTTTAGGACATTATTCTAAATCGATGTCCCTTCTGTCATCTTAGCTCGAAAGAGACTCTTGGATAATCTTATATCTTTGAGTTCTTCCCTATTCCTCAAACACCTGACGAAGATGAAGAAGGATGAAATTAGCATTCATACTCTCATGTTGCATCTATAACTCGGGAGTCATGGAGGATAACATATAGCACTTTCCCATGGTGAAATCTTCTATATACTTCACATAGCGAGTGATCTCATTCTCGTTTGCCCCTTCCTCCGGCATGGGCACAATCATATCAAGGATGAATACAATTTTCTCCGCTGTGAAAATAATTCTTAAATTGGCGAGCCAATCCGTGTAGTTTGGACCAATAAGGCGGTTGGTATCAAGTATGCCATGTAGGGGTTTTGCAAGTGATATATTTCTGAAAAATAAGATGTAGTGTAAATTAATAACATGTAGATTTTATAGAAAATTAATTAAGATATGGAATTCTATCTTAATGTACTCTCACTATTTTCTCGACGAATCACGCGACACCTTCGACACATGAAAAGAAAGTCTTTGACAGAGTTCTAATGGGGATCAGGATCCAATCGGCGTCTTAGTGTAACCTCAAGGGACTTGACCAGTTACATTAAGCCTAAAAAGGTAGGCAACTCTTGCCGATTATAACTTGTGATTCCCATCATGTTCGACCTCTGAATCATCATGGTCTTAATCTCTCGATCAACCATAATATTCAATTAAGTCATCACCATCATTACTAGATGAGTCTGATTTGATGATATGCCCCCGAGCGACTCGACCAAACATATCATGTCATCAGGTCATCGATGACATCTCTATGTCGTAGGCAAGATCTTGATCATGAAGATCGGTGAGCCTCGAGGGACTAGACCAACTCAACCCAAAATTTTCTTACAACAATGGAAAGCTATATGGGTGAATCTTATTGCCTCATGCTTACCGACTTAATATTATCATAGGATGGGTTTTTTGTTTTACATCGGTGTCCTAATATGTCATGTCACACACATACATATTTAATATATATCTACATCACATGCAAAAAAAGAAAAAGAAAAAAAAATATATAGTAGGTGTATAATCACATATCACATTGTATGCCACACCAGATGATCGTGAACCATTATCGAATGTGATTAGGCTTGAGCCAAGGGGTCTAATCACTCACAATAGGATTTATACGTGTATCGACGCATCGCCATGCCTTGTGATTGTCCTTCTCATCATCATCAATTCCGTTGGATCCTCGGCGCATCACCATGCTTCACGATCAACCGCCACAACATTGTGGATCTCGCTGGCACCTCCATGCTCCTGTCGTTCCTCTTTGTGTAATTATAACATAATCACAAGTACATAGACTCAAAAATAAATGAGAAAAACGAAGGCTCGTAAGCCCTAATAATAATAATAATAATAATAATAATAATAATAATAATAATCACATACATCATAACACATGGCTTATGATCATCCGTCCATATCATACATCACTTTTACACACATCATCATGTATGACTACTAGATAAATAAAAATTAACTAAACTATTTAATTAATTATTTTTTTGGAAATCAAGATATGTCAGGAATTTCTAGAATTATTAAGGGCATTTTAAAATTCTAGATAAAAGGATAAATTCTAGAATTTCTCAAATTCTGAAGGGCAATATCATCCTTTTGACATGAAAAATCATAACCCTTTTGCCCCCTTCAAACGGGCTACCATGGTTACCCCTGCGTAGGCGGCAACCCATTGCCAACAGTGGCAGCCCCTGTCCACGGGCGGCTATTGTTACCTGCACGTGGCCACCTAGCCCACAGGCGACTGCCCCCGTAGGCGGGTGCCATGCCCATGGGCGCCGCCGCTACAAGGGACCAAGCAGCGGGTGACCACCCTTATTGGCGACAGCCCTGGCCGTAGGCGACTGCGCCTGCTGGCAACCGCCCTAGCCGTGGGTGGCTGCCCCTGCAAAGGGCCTAGTTGTAGGTGGTCTGGTGACCCTTATAAATGGCCTGGTCGCCCCTATAGGGGGCTTGGCCATGGGTGGCCACCCACTTCGCCGGCAGGCAGCTTGCCCGCGGGCACTGCATTCACTGCAATAATGCGTAGAACAGTTCTACGCGATCTAATCTCATCACGTGTAGTTTAAAAACTAATCTTTTACACGAGCAACCTGACTTTGATACCACTATTGGGAAACCCAGTGGGAGAAAGAAAAAATAAAATAGATTTCCCACGTATATCAAGTCATCGTGCAAAGTTTGGTGCATGAAAAACCTGTAAAATAAAAAACTATGATATGTGAGAGATTGATTACCTAGGAAGATTATATATCCCTGAAAATCAAAATCCAGATGGAGAGTATAAAGTTGGTTAAATGCTCTCATCTCTAGCGGTATCCACACGATGGATTGTTGTAGCGATGCTCCTCCAATCACAGCCCAAAAGTTCATAACTCTTGTACAGAGTGAGAGAGGAGAATAGGAGGGGGGCGACCAAAGATGTAGCCTATCACTAATGTGTCACCCCTGCCTCCTATTTATAGAGAACCATAAAAGAAATCCTAATTCAATCATGCCTTAGTGGGTATTGGATCTCCCAATTGCCCACTAAACTTAGATTATTGGATCTCTATCCAATACTTTCAATTAGCCTCTAATTGGGCCTCATCGCAAGGAGTCCATCAATGTTGGGTCTTATCTAATGGCTAATTGAATAACTCATATCTAATCCTCTACT
Organism: Ensete ventricosum; assembly: GCA_029747655.1. Lineage (NCBI taxonomy): Eukaryota > Viridiplantae > Streptophyta > Magnoliopsida > Zingiberales > Musaceae > Ensete > Ensete ventricosum. The sequence continues at coordinate 26,115,984 of JAQQAF010000003.1, read as the reverse complement.
CGATGAAACATCTACCATATATTTGTGACCCTCTAGGCCCAATACCGAGCTGGCCGTGAATCCTACATGTTAGAACTCCTTCTAACTTAGTGAATTATTATCTCATAACATTTCATTTGATTCATCGACTATGGACGTACTAGGCCACTACGCCATAGTCCTCAGATGGAATAGGTGATCTTATGTATTGGACTTGTCTGTCCTTAGTTACCATGTATCTATAGTCTTTCATCCAACTAATATCCTAGAAATCATATATTGGGCATAGTATCGTCAGGTCTCATACGGAATCCGTCTGAGTCTCAATCTGATCAGATTCTCTCGAAGAATTTCTCTCTTAATCCGAACTGTTAGGACCAAGTTGGCACTAAAAGGGGAGAGGTGAATTAGTGCAAGTGTAAAAATACACTTTTCATAAGAGTTTCTCACTTTCCTTAGACTCACTTTTACACTTTGAATTACTCAAGGGAAACTCTTAAACTTTATAATATTTTTGATAAGAATTTTCTTCCTTTTTCGTTCACCACCCTTCTCCAAACAAGAAAATTTAGGATATTTATAGACCCCAATTGGCTTCAGATTGAAGCTAAAATTCAAAGCTTTCGGTAAAATCGGGGTACGGGTGGTATTACCGTCGGCACCGGTAGTACTACTACTGAAAGCACCCTGAAAATAGGATGGTGGTTGTACTACCACCACTTGGGCGGTACTACCACTGACTTGGGTGGTACTATCATCTCCCACTGGTGGTACTACTGTTAGGAATCCCATAAAAGTATATTTTTTCATACTTTGGCATACTTGACTTATACCTTTATGTGACCCCTTCCCAGGTCAACCAAATGAGCTCAACCTGAGTTCAAACATAACCTAAAGTGGACTCGGTACCCTCACATGAAGTTAATTTGGATTCCTTTCAAATCTAACTCAATTTGGACTCTAAACCAAACCGATGCTAACTATGACATGCTAAGGTATACAAATACAATCAACTTGACCAACGTGTCAAGTGACCTTCCCAACTCCCAGTGATCTTCCCAGTAACCTCAAGCGAACTCCCGACGAGTTTCGGTTATCTTCTGGCAAACCTCCAGTGCATTCGCGACAAGCTCCCGATCACCTTTAGTGAGCTCCCGATGAACTCCTGGCGAACTCTCAATCACCTTCGGTGAGCTCTCGATAAGCCCCTGATAACTTTGACGAGCTCCAACAATCTCTCGGTGAGTTCCCACTGCATCGTCCGAACCTCGACCTGATGCCTGAACTTGACTCTGGCCCAACATATGATTTTATTGCCTTGTCGTGGTTAATCCTGCATCATTCATCTCTAACACACATGTTAGATCAAACACCCATCAATTGATTTCATCATCAAAATCCAAGATTCATCACATATAACCCCGACCGAGGATTTGTCTGAGTGATAACACATGAGATATTCCTCTCATGACATCGAGAGTGGATGAGCCTCTATTTACACTCAATTGCCTTCGTAGGGTTGGCTACCAATCCTGATAACCAATTATACTGAATCTGGAACTTTCCAAACCTATAAGTTTGACGTCAAAGAAAGTAGTAATCAAACAAGGTATCCTTGGTATCTTAAGTCTAAGGACTAGATACACAAATGAGACTACATAATCACTATCTAAAGATAGGTATCATTAACCATCCAACTTTTCATAAGCAGATCAATTAGTGAACTCATTCTCAAATGAACACTTGTACTGTACCCTTGGTATCTCCACACAAGTGGCTATGAGACCAGCCACCTCCATTATATGGACAGGTATGCAGTACACTGGTCTGTCCGGTTATCTCGATGTCCCTCTCGAGTAAAATATGATCGCGATAATTTAAGATCTGTGCTTAAAGATGAATTGGTCTCATTATCATGATCTCATCACTATCCAATTCCTATTGCATAGAACCAAGAATATCACAATATATATATTCAATAAATAATATAATATAAGAATATGCCAATAATAATCATAAGTAAAAAGATCATGCAATATGTCACACGTGCCATCACTCACGTGATTAGCTTGCAGGGCACTTGTAAATAGCAAATCCGGCCACGATCTCTCAAATCCCTATTGGAATTCATCGACCCCTACCGACTGTTGCCTCTTCTCTGTAGATCCGACCATGATCTCTCTAGTTTATGTTGGAATTTGTCAACCCCTACCTCCTACTGCCTCTTCTACATAGATCCAGCCACGATCTCTCTAGTCCCAGCTGGAATTTGTCGACCCCTATCAGAACCACTCTTTTGATCGACCTCTTCTCGCCAAATCTATGTATTTCTCCGCCTTTCTATCATAGTGACAGCTTGCAGGTGTGATTAGAAGGGAACTGGTGCTTGAGGCAAACACTTTGGTTGCAGAACTTGTAAGTGTTGTTGTTGGAAATTGTCAGCACCTCTTTGTAGCGTTTCACAAGGCACCTAGGCTTATGTTTCTTGTTAGGTCATAGGATCCTGACTTCTCATGCTGCTCCAGCATAGCCTCCTCCTCCTCCTTTGTAACTCCTATCCCCCAACAATAGCTTACTAGCAAAATCTCTCAGTTCCATAGTTTAAAGAAGTGTTCTTTTCAGTGCCAATATCTGAGAACCACTGTCGACCCCTACACTGCTTGGGCGGCATCGCCTGCTCTGATGATCGCATCACTACTATCCAGAACAATGCCATCACTACATGGCCACCTTCCACCTCCCTATTGAAGGCATCACAGGCTATTGTTGCTGGTTAAAAGGTCTGTCGTTCTTTTTAGAATTTTAAAAATACCCTTAACAATTTTAGAAATTCTTGACATATCTCAAATTCTAGAAAAATAATTAATTAAATAATTTAATTAATTATTATTTATCTAGTAGCCCTACATGATGATGTGTGTACATGTGATGTATGATATGGATGGATGATCATAGACTATGTGATATGATGTGTGTATATATGATTATTATTATAATTAGGGCTCACGAGCCTCTGCCTTTCTTGTTTATTGTCGGGCCTACGTGCCTATGATTATGTTGTAATTACATAAAGAGGTGCGGCTAGAGCTTGAAGGTGTCAACGGGACCCATGATGCTGTGACGGGCGATCGCAACGCATGGAGATGCGCTGAGGATCCGACGAAACCAATGATGACGAGAAGGACTATCACAGGGCATGGAGATGCGCTGATATACAGATCCTATTATGAATAATTAAGCCTAGTGGCTGAGGCCTAATTACATTAGGTGACAATTCATGATTATCCGATGTGGCATTCATATGTAATATGCGATTATACACCTACTATATATATATATATATATATATATATATTTGTATACGATGTAGATATATATTAAATTTGTATTTATGACACGACATATTAAGAGACCAATACAAGACAAAAATCCCTCATACGATAATATTAAGTCGGTGAGCATGAGGCAATAAGATTGACTCACGTGGCCTTCCATCGTTATAAGAAGAAATTGAATCACGATATAGGTTGAGTTGGTCGAGTCCCTCGAGGCTCACTTATTTATGTGATCGAGATCTTGCCTACGACATAGAGATTTCACTTATGATATAAGGACATAGTATGTTTGGTCAAGTCTGTCGAGGGCATATCATCAAATAAGACTTATATAGTAACGATGGTGATGATTTAACTAAATATCATGGTTGGTCGAGATGTCGAGACTAAAATGATTCGGAGGCCAAACATGATGGGAATCATAAGGAGTTGTGATTGGCAAGAGTTGCCGACCTTTTTGGGCATAGTGGGATTGGTCGAGTCCCTCGAGGTTACACGAAGATGTCGATTGGATCCCTATCCCCACTAGAAGTTTGTCTGAGACTTTCATTTCACGTGTCCAGGGTGTCGCGTGATTCATCGGGAAAATAGTGGGAGTACATTAAGATATCTTAATTAATTTTTTATAAAATCTACATGTTATTAATTCACGCTACATCTTGTTTATCATAAAAATATCGCTTGCAAACCCCCTATATGGCATACTTGATGTTAACCGCCTCACTAGTTTGAACTACACGAATTGGCTATATAATTTAATAATTATTCTCACGATGGAGAAAATTATATATATCCTTAACATGATTGTGCCCATTGTCACAGACTTAGCTGGTTTTGCCTAAGTCGTGCAGCTCTTTTGCGAGTCCGTTCGCAAAGGTCAGCCTCCTCGAAATCTCCTAGTGTCTCTTAGGACCTACAAAAGAGAAAACGAGTTAGAGGAAGCTCTTCCTACAGGATCTACAAGCAATAGCTTTAGCAAACACTTTATATAGCCAATAAAATTATAACTATAGACTTTACAAGTTCTGAACGGTTGCACATAAAAGATAATGGTCCATTACAGACCGAAGTCCCCACAAGTGCCTACATGACACAACTCTTATTTACAAGTCGACACCAGCCACAAAAGCTAACCAAACTAAGGCTGCCAAGCCTAATGCAAGCCCACTACTTATTGTACAAACAATGTACAAAAACCGAAGGATACAGATAAACATGAGCATTACATCAAATACCTTATTTATATTTTTGTCCATGACATTCTCCCCCACTTATTCCTTTGACATCCTTATCGAAGCCGCTATAGACGCTACATCTCCTCACCTTTTGTTGAATCTTCAATCTTCAGCTTTAGCTGCAACACACCACTTGGCTGCTAACTGCTCTCTGTCGCTGTGGTTAAGTAGTCAAACTTTGATCCTCTAGGCTGCTTCAACTCACCAATGACTGACTCTTATGTGGGGTTGGCTGAGCTGTGCTGATCCTTGTGATTTCTGTGGATCCTTCTAGAGAAAAAAAAGACCTTCCTTGTAATGTGCTAGTATTACAATTGTCTCATGTTGCATAAACTTGATGGATGCTTGCTGGAGCATCAACAAGCATCGCTTCGTAGACTTTGAAGCTTTTGAGGTCCTTTCTCCATAAGATTCACTCAATGATCCTTCTTCAACTTTAGTTGTTACTTCTAAGTAGGTTCACATCACTCCCACTATCGATTGATATTCTATTGGGAAATGAAGCGGATAATCTACTCTCAATAGTACTGATCACCAACAGTGAGGATTTGACAACTATTGTCTTCCATAAGCTTTCCTCAAAGGGTCACTGAACTTGTGTAGAGTTCCTTTGCTGGATAAACAAGAGAATCGAGGTACTAAGTTTCTCCCATTTTCTTTTGAATTGAGAAGGCAAATGTTACTTGATTTCGCTTACCTCCTCGAGGTATGAGAACTGGGGTACTTGGTTTCGCCCATTCTCTTAAGCTGAGAAGACAAAGGTTACTTGATTTCGTCCGCCTCCGCGAGGTTGTACTTCATGTATCGAGCTAGTTACTAGCATTTCGCCTGCTCTTTGCTCACACTTCCGAAGCACTTGAAGTGTTTACACTCCTTATGTTGAGTTAGCTATTATAATTCGCCTTCCCACTGCCATCAAACTTTCAGAATGCAAGAAGTTTTGTCAGAAAAGAGCAACAGTTTACCCCAACTTGGAGTCCCCCAACTTGGAGCTAGTCTTTGATAGTTCTGGTTGCCTATGGGATTGTACCATCTTCTCCATCACCTTTACCGCCTACTCCTCTGAGTAGAAAAGGTACAGTATCATGTACTGCCTACTTTGTTCCTTGGTCGAACACTCTTGCATCAACCCGAAGTCCCTCACTTTCGGCTATCTTTATGAGAAGCCCGTCGACACTGGTCTTATGAAGTTCTTTGACCTCTACTCTTCCACCCTGTCTTGGTACATGGAGTTTGCCTTTGCATTCTCCACCTCCTCGACCTCTTTTACGACCAACGCTCTCCCTCAATGAGAGCAAGGGATCGATGACTCCACGGAAGTCCCGCCTTTGCGGTACCTGGCGCTGCCAGCCCATGACCCTACTATCTGTTGCCTTATCTCTACGTCCCTTTCTTTGAGATTGGTAGGTCCACCTCTATGACACTATGACACTCCTTCGAGTTCACCTCATTTCTGACCGATACTTTGCTTTTGGGTAGCTGAGCCCCTCTGGACTCATCATTGCTTTCTCGCCCTTTCAATCACCTGCTTCAACACATATGTATTCTCCTAATAGTTCTCCTTGGTTGATGGAAAGACAGACTACAACTCTCATGCATGGCTTGATAGGACTCCAGCAAGGTCTTTAAATTTCCATTTGAGGTGGGATACCTGGCGGATCAAGTGTAATCTTGATTTGGTGCGCAATTTTGATCTCCAGGTTAGGGCCCTAATGTGATCCTCAATTTTGTAAGGGCCAAAGAAATAGGGAGACCACTTTATTAAGGCTCGAATTTCCTGCTGATCGAGCTGGAGGTGTAGAAAAACTCGATCTTCAATTTTTCGTCCATTCTGAAGTTTGTCGGGAGGTTGTTTCTTCTTTGCATGTGCTGCAATATGGTTAGTCTTTAGTGATAGCCAATCTTTCTTTTGGAATAGTGAATGCCCTCTGGTATGATTCAGGATGATGAGAGCCCAATCTGACATGAGTATAGATTGCAATTCTTCTAGTTTTACTTCTCTTTCATGCCATGGACTTATATCTAGTCATATTTTAAATTTGGTAGTAGTTAGTATCCCCTGTAAAAACCTCATGTGGAGTGTGGGGGAAGCCTCCGTGTAAATTAGGAATCGACCATCTTACATAAGAATAGCTTCAATTCTAACTCTTGACGTATCAGCCTCAATGACAAAAGTGCGACTGAAATCGAGTAGCGCTAGGACTGACATTGTCGTCATGGCTGTCTTGAGTTGTTCGAAAGCTGCGGAGGCTTTATCCCACCACAACAAGGAGTCTTTCTTCAGTAAGGACATGAGTAGGGCACTGATCTTGCCATAATCTTTCATGAAATTTTGGTAGTAGCCTGTGAGTATAAGGAAATCGCGTAGTGATTTTACGTTTGTAGGTCTCGGCCATCCTTGCATTGCCTCGATCTTTATTGAGTCCACTGCCACTTCATCCTCTGATATAATGTGCCCAAGATACTCCACTTTACGCTGTAAGAAGCTACACTTTGACTATTTAACATAAAGAGTATTCTCCCGAAGAATCGTTAGAACAGTTCGTAAGTGCTGAAAATGTATATCAAGCGTAGGGCCATAAATGAGAATATCATCAAAAGATACCAATACGAACATGCATAGAAAACTCTGGAAGATGTCATTCATCAGGCTTTGGAAAGTAGAAGGAGCATTTTTAAGTCCAAAAGGCATTACCAGAAACTCGTAGTGGCCGTTATGCATGCAGAATGCAGTTTTTATAATATCTTCAGTGCATACCCGAATTTGATGGTATCCGGATCGAAGATCCAATTTAGTGAAGACTCGGGCTCCTTTTAGTTCATCCAAGAGTTCATCTACGAATGGGATAAGATATTTATCCTTGACGGTGATGCCGTTTAGAGCCAGGTAGTCAACGCACATCCGCCATGTATCATCTTTCTTGTGCACTAGCAACACTGGAGAGGAGTAAGGGCTGCAATTCGGTCGAATCACACCAGTGTCAAGCATCTCTATAATAATGTTCTTGATCCCATCCTTCTGCAAGTGAGGATAGTGGTATGGTTATAAATTTGCTAGAGGTTTGCTTGGCAAAATAGGAATACGGTGGTCATGCGACCGGTTAGGGGACAGCCCACGCGGCTCCAAGAAAACATTCACGAATTCATTCAGGCAAAGGGCAAGCTTAGGATATGAGTTTTATACATTCTCCCCCGTAGATGGCTGCTGAATATGCATCAATAATCTACCATATGCTTTGTGCAAAACTTTCTCCATTCGTTGCGATGAAATGGTGGAAATTTGGCTATCGTGCTTGCCTCGTAACGTGACATGTCTCCCTTTGTAATAAAATTTTATGATTAATTTAGAAAAATTTCAGGAGATATCACCTAGTGTTGTGAGCCATTCGATCCCGAGTATGGCTTCATTATCATCGATGGGTAGGAGGAAGAAATTAGCTACCACTTCTTGGTCTTGGAGGAGTAGTTTCACTCGCGGGCACCGTTGGTCGTAATTAAATATTCGATCGTTGGCGACCTTTACGTTGAACTTATTGTAACCTTCAATTTGAAGTGCCAAACGTGCAGCAACCTTACTATTGAGGAAGTTATTGGTGCTGCCCGTGTCGATGAGAACGGTGATGTGTTGCTGCTTTAGAAGTCCAACTTTCATCATCTACGGGTTCGAGTAGCCGACCAATGCGTGCACTGCATAGTCGACCGGTTGGGACTCTTCCTCCATGGCTTCTTCTTTAGGTTCAAGGGTTTCTTCAGATGTTTCATTGTCCTTATCCTCCGTTGGTTCAATCACGAGGAGTCGGCCCTTTTTGTAGCGATGTTTGCGGCTCCACGGTTCGTCGCAATGCGAACACAACCCTTTGGCTGATCATTCGTGAAGCTCGTATCTTGTCAACTTTTTTTGTGCAGGGGCTTGGATGGCAGTAGAGGGGGTAGTAGGCCTCGGCATGGTTGGTCGGGGAGCAACCCTTGTCCTTTGTACCTCATGCTTCAATTGTTCTTCCTGGAAACGTGTGAAGGAAATCACTACCATAAGAGTGTACGATTGCCGCACCTTTACTTCTCCTCGGTTTCCGACTTTAGGCCCTCGATAAAACTACTTAAAAGTTGTTTCTCAGACCAATTCTCAGTTTGGTTAGATAAATGCTCAAACCTTGTTTGATATTCTTGTGTTGTAGAGGTTTGACGAATCTTTGCCAATTATCCATCGATGTTGTCGAAATCAGTTGGTCCGAAGCAGTTTAGTAGTCCTTCCTTGAATCGCTGCCAAGAGAGTCCTCCATGGGTGTGCTTAAACCAATTAAATTACTGAATAGCATCTCCCTCGAGGTGGATGGCAGCAATCTCCACCCGTGTGGCGTCGGCGGTTCGGTAGAACCGAAAATAGCGCTCCGTGCGCGAGATCCACCCGATCGGCTCTCCTTCCCATCTAGAGAAGTCAACCTTCATGTGTGGATTATTGAGATTAGAGGTGATGTGGCCATGTTCTTGAGGATTGTCTCGCTGATCTGAAGTTTATCCGTGTTGTGATTTCCTCGGGCTCGACGGTCGGCCAATGCTGAATTCGGTGAAAAGGGATCGCATATTCTCTTCCATGAGGTTTTCAAAGGCTTCAAGGTTTGCATCGATAGCCTCCTCTAATGCCATAGTATACACCTCTAGATCTGTAATATTGAGATCTTTTTTCTATTATCGGGTTAGAGGCACAGGAATTTTGGAGAAGGGGGTGGCCGGTTGGAAGGTGAATCGGTTTGGATGGAAGTAGGCTACGGTTTAGAGTAGATTTGGGAGGCTGTTTGGTTTTGGTTTAGGGTAGGGTTTTTGGTGAGGATGGAAGGGTTTTGAGATGAGGAAAAGAGAGTCCAAAATCTCACAAAAAATAGCACTCAAATCTGATAGAATTCGGTGAAAAAAAGTGCTGCGATGTGCTGTCCTGCTGAACCGATTTTACGTTGGAGAAACAATGAATTCTCGACATAAATTCTAGAGGAAAATTCAAGAAAATTATGCAGAAACCCTTGGTTCAGATGTTGTTAATACCAATAAAATCTTTGACAAATTTTTTCAGCATAACAGTAGGGAAATAGGGCAAAAGACGAAAGGCAGATTCCTTCGTCGTAAAATTCCAGAACTGCATGATGGTCAAAGATTACACAAGAAAACCAGTTCTAGTAGGAGTTTCTTCGAGAAATCAAATCCAGATGAAATCCAACTTGATCTTGAGAATTGTGTAAAAATTTCGGCTAGAAAGGAGAAGGAATAAGCCAGTTTCAAGAGGCAAAAATATGGCTGAAAATTTTTGCAGCGTTCCACCTTCGTAACAATGATAACGTTTGCGACAAACGAAATTTGCAGCGGATAAAATTTGGGAAAAATCATTAATATGTAAAGTAAGGAATCTTGCAGTATTGAAGAGGCATGGATGATAAAAAAATACCAAATTTCTAGATCAAACGCGGGGGTAGTGGCAGACTGATTTGATCTACGGCTGGGGTGGAAGGTGGAGGCGCGTGTCACAGCAATTGTGGGAATTGCTTGGGAAGGTGGAGGCCGCTGAGATGGCTACAGGGGCAGCAAGATCGCTGCTTTGATACTAGATGATAGAACCCCAAAAGGAGCTCTATAGATTTTGATCCTTGAGGGGGATCAACCCTTGGAACACTATAGGGGCTCCTCCCTCCTAGATTCGACACAAGGCTGAAATAAAATTGATGATTGCTTGATTCAAGAGGGTGGGCGGCTATATCTTTAAATAGGGATCAAAACTTTGGCCTAAGTGGGTGCTTGCCTAAGTATAATTACCCATTTACCCCTCCTATAGTCAACCTGCCTTAATAGGAACAGAAGGCGGCTACTAAGCCCTAAGGGCTAATCTAAACCCTAGTCACACTCTTTTATAAGATAGGAGTGGCTTTATTATAATCTAACAGAGTTTTTATTGACTAGTACTAAGATGATTAGGACTCAACTCTGCTAGAGTCATATCAGTCGACCAGGGTCTACCCCTGCTTAGGTTAGTTATAGAGCCAATCTAGCTGCCACCTGTTCCTACTTAGGCAGGTCGGCTATAGAAGGGGCAAAAGAGTAATTTTACTTAGGCAAGCACCTCATGGACTAGGGTTTAGAGCCCTATATAATGATGTTGCCGCTCCCTCTCTTTTATCAAGCTATTATCAACTTTGATTCAGCCTTATGTCGAGTCTAGGAGGGAGGAACACCTACAGCATTCCAAGGGTTGATCCCACTCAAGGGTCAAAATCTATAGAGCTCCTTCTAGGGTTCTATCATCTAATATTAGAGCCGCATTCTTGCTACCCTATAGTTATCTCTGTCGCTTCCACCGTCGCCCACCAAGTCGCAGATCTATCAATCTACTGTCGTCCTTTGCGTCAACATCTAAAAATTTGATATATTTTTATCACCCACATCTCTTCAATACTACAAGATCCTTTACCTAACATGTTCAAGAATTTTTTCAAATTTTATCCACTGTAAATTTTGTTCATCGCAAACGTTATCGTTGTTGCGAAGGTCAAACACTACAGAAATTTTTAGCCGCTTATTTACCTCTTGAAACTAGTTTATTTCTTCTCCTTTTTGGTCATAATTTTTATACAATTCTTTAAATCAACTTAGCTTTCATCTAAGATTGATTTCTAAAAAAAAAATTCTTCTGGAACCAGTTTTATTGTGCCTTCTTTCATCATCATGCAGTGTTGGAATTTTACAATGAAGGATCTGCCTTCCAGCTTTTGCCCTATTTCCCTATTGTTACGCTGTGAAATTTTGTCAAAATATTTAATGGTATTTACCACATCAGAACCGAGGGATTCTATATATTTTTCTTGAAATTTCCTCTAGCATTTATGTCAAGAATTCATCATTTCTTCGACATAAAATATGTTCAACAGGATAGCACATTGTAGCACCTTTCTTTGTCGAATTCTATCGGATTTGAGTGTTGTCTTTTGTGGGATTTCAGACTCTCTTTATCTCATCTATAAATCCTACCATCCTCACCAAAAATCCTTTCAAACTGCACCCTAAATCGATCCCAAACAACCACCCAAATCTGCCCTAAACCGGAGCCTACTCCTATCTAAACCAATCCACTCATCCAACCGGCCATCCCCTCTCCAAAAATTCTGATGCCACTAACCTGACAACAAAAGAAAGATCTCAATATTATAGATCTAGAGGCATATACCATGACATCAGAGGAGGCCATCAATGCCAAGTTCGAAGCCTTTAAAAGCCGCAAGGAGGAGAAGATGCGATCCCTTTTCTCCGAATTCAGTATAGGCCGACCATCAAGTTCAAGGAAGTCACAGCATAGAGAGACTTTAGATCGGCGAGACGATCCTCAAGATCTTGGACACATCATACCTGATCAGAATAACTGACGCAAGAAGGTGGACTTCCTAAGATGGGAAGAAGGAGACCCGATTGGATGGATCTCGCGCGCGGAGCGCTATTTTCGGTTTTACCAAACCGCCGATGCTACACGGGTGGAGATTGCTGCCATCCACCAAAAGAGAGATGCTATTTCAGTGGTTCAATTGGTTTGAGCACACCCATGGAGGTCTCTCTTGGCAACGATTCAAGGAAGGACTACTAAACCGCTTTGGGCCAACCGATTTCGACAACATCGACTGACAATTGACAAAGATTCATCAAACCTCTATAATACAAGAATACCAAATAAGGTCTGAACGTTTATCTAACCAAACTATGATTGGTCTGAGAAACAACTTTTAGGGACTTTTATGGAGGGCCTAAAGCCGGAGATTCGAGAAGTAAAGGCGCAACAATCGTACACTCTTATGGCGGTGATTTCCTTCGCACGCATCCAAGAAGAATGATTGAACCACGAGGTATGAAGGACAAGGGTCGCTTCCCAACCAACCATGCTAAGCCCTTCAGCCCCCTCTACTGCCATCCGAGCCCCCACACCAAACAAATTAACAAGAGACGAGCTTCATGAATGTTCGGCCAAGGGGTTGTGTTGGCACTGCAATGAACCGTGGAGCCGAAAACATCGCTAGAAAAAGGACTGGCTCCTTGTGATTGAACCAATGGAGGATGAGGACAACAAACCATCGGAAGAAAGACTCAAACCTAAAGAGGAAGCCACAGAGGAAGAGCCCTAACCGGCCGACTATGCAGTGCACGCATTGGTCGGCTCCTCCAACCCGTAGACGATGAAAGTTGGAGGATGTCAAAAACAGCAACCCATCACCATTCTCATTGATATGAGCAACATAAATAACTTCCTCAACAGTAAGGTTACTGCACGTATGGCGCTTCAAATTGAGGGTTACAACAAGTTTGATGTAAAGGTCATCGACGAACGAATCCTCAATTGCGACCAACGTTGCTCGCGGGTGAAACTGCTCCTCCAAGACCAAGAAGTGGTAGCTGATTTCTTTCTCCTACCCATCAATAATTATAAAGCCATGCTTAGGATCAAATGGCTGACAATGCTAGGTGATATCTCCTAAAATTTTTCTAAACTAATTATGAAGTTTTATTATAAAGGGAGATAGGTCACATTATGAGGCAAGAGCCATATTTCCACCATTTCGATGCAACAGATAGAGAAAGTTTTGCACAAAGCACATGGAGGATTTTTTATGCATATCCAGCAGACATCCAAGGAGGAGAACATGCAAAATTCAGATCCTAAGCTTGCCCTCTTATTGGACGAATTCGTGGATGTTTTCACGGAGCTACGAGGGCTGCCCCCTAATCGATCGCATGACCACCACATACCGATTATGCTGGGCAAACCTCCATTAGATTTGAGACCATACCACTATCCTCACTTAGAGAAGGATGAGATTGAGAATATCACTAAGGAGATGCTCGACACCGAAGTAATTCGATCAAACTGTAGCCCTTACTCTTCACCGGTGTTGCTAGTGCGCAATAAGGATGGTACGTGACGGATGTCCGTTGATTAGCGAGCTTTGAATGCCATCATCGTCAAAGATAAATATCCTATGCCAGTCGTAGATGAGCTCTTGGATGAATTAAAAGGAGCTTGAGTCTTCACAAAATTGGATCTCCATTCTGGTTACCACCAGATTTGGGTATGCGTTGAAGATGTCTCAAAAACTGCATTCCTCACACATAACAGCCACTACGAGGTTTTGGTAATGCCTTTTGGACTTACAAATGCTCCTTCCACTTTTCAAGCCAGATGAATGACATCTTCCGGAGTTTTCTATGCAAGTTCGTGTTGGTATTTTTTGATGATATTCTCATTTATAGCCCTATGCTTGATATGCATTTTCAGTACTTACGAACTGTTCTAACGATTCTTCGGGAGAACACCCTTTTTGTTAAATAGTTAAAGTGCAACTTTTTTATAGTGTAAAGTGAAAAATTTAGGGCATATTATATCAGAGGATGGAGTGACAGTAGAGCCGACGAAGATCGAGGCAATGCAAGGATGGCCGAGACCTACGAACATAAAATTGCTCTGTGGCTTCCTTGGACTCACGGGCTTCTACCAAAAATTTGTGAAAGATTATGGCAAGATCAATGCCCCACTCACATCCCTACTATGGAAAGACTCCTTCTTGTGGTCGGATAAAGCCTCTGCAGCCTTCGAACGACTCAAGATAGCCATGACGATGACGCTGGTCCTAGCGCTACCCGATTTCAGTCGCACATTCATCATTGAGGCTGACGCGTTAGGAGTTGGAATTGGAGCTGTTCTAATGCAAGATGGCTGACCCTTGCTTACACTAGTAACGCTTTATCTCCCTCACATCTTAAAATGTCCGTGTATAATAAAGAAATGCTTGCCATCGAACACGCCGTCATGAAGTGGAGACCATACTTGATTGGCCGACGCTTCCAGACTAAGACCGACCATCGAAGCCTTAAATATTTTTTAGAGCAGAATATATCTTCCCCAGAGCATCAACAATGGGTAACTAAACTTCTTGGCTTTGATTATGAAATTAATTATCGAAAGGGGAAAGAGAATGTTGTTGTAGATGCTCTATCACGGCTACCGGAACGAGCCAAAAATTCAGCCATCTCCCTTCCTTCGACCGACTTCCTCAAAGACATTAGGGATGAATGAAAGAATGACTTAGAGACCTGAGATATAATAGAAAAATTGGAGAAGTATCCGGGTTCCATAGGTCACTACATGTGGGATTCGAAGGACTTGCATTACAAAGACCGAATTATTATCATTCCTTCTTCCCCCTATATTCAAGTTATTTTGCACGAGATGCACTCTTCACTTTCGGTAGGGCACTTTGGATTGTTGAGAACTTACAAGAGGGTGAAACAAAACTTTTTTTAGAAGGGCATGAAAAAATCAATTTATGACTATGTAACCAAATGTGATGTATGCCAGCAGTAGAAAGGTAAAACAATGGCAAATCTAGGCAAACTATAACCATTACCTATACCGGACTCAGCATGGACTGACATCTCCATGGATTTTATCGAAGGGCTATCATCATCTCAATGTAAAAGCACGATTTTTGTGGTGGTAGATTGTCTAACTAAATATGCTCATTTTTGTGCTGTGAGATATCCTTATACCGCTGCTAGCATTGCTCAACTTTTTGTGAAAAATATTGTAAAACTTTAGGTGATGCTAAGGTCGATTGTGAGCGACCGTGACAGGGTACTTACAAGTAAATTTTGGACCGAGCTCTTCCAACTAGAAGGCACCCAACTGAAGATGAGCACACCCTACCATCTATAGACGGACGGCTAAACAGAAGTGGTGAACAGATGTCTCGAGACTTACGGTGCTTCACCAGTGACCGGCCCAAAGAGTGGACAAGGTGGCTTCCTTGGGCCGAATGGTGGTACAATATAATTTATCATTCATTAACCAAATGTACCCTTTATGAGTTATTGTATGACCGATCGCCCCCTGTAATATCAAAATATGTAATTGGTATGGCCAAGGTAGATCGGGTCGACCAAAATTTAATTAACAGGGACAAGCTTCGGCAGCTACTGAAGGATAACCTAACTACTGCTCAAGCCCGCATGAAGCAACAAGCAGATATTCACCGGAGCGAGTGAGAATTTTTAGTAGGAGATTGGGTCTACCTTCGCCTACAATCATATAAGCAGCTGTCATTCAACACCAGAGCATTGATGAAGCTATCTTCATGATTCTATGGACCATATCATATTTTGGAGCGTATTGGGGCCGTGGTATATAAATTAAAGCTTCCAGATGATGCTAAGATCCATCCCGTCTTCCAGTATCCTTACTAAAGCCGAAATTGGGAGAACGAGAGTTGGTGCAAACTCAGCTGCCAAACATTATAACTGATGGTGAAATTCAAGCCCAACCTGAAGCTATATTTGATCGAAGAATTGTTATGAGCCAACAACACCCTTCAACTGAAGTACTTGTGAAATAGAATAACTTACCATCTGAAGATGCAACATGAGAGTCGCATGAGGAGCTGAAGACCCGATTCCCAGAGTTTATGGACCCTCAACTTTGAGGACAAGGCTAATTCTAAGAGGCCAGACTTGATAGGACTCCAGTAGGGTTGAGTCCTAATCTCCCTAGAAGTAGTCAATAAAAGCCTGTGAGATTGTAATAAAATCCCACCTAGCCACTTCTATCCTATAAAGAAGTGTGGTTAGGGTTTAGATTGGGGCCTTAGGTTTAGTAGCTATCACCCACTTTATTGGGCTAGTCATCCGGGGTTTCCCCCTGCTTAGGTCGACTATAGAGCCAACCTAACCGCCACTTGTTCCTACTTAGGCAAGTCAGCTATAGAAGGGGCAAAGAGATAATTTTACTTAGGCAAGCATCCCATGGGCTAGGATTTAGAGCCCTATATAATGATGTAACCACCCCCTCTCTTTTATCAAGCAATTATCAACTTTTATTCAGCCTTGTGCCGAGTCTAGGAGGGAGGAAACCCTACAGCGTTCCAAGGGTTGATCCCCCTCAAGAGTCAAAATCTATATAGCTCCTTTTGGTGTTATATCATGGCCTCTGCCATCTTATTGCAGGGCCTGTGTCGATTCTGTTCTCCTTAGCTTCCTTGGTAGTAACATTCACTTACTCGACCTTGTCCTCTGACTTGTCAGGCTCCCTTAAGCGAATATAAGCACTAGAGCAGTCCAACTCTCTAGTCGTACTGATCATACCTCTGTATAATCAAGTCCCCTCCATGGGACTCATTGGTACTTACAATTTGACTTCTCCCTTGTGGTACAAAGCCCCAATATGTTGATGACCAAGGCTTTCATCTTATGCAAGATTTGATGCACATACACAGAAGACCCGCCTCTGTGGTACCATAGCATTCACTCCTTAAATCCATAGTCCTTCTTGCCGTTCTGTTGTTCACTGAAGTGGAGCTCCCAATAGCTCTTGATCATACCCCCGCATGATCGTGTCCCTCACGGGACATCTCCACATGTGTTGTATTACCGTGAACTATTCCACCACGATCTGCTGCACCATGTCGCCTCCTGGTGACATCTCCATTGCATTCAGATTCTTATGTGATAAACTCGGACTATGATATCTCTATGTGTGGCCTCTACCAGCACATCGTAGAGCCTCTGCCATCTTCAATTTTTGTTCGCTCCCTTGGCAATTCACCTTTGCCCACCCATTCTCGGGTCATACTCGGACGAAGCATAGCTCTAGGATAGTCTATGGCCTAGTAGCTCTTGAAGTCCCCGACTTTGCTAGGATTGATGCACCATAGACTGGATCCTGGGCCTCTATCCGCCCTAACAGCACAATCTCTACTGTACACCACTTTCTCAATGACAACTCGAATGACAGCACTGTGGCATATTTGATAGGACTCCAACAGGGTTGAGCCCTAATCTCCCTAGAAGTAGTCAATAAATTCCTACTAGATTGTAATAAAGTCACTCCTATCTTATAAAGGAGTATGACTAGGGTTTAGATTAGCCCTCAGAGCTTAGTGGTCATCGCCCCCTTACTGGGTTGGTAGGCTAGGGTTCCCCCCTGCTTAGGTCGGCTATAGAGCCAACCTAGCCGCCACCTATTCCCTCTAAAGCAGGTAGGCTATAGAAGGGGTATAAGGGTAATTTTAGTTAGGTAAGCACCTCCTAGGGCTAGGGTTTGGAGCCCTATATAAGCACGTAGACTCCACCTTTTTTTTATTAAGCAATCTACAATTTTAATTCAGTCTTGTGCCGAGTCTAGGAGGGAGGAACCCCTACAGCGTTCCAATGGTTGATCCACCTCAAGGATCAAAATCTATAGAGCTCCTTCTGGGGTTCTATCATCTGGTATTAGAGTAGTGATCTTACTGCCCTTGTAGCCATCTCAGCCGCCTCCACCTTCCCAAGCAATTCCCATAATTGCTGCGACACGCGCCTCCACATTCCACCCCAATCGTAGATCAAATCAATCTGCCGCTGTCCCTTGCGTTTGGTCTGGAAATCTAGTATATTTTTATCATCCACGCCTCTTAAATACTGCAAGATTCCTTACTTTACACGTTAAATATTTTTCCTAAATTTTATCTGCTGCAAATTTTATTCGTCGCAAAGGCAAAATGCTATAGAAAATTTCAGCCGATTATTGCTTCTTGAAACTAAACTTTTAATCGTCCATTTTGGCTGAAAATTTTATATAATTTCATAGACCATTGATAGGACTCCAGCAGGGTTAAGTCCTAATCATCTTAGTACCAGTCAATAAAAACCTTGTTAGATTGTAATAAAGCCTCTCATATCTTATAAAGAAGTATAGCTAAGGTCTAAATTAGCCCTTAGGGCTTATTAGCTGCCACACCCCCTTACTGGGTTGGTCGGCTAGGGTTTCCCCCTGCTTAGGTCGGCTATAGAGCCACTTAGCCACCTCCTGTTCCTATTAAGGTAAGTTGGCTATAGGAGGGGCAAAGGGATAATTTTACTTAGGCAAGGACCCCTTAGGCTAGGGTTTTGATCCTTATTTAAAGATATAGCCGCCCCCCCCCCCCCCCCCCCCCCCCCCTTGAATCAAGCAATTATCAATTTTATTTCAGTCTTGTGTCGAATATAGGAGGGAGGAACCCTTACAGCATTCCAAGGGTTGATCCCCCTCAAGGGTCAAAAACTATAGAGCTCCTTTTGGGGGTCTTATTAGGTTTCAAGAGGCTAATAAATAGAAGACAGATTCTGCGTTGTAAAATTTCAGTACTGTGCAACAAAGAATCGTAGTGCTATAAGCCAGATCCAGAAGGAGTTTTTTCACGAGATCAGTCTTAGATGAAATCTAAGATGATTGATAGAACCCTAAAAGGAGCTCTATAGATTTTAACCCTTGAGGGGGATCAACCCTTGGAATGTTAAAGGGATAGAATATTTATCATCTTAATTCATCCAAGAGTTCATCTACGAATGGGATAGGATATTTATCCTTGACGGTGATGGCGTTAGAGCCAGGTGGTCAACGCACATCCGCCGCGTACCATCTTTCTTGTGCACTAGCAACACTGGTGAGGAGTAAGGGCTGCAACTGAGTCGAATCACCCCGGTGTTAAGCATCTCTTCAACAGTGTTCTCGATCTCATCCTTCTGTAAGTGAGGATAGTGGTACGATCATAAATTTGCTAGAGGTTTGCCTGGCAAAATAGGAATACGGTGGTTATGCGATCGGTTAGGGGGCAGCCTGTGCGACTCCAAGAAAACATCCACGAATTCGTTTAGGCAAAGGGCAAGCTTAGGATATGAGTTTTGTATATTCTCCCCCGTAGATGGCTGTTGAATGTGCATCAAGAATCCACCATGTGCTTTGTGCAAAACTTCCTCTATTCGTTGCAACGAAACGGTGGAAATTTGGCTCACGCTTGCCTCGTAATGTGACCTGTCTCCCTTTGCAATAAAATTTCATGATTAATTCAAAAAAATTCCAAGAGATATCACCTAGTGTTGTGAGCCATTCGATCCCGAGTATGGCTTCATAATCATCGTTGGGTAGGAGGAAGAAATAAACTACCACTTCTTGGTCTTGGAGGAGTAGTTTCACCCGCGGGCACCGTTGGTCACAATTAAAGATTCGACCGTCGATGACCTTTACGTCAAACTTGTTGCAACCTTCGATTTGAAGTGCCAAACGTGTAGCAACCTTACTGTTGAGGAATTTATTGGTGCTGCCCGTGTCGATGAGAATGTTGATGGGTTGTTGTTTTAGAAGTCCTCTAACTTTCATCATCTGCGGGTTGAAATAGCCGGTCAATGCGTGCACTACATAGTCGGCCGGTTGGGACTCCTCTTCCATGGCTTCTTCTTTAGAGATAGATCCAAAAGGTTACTTGGCTTGTCCCAATCTAGGTACATAGACTCTATTGTCAAAAGGTTTAACATGAAAAATTTCAAGAGAGGTCTCGTACCGATGAGACATGGAATATCACTTTCTAGAAGTATGTCTCCAAAGACTCCTAAAGAAATGGCAAACATGGATAAGATACCTTATGTCTCAGTGATAGAATCTATCATGTATGCGATGCTATGCACTAGGCCTGATATAACACATGCTCTAAGTGTCACGAGCAGGTATCAGGCAGATCCAGGTTTAGAACACTGGAAGGCAGTAAAGTGTATCATTAAGTACTTGAGAAGGACTAAGGATCTTTTACTAGTATATGGAGGAGGTATCCTCCAGGTTGAGGGCTACACAGACTCAAGTTTTCAGTTTGACATTGATGATAGCAAGTCAAATTCAGGGTATGTTTTCACCATGAATAGAGGAGCAGTAAGCTGGAAGAGTTCCAAGCAAGATACTACTACCGACTCGACCGCAGAGGCGGAATACATTGCTGCAGCAGAAGCAGTAAAGGAAGGGGTATGGATGAAGAAGTTCATCAAAGATTTGGGAGTCGTACCAAGCAGTGTAGAACCAATTCCCATATACTGCGACAACAATGGGTGATAGCTCAAGCGAAGGAACCTAGGTCTCATCATAAGTTTAAGCATGTTCTGAGGAGGTTCCTTCCATCTGATAAGAGAGATCATAGCCCGTAAAGATGTAGCAATGGAAATAGTTCTATCCGAAGATTACATTGCGGATCCACTGATGAAGCCACTAGCTCAGATTATATTTGAGCGTCACAAGGGTCTGATGGGGATTAGACACATAGGTGATTGGCTTTTGGTCAAGTGGGAGGTTGCTGGTTACAGGTGCCCAACAAATCAATCACGTGAGTGATGGCACGTGTGACACGCTATGTGATCTTTTTGCTTAAGATTAATATTGGAATATTCTCACATTATATTACTTTTTACATATATATTGTGATGTCCTTGGTTCTGTGCAATGGGAATCGGATCGTGATAAGATCACGATAATGAGATCGATTCATCTTTAAACATAGATCCTAAATAATCATAATCATAGGTTACTCGAGAGGGACATTGAGATAACCGGATAGACCGGT
Source organism: Ensete ventricosum (assembly GCA_029747655.1). Lineage (NCBI taxonomy): Eukaryota > Viridiplantae > Streptophyta > Magnoliopsida > Zingiberales > Musaceae > Ensete > Ensete ventricosum. The sequence goes on along the minus strand of JAQQAF010000003.1, from coordinate 26,095,026 downwards.
GTACTATATACCCGTCTATATGATGGAGGCGGCTAGTCTTATAGCCACTTGTGTGGAGACACTAAGGATATAGTACAGGTGCTCATTGGAGAATGAGTTCACTGATTGATCCGCTTATGGAATGTTGTATGGTTAATGATACCTAATGTCAGACAGCGATTCCATAGTCCCAGTTATGTATCTGGTCCTTGGACTTGAGACACCAAGGATGTCTTGTATGAGTACTACTTTCTTTGACACCAGACATATAGGTTTGGAAAGCTCCAGATCTGGTACAACTGGTTATCGGGATTGGTAGCCAACCTTACGAAGGCAATTGAGTCTCAATAGAGGATCATCCACTCTCGGTATCACGAGAGGAATATCCCATATGTGCTTGCTTAGACAAATCCCTGGCCAGGGTCATTTGGATTGAGAGAGAAGGAGTTCTCCGGTAGAATCTGATTGGAGTAAGACAAACTAATTCCATATGTGTCATGACAGTACCATATCCAATATACGATCTCTGGGATATTAGTTGGATGAGGGATTATAGATACATGGTAACTGTGGACAAACAGGTCTGATGGATTCGATCCCCTTGTACCGTCTAGGGACTATGGCGTAGTGGCCTAGTACGTCCATACTCGATGAGTCGAGTGAATTATTATGGAGATAATAATTCACTATATCAGAAAGGAGCCATAGGGTTTTGGTGACCTCTATAAATAGGAGGGGAGACTCAGGGTTGATAGGCTACAACTTTAGCCACCACCTCTTATTCTGCTCCCTCCCTCTACGCAAGAGTTGCGAGATCAGATTGGAGTAGTTTCGCTGCAGAGATCCATCGTGTGGATACCACTAGAGAGGAGGACGCTTGACCTCCTTCATCTTCTCCATCCGGATCTGAAATACAGGGATATACGATCTCCCTAGGTAAAATCAATCTCTCTCACATCGCGGTTTTATCGATTTTTGCATTTTTCTCGCAACCCCAATCTTTTGCACAACGATTTGATCTGCGTGAGAAACCAGTTTTTGTTTTGATTCCCGCTGTGCATGTGATGCACCCGCTGAGGTTTCCCAACAAGACCGACCACCGAAGCCTTAAATATTTTTTGGAGCAAAAAATATCCTCCCCGAAGCAGCAACGATGGTAACTAAACTTCTTGACTTTGATTATAAAATTACTTATAGAAAGGGGAAAGAGAATATTGTTGCATATGCTCTATCACATCTACCAGGACAAGCCGAAATTTTAGCCATCTCCCTTCCTTCCACCGACTTCCTCAAAGACGTTAGGGAGAAATGGAAGAATGACTCAAAGACCCAAGACATTATAGAAAAATTGGAGAAAGATTCGGGTTCCATGGGCCACTACACTTGGGATTCGAAGGACCTGCGCTATAAAAGCCGAATTATGATTGTTCCTTCTTTCCCTTGCATCCAAATTATTTTGCATGAGATGCACTCTTCACCTTCAGCAGGACACTCTGAATTTCTGAGCCATACTAGAGGGAAGTCACTATCCCAAAAGAAAGATTGGCTATCACTAAAGACTAACCATGTGGGAGCACATGCAAAGAAGAAACAACCTCCCAACAAACTTCAGAATGGAAGAGAAATTGAAGATCGAGTTTTCCTACACCTCTAGCCTGATTAGTAGGAAACTCGAGCCTTAATGAAGTGGTCTCCCTATTTCTTTGGGCCTTGCAAAATTGGGGTTCACAATGGGGCCCTAACATGGAGGTAAGATCCATGCACTAGATCAAAATTATAGTTGATACTCTAGATATCCCACCTCAAATGGAAATTTAAAGATGACGACTCAGCTCAAATTCTTCCAACTCACACCCAAGCTGATGAGGAGCTGAAGACCTGGTTCAGTTCATGGAACTTCAGCCTTGAGGACAAGACTGATTTTAAGAGGACAGGTTTGATAGGGCTCTAGCACGGTTGAGTCCTAATCTCCCTAGAAGTAGTGAATAAAACCCTGTGAGCTTGTAATAAAACCCCACCTAGCCACTTCTATCCTATAAAGAAGTGTGGTTAGGGTTTAGATTGGGGCCTTAGGATTTAGTAGTCGTCGCCCCCTTTACTGGGCTGGTCGGCTAGGGTTTCCCCCTGCTTAGATCGGCTATAGAGCCAACCTAGCCGCCACTTGTTCCCACTTAGGCAGGTCGGCTATAAAAGAGTAATTTTACTTAGGCAAGCATCCCATGGGCTAGGGTTTAGAGCCTTATATAAAGTTATAGCCTCCCCCTCTCTTTTATCAAGTAATCATCAATTTTATTTCAGCCTTGTGCCGAGTCTAGGAGGGAGGAACCCTTACAACGTTCCAAGGGTTGATCCCCCTCAAGGGTCAAAATCTATAGAGCTCATTTTGGGGTTCTATCACTGACTTCACTTTCTTGATAGTACTCTCAGCTTCCCTCAACATATTGAGGAGTTTAGGTAGAGTCACCTCAAACTTGATCATATTAAAGTTAATAATGAACTGTGAAAAGAAATTTGGTAGGGACTAAAGTATAAGATCAACGTACAGGTTATCATTTAGGACTATCTTTATACTTCACAAATCGAGCGATCTCAACCTTTTGCTTGTCCTTTCCTCCAACGTGGGTACAATCATATTAAGGATATATACGATTTTCTCTTTTGTGAGAACAATTCGCAAATTGCAGAGCCTTTGGACTAATGAGGCAGTTGACAACAAGTATGCCACATACGGGTTTTACAAGCGACAAACAAGATATAGCGTAAATAAATAACATATAGACTTTGCAAAAAATACTAATTAAGATATGAACTTCTATCTTAATATACTCCCACCATTTTCCAAGCGAATCACGTGACACCCTCGACATGTGAGACGAAAGTCTCCGGCAGACTCCTAGTGGGGATCGGGATCTAATCAACATCTTAGTGCAACCTCGAGGGACTCGACCAATTACACTAAGCCCAAAAGGTCGGCATCTCTTGCCAATCACAACTCCTTATGATTCCCGTCATGTTCGGCCTCCGAATCATCATGGTCTTGACTGCTCGACCAACCATGAAGTTTAGTTAAGTCATCACCATCGTTACAAGATGAGTTTGATTCGATAGATATGCTCTCGACTGCTTGACCAAGTCATACTATGTCCTCAGGTCATCGATGACATTTATATGTTGTAGGCAAGAACTCGATCACGTAGATAAGTGAGCCTCGAGTGACTCGACCAACTCAACCTATGTCATGATTCAATTTCTTCCTATAACGATGGAAGGCCATGTGGGTCAATCTTATTGCCTCACGCTTACCGACTTAATATTAATGTAGGAGAGGTTTTTTGCTTTATATCGATCTCCTAATATCTTGTGTCATACATATACATATTTAATATATATCTACATCGCATACAAATATATATACAAATATCTAGTAGGTGTATAACACATCATATATGCAAGCCACAACGGATGATTATAAGCCATCACCTAATATGATTAAGCTTGAGCCAATGAGACTAATCACTCATAATAGGATCTATGTGTGCATCGGCACATCTCCGTGCCCTGTGATTGTTGATCTTGTCATCATCGATTCCGTCGGATCCTCGTCGCATCACCATGTGTCGTGATCTCTTACCATGGCATCGTGGGTCCCGCTGTCACCTCCACGCTCCCGCTGTGTCTCTCCATATAATTACAAATAATCACAGGCACGCAGGCTCGACAATAAACAAGAATAATAGAGGCTCGCAGGCCCCAATAATAATAATAATAATCATTATTACACACATCACAACACATGGCTCATGCTCATCTATCCACATCATACATCACATGTACATCACATCACATATAGGATTACTAGATATATAATAATTAATTAAACTATTTAATTAATTATTTTTCTAGAAATCAGGATTTGCTTAGAATTTCCTGAATTATCAAGGGTATTTTTATAATTCTGGATAATAGGACATTCCTCAAAAATTTTAGAATTATTGAGGGTGTTTTTGGTATTCTAGGCATAGGATAGCCTTTGAAATTTCTTAAATTTCAAGGGGCAACATTATCCTTTTCTCAAAAGGATGCCCTAGCCCTCTTCTGTCACCCTCATTGCACTGCCCGCCATCGCCGCCCCTGAGTAGGTGACGGCTGCCCTTGCCCGTCGGCAGTCGCCCTGCCAAGGGGCGGCACCCTTGCGGCCGGTGCCGCTCCCGTGGGCGGCACCTCCACGTGCACTGCCCCTATAGGCCCTGCCCCTACTGACGGTCGCTCTTGCGAGCGACCGCACTTACAGGTGGCAGCCCTTGCGGGCGGTGCCTCTGCCCGCAGGCTGCCTTCCTGCGGGCGCCACGCCCACAACTGACAGCCCCTACGACCTAGCCACGGGCTGTTGCCACCCTTTGTGGGCGTCAAGCTGTAGTTGGCCACCCTCGAGCCACGGGCGCCGCACTTGCGAGCTGCCCTTGTGGTCTAGCCACGGGCGGGCGCCGCACTTGCGAGCTGGCCCTGGCCGCAGCTGGCTGCCCCTTTGCAGGGGGCCTTGGCCACAATAGGTCGCCCCCTTGTAGGTGGCCATATCGTGTCCAGCCACCCCTTTAGGGGGCCTAGCCATGGCCAACCACCTCTACATGCAGACAATATGCAGGTGGTCGCCCCTCGCCCGCAGGCAGTGCCTACATTCGCTGCGAATCATTGCAATAAACGCGTAAAATAGTTCTATGCACTATAATCTCATCACACGTAGTTTAAAACCAATCTTTCGCACGAAAACCTTGGCTCTGATACCACTGTTGGGAAACCTCAGCGGAAGATCATATGCATAGCAGAAATAAAAATAAAAAACCAGTTTCCCACGCAGATCAAATAGTCATGCAAAAGATTAGGTCGCGAGAAAGTCACAAAAATCGATAAAACCATGTCATGTGATAGATTGATTACCTATGGAGATCTTATATCCCTGTATTTCCAGATTCGGATGGTGAGGATGAAGAAGGTCAAGCATCCTCATCTCTAGTGATATCCACACGATGGATCTCTGCAATGAAACTCCTCTAATCTGATCTCACAACTCTTGCGTAAAGTGAGGGAGGAGAATAGGAGTGGGAGGCCAAAATTGCAGCCTATCAATCATGAGTCTTCCCTCCTATTTATAGAGAGCCACCAAAAATCATAGGGCTCCTGCCTTAGTGGGTATTGGATCTTCATCCAATTCCCCACCAACTTTGCATTATTGGATCTCTATCCAATAATCTCTTTAGTCCTCTAATTGGGCCTTAAGCAAGGAGCTCATCAGCATAGGGTCTCATCTAATGAGAATAGGGGCTAATTGAATCTTCATTCAATCCTCTATTTGCTAAAGCATCTACCATATGTGTGTGACCCTCTAGCCCCGATACTGAGCTAGCCGTGAGTCGCTCCCATCAAAACTCCTTCTGATATAGTGAATTATTATCTCCATAATATTTTACTCGACTCATCGACTATGGAAGTACTAGGCCACTACGCCATAGTCCCCAGATGGTACAGAGGGATTAAATCCATCGGACTTGTCTATCCACAATTACAGTGTATATATAATCCCTCATCCAACTAATATTCCAGAGACCGTATATTGGGCATAGAACTGTCAGGTCACATATGGAATCAGTTTGTCTTACTCTAATTGGATTCTATCGGAGAACTCTTTCTATCCCAATCCGAATGACCTTGGCCAGGGATTTGTCTGAGCAAGCACATATGGGATATTCCTCTCATGATACTGAGAGTGGATGATCCTCTATTGACACTCAATTGCCTTCGTAAGGTTGGCTACCAATCCTGATAACCAACTATACCAGATCTGGAGCTTTTCAAACCTATAAGTCTGGCGTCAAAGAAAGAAATACTCATACAAGCATCTTTGGTGTCTCAAGTCAAAGAACTAGATACACAACTAGGACTATGGAATCGCTACCTGATATTAGGTATCATCAACCATACAACATTCCATAAGTGGATCAATCAGTAAATTCATTCTCTAATGAGCACATGTATTATATCCTTAGTGTCACCATACAAGTGGCTATGAGACCAGCCACCTCCATCATATAGACGGGTATATAATACACCAGTCTGTCTGGTTATCTCGATGTCCCTCTCGAGTAACCTATAAATGTAATTATTTAGGATATGTGTTTAAAAGTGAATCGATCTCATTATCGTGGTCTCATCATGATCCGATTCCCATTGTACAGAACTAAGGACATAATAATATATATGCTATAGATAATATAATGTGAGAATATGTCCATATTAATCATAAGTAAAAAGATCGCGTAGTGTCTCACACGTGCCATCACTCACATGATTGGCTTGTAGGGCACCTATAACTAATACATACTTATAAAATCTTTATTTCACGTCACGTTAATTGTGAAGTCTACCTTTCCTTTTCATAACCATGAGTCTCCTACCATGTGTCCAACTCCAACAAACATGCATCACTGGACTACACCTCCGTAAATTAAGCCTCCAACCACATCGTCTAGTCACTCCCCTCCGAATTCACACTCTCTTGTTACTCTAGTTCGCAACTCCTCACTCCCTCCCCTACTTCTCCACAAGTTCCTCCTATTGCTGAAGCATTGCCTTTGGAGACATAACCACTGCCTTTACCTTCTCCTGGACCCAATGCCACTGAAGTCCCTCAACCTAACTCGAATCGTGCCTGTAACTCTCCACCGCCTATACCAACTAACAATCTTATAGCCCTTGGGCATCCAATGACAACCCACTCCAAAAGTGATATTTTTAAATTGCATCATGTCCTTAAACTATATGCTAGCACAAAATCTTCACCTAAGACTATTAAACCGACCTCATTTACTCAAGCCCAAAAATCTCCACACTGGCATAATGCCATGAGCGAGGAATATGATGCTCTCCTACGTAACTTTACATGAACCCTTATTCTCTTTCATCACACACAAAATATCAATGGGTGTAAATGGGTCTTTTGAATTAAGCAAAACCCCAATGGATTAGTTGCCAGAAATAAAGCACGTCTAGTGACTAAAGGGTTTCATCAATGACTTGGTGTTGACTTCACAGAGACATTTAATCTCGTTGTTAAACCCATCACAATCTGACTTATCCCGAGTCTGGCCATCTCGAAAGGTGTAAGGACTCCAGTTAAAAGAGTTTTAATTTTAAATTTATTAAGGGAACACACATGTAGAACCCTATCAAGCCACCCCTATCAAGCCGCATCTTTACTTTAGAATCTTTTTGATGAAAAATCTGCTGCTGCACCTTTGTCTTTCTTTTTCTCCTTAACCTACCAAAACCTAACCATCTTGCTACCACCAACCAAGGTGTCTTTAGTGCACCCCTCTAGCCTTAAGATGCAATTGTCATAACCTATTTTCATAACCCTAACGGCACCCAAAACCGCTGCCTAAAATAGTAAACCCTTGCAACCATAACCTTCTACCACCGATCTATTGTATGAACCTTCAGCCACCCCATGCCATTGACCCGTCAATAGAAAAAAGGCAAAGACATCTCTGATCTACAAGCAAATGCCATGGCTTCTCAAGACCCAACTGATGCCAAATTTAAGGCATTGGAATCTCAGCTTGAATCGCTCTTGGAGGACAAGTTGTGCACTTTATTTACAGAATTCAAAATTGGACAACCACCGAGTCCAACAAAATTCTAGTAAGGAGAGAGTTTAGAGAGACCTCCAAAGGAGGGATAGCCCTTAGACATGCTTCAGCCACGCATGAGGGTGGACTTCCTTTGATGGCGAAGATGGAGACCCGGTGGGGTGGATTTCGCGCGCCGAATGTTACTTCCACTACTACCGAACATTGGATGATTCTATGGTACTGTTAGGTACTGTTAGTTCACATATGGATCTATCTGAGTCTCGCTCTAATTGGATTCTCCTAAAGAACTCATTCTCTCTCAATCAGAATGACCTTGCCTAGGGATTTGTCCAAATGAGCACACGGGATATTCCTCTTGTGATACTGAGAGTGGATGATCCTTTATTGACACTCAATTGCCTTCGATCGGTTGACTATCAATCTCGATAACTAGCTGTACAAGATCTATAATTTTTAAACCTGTAAGTCTAGTGTCAAAGAAAGGAGTACTCATACAAGTTATCCTTGGTGTCTCAAGTCTGAGGATCAGATACACAACTATGACTATGAAATCTATTTAACATTAGGTATCATTAACCATACAACATTCCATAAGCGGATCAATGAGCACATGTACTATATCCTTAGTGTTCCACACAAGTGGCTATGAGACCAGCTGCCTCCATCATATGGATGGGTATATAGTACACTGTCTGTCCGGTCATCTCGATATCCCTCTCGAGTAACCTATGATCAAAATTATTTAGGCTCTGTGTTTAAAGGTGAATCGACCTCATTATTGTGATCTCATCACGATCTGATTCACATTGCATAGAACCAAGGACATCATAATATATATGCAATAGATAATATAATGTGAGAATATACCAATATTAATCATAAGCAAAAAGATCACGTAGCATGTCACACGTGTCATTACTCAAGTGATTGGCTTGTAGGGCTACTATAACCAGCACTTCACTAGTATATTTTGGACCGAGTTATTTCAGTTGCAAGGCACCAAACTTAATATGAGCACAGTATACCATCCACAAACTGACGGCCAAACAAAGGTGGTGAATAGGTGTTTAAAGATATACCTTCGGTGTTTCACTAATGACCGACCAAAGGAGTGGACGAAATGGCTCCCTTGGGCCGAATGGTAGTATAATACTACGTATCATTCATCTACAAAATGTACCCCATATAAGGCACTGTATGGTCAACCGACCCATGTGATTTTAAAGTATGTAATTGGCTCGGCCAAAGTGGATCAGGTTGACCAAGATTTATTTGACAGGGACAAACTCCTACAGCTGCTAAAGGATAATCTCTCTGTCGCCCAAACCAGAATGAAGCAGTAAGTTGACACACGACAAAGCAAAAGAGAGTTTTAAGTAGGAGATTGAGTTTATCTTCACCTACAACCATACAAGCAATTATCCATCAACACACGAGCCTCCATGAAGCTATCTTCATGCTTTTATGGGCCCTATCAAATCACAGAGCGTATTGGAGCCGTGGCATACAGACTTAAATTGCTTGAGGATGCCAAAATTTACCATGTCTTCCACATGTCATGCTTAAAGCCTAAGTTGGGAGAACATGAGTCAGCCCAGATTCAACTGCCCAACACCACTAATGATGGAGATATTCAAGCCTAATCACAAGTCATCCTCGACCGCAAAATCATGATGCATCGTCGACGTCCCTCTATTGAAGTACTAGTGCATTGGAATAATTTACCACTTGGAGATGTCACATAGGAATCATATGAGGAGCTGAAGACCCAGTTCCCTGAGTTCATGGAACCTCAGCCTTGAAGACAAGACTGATTTAAAAGGGTAGGCTTGATAGGACCCTAGCAGGGTTGGGTCCTACTCAACCAAGTAACAGCTAGTAAAAACCTTGTAATATTGTAATAAATCTCACCTAGTCGCATCTATCCTATAAAGAAGAGTGGCTAGGGTTTATATTTGGGGCATTAGGGCTTCCTAGCCGTCGCCCCCTTTACTAGGTAGGTTGGCTAGGGTTTCTAGCAAGGCCGCCTATTTGGTGCAGCCCCCTAGGCTGTTGCCCCCTTAATAGGGTAAGTCGGCTAGGGTGGAGGGTAAAAGGGAGAATTTACTTAGGAAGCAGCCCCTCAGGGCTAGGGTTTGGAGTCCTATATAACCATGTAGCCTCCACCTCTTTGGAATAATGAAGATCGATCTATAATTTCAGCCATATGACCGACTTCTAGGAGGGTCGAACCCCTATAGCGTTCCAAGGGTTGATCCCCCTCAAAGATCAATCTACATAGAATTCCTCTGGGGTTCTATCACGACGCCATCCTGGCAAGCTCCCAATTACCCTCGGCAAGCTCCCGATGAACTCCTAGCAAGCTTCTGATACCTTTGACAAGCTTCCGGTGAACTCCTAGTAAGCCTCTGATCTCTTCGACGAGCTCCCGATGAACTCCAACAAGCTTCTGATACCTTTGGCAAGCTTCTAGCAAGCCTCTCAACGAGTTTCGACTGCATTGTCCAAACCCTAGCCCGATGCCCCAGACTCGACTATGGCCCACCTCTGATTATAATTCTCTCTATGTCGTAGTTAATCTGACATCAATCACCTCTAACACACATGTTAGATCAATAACCCATCAATTGATTTCATCATCAAAATCCGAGATTCAACAATCTCCCCCTTTTTGATGATGAAAATCAATTGATGACGGGAATTAAACTTTACTCCCCCTAAATTCATATCATAATCCAAATAAAGAAAACTTAAATTCAACAGAACCAACCACTCTTGAATTCAAGGATTATAACATCAATTTATCATATTTTGAAATAATATACCATGAATTTTAAAATTAAATCATCAATGATATAACATTAATTTCAACCATCAATAATCATCAAATTTTCGAAGTATATAACATGAATTTCAAAATTATGCATCAGTCATACATTTGAAAAACTCCCCTTAAGTCATTAATCATTTCTCCCCTTTATTTATCAATAAACAAAGAGAAATGCCCATGTTAAAATTTTTCTTACATATATCATCAATATCCATTTATCTCCCTTTTTTATCAACAAAAAAGTGAAATATAAAGCTAATGATTTCAAGGCACATATGTCATTACTCCCCCTTTGTAAAATAGGATATGGGCCATAATTTTCTCATGAAAAAATTTCTTCCCCTTTGTCATGTATCATTTTTCATATATGTGTCTTTAATATGCTATTTCTCCCCCTTTGTCATCAACAAAAAGAGGTGAAATAATGCAAATAATTTCATGATATATAAACTCATCATGTGTCAAAATTTTCATATTTTTACAATATATATATTGATTAAATATTTAATACTTCATTGCTCCCCCTTAGTAAAATATAATTTTCTAATGAAAATTTGTCTTCCCTTTTTGTAAATAAGAAAGTCATAGAAATAAGAGATGGGTGTGAAGAATCCAAAAATTTAGCATCCAAAAGAACAAATATTAAGTAGGGAAGGATACATTCAAAAGTATTCATCAAGATTAAACATTCATGAATCAAAATAATTTTTGGGAGAGGAAAGTTCATGTAAACATTCATCAAGATTCATGAAACAAGAATAATCTTTTAAAAATCTCATCACAAAAATTTGAATCTATTTCTTATGTTAATTTTAACAAGAATCATTTCGAAAGTGAGCTAACAAATCTGAGAAATCCAAGAAGAATTAAGAGCTACTCATGCATTTAAATTATGTGACTTTTAAACACAAATAGCAAATCATGTTTTTTGAAAATTATCTTCATGTAAATTTTCTTCCCTTTTTGTAAACAAGAAAGTGGAAATAAGGAAGGGGAGTGAAAAACATCATATCAGAAAAATAGGCCTCAATCTTATAAATTCTGAAATCCAAGAAAGATTAAGAGCTATCCATGCAATTTAATTCATTTCATGTAGATTTCAAACAAAAGTAGCAAATTAAGTAAATCATGTATTTTAAAGATCATCTCATGTAAATTCTGATAAGAAGTGTAATTTATAAAGGCCAAGAAATCCAAAGAAAAATATGATACTAAATTAAACTCAAATTGTAAATCAAGCATTTCACATGCATTTAGAAAATTTAAAATTCTAAATTTTCTTCTAAACAATTTTTTCTTCATTCAATGTTATAAGATTCATCATATCCAAATTTTTTTTAATCATATTGATAATTTTATCTCCCCTTATGGTCATGAAGAAAAGGAATATGATAGTATAATTTTTTTTATAATCAATAGTACAAAGGTATCATGTCATTAAGGATAAAAGACCAAATTATAATTATTAAAGGACATGTTTTCTTTTAAGAATTATCTCCCCCTTTTTTTGTAAAGAATAAGTCTCAGGGGATTAAATAATCTTAATTCATTCGAAATAAATCTTAAGACATTCAATTCATTTAGATAAATCATTTTAATAAAATAGAAAAATGATCTTAATAAAAAATCTCAATTATAATTGTTAAGATCATAAATCTTCTTTTTATTAAAAAGTAAAAAATCATAGAGATTTAAATACGATTCCCATAAAGAATGTGTCAAGTCAAGAAATAAAGGGAATGTTCATAATATAACAAATTTCATATCATTTTCAACTTATCATAAATTTAAGAAATATTAATTTTGGTGATAAGGTATACCATTCATGAGTTATAAAAAGTCATAAATAAATCATGTCAAGAAAGATATTAACATCAAAAGACATGATTTAATTTAATAAATCTCCTCTTAGATGACAAAATGGAATCTTCAAAGATTAAGTAATAAGAAGAATCTTGATTCATATAAAAATATTAAGTTATAAATATTGAGAAGTCAAGATCATGATTAGGATGAAAACTTATCTTTAGTAAGTTGCAAAGGAGACATAGAAGAACAAATAAAAGAACAAGTTCATTGTTTATTTCGATAATTTTCTAAAATATGAGAATCATAGTAAACGATCTTGATTTATATGAAGATCACAATTTACAATTTTCAAGATTTCAATATCATAATTTGGACAATAAGTTTTTCAAATTTAAATCATCAAATCAATTTTGTAGTTTAAAAGATTTAACAATAATAATGTCACTTTATCTATTATTGAAGCATTGATAGTATAAAGATATTTTCAAGAAGAAATATCCTTCATTTTTAATTGTTTCATATGATTTGTTTCAAGAATGCCTTCATGCATTATCATAAAAAACTGAGTTTCATTTATAAAAGAAAACATCAAGATCATAATAAATATTTTCAACCAGGTAAAATATTTTCAAACATTTCAAAACTGAAAAATCAAGTATTATTTCCAAAATAAATCATCAAAATTATTACAATAAAATATTTTTAAATAAGAGTTTCGATTTATTTTAATTCCCATGATTTTTCTTTCTTAAGTGAGTATAATTCTTTAGACTTAGTGAAATGAGTTACCATGCTCATTTCATTTTCATTTTTAAAATATTTTTAATTTTTAAAAATATTAAAAAATAAAGCATGATTTTTCTTTCCCTTTTCTATATTATTCTATGCTCAAATTTAAGAATAATCTATCATTTAACAACACACATTTAATCTCAACATACAACTATTCAATCATTCAACGATGATATTTATAAGCTAACCTAGTCAAAAACACTATAATATTTAAGTCACTCAACAATAGCCTTTGCATTTAAATCAATAAATTTCCAAACCAATGATTTTGAACTTATTATTCAATCATCATCAAAATCTCATTTTTATATATTTTAAATATTTTTTTATTATCAATAACTAAGGTTCTTTAGTTTTAGTTTTAGCATGCTCTACCTATACATTATTATTCATAATCAAAAGATAATTAAGATCAATTTTATAATCATGAACGATCATGAGATTTCTTATGAATACACTTAATTTCAATAGTTTTTCTTATTATTGTTGCTTAGGCTAGTGAGCTTGAAAGGAGTGTTAGATTTCAAATCATGTGGATTGAGCATCCACTTTTAAGATACCTTAGTGCTCCTAGCCTTATTAGGAGACAACTCTATAAGATAGGGTGTTTGGTTTAGGTGCCCATTTGAGTTTGGGTCTCTCATGAAAGGTTCTTTCCATTTTCTCTAAAGGCTTAAGATTGTTTATGGTTCCTTTAGGAACCCAAATTAATTTGTTTGGACTATATTTTCTAAATGAACATTTATAGGCCTTATGTCCTAATTTTTCACAAAAGCTACATTTAATTTTTGATGGTAAGTTTAGAGTGGATCCTTTGACGAAAATTTATCATTATAGTTGGCTTTTGTTTAATGTTGCCAACAAAGACTATACATTTTCTATCAACATGACCCTTATTTACAAGGATCATGTTTAGAGATTTATTTTTTATCTTAAATTTCTTTAATGTTGTTTGTAATATAATATTTTCCTTTCTAAGTTTTTATGAACTTTCACATTTGGTGTATGAACTATGTGATGATGATACTACATGTATTTCTTCAAATTTACCAACTAATGAATCATACTCTTTCTTAAGCAGTTTATAAGACTTGCTAATTTTTCTAAACTCGTCATAAAGCTCATAAAAAATATTTAATAATTCAACAAAAGAAATATTAGACGACTCACTTACCTCGTTATAGATGGCCATGAGAGTATGGTTGGCAACCTCTTTTTGATGTGGTCTTCTTCATCTAATGAGCGTCTTGGTTTCTTGCGTTGATAGCAAGAGATTTTGTTCATTTTAAGTTTTTTGTTCATATTCATTAAAATTTTCAGTTCTTTTGTCAAGAGTTCAAGTTTAAGGTTCTCATCACTTGGGGTTTCACTCGAGGAGTCATATGTCATTTTCAGTTCACAATCCTTTCTATTCTTTAGAAGGTTTTGTTCGTGTGTTCTCAAAGTCTTTTCCTTCCTATTCTTTGGAATGTGTTCTTCAAGTTCATTTTTACATATCATTTCATTTAATGATTCATTTGATTTAGTTATGCTTTCATATGTTATTTTTAATTTATGTCATATATCAAAAGCCGAATCAGAAGAAGAAACTCGATCAAATTCATTTTTGTTTAAAGCATAAAACATAGCATTTATAGCTTTGGGATTTAAAGAAAACATATGTTTTACATGATCATTCCAATCATTTATTTGATTGAATGACTTCTGAAAATTATTTTCGATAATACACCATAAATCAAAATATAGAGAAATCAAGAAAATATACATTCAAATTTTCCAAGAGGTATAGTCTATCCCATTGAACATAGGATGACTTGTGATGCATTGACCCTCGTTAATGTCATACAAAACCATTTACTCAAATGGGTGTTAGTCCAATGAGTAAGACCTTGCTCTGATACCAATTGTTAGGATCAATTGGCACTAAGAGAAGGGGAGGGTGGGGGGTGGGAGGGTGGTGTGCATTAGTGCAAGTGTAAAAAATCACGGTTTAAGGAAAACTTTTCGTTTGGAGCAAAACTGAAAATCAGAAGCATTTCGTTGAGTAAGTGAGCAATAAGTTTATTGAACGAAGCTAAGTTATGATCATGCTAAAGGAAAACTTTATACAAGAACATACACAATAAAAAAGATAAAGTAAGGAGATGCTCACAGATTTATAGTGGTTCGGCCTCAACCTGGCCTACGTCCACTTCCCGAGTCCTCTTCTCCGATGTCCACCGGTGTCCACTATCAATCTTCTTTGGGTGAAGATCAAACCCTTATACTTCCACTCTCTTATTTCACATGTTTAGGAGAGGAATCTTTATAAGAGTTTCTCACTTCTCTTAGACTTGATTTATAATTTGAAGCACTCAAGGGGATATCTTAATTTTTACAACTCTTTAACAGAATTTTAACCCATTATTTCGTTCGCCACCATTCTCTAAGTAAGAAAACTTGAGGTATTTATAGACCCCAAAATTTAAATATATCTGAAAAATTAGGGTACGGGCGGTACAACCGCCGACGCTAACAGTATAATCGTGGAAAGCTGCCTGAAAAACTGGGCAACGACGGTACAACCGTCGACCTGGGTGGTACAACCATCGCCCACCGACGGTACAACTATCAGGAATCCCGAAAAAGTGATTCCCTCTATTTTTTCAATCCCGACTTATAACTTCTATTAACCAATTCTCATATCAACCAATTTAGCTCAACCTTAGCTCAATCCATTCCCATAGTGGACCTGGTTTGCTTCATTTAAGTTAATTTGGATTCCTTCTAAATCTAACTCAAGTAGAACTCAAATCCAAACCGATGCTAACTATGATTTAATTAATTACAATCATATGACCATAAAGTCCAACAAGACCCTCCTGACTCCCGACAAGCTTTTCGGCAACCCCTCACGATCTTTCGACAAGTCTCTTGGTCTTCTTCTAGCAAACTCCCGATGTTATCCTAGCAATCTCCCGACAAACTCCCAATAAACTTCGAATACCTTCGGCAAGCTTCCAACAAACACCCGGTAAGCCTCTGATCCCTTCGGTGAGCTCCCAGTGAACTCTCAGCAAGCTTCCAATACCTTCGGTAAACTTCCGGCGAGTCTCTTGGTGAGTTCCCACTACATTGTCCGAACCCCGGCCCGATGCCCCAGACTTGACTCTGGCCCACATCTAATTGTAATTATCTCTCTGTTGTAGTTAATACAGCATCAATCATCTCTAACACACATATTAGATTAATAACCCATCATTTGATTTTATCATTAAAATATAAGATTCAGGCTGATTTGAGCCCATTAGGATGCTCAATTCATCGACCTGGAAGGAGTACAGCTAGGTCAAGAGATGGTACAACTCAAGCATGAAAAATACTAAAAAGTACTTTTTTGAGAATCTTGGGTGGTGGTACCATTAATTGTTAGTAGTAGTACAGCTAGGCAGTAGTACTGCTTATTCTGGGTGATAGTACCGCACGTGCCCAAAAACCTGGGCTCTGCTTAGTGGTGGTACCGTCAGTGTTGGTGGTGGTACCGCTCGTACCCCGAAATCTCGGGAAGTTTAAGTTTTTGGCTCCAATTTATGAAGCTAATTGGTGTCTATAAATACCTCAAGTATTCTTGCTTGTGATAAGCAAGAACATAGAAGAAAAACTTATGAAAACATTGTTGTAATTCTTTGAGAGTTTCCTTCCTCTTCTCTAAGTATGAATTCTATTTAAGGGAGCGCTGAAAGAATTGTAAAGTTTGTCTCCTAAACTTATGAAAAGGAGAATAGAACTGTAAAAGGGTAATTGATCTTTACCCGTTGAAGGAAGATTAATAGTGAAAGTCGATGGCCTTGAAGGAAGCGGAATCGGGAGTGGACGTAGGTCACGTGGACTAAACCATTACAAAATTGGTATGCTTCCTCTTATTTATTGTTTACCTTCATTGCTTTCTTACTTAACTGTCTACTACCTTTGCTTGCACTCTTCCAAACGTCTCTACGTTTAAACGCATTTCAAATATGAGTTTTATCGAATGAATTTTTAAATCGATGTTATTTTCTAAAAAGCACTAATTTACACCTCCCCAAACCCCCACCCCCTCTTAGTGTCAATTTCAGTCCTAACAATTGGTATCAGAGCCAAGTTTTTCTTAATTGGTTTAATACCCAAAAGAGACTAAAGGACTTTTTTTAGTTGTCAAGAGGGTTATTCTATCACTCGTCCTCCTATGTTTAATGGGATAAACTACACATATTGGAAAACTTGAATGCGAGTTTTCTTGCTTTCTATGGATTTCAGTTTATAGAATATCATTGAAAATGATTTTCAAAATCTTCCAAACCAATGAACAAATAGAATGATTTGGAGAAGAAGACTTTCTCTTTGAATGCTAAATCAATGAATGCTTTATTTTGTACTCTTAATAAAAATAAATTTAATCGGGTTTCAATATGTCAAACTACATATGAGATTTGACACAATTTTGAAATCACACATGAAGGCACAAGTTAAAGATTAAAAAATTAATCATTTAATGCATAGTTTTGAATTATTTCAAATGGAACCAAGCGAAATCATTATAGACATGTACACTCAGTTTACAGATGTCATCGATGGTCTAAAAGTACTTAGTAAAAGTTTTTCTAACCTTGAACTCATTAATAAAATTCTAAGATCTCTTCCTAAAAGTTAGGATCTAAAAGTCACAGCCATTCAAGAAGTAAAAAACTTAAATTGTTATCCACTTGAAGAACTTATTAGGTCCTTGATGACCTACGAAATGACATGTATATCAAATCATGAATATAAGAACTACCTTCCAAAGAATAAGAATGACTTGGCACTTAGAACAAAGGAATACCACTCGAGTGAAAGCTTAAGTGACGAGAATAACTATAAACTTCTTGTAAGAAATTTTAAGAAGTTCATAAAACATGAATGTAAGAATAAAAATGAATAGAAAAGGAACACAATAACTTGCTATAAATGCAATTAGCTATGACACTTCAAAAATGAATATCCCCAATTGAAAAAGAAGTTACAAAAGAAGAAGAAAACGATCAAGACGACTTCAGATGAATCAAGTGCATTTGAAGATGAGGAGCAAACAAGTGAAGATGAGGCTCACAACAACAAGGTAAGTGACTCAAGCAAATCTTCTTTACCTTACAATGAATTACTTGATACTTTTCATAAATTGTTTGATGAAAAATATTAGTAAGATATGTAAATTATTCAAAAAAATTATTTAATTATATATATGATTGATATTTGATGATTTTGTTTTAATAAATCTTTTGATTAAAGATGGTTTATACTTCAATGATTATGATTTTCATGATAAAGCTTGCATTTCGATTTTAAACATGATACATAGTTTTTCCATTAAAAAATTAAAAAACTTGGGTATGCTTGTATAAAATCAATTATATGAATTAAAACAACTAAAAAGAGAAAAGTATTTTTCTTGAAAATTTCTCAATCTCTATCTTATCGAGTTTTCAAAAAGAGATTGATGAATCTATTTATGATAGTTTTGAATATCTTAAACTATAAAAGTGATTTTGATTATTTGAATTTGAATGAGATTTTTAAAATCGAATCATGAACTTTCCCTTGATTTCTTGACTTCATGTATCTTTTATGAGAATTAAATTTTTTTAACTTATATAATTTCTTCGTTTTATCATTTACTAAAGAGGAGAATTATAATCTTGATAATTATAACTTGAGATTTTTATATAAATCAAGATCGTTCACTATGACTCTTTCATTTTATTAAAGAGAATTATTCAAATGAATCATGATTTGTATTTTGATTTCTCTGAATTATAACTTGAAATTTTCTATGAATCATGATCTTGATGACTAGAGATTTCTTATATATGAATCGAGATCTTTTATTTGTTCTCTTGTGTCTCCTTTTTGCTATTTACTATAGAGAAATTTTTATTCTAATCATGATATTGACTTCTCGATATTTATAACTTGAGAATTTTTTTATGAATCAATATCACTCACTATTTGTTCTCGTATAATTCTCTCATTTTATTAAAGGGAATATTTGTCCAAATGAATCATAATGTTTCCTTGATTTTTTTTCAATACTCACAACTTGAAATGATGTGCTATGGTATTTGGAACATTGTATATATATATTGATGTTATTTTCTTATATTTATGGTTGTATACCTTATATTATGATCAAAGCATTGTTGTAAAAAGAAAAATTACACCATTGTATTCTTCCCTTCTTTTTGACAATGATAAAGGGGGAGAAAGTCTTGTTAGCTTGTGAATAGCAAAGAAAATCAAAATTGCTAGCTTGCCCATTTCAAGGAGAGAAAACCTGCTAGTTTGCATATTGTAAAGGAAGCAAAAATTGCTAGCATCTCAAGAAAAACAAAAATGCTAGCATGCACATCGCAAAAGAACCTAAAGTGCTTACACATCTAAAGAAAAGTGCTAGCTTGAGGCAAAAGTTGCTATCTTACACATCAAGAGAAGCAAAAATTTTGTTTAACTTCACATTCTCAAAAGCTTACTAGCTTGCATGTTCTAAAGTGATAATTTTTTTTTGCTAAATTGCTAGCTGCACTTCTCCTTTTTGTTGATGACAAAGGGGAAGAAGATATTATGATGATCATGCATGATGAAAAAATTTATTTTCATTGGAATTAGCATGATTTTATGATGCATGGAATGATATGATCAATTGATTCTTTCAATACTCATGATGCATGTAATGATGAAATAGTCATGATTCTATGAATTCTAAGTTCCTATCAATATGGCATATTGATAGGGAGAGTTTAGTTAAACTATGTTATCAATTAGTTGTCATTATTAAAAATAGGAAGATTGTTGAATCTCGGATTTTGATGATGAAGCCAATTGATAAAGTTATGATCTAATATATATATGAGTGACACAAAACTAGCTTCAATCAAGGAGAGGCAAATCGATTAAAGTAATGGAATCAGATGTTGGGCCATAATTGAACATGTCAGAAGATTGAATGTCGAGCCGGAGGAATAATCGATGTGCTGGTAGAGAGACATTGTAACATGAGTTCAGGCATTAGCCCAGATGGATCGGGCATTGCACCAAGGGGATCAGATATTTGGGAGGTCAACATGTTGATTGGGCAATACGCCGCAAGAGAGAACGATGCGCTAAAGGTTTGGACAAAGTGCTGGATGAACCAATGACATGCCGCACAACTTAGTATTCTTGTTTGTAATTGATTACGTCTAGATTTAAGTAGTTGTGATTGTAATTAAGTTGGTTTTGGGTGTAATCATGCTAACTCAATTAAGGATCTATTGGGCTTCGATTAAACTTTAATTAAGACTAATTTGAACCCGTTAGGAGACTTATTTCGTTGACCTAAAAGGACGTATAGTCAGGTCAAAAGATGGTATAGTTCAAATATAAAAATACTGAAAAATACTTTTTTTAAAATCCTGAACGATGATATCAACGGTGGTAATACCACCAATTGATGATAGTACCATTTATTCATATGAGAGACAAGAAATCCATTCCTTGTCCGTCTGAAAAAAGAAAAAACTCTCGTTCCCTTCGAAAAGCCTACGCAGCTTTCTCCTTGGAACAGAACTGTGCATATGAGAGAGGGAGCGAGAGAGAGAGAGAGAGACCGAATCGGCCATGCTACTGGATGAGTTGCTCATCGGTGATGTTGATGGTTGAGGAGGCAAAGCCAGCGGGGAAAGGCACGATGACATCTATCAGCTGGATATTTAGTCTAAATCTTATTTATTAGAAAGAAAAAAAGGTAAAACTTTGTCAATTTTGACTCAAATTTTATGTGAAGAATCCTTACAACTAGATCTACAATCCTAACAATACTGATCTATGATTTACCCTCTCTATGATGATTTTCTGATATATCTACTTAGTGAGTTTTGATCTTTCCTATTATGAGATCTATCAATATTGATGATGAAATGCTATTGGTGAACCAATATTTGATATTGGTTCTTGATGTCATTGTGATCCTCTAGTTATTCCGGAGAAGTTTCATTGTAAACTTATTATCCTATTTGGTGATAGTGGAAGTTTGGATAGACTACGGTCCTATAGTTTTTCCCGCATTGGATTTTTCACGTTAAAAATCTGGTGTCTGACTTTGTGGTTGATCTATTATTCTAATGTGTATCTTGTTCTGGTTAATATTTAATTTTTTTAGTAACAAGTTAGTAATTTTGGTGAGAAACCCATTATACACAAAGAGGGAAAAGTATTATTCTGCATTCAATAGGTTTTTCCCAACAAGTGGTATCAGAGCTAGGTTATTTGGTATTATTTTTTTTGTGTGATTGAAATGAAAGAGTCAGATGGTATGATTAAATTGAACTCATCAAATTATTCCACTTGGAGACGGATGATGAAAGATTTGCTCTATTGCAAAGATTTGTATAAGTCCATCAAAGTTAAAGTAAAACCTTCTACTATGGATAATGAAGAAAGGGAAGTATAGCATAGAAAAGCTATTGCTTATATTAGAAGATGGATGAATATAAATTTGCATGAATATATTTCTGATAAAACCAGAGCTGATGTTGTTTGGTAGAGGCTAGAAAATCTCTTTGCAAAGAAGACAGTGGAAAACATAATTTCTCTCCTCAGATGGCTTGTCAATTTAAAGTATAAAAATGGTGGTAATATTATTGAGCACATAAGCCTATTTCATAATCTTGCAAACAAGTTGGTTACTATGAAAATGAATATAGATGATGAGATGCAAAGATTGTTACTCCTCAGTTCTTTACCAGAAAGTTGGGAAACATATGTTATGACAATTTCTAACTCCAAGCCAGAGGGGAATCTAACTATAGATATGGTTAAAGACAGTTTGCTGAATGAAGATGTCAGAAGGAAAGAACAAGGAGAATCTTCTTCTGGTGCACTTGCTATTGGAAAACAAGAAAGACGTGGAAGAAGTCATAGCAGGAATCCACATGGTTATAAAGGAAGATCCAAGTCTAAGAGATATCAAGTGTTTTCATTGCAATAGGCTAGGTCACATGAAGAAAGAGTGTAGGTTCTGAAAGAGGGAACAAAATGAATGAAAGAAAAATGAGAAAGAGACCAATACAATTACTGATGAAGGTGATATTGATATTATTTATGATGATGGATATGTAAGTCTTATAGCTCAGGACAGTAACTAGATAATTGACTCTGGTGCTTCTTTTTATATTACTTCTCATAGTGATTTCTTCAGGTCTTACACTACTAGTGATTTTAGTAATGTCAAAATGGGAAACAGTGGTACATCTAAAATTGTAAGTATTAGAGATATTTACTTGGAGACCAGTATTGGGAGCAAATTGATACTCAAATATGTAGGACATATTTCAGATATTCGTCTTAACTTGATATCTACAAGAAAACTTGATGATGAGAGATTTATGCACTATTCTAGTGAAAGCAAATGGAAACTCACTAAAGGTTCTCTGATTCTGGTAAGAGGTAAGAAGCAGAACTCTTTTTATGTCATGGAGTCTACGCTACACAAAGGAAAGATCAATGCAATCAGAAAGGATGAAAGTATAGATCTTTGACATAAAAGGCTTGTTCATATCAGCGAGAAAGTACTTTAAACTCTTGCTAGAAAGTAGTTCTACCAAAGTTACAAAGTACGTCTCTTAAATCTTGTGATCATTGCTTAGCTAGAAAAATACATAGAGTTGTCTTTCATACTTATCCATCATCTAGAAGATTAAATGTTATTGACTTGATTCATACTGATATCTGTACTATGCAAAGTAGAACTCTTGGAGGTGCTCTTTATTTTGTTACTTTTATTGATGATCATTCTAGAAAAGTTTGCGCTTTTGTTTTGAAATCTAAAGACCAGGTACTCGATGCTTTCAAATAGTTTCATGCTAGTGTTGAAAGAGAAACAGAAAGAAAACTAAAGTTTGTTCGAGCAGATAATGGTGGTGAGTACAGGGGTCCTTTAAAGAATTATTGCAGGTTTCATGGTATCAGGCTTGAGAAGACAGTTCCCAAAACTCCTCAGCAAAATGATATGATAAAAAGGATGAACAAAACTATTGAAGAAAAGATTAGGTGCATGTTTTCCCATGCCAAGCTACCTAAGTCTTTTTGGGGGGAAGCTATGAGAACTACAATTGATCTGATAAACCTTTCTCCATCAGTTCATCTGAATGGTGATGTTCTAGAGAGAGTATGGAAAGGGAAAGATGTATCTTATGATCACTTGAGAGTCTTTGGGTGCAAAATATTTGTTCATATTCCTAAAGATGATAGGTCGAAGCTTGATAATAAGGCAAAAGCATACATTTTCTTAGGATATGGTTATGAAGAGTTTGGATACAGATTATGAGATCCAGTGGATAAAAAGATTATTAGAAGCAGAGATGTCGTATTTCTTGAAGACCAATTGTTTGAAGATTGTGATAATATTGAGAAACAAAATACCTATATTTATATTCCTTGGAGTTTAGGCCCAATTCCTCCATCTATAATTCATGATGATCAAGGGGGAGATGGATAAGAAGATGGTGGTGAGAATGTTAGTGATGATACTCCTACAGTTGATGAAGTCGATCCAACTGAACAAACTGAGCAAGCAGCTCTACCACTAGATGAGATTCCACTGAGAAGATCTATAAGAGAGCAAAGACCATCTACAAGATATCCTCAACCAGAAACTTACTAAGAAGCTATTCTACATGAGCATAAGAATGAGTGGGTTAAAGTCATGCAAGAAGAGATGAGATCCTTGCTTGAGAATCATACCTATAACTTAGTAAAGTTACCTACAGGGAAGAAAGTTTATAAATTAAAGACTGAAAATAATAACTCACAACAAAGATATAAGGCACGATTAGTTGTGAAAGGATTTAGTCAGAAAAAGGGTATTGGCTTTGAAGAATATTTTCTCCTATGGTAAAAATATCATATATCCGAGTTGTTCTTGGTTTGGCTGCCCGTTTGAATTTGGAAGTTGAGCAACTTGATGTGAAAACTATATTTTTATATGGTGATTTAGAAGAAGAAATTTATATGGAGCAACCAGAAGGTTTCAAAGTCAAGGGAAAAGAAAATCTAGTGTGTAAGTTTAATAAAAGCTTATATGAACTCAAACAGGCACTTAGATAGTGGTACAAGAAGTTTGATTTCTTTATGATGAGTCTAGGGTATAATAAAATCACATCTGACCATTGTGTATTTATAAAGAAGTTTTCAGATGATGATTTCATTATTCTCTTGTTATATATTGATGATATGCTAATTGTTGACCATGATGCTAGTAAAATTGAGAAGCTTAAGAGAGAATTAAGTAAGTCTTTTGCTATGAAAGACTTAGGATCGACGAGACAAATACTTGGCATGAAGATTCTTCGTGATAGAAAGAATAGAAAGATTTGGTATCTCAGGAGGCTTATATTGAAAAGGTTCTTGAAAGATTTAATATGAATAAGGCCAAAGCAATTTGTTCTCCACTTGCAGGTCATTTTAAGTTGAGTTCAAAACAATGTCCCACAAGTGAGAAAGAAAAAGAAGAAATGTCCAAAGTGCCTTACCCATTAGCAGTAGGCAATTTGATGTATGCTATGGTTTGTACTAGGCCAGATATAGCTTATGCAGTTGGAGTTGTTAGCCGATTTCTCTCTAATCCTGGTAAGGAACATTGGGCAGTAGTAAAATAGATCTTAAAATATCTAAGAGGTACTACCAGGTTGTGTTTATGTTTGGGCATTGGTAAACCTGTGCTAGAGGGTTACACAGATGCAGACATGGCTGGTGATACTGATTCCAGGAAATCCACTTCAGGGTTCTTGATGACTTTTGTAATATGAGCAGTCTCTTCGCAGTCTAAATTACAGAATTGTGTTGCTCTATCGACCACAGAAGCAGAATATATAGCAATTATTGTAGCTTGTACGGAAGTTTTATGGATGGAAAAATTTCTATAGGAATTGGGTTTTAAATAGGTGTTGAATCTCATATTTTGATGATGAAATCAATTGATGGGTTATTGATCTAACAGGATTATTAGAAATTGATTGATGTAGGATTAATTACGACAGAAAGATTATTACAATCACGATTGGCTAAGGTCAAGTCCATGCATCGGGCCGATGCGGTTGGGAACTCATCAGGAGTGCGTCGGGAGCTCATTGAGGGAATCAGGAGTTTGCTAGGATGGTGCAAGGGAGTTCGTCAGAAGAAGACCGGGACTCACCGGAAGATTGTCGGGGGTAGCCGAAAAGCTGCGGGAGTTAGGATGATCTTGTAATGGATGTTTGGCAATTATGATTTTATTTAATTAAGTCATAATTAGCATCATACAGGACTAACTATGACAGGAGTAATAGAGTTACAACCGGATGATGGGTCAAGATTAAGCTTGAGCATCGGGCCGGGGTTCGGACAATGTAGTGGGATCTTACCGAAGTTCGCTAGAAGATTCGCTGAAGGGATCGGGAAGCTCGCTGGGAACACGTCGGGAGATCGCCGAAAGAAGACCGGAAGACTTACCGCAAGAATGTTGGAGGCTGTCGGATTGGCGGTAGTTAGGTTTTGTTTAGCTTGTTGGTCATTAAGTGTTGTAATTATTGAGTCATAGTTAGGGTTTGAGTCCAAATTGAGTTGGATTTGGAAGGAATTGAAATCAACTCAATAAGGTAATTGAGTCCACTATTGGGGTTTGATTGAGCTCAGGTTGAGCTCAATTGGTTGACTAAAGGGTTGGTCAACATCAGGTTCAAATCAGAATTCAAAAAGTAGAGGGATCCACTTTTACGAAAATTCTGACGGGTAAACCGCCGGTGAGCGACGGGTGTACTGCCGCCCCCCAGGTTTTCGGGCGGCTGGCAACGGTTGACCCGCCTATGCTGGGTGGTTGAATCGCCCGTACCCAGGTATTCGGGCGGCTGAGCCGCCCAGGCCGGTGGGTGAAACACACGTACTCAGATTTTTCGGATACGATTAGATTTTAGCTCCAGTTTTGAAGCCAATTTGGGGCCTATAAATACCCCAAGATTACATTCAAGACAATAATTTTTTAGGATTATATTCTGAGAAAATATTGTTTGAGAATTATAAGAAAAAGAAAAGGGGTAAGGGAGAGAGCTTAGAGTTAGAAATTTTCTCAAAGGCTCTCTTGTAAGCAAAGTGTAAGGGTTTGGTCTTCACCCAAAGAAGATCGGTAGTGGACATCGGTGTGCCTCAAGAAGGAGGACTTAGGAGTGGACGTAGGGCGTTGGTGCCGAACACTATAAAAA
This sequence comes from Ensete ventricosum, assembly GCA_029747655.1. NCBI lineage: Eukaryota > Viridiplantae > Streptophyta > Magnoliopsida > Zingiberales > Musaceae > Ensete > Ensete ventricosum. The sequence continues at coordinate 26,068,708 of JAQQAF010000003.1, read as the reverse complement.
TTATGAGTATTTTTTTGCTTTCAAATTGCTTACATATTCTTGTATTGACGCTTCCGATTCAACTCACTCTTTGAAAGTAAATTTTTTATGTTGTTTATCTTTTGGGTTTACTTATTAACTTAACAACTTTCTTTTAATCACTCACTCAATTTCACTAAGAAGAAAAGCTTCGGATTTCCTATCTTGGTTTAAATGAAAGATTTCATTTAGAAAGAATATTTACACTTGCACTAATTCAAACCCCCACCCCCCCCCTTCTTCCCCCTTCTTAGTGCCAATTGATCCTAACAATTGGTATTAGAGTCTCAGTATTTTTTTCATTTGGTTTAACACCCAAGAGAAATGGCTCTTATTGGCTTTCAAGAGGGCTTTTCTATTGTTCGTCCTCCCATATTCAATGGGACATACTACACTTATTGGAAAACTCGAATGAGAGTTTTCTTTTTTTCTTTAGACCTTGATTTATGGACTATTGTTGAAAACGGATTTGAAAAGTCTTCTCTTCCAATGAACAATTGGAATGATTTGGAGAAGAAGACTTTCTCTTTAAATGTCAAGGCTATGAATGTCTTGTTTTGCGCCTTGGATAAAAATGAATTTGATCAGATTTCTTATTTTGATTCGGCTTTTGTTATATGGCATGCATTAGAAATAGCATATGAAAGTACACTTAATATAAATGAATCATTAAATGAAAATACTTCTACAAATTAATAAGAAGAACACCTTCCTAAGAACCGGAAGGAATGTGAACTAAAAAAAAAAATGACTCCTCAAGTGAAATCTCGAGTGATGAGGACCTTGAACTTTTGACAAATGAATCAGAAAAATTAACGAACTTGAACCTTAAAAATAATGTAAAGATGGACAAAACCTCTTGCTATGAACGCAAGAAGCCGAGGAGCTCTAAAGATCAAATGCACAACCAAGAAGTGGAGAACCTTGCTCTTATGGCTATCAACGATGAGGTTAGTGAGCCTTTAAATATTTTATTTTCAGAATTATTAAATATATTCCATGACTTGTTTGATGAGTTTAGAAAACTTAGCAAGTCTTTTAAATTACTAAAAGTTGATCATGATTTGTTAGTTAAAAGACTTGATGAAATATATGATTTCTTAGCATCACATAAACCATGTTCTAAATGTGACATGCTAGAGAATATTAAAGAAGAAAATTACATGCTTAAAATAATACTAGAGACATTTGAGATATGGAATAAATCTCTAAATATGATCCTTGCTAATAAGGGTCATATTAATAATAGAAATGACATAAGCTATGTTGGCAATGTTCAACAAAAGCCAACAATCTTTACAAAAGGACCTACATTAAATTTGTCATCTAAAACCAACTATAATTTTTGTGGTAGATTAGGACATATGGCTTATAAATGTCCATTTAAAAATTATAGTCCTCACAAGTTAGTTTGGGTTCCTAAAGGAACCAGAAACAATCTTATGCCATTAAGGAAGAACATGTCATGAAGGACCCAATGTTAAATGAGTACCTAAATCAATCTCCCATAATATAAAATTGTTTCCTAACAAGGTTAGGAGGAATAAAAATATTTTTTAAAGTAGATGCTCAAGTCATATTACTTGAGATCTAACACTCCTTCAAGCTTACTAGCCTAAGTAGTAATAAGAAAATTATTAGAATTAAAATTATTAACATTAAATCTTTTAATGATTCATCATGATACAATTAATCTTGATGATGCATAGCTGGAACATATAAGTATGAAAATGAACTAGAACCAAAGAACCTTAATTATTGAAAAATATGTTAAAATTTACATAAATGAGATTTTGATGATGATTGAATAATAAGTTTAAAATCATTGGTTTGAATATTTGGAAAGGCTATTATTAAAATGAACGTTTGATAGTTGAATAGTTGTATGTTAATATTGAATTCAAACATGAAATAAATAAAAATTTGAAAATGAGTTTGTCAACTCCTTGCACTATGTGCAAAAGAGTTAATAGTTGAAATTTAGATAGGTTGAATTTTGATTGAAGATGTTTTATGAAACCAAGTTTGATAGTGATTATGTTTAATGAGTTTATATTTCAAAATTATGCATGATGATCTTTGTGATTTATGGATTATTGATCCTTGTCATAATGAAAGCTTTTTTTGGTTTTAAATGAAGATAGTTGTTTTTATTTGGCTTAAAAGATAAAGACGTACTTGTATGAAATATAAAGGAAATACATTTTTACTTGAAAATTTATTTATCTTATAAATCTTTCAAAGAAAGATTAATGAATCGATTATGTTATCTTTTATGAATCTCTTAAACTATGAAAGTGATTTTGATGATTTGATGATTTAAACTTAGATAAGTTATTATCATAATTTTTGGCAACTTTAGAAAATGAAACTTGAAATCTTTGCATAAATACTTTGATTATGAAAAATCTTTGTTGAATGAGGAACGATTTGCCAAAATTAAAATTATGAATTTTAAATACATGAGATATTACATGATTGGATTTCTATTTTACTTGGAATTTTAAATATATAAGATTTCTTGATTACTTATGTTAAAATTTATAAACAATAAGGAGGGGTAAATTTATTAACTTAAATCATGTCTTTTGGTATTCATAAATATCTTTTTATATCAATATCTTTCTTGACATGATTTATTTTAAAACTCATAAATGACATAACTTATCACCAAAATTAGTATTTCTTAAATTTATGATAAGTTGAAATTTCAAAGAAATTTGTGTTATTATGAATATTCCATTAATTTATTGACTTGACTTTTACGTTATGGGAATCATGTTATTGATCTCTATGATTTTCTATTTTTTAATAAAAAGGAGATTTATGATCTTAACAATAATAATTAAAATTTTTATCAAGATCATTTTTCTTTTTGATTAAAAAGATTTATCTTGGATGAATTGAGATTATCCCCTAAGACTCATTTTTATTATTTACAAAAAGGGGAAAGAAACTTATTAAACAAAATCATGTATTTTGATATTCAAAAATTTGATTTTATCTTTATTGACATGATCCCTTGTACTTTTTGGCATAATTTGAATATGGATGTTAAGAAGAAATTATGCAATCATATTTCTTTTTTACATTAACAAAGGAGGAGATAAAATTAGAAGCAAATTGGATATGATAACATTGAATGAAAAATAATTTATTTAGATGAAAATTTAGAATTTTAAATTATCTAAATACATACAAAATGCATAATTCACAATTTGAGCTTAGTCTACTATCATGTTTTCTTTTGGAATTCATGATGATTGTTATCAAAATTACATGAGATGATTTAAATGCATAAGTAGCTTTTAAACTATTGAATCTCCTTGAATATCTTAAAGTTTTGAGCTTAATTTCGAAATTCACATCTATAAAATTTACATCTTTAAAATTGAGTATTTTGTGATATGATGTTTTTCATTTCTCTACCTTGATTCTACATTCTTATTTACACAAAGTGGAGAAAAAAAATCACTAGCATTTCAAGAGACCAATAAGTCTATTAATTTTATTTTGAATCTCTTGAAAATGATTTTGATGATTTTGATTACTGGAAATTAAATGAGTTCTTTACCTATATCATGATTTTGATTCCTCAAAATTATAACTTGAAATCTTTAATAAATCAAATCTCTTATGTCTTCTCGTATTATTTAAATTAAGATTTTTGCATAAATTATGATCTTGACAACTTGAGAATTATTATGCATGAATCAAGATATTCTATGATTTGTTTCTTGATATTCATAATTTATTTTCATAAATTGAATATCTCATCACTATGTTAATTGTTCTTAATATATTTTCTGTGATGATTGGTATATTTCTTGATATATTTATTAAAAAATGATGTAATGGAAAAAGTTTTATACTATTCTAACCATCCCTTCTTGTTGATAATGACAAAGGGGGAGCAAAACTTGTTAGCTAGAATAATGCAAAGGAAGCAAATATTTGCTAGCTTGCACTTCTCAAAAGAGAAGAATGAATTCACTAGCTTGCATGTTCTAAAGTAATTGCTAAGCTTTCATATATCAAAAACTTGCTAATTATACTTTTTCTTTTGTTGTTGACAAAAAGGGAGAAGGTATAATGATGTGAAATCATGTATAATAATCATGCATGTAATGATGATTTTGAAAATCTACATAAAGATAATGATTTGTTATTGTTCGGATTTACTTGCTACATTTACTTGAAATTTACATGAGAAAAATTTATTGAGCTCATATTCAAAATTATATATATACAAGATTGAGATTAAGACCTAGAAATGCTAAATCATGAAAATATATAAATTACTAATATAGATTTCATGAACTAAAGCCTTTTTATGATAACATTTCTTGAAAACTTTTTCCATGATTTTACCTTATTATTTTCAAAAAGGAGGAGAAAAAAATTGTATGAAGATGTGCCATATTTGAAAATTTATAAGTAGTCTTTAAATCTCCCTTATTTCTCTCCTTAAGATGATTCAACATCTCCCTTATTTCTCTCCTTATTAAAGGAGAAGAAAATTTTATAATACATATACTAAGGGGGAGTAATGTGATCCTGTGCTTTGAAATTATTGGCTATATTTCATATTTTTGTTGATGACAAAGGGGGAGAAATATATATTGATGACATATGATGAATACATTGATGACAAAGGGGGAGAAATATATATTGATAACACATGATGAATACATTGATGATACATGATCTTGTTGAAATACATGGATATCTTGGATAAGGATATGAATTGGACATCTTGGATATAGATGCTTAATTCCTTTTTACTCATAAGTTGATGACTTGATACAAATTTATGTTGAAATTTGCATAGAATATTGATTGCTTGAATTTAAGAGTATATGCTTCTCTTAAATTCAAGTGGCATAGATTTAGGGGGAGGTAGGATTAACTTCTGTCATCAATTGATTGTCATCATAAAAAAGGGGGAGATTGTTGAATCTCAGATTTTGATGATGAAATCAATTGATGGGTTATTGATCTAACATGATTGTTAGAAATTGATTGATGCAGGATTAATTACGATAGAAAGATTATTACAATCACGATTGGCCAAGGTCAAGTCCATGCATCGGGTTGATGCAGTTGGGAACTCGCTAGGAGTGGGTCGGGAGCTCACCAAGGGTATCAAGAGTTTGCCAGGATGGCGCAAGGGAGTTCGCCAAAAGAAAACTAAGACTCGTTGGAAGATTGTCGGGGGTAGCCGAAAAGCTTGTCGGGAGTTAGGATGGTCTTATAATGAATGTTTGACAATTATGATTATATTTAATTAAGTCATAATTAACATTATACAGGTCTAACTATGACAAGAGCAATAGAGTTACAACCGGATGATGGGCCATGATCAAGCTTGAGCATCGAGCCGGGGTTCGGACGATGTAGTGGGATCTCGCCGAAGTTCGCTAGGAGATTCACCGAAGGGATCGGGAAGCTCGCTGGGAACACGCCGGGAGATCGCCAGAAGAAGATCAGAAGACTTGCCGTAAGAATGCTGGAGGCTGTCGGATTAGCAGGAGTTAGGTCTGTCTTATTTAGCTTGTTGGTCATTAAGTGTTGTAATCATTGAGTCATAGTTAGGGTTTGAGTCCAAATTGAGTTGGATTTGGAAGGAATCCAGAGTAACTCAATAAGGTAATCGGGTCCACTATTGGGGTTTGATTGAGCTCAATTGGTTGACCAAAGGGTTGGTCAACATCAAGTTCAAATCGGAATTCAAAAAGTGGAGGGAACCACTTTTGCAAAAATTCTGGCGGGTAAACCGCTGGTGACCGACGGGTTTACCACCGCTGCCCAGGTTTTCGAGTGGCTGACAGCGGCTGACTCGCCCATGCTGGGCGGTTGAACCGCCCGTACTCAGGTATTCGGGCGACTGAGCCGCCCAGGTCGGCGGGTGAACCGCCTGTACATGGATTTTTCGGATACGATTGAATTTTAGCTTCAGTTTTGAAGCCAATTGGGGTCTATAAATACCCCAAGTTTTCTTACATTCAAGACAATAATTTTTGGGGATTGTAAGAAAATATTGTGTGAGAATTGTAAGAAAAAGAAAAGGGGTAAGGGAGAGAGCTTAGAGTTATAAATTTTCTCAAAGTCTCCCTTGTAAGCAAAGTGTAAGGGTTTGGTCTTCACACAAAGAAGATCAGTAGTGGACGCTGGTGTGCCTTAAGAATGAGGACTCGGGAGTGGACGTAGGTTGTTGGTGCCGAACTACTATAAAAATTGTGAGTGTTTTTTTGCTTTTTCAAATTGCTTACATATTCTTGTATTGACGCTACCGTTTCAACTCACTATTTGAAAGTAAACTTTTCATGTTGTTTAGCTTTCGGGTTTACTTATTAACTTAGCAACTTTCTTTTAATCACTCACTCAATTTCACTAAGAACGAAAAGCTTCGGATTTCCTATCTTGGTTTAATTGAAAGATTTCATTTAGAAAGAATATTTACACTTGCACTAATTCACCCTCCCTCCCCCCCTCCTCCTCTTAGTGCCAATTGATTCTAACAACAGGAAGGATACATTATTTACTGTGACGGTGAGAGTACCATCCACCTCTCCAATAATTCAACATACCATTTTAGATCCAAGCATATTAATGTAAGATACTATTGGATTTGTGATGTGCTTGAAATGAAAGAATTATACTTAGAAAAGGTGTATACCGATGAGAATGTTTCAGATATGTTGACAAAGTCTTTGCCTAAAGAGAAGCTTGAATGAAGCATATAGATGGAGAGCGAGCTTAGTACAGCCCACCATATGAGTTGGAGGGAGAGAATTGTTGGGTCTAACTCATAGGTGGGCTTGGACTGGATATTTGAGTATTTAGCTCAAATTTGATTTATTAAAACAAAAATAAGAAAAAAAAGGAAAACCTAATCTAAGTAGTCATGCAGTAACGCAGCTGTGGAGACGTGCAAAGAAACAAGTAATAAAGAGATAGAGAAAGAAGATAGAGTAAGCTTTGGTAAGAGGATCGAATAATACAACTTCGTCAGTTTTGATCCAAATTTTATGTGAAGAATCCTTACAACCAGATCTACAATTCTAATGGTATTGATATGTGGTTTGCCCTTTCTAAGATGGTTTTATGATATATCTACTTAGTGAGTTTTGATATTTCCTATTGTGAGATCCATCAATATGGATGATGCTATGCTATTGTTGAATCAAGATATATGTTCTTGATGTCATTGTGATCCTCTAATTATTTTGGATAAATTTTATTATAAATATTTATTTTTATTGTGATCCTCTAGTTATTTTGGGTGGATTACGGTTTCGTGATTTTTCCCGCATTGAGTTTTTTATGTTAAAAATATGTTATCTTCATTTGTGGTTGATCTATTATTTTGCTATGCATCTTGTTCTAGTTAATATTTATTTTTATAGTAATAAATTAATAATTTTGATGAAAAATCTATTTTACTAAAAGTATTATTCTATGTTGAATAGGTTTTTCCCAATATAATTGAAGGTAAGATATTGGCGGAAATTGAACCTGTTTGTCCACGTGGAGCAATGGTTCAGTCTCCACCAATTCTTATATTCAACTTCCTAACACACAGCCCAGATGATCTAGTGAGCTATGAGGGAAAACCAAGCTTGCATCTGAGTGCAAGTGGTTTGCTTAACTCCGAGGAGTTCCTTGAGATGGAACAGAGCAAGCACAAAGAGGCTGCTTCCTATTTATGAATGCACATCTGCTTTGCTCAAACACCAGGCATTCATATGGTGAGTTGAAGTAGAAGAATCATCAAAAGATAAGATCTCATGACATGGTGAAGCAGGTAATTATTTTCCCTAGTCAAAGAAAGAGCTTTCAGATTAATCATTGCACAGTGCAAAATTAAATATTATCCGCTGCCATAGAAAGTACCATTGCATGCGGATCTCATATATATATATATATATATATATATATATATATATATATATATATATATATATATATATATATATATATATATATATATATACATACATACATACATACATACATATATATATATACATACATACATATATATATATACATATACATATATATATGTATATATATATATATACATACATATATATATATATATATATGTATGTATGTCTATATATATATATATATATATAGTGATGAGATCTGAGTTTCTTTTATATTCATTGATCAAATTCACCTAGATAGATATTTTTTGATGTAAAAATTATTTTCAACGATATTTAATAAATTCTAATTTCTTTAGAGAGGGCTATTTATTATTTTGCTAATCTTGTTTGGTAAAAGAATTTTATGCATATGAATTTTTTCTTCATATTATAGTGTCTTCCAAGTAATACATTTGTTTATTTTACAGATCTGTTTGTTGATTTGCTTGTATGTCATAATTTTTTGATAGTTTTTTTGGTGTTGATAAATATATACCAAGAACATAATATTTATTACCAATGTGTACGAGATCCTATCTGCAAATATTAATCCCAGCTCTCACTTCTCTGAATTGGTGCTGCTGATGTTTAAGTCTACTATTCGTATCATCTTTTTGGTATACCAAACCACACTGGGGTTTACATTACATTAATATTCTGACTCGGTCAATGCAGCTGTATGCGCTACTGGTTGTTTATATTAATATAAGTTCATAAGGAGAACACAATGTATTATTTTGTAGCAACACTTTTAGATCCAACATTCAACATCTCTTTTTTTCCCCAACATTGAGCAACTGCCGGTACATTGCATTTGTTGTAGTGATCTCATGTACAAAGAAGCTTGTTTTGTAATAGCCATTCCCAACTCTTCCTTTCATCATCTCCATCACAGAACTTTTAGCACTGCTAAAGGGAACAAAGGGATCTGCTTAAGTGATGATAGATCATATTTCCTTAAGTTTTCCATTCTGACCACCACTGTCTCCTTCTAGGGAGAGATCTTTAGATTGAATCCGATGCTCATCCCATTGTAAGCGATAGGAGCATACATCCACAGGTCATCAGAACTCAAAAGCTGCAAACAAATGGTTCAAGAACAAAGCTCAGCGAGGTTTTCCTCCTTGATCTCTCCCTCAAACAAGATATGGTAGAACATGCAGCGTCAACTTGATTTGGAGATGCAGGAATTTCACGTACTCAACTGCTTCTGCAAGCATTGTGCTGACATCTACCTGGTTACATCGACCCACAGGCGGGATTCGTTAAATTTCTGTGATCGAGCACACAAATTAAGAGAATAATACTCTTGAGGTTGGAGTCTTTACTTTGGTTCCATATGGAACCAGGCTCTGGAATGTCCTCAGCCTCTCATTGATTCTTTCTCTCCTCTTCTGGAGACATCGATCACGCAGTAACAATAGCATCAGATTAGAGCACACAAATGAACACTGTCGTCAACCTAAATCAGTATCTCTTACGTACCCTCGCGTGAAGGGTTTGGGGATTGGTAGCTGAACCCCGACCAGCAGTTGCTTTCGAGCTAGAGCTTGTGATGCCGGCACCCAGCAGCTCCTGAGAACCATTGCAGTCCTCCTCCGAGCTGTAGCAGCTGGAGCTTTGTGAGTTCAGCTCGCCATTGCCTTCTTCTTCATTGGCAGTAGCAATGCTCATCTGAGCATTCTTGGGTTGTGGGTCCTTCCTCTTCTTAGGCACTCAAGCGATGTTTGCAACAACCATCAATATGGTTCGGAATCGGCAGTGAAGTCGGCAGAGAGATAAAGTACTGACCGATGCGGCGGCCCGAGCCTTCTTGTGGGGGCTGACGGCGTGGCCATCCCCGCTTCCTGTTATCTCTGGCATCTCAAGATCACTTTCAGTGACTCTTGTCTTGGTGGCCTTAGAGTTGTGATCACAGGGAAGAAGGGGAAATGGCTGCTTCTCGAACAAGCCTCCGACGTCGCGATTGAATTGACCACCGGGAAGGATGGCACGGTGATCTGCTGCTCACCAGTGCAAGTGCTGTAGCCTCCGCAGTCACCGAGAGGAAGAAAACTACTGGAAATGTATTGAGGCCAGTAGGAAGAGTATGAATGGGAGCTGTGATCAGAACAGAACGTGGCAGGCATCACCATGGCCAGGCCTTGATCTTGCTCCTCACCAAAATGGTGCGAGTCGCAGAGGTGTGTCGTCACCTCGGAGCCGAAGCAGCTCCAACAGAGACCAAGCCTCCAAACTCCATAGATGGCACTCAAGAGTGTTGAATTGCTTGGTGAGACAGTTACAGATACTGGGGAGTACTTATATGGGAGAATGATGCCTGCAAAGGCTTGACTTTCCTCTCCGATGGGCATTTGCAGGTAATAAACTATTTCCTGGTGGCGACATTCCTGATGGTCTACCATGGGCGACAACAGCAAAGAGCTAAGATGGAGGCAATCGTGCATTAACAGAAGCCAGGAATTAATCTTAGGACAACATGATTAGCCGATGGCTTCAGTGAGGTGTTGCGAGGATGATGAAGCACCCCGAGTCTTATGGGGAATAGACACAGTATGATGAAGCACCCAGCCATTGTTTCTCTTTGGTCATTACTAACCTTCATGAGAATTTGGAGCCGTGTTCTTCTTGATCAGTTACTTTGGGACTTGCTTCAGCAACTTGACTGAATCTTTGGCTGAGTTCATCTTTCTCTTGTGGCTGCCTTATGGGAATAAAATAGGAATCAATTTTGTATACGAATAAATACTAGCAGACCGTCACATACAGCGGAATGAAACAGAAATCACAATCAGATGAACACCAAGATTTACGTGGAAAACCCCTTCAACTCGAAGGGTAAAAATCACAGGACAAGCCAGAGAAACTCCACTATCAAAATAATGAATATACAGATCTCAAGGCTTCTTGCCCAAGCCCAAAGCAATAGCCACAAGAGAATCACAAGGATACAAGGACTATAATCCTAAGCACAATATCCAAAACCTTCCCAAGAGATCACAGTAAGAATCCACTGCAAACTGATCTAACCTGAGATTTGAATGATTGATAATAGTCTTTTCCTGCCCTTGTCTTCTTTCCTTTCCTGGATCTCTTGTTTTCTGGCCTCTACTGTCAATCTGCAGTCTTCTTTTTCTCTCCCACGTTTTCAGCCGCCGCTCCTCTCTTAATCTCAACCCTAGCCACATAATCTAGGTTTTAGGTTAATATAAGTGAGGTTCTGGGCTGTGGGCTTCACTAAAGCTCATTATGGGCTGAATCTGGGCCATCTGCCCAACAACCTCCCCCTTCAGCCCATAAGGGAGGCTGTCTCATGAGTCCTTAATGTGAAACTATGCCGACCAGCTGTCGGCACATCTCCTGTTTCTCTTTCGGTAAAGCCTTTGTCAACATGTCTGCTCCATTATCATCTGTGTGAATTTTCTGAAGCTGTAACTGTTTCTCTTCAAGCACATTTCTGATCCAATGATATCTGACATCTATATGCTTTGATTTAGAATGAAATGTTAGGTTCTTGCATAAATGGATGACACTCTGGCTGTCATAATACACCACATAGTTTTCCTGTTTCAGCCCCAATTCTTGTAAGAATTCTTTCATCCATAACATTTCTTTGTAAACCTCTGTAGCAGCAATATATTCTGCCTCTGTGGTGGAGAGAGCAATACACCTTTGCAATCTGGACTGCCATGACACAGCTCCCCCTGCAAAAGTAAGTACAAAACCTGATGTGGACTTCCTTGTGTCAATATCTCTTGCCATATCTGCATCTGTGTAACCTGTCAATACAGGTGGTCCACCTCCAAAGCTTAAACAAACTTTAGAACTTCCTCTGAGATATCTAAAAATCCACTTCACTGCTGCCCAATGCTCTTTACCTGGATTTGCAAGAAATCTACTAGTAACACCCACTGCATATGCGATGTCCGGCCTCGTACATACCATTGCGTACATTAAACTTCCAACTGCTGAAGTATAAGGAACCTTTTGCATTTTTTCCTTCTCCTCATCACTTGATGGACTCTGATCTGAGCACAACTTGAAGTGACCTGCAAGAGGAGAACCAACTGGCTTTGCATTACTCATACTGAACCTATCCAATACCTTCTCAATGTATTTCTCCTGTGACAACCAAATCTTTCTCTTTCTTCTGTCACGAGAAATCTGCATGCCCAGTATTTGCTTTGCTGGCCCCATGTCCTTCATTGCAAAAGATTCACTCAGGTCCTTTTTCAACCTATCAATCATAGACATATCTTTTCCGAGGATAAGCATATCATCAACATAAAGTAAGAGAATAATAAAATCCTCACCAAACCGTTTGATGTACACACAATGATCTGAAGCTGTTCTTTTATATTTATTTTCAATCATAAATGAATCAAACTTTTTATATCACTGTCTTGGAGCTTGCTTCAGCCCATACAAGCTCTTCTTCAACTTGTAGACAAAATTTTCTTTACCTTTGACTTTGAAGCCTTTTGGTTGCTCCATATAAATTTCCTCCTTCAAATCATCATGAAGGAAAGCTGTTTTCACATCTAACTGTTCAATCTCCAAGTCTAGGTTAGCAGCAATACCAAGAGCAACACGGATAGAAGACATTTTAACAACAGGAGAAAAAAAAATTTCAAAGTCAATACCTTTCTTTTGACCAAAGCCTTTCACAACCAATCTAGCTTTATACTTTGGTTGAGAACAATATTCTTGAGTCTTCAACCTGAAAACCCACTTGTTCTTCAAGGCTTTACTTCCCTCTGGTAGTTGCACTAAATCATATATGTGGTTCTTCTACAGAGAATCCATCTCTTCCTGCATAGCAATAAACCACTTCTTTTTCTACTCACTTTCAACTGCTTCTTGGTAACTCTCTGGTTCATCTGCATCAGTAAGCATCACATACTCATCTGTAGAGTATCTTCTGGAAGGTTGACGTTGTCTAGAAGATCTTCTTAACTGAGGTTCTGTGGGAACTTGCTCTCTTTCTTCTTCTTGCTCAACATGTCCTGCAGGTAGATCAACATCTGGCTCTGCACCATCTGCCTGCATATCTCCCCCATCAACCTGATATACTGGAGGAATAACTGGGTCACAGTCTACAAATCCCTCTGTAGAAGTCTTAGCTGGAGCCTCCTTCTTCAAATCCTTAATGGTTTGATCCTCAAAGAAGACAACATCTCTGCTTCTGAACACCTTCTGCTTTTCTGGATCCCAAAGCCTGTAACCAAACTGATCATGTGAGTAACCAAGAAAAATACACTCTTTTGTCTTACCATCCAACTTGGACCTTTCATTGTTTGGAACATGTCCAAATGCACGACAACCAAACACTCTTAAATGCTTATAGGAGACATCTTTCCCTGACCATACATGTTCTGCAACATCACCATCTAGAGCTGTACATGGTGATAAGTTAATTACATCAACTGCAGTCCTCAAAGCCTCATCCCAAAACCTTTTGGGTAGCTTGGCCTGTAAAAGCATACATCTGATCTTTTCCATGATGGTGCGGTTCATCCTCTCTGCAATTACATTATGTTGAGGCGTACCAGGGACTGTCAACTCATGCTGGATGTCATGTGACCTGCAATAATCATTAAACAATCCTGTGTACTCACTACCATTATCTGATCTTATACATTTCAATTGTCTTTCTGTCTCCCTTTCAACTCTGGCATGAAACTCTTTGAAGATATTAATAATATGATCTTTAGTCTTCAAAGCATAGGCCCAAACTTTCCTGGAAAAGTCATCTATAAAAGTAACAAAATAAAGTGCACCACTGATACTAGGAACATTAACAGATCCACTAGGAGTTTTTGTCCTCAAAGGACCACACACATCTGTATAGACACGGTCCAAGACATGTATTTTTCTAGATAAGGCAGGACTAACAAAGGAAACTCTATATTTTTTACCAGCTAAATAATCAATATAAGGGTTCAAACGTGTACCTCTGAGGTATGGCAATACCTCTCTTTTGGAAAGTTCTTGCAGCCCCTTCTCGCTCATGTGTCCTAGTCGCCTATGCCACAACTCTATATTGGAGTCTTTCTCTGTAGCATTCAACTGCTCACCACAAGCTTTAGGCTGCAATCTATACAATGTATGACATTTCTTCCCATTAGCTACAATAAGAGAACCCTTACTGAGCTTCCACTGCCCTTTATGAAATCTGACATCAAAGTCTTCATTGTCCAGCCTTCCAATTGAAATTAAATTCAGTCTTAAGTCAACCACATGCCTCACATCCTTAAGTACCAACTTGCAACCAAGGTTGGTCTTTATATGGATATCTCCCATGCCAATGATGTTTGCTGTGCCATAGTTGCCCATCTTGACAACACCAAAATTTTCAGACCTGTAAGTAGCAAAGAACTCCCTCCGTGGTGTAGCATGATAAGAAGCACCTGTGTCAATTATCCACTCGAGATCCTGGCACACACAAGAAAAAATATCATCGGAAGTAGACAAAATCAAATAATCAATACCTTGTACTGTAGCTGTGATATTCTCTTTTGACTCTGTATGCTCCACTTCTTTCCCCCTTTTCTTGTTCTTCTTAGGTTGCTTGCACTGATTCTTGTAATGTCCTTTCTCACCACAATTGTAGCAAACAATATCTTTCCTTGACCTTGACTTGCTTCTACCCACACGTGAACCACTTCTATCCTTTGACTTTGACCTTCCTCTGTTCTCTGAGACAAGTGCTTGTGAATCAATCTGAGAAGTTGCTGAATTCTTTATCCTTAACTCCTCATTCAACAAACTGCTTGTTACTTGACTCATGGTGACAATTCCATCTGGTGCCGAATTACTGAGAGAAACCACTCGTGTCTCCCAACTTTCTGGCAAAGAACTGAGAAGTAACAATGCCTGCAACTCATCATCAAGAGACATTTTCATAGAGGATAACTGGTTAGTAATACTCTGCATTTCATTTAAATGCTCAGGAATAGAAGTACCCTCTTTATATTTCAAGTTCACAAGTTTTCTGATCAGAAAAGCTTTGTTGCCAGCCGTTTTTCTTTCATAAAGATTTTCTAACTTTTTCCAAACAGAGTATGCAGAACATTCAGTAGAAACATGGTGAAAGACACTATCATCTAGCCATTGTCGAATAAAGCTAACTGTTTTTCGATCTAACCTCTTCCACTCATCATCTGTCATAGATGTGGGCTTTGCACTATCCCTTGTAAAGGTCCATACAAATCTTTGCAATACAAGAGATCTTCCATTCTTGGTTTCCATATCATCCAATTGTTACCGTTTAAACTAATCATGCGAGAAATATTACCGGCCTCCATGTTCAGATACAAAAGATTAAATACCACCAAAACCCTGCTCTGATACCAGTTGATGAGAATAAAATAGGAATCAACTTTGTATACGAACAAATACTAGCAGACCGTCACACACAGCGGAATGAAACAGAAATCACAATCAGATGAACACCAAGATTTACGTGGAAAACCCCTTCAACTCGAAGGGTAAAAACCACGGGACAAGCCAGAGAAAATCCACTATCAAAATAATGAATATACAGATCTCAAGGCTTCTTGCCCAAGCCCAAAGCAATAGCCACAAGAGAATCACAAGGATACAAGGACTATAATCCTAAGCACAATATCCAAAACCTTCCCAAGAGATCACAGTAAGAATCCACTGCAAACTGATCTAACCTGAGATTTGAATGATTGATAATAGTCTTTTCCTGCCCTTGTCTTCTTTCCTTTCCTGGATCTCTTGTTTTCTGGCCTCTACTGTCAATCTGCAGTCTTCTTTTTCTCTCCCACGTTTTCAACCGTCGCTCCTCTCTTAATCTCAACCCTAACCACATAATCTAGGTTTTAGGTTAATATAAGTGAGGTTCTGGGCTGTGGACTTCACTAAAGCCCATTATGGGCTGAATCTGGACCATCTGCCCCCAACAGCCAATCTCACCTGATGATTTCTTGACCATGTCTGCATCATCCAATTAACAATGGTTGACATTTCTTATTCTTATTTTTCTAAAAAATAATGAGCATTTCTACTTGCATCAGCACATAAATTGTGATCAGAAGCAGAGTTCCTTTGTCATGGAACGATTTTAAAGATTACTGATTTAATAGTTGAAGGAAAAATGTCAAAACACTGAAGTCTTCAAACTAGAAAACTAAGGCATCATCGATACGCAAAGAAGTGAAGGCCATGTTTTCAATATATAATGTTAAAAGCAAATTTAGATGGAGTTTGAAATCTATTTTGGCGCCAGCAGGTATGACTCTTGGGAGAGATTCAACAATCTGGTTTAACATTCTCCAGTTCATCAACTTATATATGAGTCATGAAACATGGATTAATTTGCATCAAAAGAAATTTTGACTTTTGGCATCGCTAAACGTTGTTTCGACTCTCATTAGGATTGACCGTCAAATTCGAAAATGAGAATTATATGCTGGGAACCAGAGAGGTTTAGATTCACATTCTTTGTATTCATTGATTGTCCTTATCAGTATTATATTTTCTTTTCTATCTCATAATGATGGCAACAATTCAAGATCTTGGACGGCTGCTTCACAATTCAGATCCATGACTTCTCTTGAAAACAGTGGCAAAAAGAAAACCTTATTTCTCTTTTTGATGAAAGACAAACTCTAGCTATATTTTCTGTTTCTTGTTCTTTTTCTCTCTCTCTCTTTCAATATATATATATATATATATATAATGTATTTATTTATTATATTAGGTATATCACATTGCTTATACGTTCACCGAAGTTCTAATTCTGCTGTATACAAATATATTAACTTCTTACAAGAATCATCTTCTTGTTTTAAGAAAATGAATTCCAATGCCATTAGACAACTCTCTCTTTTCTACTGGGATAAATCATTTGTGGCCAAGAAAGATGACAAGTTCTTTGATTTAAATTGAACAATATTAAGTCAAAGTTCACATAATAACGGGAGATGAGATGCTGAATACTGGGCAAAGTAGATTAGTCCGACCCCCCTGCACGTTTTTGTAGTTGCAGTTGGTGTACTGCCAAAGTCTTGAAAGGAATAAGAATAAGTATATTGAATAATGCACCTTGAATTATACAAAACATTTATTATCTCTATGCAGTTTGACGAAAAGGACTATGATGATTAGTTGCAACTTTCTTTAACAAGGAATAAGATAATATTACTTCCTGAAGTCTTGTAGTTTTTCTGAACTAGAAAAGTCAATATGGAAGTTAGAAATTAAAATACACCTACAATTTGACCAGCCCTGACATTTAAAAATAGAGAAAATAAATACTTGACTTTGGGAACTTAAGAAACATAAAAGTTCAATGTGTTTGCAACCTGATGCCCTCATCTAAAGAATTTAGAACAGCATGTACTAGGTATCAACACAATTAAGAAACGTTGATGCTGCAGAAGGTATGAACTCTTGGGCTGTCGCAGTGTCTGACTCTGAGAAACTCAACATACATGGCTTCCTCCTCCATCTGAACAAATAATTCTTGGGCTTGAATAAGCATGAGTCAAATAAAAAGAAAAAACCGATAATTTTCAGCATAAATTAGATGGCAAAAATACAAATAATAAGTGGACTAGGCAGAATAATCATTCAAGTCAAACAGAGAAAAAAAGTACTACTACTAGGAGACAGTTCCCAGCAGCCAGAAAGATCAACTGCTGCATCCAAGAAGGCACTGCTGTGGCAATTTTAATTGGCTGAAGTCTGAAACTTCTACATCAAACTCCCTCTCTTGGAGAAACCGTTAACATTTGGGGACTCAAAATCATCACCATTTGGAGTCGAGAACTTGCAAGATTTGCATTATTTGGAAGCCAAATGAGAGTCTAGAAACAATCAAATGCACTTCAACACCTTTGTTACCATATGAATAATTGTTAGAAAATATAAATAAAAATAATATATATATATATATATATATATATATTCATGAACATAACTAGAGATTATGAGCGGAGAGAGGTACCCTCTGTGCCAATAAACACTGATGTCTGTCTTCAATTGCTTCTTAAAGTCTAACCAGAGGTTTTCTACCTTGCTCATCAACTTGAAATCAAATCGGTCTTACATATACTAACACGTAAAAACAAAAACTTGGAAATACTTTAAGGAATGCTTTCAAAAATCTGTTTGTAAATCATTAAGAAAACAAAGAAATTAGGATCGAAAGATATACAATTAAGTTCTAACCTATCTCAAGTATAACATAGAGCACAATGAACAGTTTCGATCATCTACTTGGATGGACCACATAGTTTGTTGTAGAATAAAAGCTATATATATATATATATATATATATATATATATATATATATATATATATATATATATATGTATAACTTCATGATAGATTGCTTTTTTTTTTGTTAAGATTTATTTTAACTCATGTGGTTTTAATCTTGGATCACTTAAGCTCTTATAGTTTACTCATTTCTAAAATAACTCATATATTTTAAAATATATATATAATCTCCTCTCGTCAAGCCTAAGTTAACAGACATTAGAGTATGCTTACGTGGTATACTGACTCATAATAAACTACTAATATAATTATACATATAACTTAAGTTAAAAAAAAGATCTATTTTAACCCTTGTGGTTTTGGTCATTTATCACTAAAGCCCTTATGGTTTGCTTGTGTCTAAAATAACTCTACATTTTTAAAATGTAGCATATAAATTCCTCTTATCAAGTCTGAGTTGATAGATATTAGAGTCTGCTTACGTGACATGCTGATTCATAATAAATCATTAATATAATAACATATGTAATTAAAGTTAAAAAAAAATCTATCTTACTACGAAAAAGGAAGCGACGAAGATATAGTGGCAGACGAATGTGGAGAGGCAGAGATATGAGAGGTTGGATGTGAAGGTGAGGGAGAGCTAGACCACCACATGGTAGGCGCGATGGGTGGGGGTACAGGAGAGGACGAAGTGAGAGGCGATAGGGGTGAAGACACCCAGGAGGAGGAAGAGGGATTGTGAGACCATTATATGCCTAGCGTTGGACTGGTCAACATGCATCTGCTTGAGGCAGGACCATAAGCTCCTTAGCTCATCGTTAGCACAGGAGATGCTATATGTATATGATGCCTTGCTAGGTAGAAGCGGCTCGACGTTGCTCGTGGTGATCACTTCCATGATGACACCTCCTTTCGCCATTATGATAGTCTCAATTTTTTTAATTTAAATTATATATATTATTATATTAATGATTTATTATGACTCAGCATGCTATGTAAGTAATTCTAACATCTGTGAACTCATACTTGACAAAAAGAATTTATATATTATGTTTTAAGAAACTATAGGGGAGACCTAAGTGGTCTATGACTAAACTATAGAGTTTAAATATATTTTTTAATTTAAATTATATATATCATTATATTAATAGTTTACTATGAGTCAATATGTCATTTAAGTATAATATCTGTTAATTCAAACTTAACGGGAGGGGCTTATATATTATATTTTTTAAAATATGAAGATTATTTTAGATATAAATAAGCAATAAAAGTTGAAGTGTTTTATGACCAAAATTACATGAATTAAAATATACTTTAATCTTATTTTCTTTATACCTGAAAAAGAAATCAAAAATTAGCTTAGAACACATTGTTTGATTGCGATGTCTGATATTAATTATACATATTTTTTTATCTTGCACTTGATGCATGTGGTTGCACCAAAACCTTTCCCTTTCCAATACAAATCATGCATTGGGGATGTGCTTATCGATCACTATAATCTTAATTAGCTATTTCCATTTTATTCTTCCTTGGGATGTTACGATATTAGACATTTATTATAAACTAAAATTTTGATCAAGGATAAAACAGCCCTAGAAATAATTTGTTTCACTAATATCTAAATATCAACAGTAATATTTCATTTCAAGGAACGGATCTTCGTGGGTTGGTGTGAGAACCCCGCGGGATTCTAAGCTTGGGTTGACCTTTGTAGGGGATCAGTCCTCCTTGGAACTCTATAGGGGCTCCTCTTGTTAGGATCAAAGCGGCACTGAGAGTAAAGAAGAGGAAGCAAATCGATTTTTATAGTGGTTCGGTCTCATGACCTACTCCACTCCCGATTCCTCCTCCGTTGAGGTCACCGGCTTCCATTATTGATCTTCCTTCAATGGGTGAAGATCGACTATCCTCTTATAACTCTATTCTCCTATACAAGTCTCTAAGCACTCACTTAAACAAAAAATTCTACACAAGACGAAAATGAGGAGAAGCTCTCAATTACAACAGTGTTTTCACAAGGTTTTTGCTCTTAATTGCTTGCATGCTTTCAGCAAGAATGGGTGGGGTATTTATAGGCCCCAAATGACTTCAAAAGTGGAGCCAAAATTCAAATTCTAATTGATCCAGAGGTGCTAGTCGCGAAGACTGTGTTCTGGGTGGCTCAACCGCTTGACATAGTCTGTCAGACTGTGTATGGGCGATTCAACCGCTTGACGCAATCTGGAAGACTATGTCTAGGCGGGTCAATTGCTCAGTCTGGGCGGGTCAACCACTTGACACATCTTCGAAGACTGTATCATCTTGGACATCGTGTCTACGAAGACTGTGTCTCATCTGACCTTAGGTTACTGAAATAACGTTTATAATAAGTCCAAATCAATCTCAATTAAGGCTTAATGGACTCTTAATTGAGTTAGTAAAACTAACTCTTATCATGATGCCAACTACGATACTCAACGTATAATCTTCGTTGTCCGATCGTCACTTTGGTGAACTCCCGACGAACTTCTTAGCAAACTTCTAGTGAGTTCTTGACAAGCTCCCGACAACATCGTCCGAACCTCGGTCGACCTCCGACGAACTCTAAGTGAGCTTCCATTGTGTCGTCCGAACCTCGGCACGATGCTCGAACTTGACTCTGGACCAACATCTGATTAAATTGCCCTTTATTATCGTAGTTAATCCTGGATTATTTTCTTTAACACATAAGTTAGATCATAAAACCCATCAATTGATTTTATCATCAAAATCTAAGATTTAACAATCTCTCCCTTTTTGATGATGATAACCAATTGATAACGGGAGTTAATCATAATTCCCCCTGTGTATATGACATAGGATAAATACAATAACCTTGAATTCAAAAGCACCATCACTTTTGAATTCAAGCATTTTGACAATTTTCATAATTTAACCATGATACCATACATGATAAAAATTTTAGATATTCATTTTCTTGGTATCATATAAAAATTTCAATTATTATATTCATAATATAACCATGTCATCATAAAAATTTTAACTATTTCAAAGATCTCAAAATATCTCTCTTATGTCATCAATTATGTCATTTCTCCCCCTTTGTCATCAATAAAAGAAGAAATGTATAATTCATATTTGAACATTTATCACAAATATTCATCATTTGAATATTTATCAATAATTATAAAAAATGTTCAAATATACCATTTATCATTTGTCATCAATATACTATTTCTCCTCCTTTTATCACCAGAAAGGAGAAATATTCAACAATTATTTCAAACAAATGTTCATTATATGATAAAATTTCAAACACAACATTTATCATATGTCATCAATTTTCTCCCCCTTTGTTATAAAAAAGGAGAAATATTTATCACATATTTGAATACTAAGTGTTCAATACATATGTCAATACATTTATCATAAATATTCATTATATAAAGAAAGAAATCTAGTCCATTTCTCTCCTAGTAAAATAAGAAGAAAAATTAGAATATAGTTTAATCTATTTCATTTCAAATTACTTTCTTCCCCTTTGTAAATAAAATAGAAGAAGAAAAAGGGGAGGGGGTGTCAATGATCCAAAAATCAAGTATCCCAAAACAAAATAAATTATTAAGAGGGGGGATACATATTCATGAATCTAAGAATTATTTTGAAAGAGATCTCAAAAAGCCGATAAATCGAAGAAGACTATAAGAGCTACTCATTATTCAAAATCATTTTATATAAATTTCAAGCAAAAGCTCAGTACATCTTAAAAATATCAAATCATGCATTTGGATAGTTTAACATTCCTATCTCTCTTCTAATAAAATCAAATTGTTCTTCATTTAATGGCTTGGTGAATATATCAGCTGATTGATGGTTAGTATAAATAAATTCCAAAGATATATCATGATTATTTATATGATCTCTAATAAAGTGATGTCTATGATAATATGTTTAGTTCTTGAGTGTTGAATACGATTTTTGGTTAAACATATTGCACTAGTATTATCACATTTGATATAAAAAATTTTCAAGTGAATTATATAATCTTCTAAGGTGTTTTTCATCTAAATAACTTACGCACATCATGTACCAGCTGCTATGTACTCAGTTTCGGTTGTAGATAATGCAACTGGATCTTGTTTCTTGGAAGACCAAGAAACAAGAGCATGTCTTAAGAATTGACATGTTTCGATCGTACTCTTTCTATATATTTTACAACCTCCAAAATTGGCATCAGCATTGGCAAGCAAATCAAAGTTTTTTGACTTAGAATACCATAAACCTAAATTGTAAATTCCTTTTAGATATCTAAATATTCATTTAACTATCCTAAAATGAGAATATTTAGGATTAGATTGAAATCTTGCAGATAATCCAATATTAAATATTATGTCTGGTCTAGTTAAATATAATAAACTATCTATCATTCCTCTATATATTTTTTGGTCAAAATTTTTGCCTTCATTATCCAAGTCTAATTTTGTAGAAGTGCTCATAGGTATGTTTATGGCCTTAGCATTATCCATACTAAAATGTTTTAACAAATCTAAGGTATACTTAGTTTGACTTATGAAGATATAATTATTTAATTATTTTATTTGTAATCCTAAGAAAAATGTTAAGTCACTCATTAGAATCATTTCGAATTTTGGGCTCATACTCTTGGCAAAAGATTTAGATAAGGATTCATTTATTAAACCAAAAATAATATCATCAACAAAAATTTGAATAACTATAAAATCATTTTTAAAATACTTAAAAAATAATGTGGTATCAACCTTGCCTTTCAAAAAATTATTTAAAATAAGAAAAGAGCTAAGTCATTCATACCAAGCTCTAGGGGCTTGTTTCAATCCATAAAGAGCCTTAGATAGTTTAAAAACATGATTTAGAAAAAGATCATTTTCAAAACTAGGGGATTGTTCAACATAAACTTCTTCGGAAATGAAACTGTTAAGAAAAGCACCGTTGACATCAATTTGAAATAACTTAAAATTCTTAGAAGAGGCAAAGGCAAAGAGTATCCTTATGGCTTCAAGTCTAGCCATAAGAGCGAAGGTCTCTTCATAATCAATCCGTTCTTCTTGGTTGAAACCCTTGGCCACTAATCTAGCCTTGTTTCTAACCATGATACAATTTTCATCTTGCTTGTTTCTAACGACTCATTTAGTACCAATCACTAAATAGTCAATAGGTATAGAAATAAGCTCCCACACCTCATTTCTCTCAGATTGGTTTAACTCTTCATGTACTGAAATATCATAAGAATAATCTTTTAGGACTTTCTCGATGCATTTTATTTCAATTTGAGATAAAAATACGGCATTAGCACAAAAGTTCTTAAATGATGAACGAGTTTGAACACCTTTTGATGTATCTCCTATTATTAACTCCTTAGGATGAGCATCTACATACTTTCATTCCTTAGGTAATGATTCCTTGGAAGTAGATGCATCCAAATTGTTTTCGAGAGGAGATTTATCATTCAAATTTAAAGTATCAAAATCAAAATCATCATCAAAATCAATTTTCTTCAATTTGAGAATCTCATTAAAAACAATATGAATGGATTCCTTAATTACTACACTTCTTTTATTAAGGACACGATAAGCTTTTGAAATTGAAGAATAACCAAGAAAGATACCTTCATCGGATTTTGCATCGAACTTTCCTAAGACATCTTTTTCATTCAAAATAAAATATTTACAACCAAATACTTTGAAATACAAAATATTAGGTTTTTTATTATTTTTATAAGGAGTTTTGGAGAGTAATGGTCTTACAAGAATCATATTCATAACATAGCATGTCATGTTAATGGCTTCGGCTCAAAAATATTTGGGTGGGCTATATTTATTTAACATGGTTCGAGCCATTTCTTGTAAGCTCCTATTTTTTCTTTCCACTACTCTATTTTATTATGGATTTATAGGAGTAGAGAAATTATAATTATACCCATTTGAATCACAAAAATTTTGAAAGTCATAAATTTGAAACTAACCACCATGATCACTATGTATAGATAAAATCATAAAACCCTTTTAGTTTTGAACAAGTTTACAAAATTTTAAAAATATTTAAAAGAATCACTTTTGTGTGCCAAGAAATAGGTCCAAGTATATCTACTATAATCGTTTATAATAACAAATGTATATTTACTACCTCCTAAGCTTGTAGTATCAATTGGTCTAAATAAATCCATATGGATCAACTAAAGTGGCGTTGAGGTGCTTATTTGATTTTTTGATTTGAAACTAATTTTTATTTATTTTCTTAGTTGACATGCATCACAAACTTTGTCTTTAACGAACTTGATGCTAGACATTCCTCTTACTAGATTTCTAGTCAAGATTTGGTTTAATAGTTTCATGCTAGCATGTCCTAGTCTCCTATGCCAAATTCATGCATCATCATTTAAGACTAATAAACATATTTCACTACAAAAATCATCAATGTCAATAGTATACACATTATTACTTCTTAAGACAATCATAGAACTATTTTTGTGTAGTATTTCAATTATACAAGCATTAGATTCAAATTTGATAATATAACCTTTATCACACAATTGGCTAATGCTTAGTAGATTATGTTTCAAACCATCAACTAATAATACATCTTTTATCAAGAGGTTTGATTTGTTACCTATGGTTTCTTTCCCAATGATTTTTCCCTTGTTGTTGTCTCCGAAGGTGACAAATCCTTTATTTAGGCTAGTAAGCTTGGAGAAATGAGTTGGATCTCTGGTCATATGCCTTGGGCATCCACTATCAAGGTACCATTTAGTGCTTCTAGCCTTTGTTTAGAGACATACCTCGTTGCCAAATGCCATTAAAGCGTAATTTACAACTTCTTCCTTGTTGGTTGGCTCCTCGACTTCGGATGAACTTGAGTCGTCCTAAGTAGCTTTGAGAGCCTTCTTCTTCTTTGGTTGCTTCTTCTTCACTCAAAGACATTCATTATTAAAGTGTCCCGGCCTCTTACATTCGTAACATATTTTTGAGTCATTTTTTAGTTCACTTTTGTTCTTAGCATCTTGTTTTGTCCTAGTCGTTTTTAAGAATTTCTTAAATTTTCTTGTAAGAAGTGCAAAGTCTTCATCATCATCATCGTCACTTGAGTTTTCTCCCAAGTGGTCTTCCTTAGTTCTAAGTGCTATGTCCTTCCTGTTCTTTAGAAGGTTATTTTCAAGTTCATCATGTGCTATACATGTCATTTCGTAAGTCATCAAAGACCCGATTAGTTCTTCAAGCAGAAAATTATTTAGGTCCTTTGATTCTTGTATTGCCGTTACTTTACAATCCCAACTTTTAGGAAGGGATCTTAATATTTTGTTAACAAGTTTAAAATTAGAAAGACTTTTACCAAGCGCTTTTAGACCATTGACGACATCCGTAAAACGGGTGTACATGTCTCCTATGGTCTTACTTGGTTTCATGCAAAACAACTCATAGTTATGCACTAAAAGATTAATTTTTGACTCTTTGACTCGACTAGTGCCTTCGTGTGTAACTTCGAGTGTATGCCAAATCTCGTGTGCAGTTTCGCAAATAGAAACCCAATTAAATTTATTTTTATCAAGAGCACAAAATAGAGCGTTCATCGCTTTAGCATTCAAAGAAAAGTCTTCTTTTCTGAATCATTCTATTCGTTTATAGGTTTAGAAGACTTTTCGAAACCACTTTCAACAGTATGCCATAATTTAAAATCCATAGAAAGTAGAAAAATTCTCATTCGAGTTTTCCAATATGTGTAATTCGTCTCATTGAACATGGGAGGATGAGTGATAGAAAGTCCATCTTGATTGCCAATAAAAGCCATCTCTCATGGATTTTAAGCCAAATAGAGAGAAACATGGCTTTGATACCAATTGTCAGGATCAAAGTAGCACTTATAAAAAAATTACGTCGATTTAAATACTCGCTCAATAAAAATCATATCGAAAATGCGTTTAAGCGTGAAGATACATGTAAGCGTAGAGATATTTGTAAGAGTGCAAGCAAAGGTAATAGATAGTTAAATAAGAAAGCAATGAAGATGAAGAGCAAAAAAGAGGAAGCAAATCGATTTTATAGTGGTTCGATTTCCGGACCTACTCCACTCCTGATTCCTCCTCCATTGAGGTCATTGGCTTTCACTATTGATCTTCCTTCAATGGGTAAAGATCGGCTAATCTCTTACAAATCTATTCTCCTTTACAAGTCTCTAAGCTTTCCCTTAAATAAAATTTAACACAAGAAGAAAATGAGGAGAAGCTCTCAATTACAATAGCGTCTTCACAAGATTGTTGCTATTAATTGCTTGCATGCTTTTAGCAAGAATGGGTGGGGTATTTATAGGCCCCAAATGACTTCAAAAGTGGAGCCAAAATTTAAATTCTAAATGATCCCGAGGTGCTAGTCTCGAAGACTGCATTCTGGGTGGTTCAGCCACCTGACAATATATGTCACATTGTATCTGAGCGGTTCAGCCGCTTGACACATCTTTGAAAACTATGTTGTCTTAGAGATCGTGTCTTATCTGACTTTCGGTTACTGAAATGACTTTTATAATAAGTCCAAATCAATGCCACTTAAGGCCTAATGTCCTCTTAATTAAGTTAGTAAAACTAACTATTATCATGATGCTAACTACGATACTCAACGTACAATCTCTATTGTCCGATCGTCTCTTTGGTGAACTCCCGGCATCTTTCCGATAAACCACCGACGAGCTCCTGATTTCCTTTGGTGAACTCCCAACGAACTTCCAGCATTCTTCCGACAAACTCCCGGTGAGCTCCCGACAACCTATCGGTGAACTCCCGACGAACTTCCCAACAAACTTCTGGCAAGTTTTTGGCGAGCTCCCGACAGCATCGTCCAAACCTCGACCGACCTCCAACGAACTCTCGGTGAGCTCTCGTTATGTCGTCCGAACCTCTGCCCGATGCTCGAACTTAACTCCGGCCCAATATTTGATTGTACTACCCTTTATTATCACAATTAATCCTGCATCATTTTTTTTAACACACAAGTTAGATCATAAAACCCATCAATTGATTTTATCATCAAAATTCGAGATTCAACACCTCCCTCCTTGGTAGTCGGCCATAATGGCTGAAAAAGATTAATCTATTCATGGAAAAAAAGGTTGTGGCTATAAGTATTTATATAGGGTTTCAAAACCCTAATCCTAATAGGACTCCTACTTCAACTAGACCAAGACTCCAACTCTAGGCTACAGGTTGACTCAATTGAGAGTTGTATTCCAAAAGAAGCTTGTCCATGTAGAAAAAGATGTAAAGCTTTAAGAGGCAAAGTGTCACTGAGGGGAAGAGTTACGACCGATTGATCCATGTCTCTAGTGTCTCCTAGGTGATACTTTCAGCTTCGGCCTTCTGAATATGTGGTTAGTAATATGGCCGAATAAGGGCCGGTGGTTCCTCCTGCAAGATCAGCATACAGAGGTCATGCAGCTTGGTATGAAGTAGTCGACTCAGTTTAGCGGAGGTGCCTGAAATTTCAGCAAGTTGTGGGAGAGGGTTCATGTCTTCAATTTCCTTCGGCTTCATCTCTTGAAGTTCTTGAATTTGAATCGAGAAGCCGTTGGACTCTTTTTATGGTACCTTCTCAAAATGTTGTGTTGCAACCGTATTCGCTTCGCTCCTTTGTTTCCCGTGTAGGATCACGTATTTTTCTTTGCTGAAAAATTTCATGGTTAGCTTTGAAGAGTTTCAGGAAATATCACCTATCATGGATAACCATTCAATGTCGAGCACTACTTCATAATCGACGAGTGGGAAGAGGAAAAAATTAGCAATGATCTTTTGGCCTTGTAGAAAAAATTTCACCTAGGAGCACTTTTGGTTATACTTTAGGATTCGACCACCAGCTACCTTGACATCGAACCTACTATAATCTTCATTTTAGAGTATCAATCAAGTAACAACCTTATTGTTCATAAAGTTGTTGGTGCTCCTGGACTCACTAAGGTTGGTGACGAGTCGTTGCTTAAGGAATCCTTCAACTTTCATTCTTTGCGAGTTCGCATAGTCGGCTAAGCGTGACTCATGCAATCAGCCAATTGTGGGCCCTTCTTCATGTTCTCCTCATGCTCGAGGTCCTCCTCTTTCTGTTTATATTTTTTAATAGGTTCTATCATAAGAAATCTTCCCTTTTTGCAATGATGGTCGCGGCTCCAGAACTCGTCACAATGCTAGCATAAGCCCTTTGTGGATCTGTCGCAAAGTTCTTCTCTCGATAATTTCTTCGATTGAGATAGTCAGCTGGTGGTAGATGGAGCTGAGGGTCTCTGTGTTGTTAGTCGTGTGATTACTTTGGTCCTCCAATGTTCCTAGTGCAATCGTTCTTCCTATAGATGCGTGAAAGAGATAGTCGCCATCAGCGTATAGGGTTATCATGCTTTGACTTCTCAAATATCTAACTTTAGCCCCTCAATGAAAGTCTCCAATAGTTGTTTTTCTGACCAGTCCTTTCCTTTGTTAGAGAGTCTTTTAAACCTGGTTTGATACTCTTGAATTGTGGAGATTTGATGGAATTTTGCAAATTAACCATTGATGTCATCGTACTCAGACTGTCATAAGCGAAGTAGTAGCCCACACTTGAATTGTCTCCATGTTGGGACTCCGTGGGTATTCTTGTACCAATCATACCATTTAATAGCTTCTCTTCCTAGATAGATGACAGCAACACCAAAATTCAAACCCATCCAGAAAATCTAGGTATGGGCGGTACCATAGTCTGTCAGTGGTGCCACTACCGAAAGCAACCCAGAGAACTCTTTCTCTCTCAATCTGAATGACCCTAACCAGAGATTTGTCTAAGCAAACATATATAGGATATTCCTCTCATGATACCGAGAGTGGATGATCCTCTATTGACACTCAATTGCCTTCATAAAGTTGGTTACCAATCTCGTTAACTAGTTGTACCAGATCTGGAACTTTCCAAACCTATAAGTCTGGTATCAAAGAAAGGAGTACTTATACAAGGCATCCTTGGTGTCTCAATTCTAAGGACCAGATACACAACTGGGACTATGAAATCACTGTTTGACATTAGGTATCATTAACCATACAGCATTTCATAAGCGGATTAATCAGTGAACTCATTCTCCAATAAGCACATGTACCATATCCTTAGTGTCTCCACACAAGTGGCTATAAGACTAGCCACCTCCATCATATAGATGGGTATATAATACACCGGTCTGTCTGGTTATCTCGATGTCCCTCTCAAGTAATCTATGACCGGGATTATTTAGGATCTATGTTTAAAGGTGAATCGATCTCATTATTATGATCTCATCACGATTTGATTCCCATTGCACAAAACCAAGGACATCACAGTATATATGCTACAGATAATATAATGTGAGAATATGCCAATATTAATTATAAGCAAAAAGATCACAAAACGTGTCACACGTGCCATCACTCACTTGATTGGCTTGCAGGGCACCTATAACTAGCAATCTCCCCCTTGACCTAAAGCCAATCACCTATGTGTCTTATCCCCATCAGACCCCTATGATGCTCAAATATAATTTGAGCCAACAGCTTCGTAAGTGGATCTGCAATGTTATCTTCGGATAGAACTCTTTCCATTGCTATATCTATATGAGCTATGATCTCTTTAATCAAATGGAACCTCCTCAGAACATGCTTAGACTTCTGATGAGACCTGGGTTCCCTTGCTAGAGCTATCACCCTGTCGTTGTTGCTGTATATGGGAATCGACTTCACGCTGCTCGGAACGATTTTCATATCATGATGAACTTCTTCATCCATACCCCTTCTTTTGTTGCTTCTGCTGCAACAATGTATTCTGCCTTCGTGGTCGAGTTAGCAGGGTATAGTAAAAATATACCATGAGTTTGACTTGCTATCAATAATGTCGGACTGAAAACTTGAGTCCGTGTAGCCTGCAACCTGGAGGCTACCTCCTCCATATACTAGTAAAAGATCCTTATTCCTTATTCCTTCTCAAGTACTAAAGGACACAGATTATGACACTCAGATCATGTGCTATATCAGGCATGGTATAGCATCACATACATGATAGACCCAATCGCTGAGGCATAAGGTATCTTATCCATGTCTGTCCTTTCTTCAGGAGTCTTTGGGGACATACTCCTAAAAAGTGATATTTCATGTCTCATCGGTATGAGACCTCTCTTGGAATTCTCCATGCCAAACCTTTTGACAATGGAGTCTATATACCTAGACTGGGACAAGCCAAGCATCCTCTTGGATCTATCACTATAGATCCGGATCCCCAAAATATAGGATGCTTCTCCTATGTCTTTCATGGAGAAGTTTCTAGATAGCCAAACCTTTACTGTGGAGAGCATTCCTAGGATGCTTCTCCTAAGTCTTTCATGGAGAAGTTTCTAGATTTGTACTTCATTAAGTACATGTGTCTATACCTAGAGAAATCATTAGTGAATGTAATGAAGTATGAGTAACCACCTATAGCCTGAGTCGATATTGGACCACATACATCACTATGTATGAGTTCCAATAACTCGGTGGCTCTCTCTCCAGTTCCACTAAAAGGAGAGTTGGTCATCTTCCCACGAAGGCAAAGTTCACATGTTGCATATGACTCATAGTCAAATGGATCTAAGTATCTATCTTTCAGCAACTTTTGAATCCTTCCCTCATGTATATGACCTAGCCTACAATGCCATAGGTATGCATTATTCACCTCATCTATTTTCTTCTTAGATATATTTATATTCATGATATATAGAGAAGTGTCTAACACATATAAGCCATTTATAAGGGTCCCCTCTAGTGATGATCTCATCATTCATAATTATTGAACAACTATTATTCTCAAAAATTAATTTATATCCACTAATTATCAAACAAGAGATAGAAATAATATTTTTGATAATAGAGGAAAAAATAGCATGCATCTAATGCAATAATAGCTCTACTAAGCAGATATAGGGTGACCTCTCCAACAGCAACTGCAGTAACTCTTGCTTCATTGCCCATCTCGAGGTCCATCTCTCCTCTAGCCAATCTCCTAGGTCTTGCCAGAACCTGCGATGAATTATAGATATGATAAACACTCCCAGTATCCAATACCCATGTGTTATCATAAGAATCTACAAGTGAAGACTTATCATAAATATACCTAAAGCTTCTCTAAGCTTTTGTTTTGCCTTCTCAGTAAGGCAGTCCTTACAGTTTCTCTTCCAATGCCCGTCTTGACCGTAGTGGAAACATTGTCTTTTATCCTTTGTCGAGTCTCTCTTGGTAACCTTTGCCTTACCTGGTCTTTCTTTTCCCTTGCCCTTTTTAAGGGTCTTACTGGCTTTCCTTTTTTTTTTGTCTCACCAATATAGAGAACTAGCTTCTCTTTCTTGATGGTGCTCTCAGCTTCCCTCAACATATTGAGGAGCTTAGATAGAGTCACCTCAAACTTGTTCATATTAAAAATGATGAACTATGAAAAGGAATCTGATAGGGACTGAAGTATAAGATCAACACACAAGTTATCATCTAGGACTATCTATGTACTTCACAAAGCGAGCGATCTCATCTTCGCTTGTCATTTCCTCCGGCGTGGGCACAATCATGTTAAGGGCATATATGATTTTTTCCTCCGTGTGAATAATTCTCAAATTACGGAGCCGTTTTATAGTTTGGACTAGTAAGGCGGTTGGCATTAAGTATGCCACGTAGGGGGTTTGTGAGCGACATGTTTCTAACAAAATAAGATATAGCGAAAATAAATAACATGCAGATTTTACAGAAATACTAATTAAGATATGGACTTCTATCTTAATATACTTTCACTATTTTCCTAGCGAATCACGCGACACCCTTGACACGTGAGACGAAAGTCTCCGACAGACTTCTAGTGGGGATCGGGATCCAATTAGCGTCTTAGTGCAACCTCGAGGGACTCGACTAATTACACTAAGCTCAAAAGGTAGGGCAACTCTTGCCAATCACAACTCCTTGTGATTCCCATCATGTTCGGCCTCCGAATCATTATGATCTCGAGGGACTCAACCTACCATAATATTCAGTTAAGTCATCATCATTGTTACAAGATGAGTCTGATTTGATAATATGCCCTCGAGGGACTCGACTAAGTATACCATGTCCTCAGGTCACCGGTGACATCTCTATGTCGTCAGCAAGAACACGATCACGTAGATAGGTGAGCCTCGAGAGACTCGACCAACTCAACCTATGTCGTGATTCAATTTCATCCTATAACGATGGAAGGCAACGTGAGTCAATCTTATTGCCTCATGCTTACCAACTTAATATTATCATAGGAGGGGTTTTTGTTTCGTATCGGTTTCCTAATATGTCATGTCACACATATATATATTTAATATATAACTACATCGTAAACAAATATATATATATACATATATCTAGAAGGTGTATAACATATCACATATGCAAGCTACACTGGATGATCATGAGCCGTCACCTAATATGATTAAGCCCGAGCCAATGGGCCTAATCACTCACAATAAGATCTATGTGTGCATCAACGCATCTCCATGCCTTATGATTGTTGATCTCGCCATCATCGGTTCCGTTGGATCGTCGCATCACCATGCGACGTGATCTTCCACCACGACATCGTGGGTCCTGCTGTCACATCCACGCTACCGTCGCGCCTCTCCAAGTAATTATGAATAATCACAGGCATGCAGGCCCAACAATAAACGAGAAAAACGTAGGCTCACAGGCCCCAATAATTATAATAGTCATAATTACACATATCATAACACATGGCTCATGATCATCCATCCACATCATACATCACATGTACATCACATCATATGTAAGATTACTAGATATATATATAATAATTAATTAAACTAATTAATTAATTATTTTTTAGAAATCAGGACATGCTCAAAATTTCCAGAATTGTTAAGGGCATTTTTGTAATCCTGGATCAAAGGACAGTCCTCAAAATTTTTAGAATTATTGAGGGTATTTTGAGAATTATATACACGAGGACAGTCCTTAGAATTTCCTAAATTTAGAGGGGCAAAATAGTCCTTTTCTCAAAAGAAATGCCCTAACCCTTTTGCCACCTCTACGTTCCCGCCGTCGCTACCCCAGCGAGAGCAGTAGCTGCCTTACTTGCTGGCAGCCTCTCTGCCAAGGCCCGATACTGAGCTGACCGTGAGTCACTCCCATCACAACTCCTTCTGATATAGTGAATTATTATCCCTATAATAATTCACTCGACTCATCGACTATGGATGTACTAGGCCACTACGCATAGTCCCCAAATGGTATAGGGAATCCATCGGACCTATCTATCCATAATTATTATGTATCTATAATACCTCATCCAACAAATATCCCAGAGATCATATATTGGATATAGGTCATATACGGAATCTGTCATAGTCTCGCTCTAATCGAATTCTTCGGAGAACTCTTTCTCTCTCAATCCCAATGACCCTGGCTAGGGATTTGTCTTAGCAAGCACATATGAGATATTCCTCTCGTGATACTAAGTATTGATGATCCTCTATTGACACTCAATTGCCTTCGTAAGGTTGGCTACCAATCTCGATAACCAGTTGTACCATATCTGAAACTTCCCAAACCTATAAGTCTGACGTCAAAGAAAGGAGTACTCATACAAGACATCCTTGGTGTCTCAAGTCTAAGGACCAGATACACAACTGAGACTATGGAATCGCTGTCTGACATTAGGTATCATTAACCATATAGCATTCCATAAGCAGATCAATCAGTTAACTCATTCTCCAATGAGCACTTGTACTATATCCTTAGTGTCTCTACACAAGTGGCTATGAGACCAGCCGCCTCCATCATATGGACAAGTATATAGTACACCAATCTGTCTGGTTATCTCGATGTCCCTCTCGAGTAACCTATGACTGGGATTATTTAGAATCTGTGTTTAAAGGTGAATCGATCTCATTATCATTATCTCATCACGATCCGATTCCCAGTGCATAGAACCAAGGACATCACAATATATATACAACATACAATATAATATGAGAATATACCAATATTAATCATAAGTAAAAAGATCATACAGCGTGTCACACGTGTCATCACACACGTGATTGGCTTGCAGGGCACCTGTAACCAGCATGCTTGTGCTAAATGCAAGAAAACTTGGGGTATTTATAAACTCCAATTGGCTTCAGAAGAATGGAGTTAAAATTCAAACCCACCCAGAAAATCTAGGTATGGGCGGTACCACAGTCGGTGCCAGTGGTGCCACTGCCGAAAGCAATCCGAAAAACAGGGCAGTGATAGTACAACCGTTGACTTGGGTGGTACAACTATCGCCCATCGATGGTACAACCATCAAGAATTCCAAAAAAATGATTCCCTTCACTTTTATAATCCCGACTTATACCTCCTATTGACCAATTTTTATGTCAACAAATTGAGCTCAACCTGAGCTCAATCCAATCTCAAATGTAGACTCGATTACCTCACATTTAGTTGATTTAGATTCCTTCTAAATCAAACTCAATTAGGACTCAAAACTAACTACAACTCATTTGATTACAACCATACATGACCATAACGAGGTGATAACTCTAGCAAGGAACATACATGCAGAGTACATTGCTGCAGCAGAAGCAACAAAAGGATAAGTCTAAACAATAATGAGGTGATAGCTCTAGAATGGAACCCAAGTTCTTATGAGAATTATTCTAAGGAGGTTCTAGCTTATTAGCGATATCGTGGCCTGTGGAGATGTAGCAATGGAAAGAGGTCCATCCGAAGATTGCATCACAGATCCATTAACGAAGTTGTTGCCTCATATTATATTTGAGCATCATAGGGGTCTGATGGGAATCATACATATGTAATTTGGCTTTAGGTCAAGTGGGAGATTGCCAGTTACAGGTGTCCTACAAGCCAATCACATGAGTAATGGCACGTGTGACACATTGTGGATCTTTTTTCTTATTATTATAATTAGCATATTCTCAATTTATGTTACCTATTGCATATACTATGATGTCCTTGGATCTATACAATGGGAATCAAATCTTGATGATATCATGATAATGAGGCCGATGTGCCTTTTAACATAGACCCTAAATAATCCCGATCATAGGTTACTCGAGAAGCACATCGAGATAATCGGACAAATCAATGTATTGTATTCTTATCCATGTGATAGAGGTGGTTGATCTCATAGTCGCTCATGTGGGAACGCTAAGGGTATAGTACAAGTGCTTATTGGCGAATGAGTTCACTGATTAATTCGCTTATGGAATATTGGATGGTTAATGATACCTAACGTCAGACAATGATTTTATAGTCCTAGTTATGTGTCTGGTCCTTAGACTTGAATCACCAAGGATGTATTGTTTGAGTACTCCTTTCTTTGATATCGGACTTATAGGTCTAGAAAGTTCCAAATCTGATACAACCGGTTATCAGGATTGATAACTAACCTTAAAGGCAAGTGAGCGTCAATAGAGGATTATCCACTATTTGTATCACGAGAGGAATATCCTGTGTGTTCTTGCTCAGGCAAATCCCTAGCTATTGTCATTCATATTGAGAGAGGAGTTCTCTGAAAGAATCCGATTAAAGCGAGACTCAGATGGATTTTATATGAGGCCTGACAATACAATACCAACTATATGATCTTTTAGATATTAGATGGATGAGAAACTATAGATATGCGATAACTTAAGACAAACTGGTATAATGGATTAGATCTCCTATACTGTTTAGAGACTATGACGTAGTGGCCTAGTATATTCAGCTTGGTATTGGGCCAAGAGGGTTACACACATATGGTGGATGATTGTAGCAAATAAAGGATTCGATACAAGTTATCTGATAAGCCCCTGTTGTCAATGGACTCCTTACATGAGGCCCAATTAGAGGCAAATGGAGATTATTGGAGAGAGATCCTATTGAATCTTAAATTTTGATGATGAAAATAATTGATGGATTTATAATCTAACCATTGTGTTAGAGATAAGTGATGCAGGATTAACTATGACTGAAAAAAGGTAAACTAATTAAGGAAGAATCTATCGTTGGGCCAAAGTCAAGATCGGGCATTGGGCCGAGGTTCGGACGATGTGGCGAGAGCTCATTGGGAATTCACCGGAGGTTGCTAGGAGTTCGTCGAGAGTTCATCAATAGGTGGTCGGGAGCTTGCCGGAGGTTTGTCAGGAGTTCACCGAAAGTTCGCTGATAGGAAATTAAGAGCTCGTCGGGGGTTTACCGGAAGGATGTCGGGAGTTCATCGAAAGATCGATTGACGTGTCGAACAATAAAGATTGCATGTTGTAATTGTTTGTCTTAAGTGTCATATTTAGCATCTTGATTTGTGATAGGAACCCTTTGGTTTATATCGAAGAGGAAGAGGGATAAACGATCACTTTGAGTGGATCGAGCCTCCTTGATCACTTCGAGGGGATCGACCCTCCTAGGGTTTTTCCTATTGGCTAAAACATAACTTCTTCACTGATTGCTTAAAATAAAAGAATTACATCATTATTTATAATGATCTACTAAGAGTCCCTCTAGACTTGGACTCTGAGTCCCACTAAACTTGAACTATGAGTCCCACTAAACTTGGACTCTTAACTAATTGATAAACTCTTAATTAAAAATAATAACTATTGAATCTCATATTTTAATGATAAAATCAATTGATGAGTGTTTAATCTAACATGTGTTGTTAGAGGAAGTGACGCAGGTTTTAACCATGATAGTAAAAAGGAGTTACAAACTAAACATTGAAACTAAACATTGACCCAGGATCAAGCTTTGGCACCAAGCTAAGGTTTGTATGATACAGTGGGAGCTCGTCGGGAGTTTGCTAGGGCTTTGCCGAAGGTATCGAAAAAATCGCTAGGAACACGTCGGGAGATCGCCGAAGGAAGACCGTGAGACTCGCCACAGAGAATGCTAGAGGTTGTCGGATTGCAGGAGTGAGGTCGTTAATTAAGATTAGTGGTCATGTATGGTTGTAACCCTTAAGTCATAGGTTAAGTTTGAGTCCAAATTGAGTATGATTTGGAAGGAATCCAAATCAACTCAAGGAGGTAACGGGGTCCACAAAAGGGGATTGATTGCACTCAAGTTGAGCTCAATTGGTTGACTAGAGAATTGGTCAACATAAGGTTCAAGTCGGGATTGAAAAAGTGAAGGGAATCACTTTTCTAAGATTCCCAGTGGCTGACCGTCGGTGAGCCATGGTTGTACCACCGCCGCCCAGGTTTTCGGGCGGTTGACGATGGCTGAACCTCCCAGGTCAGTAGTTGAACCACTCGTACCCTGGATTCAGGAAAGCTTTTGGCGATTTAACTGCCAGTGATGGTGGTTGTTGTTGAATCTCAAATTTTGATGATGAAATCAATTGATGAATTATTGATCTAACAGGATTATTAGAGTTGATTGATGTAGGATTAATTACGACAAAAGGATTATTACAAACAATGTTGGCTAAGGTTAAGTCAATGCATCAAGTTGATGCATTTTGGAACTCGCCAGGAGTGTGTCGGAAGCTCGCCGAGGGTATCGGGAGTTTGCCAGGATGGCGCAAGGGAGTTCGCTAAAAGAAGACCGAGACTCCTCGGAAGATTATCGGGGGTAGCCGAAAAGCTTGTCAGGAGTCGGGATGGTCTTGTAATAGATATTTTGACAATTATGATTGTATTTAATTAATTCACAATTAGCATCATGCAGTTCTAACTATGGCAGGATCAATGAAGTTACAACCAAATGATGGGTCAAGATACAGCTTAGGCATCGGGCTGAGTTCGGACGATGCGGTGGGATCTCGCCTGAAGTTCACTAGGAGATTCGCCAAAGGAATCGAGAAGCTCGCTAGGAACGCAAAGGGAGATCGCTGAGAAGAAGACCGGAGGACTTGCCGCAAGATCGTTGGAGGTTGTCGGATTATGTGGGAGTTAGGTCTTAATTAGGCTTAATTAGTCATTAAGTGTTGTAATCATTGAGTCGTATTTAGAAGTTAGAGTCCTAATTGAGTTGGATTTGAAAGGAATCCAAATCAACTCAATGAGACAACCGGATCCACTACTGGGTTTGGTTGAGCTCAATCAGTTGACCAAAGAGCTGGTCAATGTAAAAGTCAAGCCGAAATTTGAAAAGTGGAGGGAACCACTCTTTTGGAAATTTCGGCGAGTAAACCGCCAGTGAGCGACGGTTGGATCGCCCGTACCACAGAATTCGAGCGGCGGGCAATAGCTTTCGGTGGGTAAACCACCCAGGTGGCGGGTGAATCACCCGTACCACAGAATCTAGGCGACGACCAGCTGCTGATGACTGGTAAACCACCCAGGTCAGTGGGTAAACCACCCGTACCTGGATTTTTATGATACAGTTGGATTTTGGCTCCAGTTTTGAAGTCAATTTGGGGCCTATAAATACCCCAAGTTTTCTTACATTCAGAACAACTCTTTTGGGCAATTAAATTCTATGAAAAAGAAAGTGTGTGTGTTTGAAAGAAAAAGAAAAGGGAAGGGAGAGAGCTTAGAGATAGTAACTTCTTAAATCTCCCTTGTAAGCAAGTGTAAGGGTTTGATCTTCACCCAAAGAAGATTGGTAGTGGATGCTGATGTGCCTCAAGAAGGAGGACTCGAAAATGGATGTAGGTCGTTGGCGCCGAACCACTATAAAATTGGAAGTGTTTCATACTTGCATTGCTTAAATGTTGTTGAATTGATGCTTCCAACTTAACTAAACTCCTTGAAAGCAAGATGATAAGTTATTTTCCTTAAACATGATTATCTTTCTGACTTCTTACTTTTAATCACTCACTTATTTTATTAAAAATGAAAAGCTTCGAATTTCCTATTCTATCTTATTTGGAAAGTTTTTGCTTTAGAAAGAAAAATCTTAGCTTGTACTAATTCAACCCCCCCCCCCCCCCCCCCCCCCCCCCACTCTTAGTGCAAATTGATCCTAACAATTGTACCACCCATACCCAAATTTTTTGGATACGTTTAATTTTGACTCCAAATTCTGAAGCCAATTGGGGCCTATAAATACCCCAAATTTTTTTATATTTTATATAACAAATTTTGGGATTAAAATTCTGTGAAAAACTTATGTGAATTGTAAGAAAAAGAAAATGGGAAGAGAGTGAGCTAAGAGTTGTTATATGAAAAGTTTTTTTTACAATTTCGATTTTTCTTAAACGAAAAGTTATACTTGTACTAATTAACCAGACCCCCCACACCCCTTTAGTGCCAATTATCCTAACAATTGGTATTAGAGCAAGGTCTTACTCTTTGCACTAAACACCCACTTGAGTAAATGACTTTGTTTGGCATGAATGAGGGTCAATGCATCATAAGTCCTCATATATTCAATTGGATGGACTACACATCTTAGAAATTTTGAATGCATATTTTTTTTATTTCGATAGATTTTGATTTGTTGGTGTATTGCTGAAAAAAGATTTCAAAAGTCATCCAATTGATAAATGATTGGAATGATTATGAAAAATAAATATTTTCTTTAAATACTAAGTCTATGAATGCCTTGTATTGTGGTCTAGACAAAAATGAATGTAATCGGATTTCCTCTTGTGATTCGACTTCTATTATTTGGCATACATTGAAAATCATACATAAAAGCACAATTAATCTAAAATAATCATTAAGTATTAAATTTTGTAAAAATGAACAAGAATAATACCTTCATAAGAATTTGACACAGAGAACCCAAGAACACCTTCCAAAGAATCAGAAGGAATTGGAACTAAAGAGAACCTATGACTCCTCGAGTGAAATCTCAAGTGATATGAACTTTGAACCTTTGACACATTGACCGAATAAATTAATCAACATAAACTATAAAAATGATCTAAAAATAGATAAAACCTCTTGCTATGAACGCAAGAAGCCGAGGAGCTCTAAAGATGAAGTGCACAACCATGAAGTGGAGAATCTCGCGCTTATGGCGATCCAAGATGAGGTTAGTAATTCATTAAGTATTTCCTTTACTGAGTTATTAAATATGTTTCATGATTTGTTTGATGAATTTAGAAAAATACGTAATTCTTATAAGTCGCCTAAAATTGAATATGATTTGTTAGTTGGTAGATTTGATAAAATACATGATTCATTGGTATCACATAAGCTTTGTTCTAAATGTGAAATGCTAGATAATGTTAAAGAAGAAAATATCTTACTTAAGACAATATTAAAAAATTTTAAAATTGGGAACAAATCCTTAAATATGATTGCTAATAAGTGTCATAATAGAAGAAATGGTATAGGTTTTGTTGGTAACATTCAACAAAAACCAACCATTTTTGTTAAAAGACCTATCTTAAATTTGCCACCAAAAATCAAATATAATTTTTCTGAAAAAATGGGACATAAGGCAAACAAATGTCAATTTAGAATATATAGTCCACACCAATTAGTTTGGGTTCCCAAGGGAACTTCATACAACAAAAAATAATTAGAAAAAAAAGATAAATTTCTTTATGAAGGACCCAATGTAAAATGGGTACCTAAATCAAAAATATCTTTTTTATAGGTTTATCTCTAAACTAAAACTAGGAGCACTAAATAATGTTTTAGATGCTCAAGACATATAACCTGAGATCTAAAAAACTCACTAGCCTAAATACTAACAAGATAAATTATTAAAAATAAAAATAAATTTTTATTAAGATGGTGCGTTGCATGCTAAAATTAGAATGAAGAAGGATTAGCTATCTTTAATGAAAATTATGAACATGAAAGGAATATTTTGATGTTGATTAATGTATTAATTTGTGTGCTTGTATTTGTGTACGTTGTCTTGAGATTAAATAACCGAATATTGAATTTGAACTTAAAAGTCATATATAAATTCATTTTTCTTTAAAGGAAAAACTTCTTGATAACATGATAGAATCTTTCAATATAAAAAAAAATCATTGGATTTTGGTTGAAAAATATCTCGTAGTAATGACTCCACTTGAAATTGATTTACTCATTTGGATTTATCTTATTATAACCTTGATAAATAATGCATAGTTAGAGCATCCTAGT
The DNA here is from genome assembly GCA_029747655.1 of Ensete ventricosum. Lineage (NCBI taxonomy): Eukaryota > Viridiplantae > Streptophyta > Magnoliopsida > Zingiberales > Musaceae > Ensete > Ensete ventricosum. The sequence goes on along the minus strand of JAQQAF010000003.1, from coordinate 26,027,470 downwards.
ACGAAAATGAACTAGAATTAAGGAACCTTAGTTATTATTGTTGAAAAATATTTATGCTGAAATTTATGAAAATAAGTTTTTGTTAATGATATATTAGTTTCTATGATTTGAAAGGTATTATATATCTAAAACAACCCTCTTAACTCCCAAAGATATTTATCCAAACAAAAACCTTTTTATATTTGATGGACTTAAAATATGTTGCATGATTGAATATTAGATCATTCTTGAATTGAGACTTGAAATAAATAAAAAATTTGAAATGAGTTTGTCAACTCCTTGCACTGTGTAAAGAGTTAGACTCATTTAAATGTTAGAATTGAGATTGGTAATGTTTTTTTGTTTGAAGATATTTTAACATTTTGATGAGTTATTGTAATGACATTGATGATGTTGAAAAAGTAACTTGAAATATGGGTTATATGATTAAATGAATATTGTTGAATGATAGAATTTGAGGATAGAACATTATAAAAAGGAGAAAAAAAATCATGCTTCATTCTCTAGTATTTTTAAAATTAAAAATATATTTAATGAGAATGAAATGAGCATGGTAACTCACTACACTAATTGAAATAAATCAAAGTTTTTGTTTGAAAATATTTTATTGCAATGATCTTGATGAAATTTTATTTTTGACTTTAAATTACATTGCATTCTTGAAATAAATTTCATAAGTTAAAAATAAATCAAAAATAGGAATTTTTTCTGGAAATATTTTTATCCTATCAACCCTTCAATAAGAGATAAAATGATAATATTATTGTTAAATCTTCAAAACTACAATAATTTGATAATTCAAATATTATATTATTATTGACTAAGTTTAAATGTTACGATGATAGTTATATGTTACAATGGGTTATAATTGGATGATGGTTCTTGAATTGAAACTTTAAATTAAAATTTTCATATTTCTCAATTTAGTGCTTTCAAAAATATATATATTTGAAATATACATGACAAGTGCATAACAACTCTTTTCACTAAAGTCTAAAAGAGTTAGACACACTTAACAGAGAAACATCATTAGATTAAAGATAAACCAAAGAAAATGTTTAAAAATATCTTATTGTAATATTTGTGATGATTTCTTTGAAAATTTCTCAATCTCTATCTTCTTAAGATTTCAATAAGAGATTGATGAATCTACTCATGATATTTTTTTTAAAATATCGATTTTGATAATTTGAACTTGAATAAGTTATTATCATGATTTTGGCAAGTTTAGAAAATGAAACTTGAAATCCTTATATAAATCAAGTTCGAAGAAGTTTATAAATGAATCATAAGTTTATCTTTCTGGAACAGTATCTCATTTTGAACCTTGAACCTTTGACACATTGACCGAATAAATTAATCAACATAAACTATAAAAATGATCTAAAAATAGATAAAACCTCTTGCTATGAACGCAAGAAGCCGAAGAGCTCCAAAGATGAAGTGCACAACCATGAAGTGGAGAACATGAATCTAAACAATGATCTTGATGATTTGAAATCACATATAAAAATTGAGATCCTATATTTCCATATCTCATTTTACAAAATCATACTTGACAATTTTCATGAATTAAGATTTTGCTTATAAAATAGATCTCCTAATTTTTATTATCTATGAAGAGATTTATTAAAAGAAATCATGTCTTTTGATACTTATGATTTGATTTTTCATGACATGATTCCTTTGTACTCATAGTTATATTTAAAACATGGTTGCAATAAAAAAAATAAACCATTATATTTCTTGTTGACAATGAAAAGGAGGAGTCAAAATTAATTTGGTTATAAGAAAATTTGGATATAAAAAATCTTCTATCATTGAATGAGGAACGACTGCTTAAAAGAAAATTAGAACTTTCTAAATGTATGCAAAATAATTGATTTATAATTTGAGCTTGATTTACTATCATATTTTCTTTTGGAATTCTTGATGCTTATTATCAAAATTTACATGAGATAATCTTCAAAATGCATGATTTGATTTATTTACTATCTTGCTTGAAATTTGCGTAAGATGAACTAAATTGCATTATACTTTTTGTGATTTCAGAACTTACATCTATAAAATTAAGTGTTTTTGTGATATTATACTTTTTAAAAGCCCCTCCTTGATTCTATCTCCTTGTTTACAAAAAGGAGAGAAAATCTATATGAAGATAATGATTTGCTATTTTTCAGATTTATTTGCTATATTTTCTTGAAATTTACATGAGAAGGATTGTTGTACTCATATTCAAAATATTCTTTTCAAATTCTATATCTACAAGATTGAGGTTGAGAGTTAGGAATGCTACATCATGAAAATAAGTTTTTTTTTTTATGAATCATAAATTGTTAACGTAGATTTCATGAGATTAAGTTTTTCTTATGATAATGTTTTTGAGAACTCTCTCCATGTTTTCATCTTATTGTTTACAAAAAAAGAAGAAAAATTGCATGAAGATGATGAATTGCTACATTTGAAATTTATAAGAGATGATTTTTAGTATCAAGAGATGATTTTTGTTACATTTGAAATACATATGTAGTCTTTAAATCTCTTGGACTTTTGAGCTCATCTTAATATTTTTTAAAAAAATTTATTGAGAGCTTCTTAATGATGTAATGCTTTCACAACTCCTCCCTTGTTCCTCTTCTCATTATTTACAAAAGGGAAGAAAATTTTATAATGCATATTCTATTTTACTAAGAGGGAGTAATGTTATCATGTGCTTTGAAATCGTCAGTTATACATTTCACCTTTTTGTTGATGACAAAGGGGGAGAAATAAATATTGATGACTTATGTAAATTTTTACATGGGCATTTCAAATGTATGTCTAATGCATAATTTTTTAAAATTCATGAAATTTTTTTATGAGTTGATGACTTGAAAATTTAAAGCAAATTTTTATTGATGTATGAGTGTCTCGTTGCATCTTGAAATATCATTTGCTTGAAATTTCATGATACTTGAATTCAAGAGTGTGGTTCTCTTGAATTTAAGTATTCCTTATTATGGCATGGATTTAGGGGGAGTAAGGTTTAACTTATGTCATCAACAAAAAGAGGGACATTGTTGAATCTCGGATTTTGATGATGAAATCAATTGATGAGTGTTTAATCTAACATGTGTTGTTAGAGGAAGTGATGCAGGTTTAACCACGACGGTGAAAATGAGTTATAGACTAGACATGAACCTAGGATCAAGCTTAGGCATCGGGGCAAGGTTTTGACAATGCGGTAAGAGCTCACCGGGAGTTCGCTAGGACTTCACCGAAGGTATCGGGAAGATCACTAGGAACACGTCGGGAGATCGCCAGAGGAAGACCATAAGATTTGCCGCAGGGAATGCTAGAGGTTGCCAGATTATGAGAGTGAGGTCGTTAATTAATCTTGGTGGTCATATATAGTTGTAATCCTTAAGTTGTAGGTTAAGTTTGAGTCCGAATTTAGTGTGATTTGGAAGGAATCCAGATCAACTCAAAGAAGCAATAGAGTCCACAAAAGGGGATTGATTGAGCTCAAGTTGAGCTCAATTGGTTGACCAGAGAATTGGTCAACATAAGGTTCAAGTCAGGATTAGCAAAGTGAAGGGAATTACTTTTTCGAGATTTTCGACGGCTGAACCACCCATGTTTTCGGGTGGATGACGATGACTGAACTACCCAAGCCAGTGGCTAAACCGCTCATACCCTGGATTCAAGGAAGCTTTCGATGGTTAAACTATCGACGACGACGGTTGTACCGTCCGTACTCGAATTTTTCGGATATATTTGAATTTTGGCTCTAAATTCTGAAGCCAATTGGGGCCTATATATATCCCATGTTTTCTTGCATTTCATATAATAAATTTTGGGATTAAAATTTTGTGAAAAACTTGTGTGAATTGTAATAAAAAGAAAAGGCAAAGGGAGTGAGCTAAGGGTTATAAAATTCTTGTAAAGAGTCTCCCTTATAAGCTCAAGTTTGTAAGGGTTTGGTCTTCACCCAAAGAAGATCGGTAGTGGACACTGGTGGGCCTCGAGGAAGAGGACTCTGAAATGGACATAGGCCAAGATTGGTGCCGAACCACTATAAAATCCTAATTGTTCTCTATTTGGCTTATTCTCTACTTTCAACTATTCTTAATTAGAAAAGCAAGAATATCATCTTTCAACTGTGATTTTAAATCATTTACCTATTTGCTTTCAAGTCAAAGAAACACTTCCGATTTCAGTTTTGCTTAAACAAAAAATTTTCCTTAACCGTGATTTTACACTTGCACTAATTCACCACCCCGCCACCCCCACGCCCCTTTTATTGCTAATTGATCACAACAATAACCTACTCCAACCAAACTCATAATTGATTTGATTGGGCTAAATCGACCTATAACTGACTCTGACTTAACAAACCAACATGACTCAACTTGAATTAATTATAAACCGATGGACCCAAACCTATTAGGATCCTATCAGACCCCCCTCTTCAAGTCAACCTTGTTCACAAGGCTTAGCACCATAAAACTTCAGGAGTACTTCGATCCATGATATTTGTCATGCATCACAACCCTTTGATCAATTAAGTAGGGTTTTCACTTGGTTTAAGCAATAGGTCGGCCTTCTGGTTCAGTAGTCATTGTAGTCTTCTGAAAATCCCTTTTTATCTGATGGCTAGTGGTAGTACCATATCTTCCTTTGAGGATCGCCACTTTGAAGTCTTCCTAGGGCATCAAAGTTGTTTGCCCTGTATAATCTGCTTTACCTTTGAGCACCTGTTATCACAAATTAGGATTAGCCCATTAACAATCTTGACTTCGAATTTATCACAGCTTTCATGATTAGACTCTGCATTGTCAGTTTTTTATTCCTCCTTCGCTAGTTTAATCATTAGAAGTTTGTCACAACCTTCATGATCGGACTCAATATTATTAGTTTTTTATTCCTCTTTAGTTGGCTCGATCATCAAAAACTACTCTTGTTTGCGATTATCTATGTTGACCACTTTAAAGTCTTCATTTGTTGATTTTTTCTATCTATTGAAGCTTCTATTTTGATGAGTGTCCATATTGATTTTTCCTTTATGCACGCTGGCGAATGATATGACTGCTATCATGGTACGAGGATGGCAAGTTTTAACTTTGCATCAAATCTCAGGATTAAGTCCCTTAATAAATTTTCTCACCAATTATATCTCGGACTAATCTCAGGTTTAGTTCGATAAGCACTCAAATCTGCTCTGGTACTCATGTATTGTGGAAGTCCAGTGGATTTTGGTATGCTGTTCATTAACGTTCTTGTACTCCGATGGTCCGAAGTAAATCAAGAGCTCTCTCTTGAATTGTCCTCACGAAGGGACTCCGTGATAGGTCTCGTACAAATCATACCATTTGATCGCATCTCCTTCGAGTTGAATAGAAGCTATCTCCACCTTGGATTCCTCCGAGTCCTGTGAAAATATAAAAACTTTTTGACACAAGAGATCCAACCGGTTGAGTCTCCATCTTCCCATCTAGGAAACTTCATGTGTGGGTATCCTATGTCTTGCCCATGCTCACACTTTTCATATCAGTTCACCTTGAGGCTAAAACTTTCACCATGTTGAGATTTGATGGGGTTCTCCAATAGATTTCTTTTAAACTCATTGAAGATTTCTTGCAATCTATTCTCCATACGAGCTTCGAAGGCTTCAAATCTTGCATTTATCAGTGTTTGCTACTATGACGCTGGTGGTCAGAAGGCAACGATAGCTACTGGGGCGATCGACAATGACAGTGATGTGATTGCATGGCAGTGGTAGAGGAGTAGGTCTTTATAGATCGAGGGCAATAGTAGCGGGGGTGCGGTAGAGCGGTGGCTGCGGCTGATGTGGGAGAAGATGCTGGAGCAGGGAAGAGTCAAGGGAAGGAAGAGGGCAGCGGTGGCAGCAATGAGGGCTGCAGCAGGGGAGGTGGGCTACTGGCGGGCTAATAGGGGTTGGAAGTAGTAGGAAGCAGCGATAGAGGAGGATGCAGGGGAGGAAACAGGTAGCGGCGGCAAGTAGCAGGGGAGCAGTGACGATGCTGGTGCAGGTGGAGAAGAAGGTAGCAGTAACAGCGACGATAGGATAGTGGCAACAGGGTCATACGGCTGTGGCAAAGGAGGGCGTGGTTACTGCAGAGGAGGGCGCGACTGTAGTAAAAGGAAGAAGAAGGGCAGGTGGAGAATAAGACAGCAGCAATAGCTGCGACGACTGCATGGGCTGCAAGAGGAGATAGGGAAGAGCAGCGGCCACAATGTTGGCATCGGGTGAGGAATGAAGAAGGGCAGTAGAGCTAGCGCCTCGGCTATGGCTACAGGCAACGGTTGGGCGGCGAGGGCTGGCAGTAATAGGGCACTAGGGAGAAGGCTAGAGAGGGAGTAGGGGAAGGAAGAGGTAGGCATCAGAGATGGCATAGGAATAGCGACGGTAGCAGTCGAATCAGCGTCGGTGGGAAAGGGTAAAGGCACGACTGGTGGTGGTGAGCGGTAGTAGGGGAGAGGGTGCTGACAGTAAGAGGACCTCAGTGGCAGGAAGAGGAGGTCCAGCGATTGTAGCAGAAGAAGTAGAGGTTGCTCTATTTCTATCATACTACGGAAGAAGACGCTGGCGATGCTGAAGGATCACGAGCAATTGAGGGCGACGGTGGTAGGGCGATGGCCAGGACTAGGCAGTGGCAATGGTAGGCGAGGCATGGGAAACTACGGTGGTGGCCCCTTCTTGCTCAAGCAAGCGTTAGATAAGGGTGATTAAGGCTACAGCTGACAGAGAAAGAGGAGGGCAGTGACAAGGGTCCAATGATCGGTGGCTGTGTATGGGTGGGCTGCAGCAGTGGAAAGCAACGACGACATTTGCATGGGTGGGGAGGAAGGCGACAGTGTGGGGCCGATGGTTGGCAGCGATGGCAGGTAGTGAGTGTTGAAGACGAGAGGAGGAAGATGGTCGCTAGGCAACGATAGTGGCAGGGGAGGAAGCAGCATAGATGGTAGCGGTAGGGGAGTAGAAGGCAACAGCGGCAACGCTACTATGCGTGTCCATGGGAGCGATGGCAATAGCTAGATATGGAAGACGATGACGATGACGATGATAGCAACTGCGGTGTAGATGGCGGCAACGACTGTAGATGACAAGGGGAGCGACTGCGGAATCATAGCAGGTACATCGAGGATCGTTGCTCTAATACCAAGTGATAGGAACCATGAGGTTTCTATTGAAGAGGAAGAGGGATAAACAATCACTTTGAGGGGATCGAGCCTCCTTGATCACTTCGAGGGATCGACCTCGTTGATCTCTATAGGGGATTGACCCTCCTAGGGTTTTACTTATTAGCTAAAACACAACTTCATTGATTGCTTAAAATAAAAGAGTTATATCATTATTTATAGTGTTCTACCAAGAGTCCCTCTAGATTTAGACTCAGAGTCTCACTATACTTGGGCTCTTAATTAATTGATAAACTCATAACTGAAAATAATAACCAATTCCAACCAAACTCATAATTGATTTGATTGTGCTAACTTGACCTATAACTGACTCCGACTGAACAGACCAACATGACTCAACCTGAATTAATTATGAACCGATGGACCCGACCCTATTACGATCCTATCAATTTTGAGTCCTAATTTGAGTTAGTTTTGGAGAAATCTTACTAAGTCAATTAGGGGCCAACTGAGTCCAATTTATGCTTGATTTGAGCTCATGATAGAGCTCATTTCGATGACCTAGAAGGAGGTACAGCTATGTCAAGTACTTTTCCCGAGATTCTGAGTGGTGGTACCATCGACTATCGACAGTGGTACCGTCACCACCTAGGTTTTCAGACAGCTTTCGATGATGGTACTACCTGTATGTTATGACCCCAGCTAAGCCTGATCCTAGTCGATTGAGTCGAATCCTTAGATTGGGCCTTGTTGGTCAGGCTAGACCTGACATTAGGTCGACTAGAAGGAGATTTAAGTCAATTATGATAAATCAGTCAAAATTCTAGTAGGGTTAGGATTCGACTGAACTGGAGTCGGAGTTGGATTCAGGTCAAAGTCAACCAAGTCAAAATTATAATCAACCCAATGGACCACACACCTTGATGAGGGGAAGTCAGCTAGGGTTAGAGAGAGGAGTTTCACTTAGATGAGACTATCACTAGGTTTAGTTAAGAGTTAGATTAGGAGTTGGGTCTTGGTTTAGATGGAGTAGGAGTCCTATTAGGAATTGGGATTTAAAGACCGTATATAAAGCATGTAACTATCACCTCTTTTGCTAAGCAATAGATCAATCTTTTTCAGCCATTGTGGCTGACTACCAAGGAGAGACGAACCCATATAGAGTTCCAAGGAGGGATGATCCCCTATAGAGATCAACTCCAATCTTAAAATCTGCAAGGATTCTAATACTTTGTATTAGAGCAGCATTTATGGCGCCTCACTTCCCTTTCATGGCCATCCACCACCTCCCAAACAATTTCCATAATTACTGTGATCATCATCGACTCCGTCATCATCACCATTATCATAGTAACATCATTTGCAGCCTCCACCAAAATTGCATCAGGTTCTAGTATCGACCTTACTGCTATTGTAATTTTCTATCCAAAAAACAAAAAAAAATAGCTACATCTACCTTGTTGTAATTCATTGCATCCTCCTTATCTTGCTGTAAAATTGCTACATTTATCTTACTGTGCTTGTTGTAAAAAAAGACACTACAACGATCTTCATCGTTGTCGTAGTTTTCAATCGAATACTATCTTATTGCCGATATCTTGTTGTCGTATTCTTCTTCATATTTTGCATCGGCTTGGCTTTTAACATCATCTATTCCTTGCTGTAATATGTTGCATCCTCCTTATCTTGCTGCAAAAAATTGCTCACTGTAAAACTTTTCGTCGTAAAGTTATCATCTTTACGACAAAAGTTACATGTAAAATATCTTTGATCTTGATCTTATTATTGATATCTTTAATTGTATTTGCTATCATTATTGGGAAACCTCAGCGGGAGCATCACATGCACAGTGGAAATCAAAACAAAATCGATTTCCCACGCAGATCAATTCATCATGCAAAAGATTGGGTCATGAGAAAGCCACAAAAATTGAAAAACCGCATCATGTGAGATTGTTTTACCTAGGGAGATCATATATCCCTGTATTTCAAATCCAGATGGAAAGGATAAAGGAAGTCAAGTGTCTTCCTCTCTAGCGGTATCCACACAATGGATCTCTATAGTAAAACTCCTCCAATCTAATCTCACAATACTTGCGTAGAGGGAGGGAGGAGAATAGGAGGGGGTGGCCAAAGCTACAGCCTATCAACCATGAGCATTTCCTCCTATTTATAGAGAGTCATCCAAAAACCCTAGGGTCCTGCCTTAGTGGGTATTAGATCTTCATCCAATTACTCACTAATCTTGCATTATTGGATCTCTATCTAATAATCTCCTTTGGCCTCTAATTGGGCCTCATGCAAGGAGCCATCAGTACATGGTCTTATCTAATGAGAATAGGGGCTAATTGGATCTCCATCTAATCCTCTATTCACTGAAGTATCCAGCATATGTCTCTGACCTTCTAGGCCCGATACCGAGCTGGCCATGAGTCACTCCCATCAAAACTTCTTCTGATATAGTGAATTATTATCACCATAGTAATTCACTCTAGACGTACTAGGCCACTATGCCATAGTCCTCAATGGTACAGGGGGATCAAATTCATCGGACCTGTTTGTCCATAGTTATCATGTATCTATAATCACTCATCCAACTAATATCTCAAAGACCATATATTGGACATAGTACTGTCAGGCCACATACGAAATTTGTTGGAGTCTCGCTCTAATCAGATTCTCTTATATAACTCTTTCTCTCTTAATCTAAATGACTCTGGCCAAGGATTTGTCTGAGCAAGTATATATGGAATATTTCTCTCATGATACTGAGAGTGGATAATTCTTTATTGATACTCAATTGGCTTCATAAGGTTCGCTACCAATCCCGATAACCGATTGTACCAAATCTGGAACTTTTCAAACCTATAAGTCCAGCGTCAAAGAAAGAAGTATTCAAATAAGGCATCTTTTGTGTCTCAAGTCTAAGGACCAGATGCACAACTGGGACTATTGAATCATTGTCTGACATTAGGTATCATTAACCATATAGCATTCCATAAGCGGATCAATCGATGAACTCATTCTCCAATGAGCACATGTACTATATTCTTAATGTCTCCACACAAGTGGCTCTGAGACCAGTTGCCTCCAATCATATGGACGAGTAAATAGTACACCGGTCTGTCTGGTTATCTCGATGTACCTCTCAAGTAACCTATGACCGGGATTATTTAAGATATATATTTAAATATGAATCAATTCTCATTGTATATAACCAAGGACATCACAATATATATATATACAATAGATAATATAATATGAGAATATGCCAATCATATGCAAAAGATCACGTAGCATGTCACACGTGCCATCACTCACATGATTCGCTTGTAGGGCACTTGTAACCAGCAATCATAACTTTGATCTTGCTGCCATATTCATCTATGTATTTTACGTCGGCTTGGCTTTCCTTACTAGGGGATTCTCCCCAAATTCTTCTTTTAATCTTTAATGAACTATTGAAAACTTTTTGTTGAACTGTTGTAAAATTCTGCCACTGCATCCTTTCGATCTTTCCCATCGCATGCATTACGCAATCTTACAGAAATTATTGCTATCATATCACTATCATCTATATTGCTACTATCCTTATTGATTTTGTGCTACCATATTTCTCAAAATACTACAGCAATATTGCTAAACCATCGATCGTAAAACTACTATCTTTCGACGAAAAATTCTATTGCCATACTTTACAGTGTTTCTTGTTGCATACATGTCTAATATCTATCGAATTTGTTGTTGCCACCCACATCAACCCTAAGACACCCCTGTAGCCTGAAGACACAGCCATCGTAACCCACTTTTAATCTTTACAGTCGGCCCAAACAGCAGCACAAATTGTAGCCCAAATAGCAGCATACCGCAGCCGTGTTCCCAAGCACTTATTGCTGCAACCACACCTAACTCGTTGCTGCCCCTAATAGCAACCCTAAATCTCCCTTCCTAACCTTAAACCACTACCATTAAAATCCTTTCTAGCCTCCACAATACCCTCAAAGCGTAGCACCAACAAGCAACCTAAACCGCAAGCTACCAATCCTAAACCACAACCTTAATTTATCACCCTTTCAGCCCCTATCCCTACCAAACCGGTTGGTGCCATCAACAACACCCTAGGCCACCCCTCTAAACCTCTATCACCAATCCCCCTTTACAGCCTCTACAATAGCCCCAAATAGCATCATCAATAGCACCCCCTTTGACGAAAATTTTGCTGCACTACCTTTTGTACTACTTGCTACATCCACACCCAATCCCTACCAAATCTATTGCTTTCATTAATAGCAACCCTAAGCCATCCCTCTAACCTTAACCCTCGACCATCATACCCCCTATATGACCTCTACTGTAGCTCCAAACCATAGCCCCAATACAACAAAAAATAGTAACCTATCAACCCCAAACCACAACCATCTACCCTTGATCCACCACCTATTTCAACCACCAATCTGTTGGGAAACCTCAGTGGGAGCATCACATGCATACCAGAAATTAAAATAAAAATTGGTTTCCCACGCAGATCAAATCATCGTGCAAAAGATTGGGGTCACAAGAAAAATACAAAAATCGATAAAACCGCGATGTGTGACAGATTGATTTTACCTAGGGAGATCGTATATCCCTGTATTCCAGATCTGGATGAAGGAGGTCAAGCGTCCTCCTCTCTAGTGATATCCACATGATAGATCTCTGTAGCGAAACTCATCCAATATGATCTCGCAACTCTTGCACAGAGGGAGGGAGGAGAATAGGAGGTGGTGGCTAAAGTTGTAGCCTATCAACTATGAGTCTCCCCTCCTATTTATAGAGAGCCACCAAAAATCCTAGGGCTCCTGCCTTAGGGGGTATTAGATCTCCATTCAATTACCCACTAACCTTGCATTATTTGATCTCTATCTAAGAATCTCTTTAGGTCTCTAATTAGGCCTTAATAAAGGAGCCTATTAGCATAGAGTCTTATCTAATGAGAATAGGGGCTAATTGGATCTTCATCCAATCCTCTATTCGCTGAAGAATCCACCATATGTGTGTGACCCTCTAGGCCCGATACCGAGCTAACCATGAGTTACTCCCATCAGAACTCCTTCTGATATAATGAATTATTATCCTCATAATAATTCACTCGACTCATCGAACGTACTAGGCGACTATGTCATAGTCCCCAGATGGTACAGGGCATCCTTGGTGTCTCAAGTCTAAGGATTAGAAACACAATTGGGACTATGGAATCACTATCTAACATTATGTATCATTGACTATACAACATTCCATAAGCGGATCAATCAGTGAACTCATTCTCTAATGAGCACATGTACTATATCCTTAGTGTCTCCACATAAGTGGCTATGAGACCAGTCGCCTCCGTCATATGGATGGGTATATAGTACACCGATCTGTCTGGTTATCTCAATGTCCCTCTCGAGTAACCTATGATCGGGATTATTTAGGATATGTGTTTAAAGGTGAATCGATCTTATTATCGTGATCTCATCACGATCTGATTCCTATTGCACAGAACCAAGGACATCACAATATATATGCTACAGATAATATAATGTGAGAATATACCAATATTAATCATAAGCAAAAAGATCACACAGCGTGTCACACGTACCATCACTCACGTGATTGGCTTGTAGGTCCCTTGTAACCAGCAATCTTCCATTTGACCAAAAGCCAATCACCTAAATGTCTAATCCCCATCAGACCCATGTGACACTTAAATATAATCTGAGCCAGTGGTTTCGTCAATGGATTTACAATGTTATCTTCAGATGGAACTCTTTCCATTGCTATATCCTTTCGGGTCATAATCGCTCTAATCAAATAGAACTTCCTCAAAATAATTCTGATGAGACCTGGGTTCTCTTGTTATAGTTATTGTCTTGTCGTTATCATAATATATGGGAGTCAGCTCCACGCTGCTTGGTATGACTCCCAAATCCTTGATGAACTTCTTCATCTACACCCCTTCCTTTACCGCTTCTGCTGCAGCAATATATTCCGCCTCTGTGGTTGAGTCAGTAGTAGTATCTTACTTGGAACTCTTCCAGCTTACTGCTCATCCATTTATGGTGAAAATATACCATAAATTTAACTTGCTATCATCAATATCGCACTGAAAACTCGAGTCTGTGTAGCCCTCAACCTGGAGGCTACCTCCTCCATATACCAGTAAAAGATCTGTAGTCCTTCTCAAGTACTTCAGGATACATTTTACTACCTTCCAGTGTTCTAAACCTGGATCTGTTTGATATTTGCGCGTGACACTCAGAGCATGTGCTATATCAGGCCTGATACATAGCATTGCATATATGATAGATTCTATCGCTGAGGCATAAGATATCTTATCTATGTCGGCCTTTTCTTCAGGAGTCTTTGGGGACACACTCCTAGAAAGTGATATTCTATGTCTCAATGGTATAAGACCTCTCTTGGAATTCTCCATGCCAAACCTTTTGACAATGGAGTCTATGTACCTAGACTAGGACAACCCAAGTATCCTTTTGAATCTATCTCTATAGATCCGGATCCCCAAAATATAGGATGCTTCCCTTAAGTCTTTCATGGAGAAGTTTCTGGATAGCCAAGTCTTACTATCGAGAGCATTCCTACATCATTCCCAATGATTAGGATGTCATCCACATATAGCACCAAGAAGGTAATAGCGCTTCCACTTACCTTCTTGTATACACAAGGCTCAACTTCGTTCTTAATGAAGTTATAAAATATGATCACCTCATCAAATCTTATGTTCCAACTTCGGGAAGCTTGCTTCAATCTATAAATGGATCTAAGTAACCTGCACACTTTATACGGACTCTCTTTTGATACGAATCCCTCTAGCTGTATCATATACACCTCCTCCTCGAGGCTGCCATTGAGGAATATCGTTTTGACATCCATCTGACAGATCTCATAGTCATAGTGTGTTGCAATGGCCAAAATAATTCTAGTAGACTTAAGCATGGCTACAGGTGAAAAGGTTTCATCATAATCAACTCCTTGTCTTTGACGATATCCTTTAGCTACCAGCCTTGCTTTATAGGTCTCTACCTTTCTATCCACTCCGATCTTCTTCTTGAAGATCCATTTGCAACCGATGGGTACAATATCCTCAGGTGCATCCACAAGGTTCTAAACCTTGTTAGAGTACATGGAATCCATCTCAGAATTCATTGCTTCTTGCCACTTCCCGGAGTCTATACTCATAATTGCCTCCTCGTGATCGGAGGATCAACATCCTGAGAGTCATCTCCACTGATATGTGTCACATATCTTTCAGGAGGGTGAGATACTCTACTAGACCTATGTAAAATTAGAATTTATGTGTTAGGTACCTAAACAGACTCGGGCTCTAGAATGGTGCCTGAGCTAGGTTCTCCAACCTCGCTCAATTCAATCTCACTCCCACTATTTCCACCAAGAATGTGTTCCTTCTCAAGGAACACAACTATCTTGGCAACAAAGACCTTTCGGTCCTCGGGATGATAGAAATAATACCCACAATTTTCTTTTGGGTATCCCACGAATGTGCACCATTCTGTCCTGGATTCCAACTTATCGGGGTTGTGTCTTCTAACGTGGGCAGGACAGCTCTAAATCTTAACAATCTTAAGATCGGGCTTCTTTCCTTTCCATATCTCATATGATGTAGACACTACCGACTTTGATGAAACTCTGTTCAGAAGGTAAGCAGCAGTCTTTAGGGCGTATCCCCAGAATGAGACGGGTAGGTCAGCGAAACTCATCATGGACCGCACCATATCTAACAACGTGTGATTCCTCCTTTCTGATACACCATTGAGCTGAGGTGTATAAGGAGGTGTCCACTGGGAAAGAATCCCATTGTCCTTGAGGAAATGGGTGAACTATGTACTCAAGTACTCTCCTCCTCGATCTGATCGAAGAGTTTTAATACTCTTTCTAATTTGGTTCTCTACCTCATTCTTATATTCCCTGAATTTCTCGAATGCCTCAAATTTGTACTTCATTAAGTACACGTGTCCATACCTATAGAAATCATCAGTGAATGTAATAAAGTATAAGTAACCACCTATAGCCTGAGTCGACATGGGACCACATACATCACTATGTATGAGTTCCAATAACTCGGTGGCTCTCTCTCCAGTTCCACTAAACGGAGTGTTGGTTATCTTCCCATGAAGGCAATGTTCGTAAGTTGCATATGTCTCATAGTCAAATAGATCTAAGTATCCATCTTTTAGAGACTTTTGAATTTTCCCTCATGTATATGACCTAGCCTACAATGTCATAGGGTATGCATTATTCATCTCATCTCTTTTCCTCTTAGATATATTTATATTCATGATATGCGAAGAAGTGTCTAACATATATAAGTCATTTATAAGGGTCCCTCTAGTGATGATCTCATCATCCATAATTATTGAACAACTTTTATTCTTAAAAACTAATTTATATCCACTAACTGTCAAACAAGAGATAAAAATAATATTTTTGATAATAGATGAAACGAAATAGCATGCATCTAATGCAATAATAGCTCCACCAGGCATATGTAGGGTGACCTCTCCAATAGCAACTGCTGCGACTCTTGCTCCATTGCCCATCCTGAGGTCCATCTCGCCTCCAGCCAATCTCCTAGATCTTGTCAGAACCTGCAATGAATTACAGATATGATAAACACTCCCGGTATCCAATACCCATGTGTTATCATGAAAATCTGACAAGTAGAGATTGATCATGAATATACCTAAAGCTTCTCCAAGCTTCTGTCTCGCCTTCTCTGCAAGGTAGTCCTTACAGTTCCTCTTCCAATGCCCGTCTTGGCCATAGTGGAAGCACTGTCCTTTATCATTTCCCGGGTATTTTTTGGCAACCTTTGCCTTACCTGGTCTTTCGTTGCCCTTGCCCTTCTTAAGGGTCTTGCTAGCCTTCCTTTTCTTTTTGGTCTTACTAATATAGAGAACTGGCTTCTTCTTCTTGATGGCACTCTCAGCTTCCCTCAACATATTGAGGAGCTCAGAGAGAGTCACCTCAAACTTGCTCATGTTAAAATTCATGATGAAGTGAGAAAAGGAATCTAGTAGGGACTTAAGTATAAGATCAACGCACAGGTTATCCTCTAGGACTATTCCTAGACTTGTGAGTTTCTCGATCCACTCTATCATCTTTAGGACATAGTTCTCAACCGATGTCTTTTCTGTCATCCTAGCTTTGAAGAGTCTCTTAGATATCTCATATCTTTGAGTTCTTCCCTGTTTCTCAAATAGCTAGCGGAGACGAAGAATGATAGAATCTGCATCCATGCTCTCATGTTGCCTCTGTAACTCAGGAGTCATGGAGGCCAACATGTAACATTTTATCAACATAGAATCATTTATGTACTTCACATAGTGAGCAATCTCATCCTCGCTTGCCCCTTCTTCCGGTGTGGGCACAATTGTATCAAGGACATATGCGATTTTCTCTATCGTGAGAATAATTCTCAAATTGCTGAGCCAATCTGTATAGTTTGGACCAGTGAGGCGGTCGGCATCAAGTATGTCGCGTAGGGGGTTTGTAAGCGACATGTTTATGACAAAACAAGATATAGCAAAAATAAATAACATGTAGATTTTACAGAAAATACTAATAAAGATATGGACTTCTATCTTAATGTTCTCCCATTATTTTTTTAGTGAATCATGCGACACCCTCGACATGTGAGATGGAAGTCTCCGGCAGACTCCTAGTGGGGATCGGGATCCAATTAGCGTCTTAGTGTAACCTCGAGGGACTCGACCAATTACACTAAGCCCAAAAGGTAGGCAACTCTTGCCAATCACAACTCCTTGTGATTCCCGTCATGTTCGGCCTCTGAATTATCATAGTCTCGAGGGACTCAACCAACCATGACATTCAGTTAAGTCATCACCATCATTACAAGATGAGTCTGACTCGATGATATGCCCTCGAGGGACTCGACCAAGCATACCATGTCCTCAGGTCACCGGTGACATCTCTATGTCGTCAGCAAGATCTTAATTACGTAGATAGGTGAGCCTCGAGGGACTCGACCAACTCAACCTATATCGTGATTCAATTTCTTCCTATAACAATGGAAGGCCACGTGGGTCAATCTTATTGCCTCACGCTCACCGACTTAATATTATCTTAGGAGGGATTTTTTTGTATCGGTCTCCTAATATGTCGTGTCACACACATACATATTTAATATATATCTACATCATATATAAATATATATATATACATATCTAGTAAGTGTATAACACATCATATATGCAAGCCATACAGGATGATCATGAGCCGTCACCTAATATGATTAAGCCTTAGCCAATGGGCTTAATCACTCACAATAGGATCTATGTGTGTATTGGCGCATCTCCATGCCTTGTGATTATTAATCTCGTCATCATCGGTTCCGTCGGATCGTCGCATCACCATGCATCGTGATCTCCTGCCACGGCATCGTGGGTCCTGCTGTAACCTCCACACTCCCGCTGTGCCTCTCCATATAATTACAAATAATCACAGACACACAGACCCAACAATAAACGAGAAAAACGTAGACTCGCAGGCCCCAATAATAATAATAATCATAATTACACACATCAGAACACTTGGCTCATGATCATCCATCCACATCATACATCACATGTACATCGCATCATATGTAGGATTACTAGATATATATAATAATTAATTAAACTATTTAATTAATTATTTTTCTAAAATCAGAACATGCTCGGAATTTCTAAAATTGTCAAGGGTATTTTCATATCCTCAGAATTTCAAAAAATTATTGAGGGCATTTTCAAAATTTTGTACACGATGATAGTCCTTGAAATTATCAAAATTTAAATGGGCAGGATCATCCTTTTCTCAAAAGGATGCCCTAACCCCTCTTGCTCCATCTATGTCGCCGCCACCATCGCTATTGCCCCTACACAGGCGGCGACTGCCCTTGCCCGCCGGCAGCCACCCTACTAAGGGGCGGCCATCCCTGTGGCCGGCGCGGCTGCCCCTATTGGCGGTAGGGTTGGCCGCTTGTGGCAGCCCCTTGTGGGCACCCTGCAGCCAGGCCCCTTTGTAGGCGGCACGCTGCAAGCGGGTCTGCCCGCGGGCGGTTGCCGCCACTTCGAGCTGGCCGCAGCCAACCGTGCCTGCAGGCGCCGTCCCTACGGGCTGCTACCCCCACGAACGGCTTCAGCCTCCCTTGCAGGTTGTTGCTCCTGCGAGCGGTGTCGGCCTCCCTTGCAGGGGGGGGGCCTTGGCCACGACCTGGCCGTAGGTGGTCGGCCCTACAGGGGGCTGGCCGCCACTCCTCGTTGCCTTCACTGCGAAAACGTAGTAAGAACGCGTAAAATGATTCTACATGATTCAATCTCATCATATGCAGTTTAAAACTAATCTTTCGCACGAAAACCTTGGCTCTGATACCACTGTTGGGAAACCTCAGCGGGAGCATCACATGCACAACGAAAATCAAAATAAAAACTAGTTTCCCATGTAAATCAAATCATCATGCAAAAGATTAGGGTTGCAAGAAAAATGCAAAAATGAATAAAACCTCGATGTGTGAGAGATTGATTTTACCTAGGGAGATCGTATATCCTTGTATTCCAGATCCAAATAGAGAAGATGAAGGAGGTCAAGCGTCCTCCTCTCTAGCAACTCTTGCACAAAGGGAGGGAGGCGAATAGGAGGTGATGGCTAAAGCTATAGCCTATCAACCATGAGTCTCCCCTCCTATTTATAGAGAGCCACCAAAAATCCTACGGCTCCTGCCTTGTGGGTATTGGATCTCCATCCAATTACCCACTAACCTTGTATTATTGGATCTCTATCCAATAATCTCCTTAGACCTTTAATTGGGCCTTAATCAAGGAGCTCATCAGCATAGTCTCATCTAATAAGAATAGGGGCAAATTGGATCTCCATCCAATCCTCTATTCGCTGAAGCATCCACCATATGTGTGTGACCCGCTAGGCCCGATACCGAGCTGGTCGTGAGTCACTCCCATCATAACTCCTTCTGATATAGTGAATTATTATCCCCATAATAATTCACTCGACTCATCGACTATGGACGTACTAGGCCACTACGCTATTGTCCCCAGACGATACAGGGGGGATCAAATCCATCAGACCTGTTTATCTATAATTACCGTGTATCTATAATCCTTCATCCAACTAATATCCCAGAGACCATATATTGGACATGGTATTGTCAAGCCACATACAGAATCCGTCATAGTCCCGCTCTAATCAGATTCTCTCAGAGAACTCTTTCTCTCTCAATCCGAATGACCCTGGCCAGGGATTTGTCTAAGCAAGCATATATGGGATATTCCTCTTATGATACCGAGAGTGGATGATCATTTATTGACACTCAATTGTCTTCGTAAGGTTGGCTACCAATCCCGATAACCAGTTGTACCAGATCTGAAACTTTTCAAACATGTAAGTCTGGCATCAAAGAAAGGAGTACTCATACAAGGCATCCTTGGTGTCTTAAGTCTAAGGACCATATACACAATTGGGACTATGGAATCGCTGTATGACATTATATATCATTAACCATACAGCGTTCTATAAGCGGATCAATCAGTGAACTCATTCTCCAATAAGCACCTGTACTATATCCTTAGTGTCTCTACACAAGTAGCTATGAGACCAGCCACCTCCATTATATGGACAGGTATATAGTACACCGATCTGTCCGGTTATCTCAATATCCCTCTCAAGTAACCTATGACCGGGATTATTTAGGATCTGTGTTTAAAGGTGAATCGATCTCATTACGATCTGATTCTCATTGCACAGAACCAAGGACATCACAATATATATGCTACAAATAATATAATGTGAGAATATGTCAATATTAATCATAAGCAAAAAGATCACACAATGTGTCACACGTGCCATCACTTACGTGATTAGCTTGCAGGGCACTTGTAACCAGCATAATTCACCTAACCGATTCGTACCATTATCCCAACAGCAAGAGAAGGATCTTGATACTATAGATCCAGGGTCTTACACTATGGCATCGGTAGATCTGATCGGTGCCAAGTTGGAGGACGTCGAGATAAGTATGGAGGATAAACTATGTGCTCTCTTTATGGAGTTTAGATTGGGTCGATCACCGAGCCCAAGAAGATCACAACACAGTGGGAGTTTTGGTCACAAGAAGAAACTAACAAAGATAAAAGAACAAGCAACATACCCATCATGCCTACTCATAAGGGTGGACTTCCCTCAAAGGGAAGACGGAGACCTGACTGAGTGGATTTCGCGTGCGGAGCGATACTTCCGTTATCATAGGACCCCAAAGGCTTATATGGTTGACATTGCTATCATCCATCTAAGAAGAGAAGCTGATCAATGGTGCTAGTTACAAGTGCCCTACAAGCCAATCATGTGGGTGATGAAACATGTGACACGCTGGGTGATATTTTTGCTAATGATTATTATTGGCATATTCTCATATTATATTATATGTTGTATATATATTGTGATGTCCTTGGTTTTGTGCAATGAGAATCAGATTATGATGAGATCACGATAATGAGATCGATTCACCTTAAAGGCCAAATTAGAGGCCAAAGGAGATTATTGGATAGAGATCCAATAATGCAAGTTTAGTGGGTATTGGATGAAGATCCAATACCCACTAAGGCAGGAACCCTAGGGTTTTTGGTGACTCTCTATAAATAAGAGGGGAGGCTCATGGTTGATAGGCTGCAGCTTTGGCCACCCCCTTCTATTCTCCTCCCTCCCTCAACGCAATAGTTGCGAGACCTGAGACGACACTTGAAGGAGTATCGTTGTAGAGATCCATCGTGTGGATACCGCTAGAGAGGAGGATGCTTGACCTCTTTCTTCATCTTAATCCGGATCTGGAAAATAGGGATATACGATCTCCCTAGGTAAAAAAAATCTCTCACACGATACGATTTTTTTTTATTTTTACGGGTTTCTCGCGACCCAATCTTTTGCACGACGATTTGATCTACGTGGAAAACCTATTTTATTTTGATCTTTCATTGTGCATGTGATGCTCCCACTTGGTTTCCCAACACTGATATCAGAACCAAGGTTATTCATACGAAAGATTGGTTTTAGACTGCATGTGATGAGATTGCATCGTGTAGAACTATTATACGTATTTTTGCTGCATTTTTGCAATGAAAGAAGCGAGGCAAGGGGCAACCGGCCACAGCCAGGTCCCTACAGGGGCAGCCAACTACGGCCAAGGCCCCCTGAAGGGGCAGCCACCCATAGGGGCAACCGCTTATAGGGCCTGCCACCCGCAGGGGCAACCGCTTGCGGCCAGGGCCGCCTGTAGTGTGGCACCCACAGGGGCGGCCACCTATAGCGCGGCGCCCACCTACAGCGACGGCTGTTTCAGGGCACAACACCTATGGGCGAGCCTTACGGACCAGGTGGCCGCGTTAGGCGGCGTCGCCCGAGGGCAGCAGTGCCCGCCCATGGGCAAAGGCAGCTAGCGACCGATGGCGGCTCACAGTTTTGCTGCCTACGTAGGGGTGACGGTGGCGACGACAATGGCGGTGGTGGCAGCGGAAGTGGCGGCGACCACTAGATGAGGACAGAAAGGGTTAGGGTTTCTTTTAGGAGAAAAGGACTATTTTGCCCCTTTGAATTTATAATTTCAAGGATTATCCTCTTATGCAAAATTCCTAAAATACCCTCAATACTTTTGAAAATTCTAAGGACTATCATTTTGCCTAAAATTCTAAAAATGCGCTTGATAATTTTGGAAATTTTGAGCACGTCCTGATTTCCAGAAAAATAATTAATTAAATAGCTTATTTAATTATTATATATCTAATAATCCTACATATGATGTGATGTGTACTTATGATGTATGATGTGGATAGATGATCATAAGTCATATGTTGTGATGTGTGTAATTGTGATTATTATTATTATTATTGGGGATGACGAGCCTCGATTTTTCTCATTTAATGTTGGGCATGTATGCTTGTGATTATTTTGTAATTACATAAAGAAGTGCGACGGGATCGTGGAGGTGATAGCAGGACCCACGATGTCATGGCGGGGCATCACGACGCATGGTGATATAACGATGATCCGACGGAACCGATGATGACGAGATCAACAATCACAGGGCATGGAGATGCGCCGAAGCACACATAGATCCTATTGTGAGTGATTAGGCCCATTGGCTCGGCTTAAATGTATTAGGTAATGGCTCATGATTATCCTGTGTGGCTAGCATATGTGATATGAGTTATACACCTACTATATATATATATATATATATATATATATATATATATATATATGTTACAAGCGATGTACATATATATTAAATATTTATGTGTGTGACACGATATATTATGAGACCAATACAAAATAAAAAAAACCCTCCTACAATAATATTAAGTTGGTAAGTGTGAGGCAATAAGAATGACCCATGTAGCCTTCCATCGTTATAGGAAGAAATTGATCACGACATAGGTTGAGTTAGTCGAGTCCCTCAAGACTCACCTATCTACGTGATCGAGTTCTTGCCTACGACATGTAGATGTATGTCACCAGTGACCTGAGGACATGGTATGACTTGGTCGAGCAGTCGAGAGCATATCAATCGAATCAGACTCATCTTGTAATGATGGTGATGACTTAACTGAACTTCATTGTTGGTTGAGTAATCGAGACTATGATGATTCAAAGGCCAAATATGATAGGAATCACAAGGAGTTATGATTAACAAGAATTGTCTACCTTTTGGGCTTAGTGTAATTGGTCGAGTCACTCAATGTTGCACTTAGATATCGATTGGATCCCGATCCTCACTAGGAGTCTGTCGGAGACTTCCATCTCACTTATCGAAGGTATCGCGTGATTCGCTAGGAAAATAGTAGGAGTACATTAAGATAAAAGTCCATATCTTAATTAGTTTTTCTACAAAATCAGCATGTTATAAATTTACATAATATCTTGGTTGTCACTTGCAAATCCCGTACATGGCATACTTGATGTCAATCGCCTCACTAGTCCTAACTGCACGAATTGGCTCTGTAATTAAAAATTTATTCTCACAGAGGAGAAAATCATATATATCTTTAACATAATTTTGCCCACGCCGAAGGAAATGACAAGCGAGGATGAGACCACTCGCTTTGTGAAGTATAAAGATAGTCCCAGAGGATAACTTGTGTGTTGATCTTATACTTTAGTCCCTACCAAATATCTTTTCACAATTCATTATTAACTTTAATATGAACAAGTTTGAGGTGACTCTAGCTAAGTTCCTCAATATATTGAAGGAAGCGAAGAGCACCATCAAGAAAGAGAAGCTAGTTCTTTATATTGGTGAGACCAATAAGAAAAGGAAGGCCAGTAAAACCCTTAAGAAGGGCAAGGGCAAAGGAAGACCGGGTAAGACAAAGGTTGCCAAAAAAGACTCGATAAAGGACGAAGGATAGTGCTTCAACTACGGTCAAGACGGGCATTGGAAGAGGAACTATAAGGACTACCTTGCAAATAAGGCGAAACAAAAGCTTGAATAAGCTTCAAGTATATTCATGATCAGTCTCCACTTATTAGATTTTCATGATAACACATGAGTATTTGATACCGGGAGTACTTATCATATCTGTAATTCATTGCAGATTCTGACAAGACCTAGGAGATTAGCCAGAGGCGAGATAGACCTCAAGATGGGCAATGGAGCAAGAGTTGCTGCAGTTGCTATTGGGGAGGTCACTCTACATCTGCTTGGTGGAGCTATTATTGCATTGGATGCATGCTATTATGTTCCCTCTATTATCAAAAATATTATTTTCATCTCTTGTTTGATAATTAGTGAATATAAATTACTTTTTTAGAATAATAGTTGTTCAATAATTATGGATGATGAAATCATCACTAGAGGGACCTCGATAAATGATTTATATATGTTAGACACTTCTCCAAACATCATGAATATAAATATGTCTAAGAGGAAAAGAGATAAGGTGAACAATGCATACTTATGACATTGTAGGCTAAGTCATATACATGAGGAAAGAATTCAAAAGTTGTTGAAAGATGGATACTTAGATCTATTTGACTATGAGTCATATGCAACTTACGAACCTTGTCTTTGTGGGAAGATGACTAAATCTCCTTTTAATAGAACTAGAGAGAGAGCTACTGAGTTATTAGAACTCGTACATAGTGATGTATGTGGTTCCATGTCGACTTAGGCTATAGGTGGTTACTCATACTTCATTACATTCACTAATGATTTCTCTAAGTATGAACACATGTACTTGATGAAGTATAAGTCTGAGGCCTTTGAAAAATTCAGGGAATATAAGAATAAGGTAGAGAACTAGATTGGAAAGAGTATTAAGACTCTTTAATCATATCAAGGAGGAGAATACTTGAGTACAGAATTCACCCATTTCCTTAGGGACCATGAGATTCTATCCTAATAGACACCTCCATATACATCTCAGCTCAATGGTGTATTAGAAAGGAGGAATTTCACACTGCTAGACATAATGCGGTCCATGATGAGTTTCGTTGACCTACCCGTCTCATTCTGGGGATACGCCCTAGAGACTGTAGCTTACCTACCGTAGTTCCATCAAAGTCGGTAGTGTCTACACTATATAAGATATGGAAAGGAAGGAAACTCGATCTTAAGGTAGTTAAGATTAGGGGCTTCCTGCCCATGTTAGAAGACCCAACCCTGATAAGTTAGAATCAAGGATGGAATGGTACATATTTGTGGGATACCTTAAGGAGACTTTGGGGTACTATTTCTATCATCCCGAGAACCAGAAGGTCTTTGTTGCCAAGAGGGCTGTGTTTCTTAAGAAGGAACACATTTTTTTGTGGAAACAGTGGGAGTGAGATAGAGTTGAGCAAGGTTAGAGGACCTAGCTCAAGCACCATTCTAGAGCCCGAGTTTGTTCAAGTACCTAGCATACAAGTTCTAACTTTGGCAGGTCTAGTAAAGTATCTCACCCTCCTGAAAAATATATGGGACATATCAGTGAAGAGGACTCTCAGAATATTGATCCTCAAACCTACGAGAAGGCTATTATAAGTATAGACTCTGAAAAGTGGCAAGAAGCCATGAATTCTGTAATGGATTCCATGTACTCTAATAAGGTTTGGAACCTTGTTGATGCACCTGAGGGTATCGTACCCATCAGTTGCAAATGAATCTTCAAAAAGAAGATCGGAGTTGATGGAAAGGTGGAGACCTATAAGGCCAGACTGGTAGCTAAAGGATATCGTCAAAGGCAAAGAGTT
The DNA here is from genome assembly GCA_029747655.1 of Ensete ventricosum. NCBI lineage: Eukaryota > Viridiplantae > Streptophyta > Magnoliopsida > Zingiberales > Musaceae > Ensete > Ensete ventricosum. The sequence continues at coordinate 26,002,037 of JAQQAF010000003.1, read as the reverse complement.
GACTATGACGAAACCTTTTCACCTGTAGCCATGCTTAAATCCATCAGAATTCTTTTATCTATTACAACACACTATGACTATGAGATCTGACAGATAGATGTAAAAATGACATTCCTTAATGGCAACCTCAAGGAGGAGCTATGTATCCAGAGAGAGTCCAAATAAAGTGTGCAGGTTGCTCATATCTATTTATGGACTGAAGTGAGCTTCCCGAAGTTGGAACATAAGATTTGATAAGGCGATCAGATCTTTTGACTTCGTTAAGAACGAAGATTAGCCTTGTATGTATAGGAAGGTAAGTGGGAGCGGTATCACCTTTTTGGTACTATATGTGGATGACATCCTAATAATTGGGAATGATGTAGGAATACTTTCCATAGTAAAGGCTTGGCTCTCCAAAAACTTCTCTATAAAGGACTTAAAGGAAGCATCCTATATTTTGGGGATCTGGATCTATAGGGATAGATCCAAGAGGATGCAAGGATCTTTAAAAAATATCTCATCACAAAAATTTTGAATCCCCTTCTTATATTAATTTTAATGATAATTATTTCGAAAGTGAGCTAAAAAATTTGAGAAATCTAAGGAGCTACTCATGCATTTAAATATCTTATGTAATCTTCAATAGTAAATCATGTTTTTTTTATTGTTTGACGATCATCTTCATGTAAATTTTCATCTCTTTTTTTAAACAAGAAAGTACAAATGATGAAGGGAAGTGAAAAACATCATATCATAAAAATACTCAATTTATAGATGAAATCCAAAAAAAATCAAGAGCTACATATGTAATTTAATTCATCTTATACAAATTTCAAGCAAAGAAGCAAATCAAGCAAATCATGTATTTTTCATGTAAATTTTGATAAGAAGTGCAATTTATAAAGGCCAAGAAATTCAAAGAAAAATATAATAGTAAATCAAGCTTAATAATTAAGCATTTTGCATGTGTTTTGAAATTCTAATTTTTTGTCTTAGCAAATTGTTCCTCATTTAATGCTATAAGATTCATCATATCAATTTTTTTCAAATCATATTGATAATTCTATCTCCCCCTTTGTTATTGTCAAAAAGAAATAAGATGGTTTAATTTTTCTTTTGCATTAAAGTTCTAAATAGGACCATAAGCATAAAAGAAATATGTCATTAAGGATGAAAAATCAATTATAATTACCAAAGACATTATTTCCTTTAAGAAATCTCTCCCCTTTTTTTGTAAATAATGAAAATGAGTCTTAGGGGATTAAATAATCTTAATTCATCCAAGATAAATCTTAATACACCCAATTCATTTAGATAAAATTTTTAATAAAATAAAAGAATGATCTTGATAAAAACCTCAATTATAATTGTTAAGATCATATGAATGATCTTCATAGAGATTTAAACGTGATTCCCATAAAAAATATGTCAAGTCAAGAAATCAAAAAAATATTTATGATAAAATAAATATCTTTTAATTTTTAACTTATTACAAGCTTAAGAAATATTAATTTTGGTCATAAGGTGTATCATTCATAAGGATAAATCATGACATAAAGGATATCAAATCGTGAATACCAAAGGTCATGATTCAATTTGACAAAATTCTTTTTAGATAAGATACAAAGTTTTAGAAATCTTTAGGAGATCAAATAAGAAGAGTGTTCATTCATAAAAATATCAAATTATAAATATCAAGATCATGAATATATTACAAAGAAGAAAAGATAGAAGATCTTGATTTGTATATTAGGAAACTTCAAGTTGTCAAGATCATAATTTAGATAATAACCTTTTTAAATTTAAATCATCAAATTGCTTTTATAGTTTAAGAGATTCAATAATAATGATATCATTTTATCTCTAGTTGAAGGCTTGATAGGATAAAAATATTTTCAAGAAAAATTATCTTCCTTTTTAGTTATTTCATGTGATTTGTTTTAAGAAATCTTTTCAAATCAATGAGTTATCATATAAGACCAAAAACTGAATTTCATTCTAGAAGGAATCATCAAGGTAATTACTATAACACATCAAAATGATAAAACATCTTCAAAGCAAAAATTCAACCTATCTCAATTCCAACATTTAAATGAGTCTAACTCTTTACACATAGTATGAGTTGACAAACTCATTTTCAAATTTTTATTTATTCTATGTTCAAATTCAAAAGTAATCTATCATTTAACAACACACGTTCAATCTTAACTTACAAATATTCAACAATTTAAATCAATCATTCAACAATGATATTTATAAGCTAACTTAATTAAAAATACCATAATAATTAAGTCATTCAATAATAGCCTTTACATTTAAATCAACAAATATTCAAGCCTATGATTTTGAACCTAGCATTCAATCATTATCAAAATCTTATTTTCGTAAATTTCAATGTAAACATTTTTTTCAATGACTAAGGTTCTTTGGTTTTAATTCATTTTCATACTAGTATGCTCTAACTATGCATTATCAAAATTAATTATATAATTAAAACATAATTAAGATTAATGAATCATCATGAGATTTCTTATTAATAAACTTAATTTTAATATTTTTTCTTATTATTGTTGCTTAGGCTAGTGAGCTTGAAAGAAGTGTTAGATCTCAAGTCATGTGGCTTGAGCATCTACTATCAAAGTACTATTTGGTGTTGCTAGCCTTAGTTTGGTGACAAACCTACAAGGATTTAGGTACTCATTTTATATTGGGACCTATATGAAGAACTTTATCTATCTTGCATATTAGTTTTTTATTGTTTGTGGTTCCTTTAGGAACCCAAACTAATTTGTGTGGACTATATTTTTTATATAAATATTTGTAGGCCTTATATCCTATTTTTTCACAAAAATTATATTTAATTTTAGATGATAAGTTAAGAGTGGGCCTTTTGACAAAAATGGTTAACTTTTGTTGAGTGTTGCCAACAAAGCCTATACCTCTTTTTCTATTAACATAACCCTTATTGGCAAGGATTTATTTAGGGATTTATTCCCTATTTCAAAATTTTCTAATGTTTGTTTTAGCATGAAATTTTCATTTTCAATATTTTCTAGCGTTTCACATTTAGAACAAAGATTGTGTAATGATAAAGTATCATGCATTTGTTCAAATTTGCTAACTAAAGAATCATACTCTTTCTTAAGTAATTTATAAGTCTTACTAATTTTTCTAAACGCATCATAAACCTCATGAAAAGAACTTAATAACTCAGTAAAGGAAATATTTGAAGACTCACTTATCTCATTGTTGATGGCCATAAGCGTGAGATTCTTCACTTCTTCTTGATTATCCACTTCATCTTCGGAGCTCCTTGGATTCTTGCATTCAAAGCAAGAGGTTTGTCAATTTAGGTTCATTTTTAGGGTTTTTATTCATTAATTTATCTGATTCATTTGTCAAATATTCAAAGTTCTCATCACTCAAGATTTCACTCGAGGAGTCATATGTTCTCAGTTCTATTTCCTTATATTCTTTGGAAGGCCTTCTTTTGTTCTCAGTTCATTATCCTTCCTGTTTTTTGGAAGGTGTTTTTAAAATTTATTTTTTGGAGTCATTTCATTTAATGATTCATTTAGATTAAGTGTGCTTTTGTGTCCTTTCTAATATATGCCAAATCTCAAAAATTGAATCACATGTAGAAACCCGATCAAAATCATTTTTATTTAAGGCACCGAACAAAGTATTCATAGCTTTGGCATTTAAAGAAAATATTTATTTTTTATAATTATTTCAATCATTTATTGGATTGGATAACTTCTAAAAACATTTTTCAATAATACACCACAAATCAAAATCTATTGAAATCAAAAAGATAAACATTCAAATTTTCCAAGATGTGTAGTCCATCCCATTAAACATATGAAGACTTGTGATGCATTGATCCTCATTCATACCAAACAAAGTTATTTACTCAAATGGTTGTTAGTCCAATGAGTAAGACCTTGCTCTAATAGCAATTGTTAGGATCAATTGGCACTAAGAGGGAGATGTGAATTAGTGCAAGAGTAAAAATACTCATTTCAAAAACCTTGCTTACGAAAAGTAAAGAAAAAAATCAGAAGTGCCTTTTTATATTTCGTTGGAAATGACTAAGAACCTGATTCAAGAGAAGTCATGAGAATGATGTTCATATCTTTTAATAAACTAATTAAGACTAATAAAAAGTAAGTAAAGAACACTCACAAATTATAGTGGTTCGGTCTCAACCTAGCCTGCGTCCACTCTCGAGTCCTCTTCTCCGATGTCCACTGGTGTCTACTATCAACATTTTTTGGGTGAAGATCAAACCCTTACACCTTCCTCTCTCCTTTTACCAGACTTAGGAGATGAACCTTACAACCTTATAAGGGAAATTTACAAGTATTACAAGACTTTCCTCACTCCCCTACCCCTTTTCTTTTTATTACAAGCTTAGCACATAATTTTTTTCTTAGAATTTCTAGCCCAAAATTATTGTACTAAATGCAAGAAATCTTGGAATATTTGTAGACCCCAATTGGCTTCAGAAATAGAGCCAAAAATTTAAACATTTCCATAAATCCTGTGCACGGGCAGTACTAACACCGTCAACTGCCCGAAAATAGGGCTATGATAGTACTATCGCCACTTGGGTGGTACCATCGTCAACCTGGGCGGTTCCACCATCGCCCATTGGTGGTACTACCATCGAGAATCTCCCAAAAGCCCATTTTCTATACTTTTGCATACCTGATTCATCCCTCCTGTTGACCCCTTCCTACGTCAATGAAATGAGCTCAATCTGAGCTCAAATCCAACATAAAATGGACCCGATTTACCTCACTTGAGTTAATTTGGATTTCTTCTAAATCTAACTCAAGTAGGACTCAAACCACAAATGATGCTAACTACGACTTAATTACAATCAACATGGCCAACAAGTCCCATTAGACCTTTCCAACTCTCGGCAAGCTTTTCGGCTACCCCCAATGGTCTTCCGACGAGTTTCTCGGTCTTCTTCCGGCGAACTCCCTAATGCCATCCTGGAAAGCTCTCGATCTCCTTCAGTAAGCTCCCGGTGAACTCCCGGCAAGCTTCAAATACCCTCGACCACCTTCCGGCAAACTCCCGACAAGCCTATGATTCTTTCAGTGAGCTCCCGGCATACTCTTGATGAGTTCCCTACTGCATCGTCTTAACCCCGGCCCGATGCCCTGACTTGACTTTGGCCAAACCTCTTATTGTAATGTTCTCTCTATTGTAGTTAATCATACATCAATCATCTCTAATACACTTGTTAGATCAATAACCCGTCAATTGGTTTCATCATCAAAATCTGAGATTCAATATTGATTTCCCAACTAATGGTACAAATGGTACAATTGATACAAGTACACCCATGGTGTCCCAACATGGAGGTAATTTAAGGTCGGGCCGCTTCTCTGCTTCGGACCGACCGAGTACAAAAATATCGACGACCAACTCGCAAAACTACACCGGACCTCTATAGTTCAGGAGTACCATACCAGGTTTAAAGGACTCTCTAATAAATAATATACTGGTCTAAAAAATAATTGTTAGGGACTTTCATCGAGGGGTTAAAGCTGGAAATCTGAGAAGAAGTCAAAGCGTGATGACGCTACACGATGGCGACAGTTATCTCCTTCACATGACTACAAGAAGAAAGGTTGAACCAAGATCCTCAGAAGATCAAAGTCATCACACGACCAGCAGAATAGAGACCCTCAACCCCATCTGTCACCAGCCGGCCACTTCAACCGAAGAAGTTAACGAGAGAAGAACTTGCGACAGATCCGCGAAGGGCTTATGCTGGCATTACGACAAACCTTGGAGCCATGATCATTGCTGCAAAATGGGGAGGCTTCCCATGATAGAACCTATTGAAGAATCTAAAGAAAGGAACCTTGAACCTAAGGAGGAGAACACGAAGGAGGACCCATAGCCGGCCGATTGCACGACTCACACTCTAGACAGCTACGTGAACCCACAAATGATAAAAGTTGAAGAATCACTTAAACAGTAAGAGAGTAGGTCATCTACCAAAACACGATAGACATGGCTCACATAGCTCATGTTCGCTCGATCAAGATAGGGACCCATAACCACACTGCTAATTACAAAGGTTGGTCTCTCTTCCTCCTCTATGTGTGTGTGTGTGTGTATATATTTATATATGATGGGGCTGAAGCCAGCAGATGAAGGCAATCAAAGGTCGTGACTAGAAGCAATGGAGGAAGATGGCAGCGTCGGTTGATGAGAGATGAGGCTACAGTGCATAGAGGAAGAAGAGGGCAGTGGTTAGGTGAGCGAGGATTGTGCTCGGCAGAGGATGGGAAAAGGTAGTAATGGACAAAGTTGGGAAATCAACGATGATGGGTAAGAGTGGCAGGAGACGGCCAGCGGCGGCAAGTGGAGAGACGTTGGTGATGGGAGTAGCGCTGATAGGGTTGGCAGCTTTAGTAGAAGGCTAGAAGGCACAGTTGTAGTGGAGCAGGGGAGAAGGCAGAGGAGGCAACAACGTCGGCATGAGGAGCGACCAATAGTGGATGCAGTTAAGGAGGGCGCGACTACATGGGTTGCAGGTGAAAGATGGGGCTTGGAAGGAAGGTGAGGGTAGCGAGAAGCAGCAACGAGATAGGGATGATGGCAGGAAAAACTATGACGATGATAGCAAGATAGGGTGCAACATCGTCTCTGCTGGAAGTGCAGGGGAGTTACAGCGACGGGTGGTAGTGGCGACAAGCAACAGGGGAGAGGGCACTGGCGATGCGGTTGGGCAGCGGCACTAGTAGAGATTGTGGCTAGCAGAGGAAAGCAGTGGCAGCGAGGATCCGACGAGCGTTGTGGTGTCATCAGGTAGAGGAAGAAGGGGTGGGCGTCGGGGACATGGTTGGGCAGCGAAAAGTAGTAGTGGCATGGGCGACAAAAGAGGAGACGGCAGAGGAACGACAAGTATGGCCAACGGGTGGTAGCGACGGCAAGCAATAAGTGATGAAGAAGAGGGGAGGAAGAGGGCAGCAACGGCAAGCGGGTGGAGCAGTAACCGAGGAGCGATAGCGGCGGCTGGCGGGGAAGAGTGGTAGGCGGAGAGACAATAGCAGCCGGTAACATGGCCCTTTCTTGCTCGTGCAGGATGGCTGGCGACAAAGGAGCAGTGAAACAAGATGACAGTGGTGTTGGAATAGAAATGGGGCACGGCTGCAGTGCTCTTCCTTCTTCTTCTCTCTTTTTTCCTTTTCTTTCTTTTTTTGGCTGATGATTGTTGCAGTGAAGATGGTGAGAAACTATAGCAAGGTGGCTGCAATCTAGGGTTAGATGGCAATGACGACAATAATAAGGTATGGAAGATGATGGCTGCAATCTAGGGTTACAAAGCATCGCAATAGCGAAAGTGCCAAGGAGTGTTGCTCTGATAGTAGATGATAAGAACCCCTAAGGTTCTATCATTAAAAGGGAAAGAGGAATAAATGATCACTTCGAGAGGATCAGCCTCCTTGATCTCTGTAGGGGATCGGCCCTCCTAGAGTTTTGGCCAATAGGCTAAAACATATTTTCTTCCTCGATTACTTAAAAAGAAATAGTTACAGCCTTATTTATAGAGACTCTTAGACAAATCCAACTCCTATTGGGACTCTTAATCAAATAGACTCCAACTCCTATTAGGACTCCTAATCAAATTGACACCAACTCCTACTAGGACTCCTAATTGAATAGACTTTAAGTCCTACTATGACTCCTAGTTGACTTGATTTAATCGGCCAACATGACTCCATAAAGAACATGACTTAATAGATGATGACCCAACCCTATTAGGGTCCTATCATAAATGGATTAGCAATCATCATGGTGGTGCTCAGGTTCTCAATTGACACTTGTTGTTTCTGGACACTTTCTCTAACAACCAAATACTTTATCTCGATGTGCTTGAAACCACTAAAGTACTTGTTATTCTTAGAGAAGAAAACTGTTGTGGTGTTATCATAAAATATCTTCAGTGGCTTAGCAATTGAGTCAACCACACCAAGTCTTGAGATAAAATTTTATAGCTATAGGTTTGATTTGTGGCCTCAAAGCATGCCACAAATTCAACTTCTATTGTTGATGATGCAATAAGCAATTATTTTACACTTTTCTAAGAAATTGCCCCACCAGCTAACATAAATATAAATCTTGAAGTGGACTTCCTATTATCCAGGCAATTTGCAAAATCAGCATATGAATACCCCATCATTTCAAGTTGATTTAATCTCTTATATATGAGCATATAATTTTTTGTCCCTTGCAGATATCTCATTACTTTCTTTGCAGCTTTCCAATGTTCTATTCCTGGGTTGCTTCAGAATTTACCTAGCATTGTAACTACAAAATAATATCTAGTCTTGTACAGGTTTGAGCATATAATAGAATTTCAATTGTGCACCCATAAGGAATATTCTTCATTTAATTTCTTTCTAAGCCATTTTTCAAGCACTGATTTTGGCTGAATATTTCACCTCTAGCAGTAGGTATATCATTAGCTGAGCAAAGCTACATGTTAAATCTCTCCAAGACATGATTGATATATCTTTTCTGAGATAATCCTAACAATCCATGAGATCTATCCCTGAATATCTCAATGCCAATAACATCAGATGTCTCATTCATATAAACAATCTTAAAGTTCTTATTGAGAAATATATTGGTTTCGTGTAATAAACCAAGATCACTACTGGCAAGTAAAATATCATCCACATATAAGACTAATATAATAAACTTACTCTCACTAACCTTCATATATATACATTGATCAACAATATTTTTCTTAAATCCGAAGGAAGTAATGGTATCATTATATACAATTGTCTGGAAGCGTGTTTAAGGCCATAAATGAATTTCTTAAGTTTACAAGCCCAACATTCCTTTCTCTTTTCTATGAATCCTTCATGTTGTTCCATATAGATTTCCTCACCTAAATCCTCATTCAGAAATATTATTTTCACATACATCTGGTATAACTCAAGATCATAGTGAGCTACTAATGTCATAACGATCTTCAACGAGTCCTTTCTAAAGACTAGAGAAAAGGTCTAAGGGTAGTTGATGCTATTGAATCTCAGATTTTGATGATAAATCAATTGATGAGTGTTTAATCTAACTTGTGTGTTAGAGGAAGTAATGCAGGTCTAACTATGACGAAGGAATTGAGTTACAACCAGGTGATGGGCCAGAATCAAGTTTGGGCATCGGGCTAAGGTTCGGATGATATTGTGGGAGCTAGTCAGGAGTTCGCTAGGAGTTCGCCGAAGGAATTGGGAAGCTCGTTGGGAACACGCTGGGAGATCGCCGAAGGAAGACCGTAAGACTCACCGTAAGAATGTCGGAAGCTACCGGATTGGCAACAGTTATGTCATTATTTAGCTTGATGGTCCTTATGGTTGTAATAAGTGAGTCGTAGTTAGGGATTGAGTCCTAATTGAATTTGATTTAGAAGGAATCTAAATTAACTTAATGTAAGGCAATCGAGTCCACTAAGGGGATAGATTGAGCTCAAGTTAAGCTCAATTGATCGACCTGAAAATTGGTCAACAGGAGAAACAAGTCAAGATTGTCAAAGTAAAGGGAATCACTTTTCTGGAAATCCAAGCGGTTGTACCACCATCGCCTAGGATTTCGGGCAGCAGGCGGTGCCCAGGATTTTGGGCAGCAGGCGGTGGTTGGATCAGTCAGGCCGACGATTGTACAACCCATACCCTATTTTTAGGGTAGCTTTCAGCGATTGTATCATCGGCGCCAGCGGTTGTATCACCCATACCCAATTTTTTCGGATGCGTTTGAATTTTAGCTTCATTCTTCTGAAGCCAAATAGGGTCTATAAATACCCCAAGTTTTCTTTTATTTAGCATAAGTATTGACACAAGCTATTGGGCAAAAATATGTGGAAATAAGTGTGCGCTAAAAGTGTGTAAGAAAAGAAAAAGGGGGAAGGAAGTGAGCTAAATGTTGTATTCTTGTAAAGAGTATCCCTTGTAACTTGAAAGTTTGTAAGGGTTTTGTCGTCACCTAAAGAAGATCGATAGTGGACACCGGTGAACCTCAACGAAGAGGACTTAAAAGTGGACGCAGGCCAAGATTGGGATCGAACCACGATAAATTGTGAGTACTCTTTACTTGTCTTGTTTAATACTTTCTATTGCTCTAAATTAGTTCATAGAAAGATACGATCATCATTCTCATGACTTTTTCTCTTAAATCAGGTTCTTAATCGTTTCCAACAAAATATAAAAGATGCTTCTGATTTTATTACTTTACTTCTTGAAAGTAAGATTTTTGAATCGAACACTTCCACTTTTGCGCTAATTAACCCCCCCCCCCCCCCCCCCCCCCCCCCTTCCTTTTAGTGTCAATTAATCCTAACAATTGGTATTAGAACAAAGTAATTACTTATTAGATTAACACCCAGTTGAGTAAATGGCTTTGTTTGGCATGAATAAGGGACATTCCATTTCACATCCTCCCATATTCAATGGGATGGATTACACATTGGAAAATAATGATGCATATTTTTCTTATTTTTATGGATTTTGATTTATGACACATTATAGAGAATGGATTTGATAGGGCGTATGTTCTGTCCTGAACAATTTGGGTGACGTGATATGACCCCTCCCATTTCGGGGCAAGTTTTCCTCGGGTGTGTCCAGGGTCACTGACTTCGGCCCTCATGAGGACTAGGTCTCCCGTACCGATGGGTCGGGGTCGAATCCTTTGGTTGTAGAGTCGGGCGACCGCCCTATGGTAATGTAGGTTCTTTAGGTGTGCTTTGGCCCTACGTTCCTCGAGCATGTCAAGATTTTCCCGAAGGCCTGCCTCCGATGCTTCAGTGGTGAAGTTCTCGATCCTTAGCGTCGGGAAGATCACCTCGGGAGGGAGGACGATCTCGGTGCCGAAGGCCAGGCTATAGGGGGACTCCCCCGTAGGGGTCTTCGACGTCGTCTGCAGAGCCCATAAGACACTGGGGCGCTCCTCGACCCAAGTTGTTGGAGCTCCTGCTACTCGTCTTCTGAGTCCTTCAAGTATGTTTCTGTTGGTTACCTTCGCCAATCCGTTGGCATGAGGAGATCGATTCGACGGTGGTGTGGGCTGCGGCCTTATCCTCTCCTTATCTGCAGGGGTATATGGGGGTAGATTCGGGCTGCTTGAGTTGGATGCGTGGAGACATGTCATTGGACGATACAGGCAAAGGTTCCTGCGGTTGTTGTTGGCTGATAGAGATTGCAAGGATTTGTGGTCTTCGATAGCTTGCACCTAAAGAATCAAGGAGCTTATGGCTGTAGCAAGGACATTGGAGTCCCAGTGTTTGCACTATAACATTGGCTGATATGTTGTGCAGGATGCCATGGTGTGATATATATCTCAATCAAGTATAGATATATTTTCCCATCATTTTTGTCTTTGGGATCAACAATGAGGATCACATCTATAAATTATTGTTTATTGAATTATAAAATATATCGGCGGGGATAGCTCAGTTGGGAGAGCGTCAGACTGAAGATCTGAAGGTCGCGTGTTCGATCCACGCTCACCGCATTTTATTTATTAAATATTTTATTTTGTTTTTTTATTTATACAGTCCCCGTTCACGAAATGGGTCCCACGAAGAGTTGACTTGGTCTTGCCGGACCCAACGATATGCTGAAGCAATACTACTATCGTCAGCACCAGATGGAAACCACGCGCCAACAACACCTCGCCTCGGATTAGATACGCCCACACATACCAAATCTGTACCATCCATAACAGTGGTGTCGATAACCCACTTCATCCCCAAAGCGTACGCTTCTGCCCTACAACAAGTAGTGCGACGGTGACCGAAAGCTACGACGGCCATCTGTGCCATGGAAGGACGATGGATAGAGCTCATCAAGTTGCAATCCCATCATCGATCTCTCGTCACGCACCGGCGAAACGAGAGATGACGACCACTAAAGCCCCCGTTTCAAGGAACCAATGGTCCACTGTGCATGCCCGTTGGTTCCATATACTAGAAATCACACACGAAGTCAGTCAGTAGTAGAGTTTAATAAACGAATAGAATTATTTGGAAATGAAGAATTTTTCTTTGAATGCCTTATTTTGTGCTCTTGATAAAAATAAATTTAATTGTGTTTTTGTTTGTGAATCTGCTTATGATATTTAGCATATACTAGAAATCACACACGAAGTCAGTAGTAGAGTTAAATAATATAATATTAACATTTTAGTTCATTATGAATTGGTTAGAATGAAACCAAGTGAGTCCATTAGAGACATGTACACTCGTTTCACGGATGTCATCAATGGCCTTAAAGCGTTTGGAAAATATTTTTTGAATTTTGAACTTATGAGTAAAATTTTAAGATTTCTGCTTAAAAATTGGGATCCTAAAGTAACTGTTATACCAGAATCCAAAGATTTAAATAACTTGCCTCTTGAAGAACTTATTGGCTCACTCATGACATATGAAATGAACTGTAAAGCTCATGATTAGCTTGATAAACCCCTTCCAAAGAACAGGAAGGATGTAGTACTAAGAACTGCAAATGACTCCTCGAGTGAAACCTCAAGTGATGAGGACCACGATATTGCACTAATATCAAGAAAGTTTAAAAAGTTTATGAAAAAGAATAAAACTATAAAAATAAAAATAAATTGAAAAAGGAGAATGTCATATGCTTTGAATGTAAAAAACTGGACATTTCAAAAATGAATGTCCACAATTGAAGAAGAAGGCATCCCATAAGAAGAAAGCTCTTTCGGCAACTTGAGATGACTCAAGCGAAGACCACTCCAAAGAAGAAGTTGCTAACTATGCTCTAATGGCGATCCAAGATGAGGTTAGTAATTCTTTAAACATTTTCTTTACTGGGTTATTAAATATGTTTTATGAATTGTTTGATGAGTTCAAAAAAATAAGCAAATCTTTGAAGTTACTTAAGAATGAACATGATATGTTAGTTAGTAGACTTGATGAAATGCATGATTCGTTAGTATCACACAATCATTGTTCTAAATGTGAAATAATAGATAATGTTAAAGAAGAAAACATCATGCTAAAGAAAACCATAGAAAAATTTAAAATATGGAATAAATCCCTTAATATGATTTTTGCTAATAATGGTCATATTAATAGAAGAAATGGTATAGGCTTTGTAGTTAATACCTAACAAAAGCCAACTACCTTCGTTAAAGGATCTACTGTAAACTTACCATCAAAAAGTAAAATGTAACTTTTATGGTAGATTAGGACATAAAGTCAACAAATGTCTATTTAGAAAATATAATTCACACCAATTAGTTTGGATTCCTAAGAGAACAACAAACAACTAAAAACCATTAGAAAGAAAAAATAAAGTTTTGCATGAAGGAGCCAATGTAAAATGGGTACCTAAATTAAAAATATTTCTCTTGTAGGTTTATCCCGTAATAAGGCTAGAAGCAATTGATAATATTTTGAAAGTAGATGCTCAATGCATATAACTTAAGATCTAACACTCTTTCAAGCTCACTAGCCTAAGTAATGATAAAAAAATTATTGAAAATAAAACTATTAATGAATCTTCGGATGATTCATTAATCTTAATATCTCTCAATGGTGTATGACTTTTGTGTAGTATACTAAAATAAGAATGAAGAAAGTTTAGCTATTTTATATATATGAAAGAAATATTTTGATGATGATTGTACTGACTTGTATGCTTGTGTATTGGTGTACATTGTCTTGAGATTAAATGACTAAATGCTGAATTTGAACTTAAAAATCATATATGAAATTTCTTGATAACATGATAGAATCATTCAACAAAGAAAATTCATTGGATTTTGTTTAAAAATTTATATATATTTTGTTGCGATAATCATAATGACTTCGTTTGAAAATGTTTTACTCGTTTGGAATTATCTTATTACAATTAATGATGCAATATTAAAGAATGGTCGAACATAAATTGTTCCTAGTGAAAAATCTCTGAAATTTACAAAGGGATTTTGATGATCAAGTTTATGATGAATGCAATGATTTGAGCTATTACCATATAGTAAAAAAAGGAGGAAAGAAGAGTGAAAAATGTGTACCAACGGTGCCATCGCTGGTTCAGCGGTTGAATCGCTCAGACTCACCCAGTTGAATTGCTTAGAAAGTGATTCCATCGACCTAAACCCTGCTTATAAAAGCCCTACTTAGGGCCGACGGTGACACCGACCCTAAGTACCCCCCACTCCTTCCTTCTCCTCTAAAAACGCCAAAGAAGGCTCCCTACTCTTCAAAACCAAGATTGCCTATCTCTAGAAGATCTAACTAAAGGTAACTCTCCAAAAACTTCTCTCTCAAGCTATTAAGTTGTTCTTACCCTTCTTCTTACAAATCTATGTAGATCTAAATGACCCCTAGAAGATCCTCAAGGGACAAAGGGAAGAGGAGATTAGAGAAAACATATGACACTACACTTTTTTTTTCTTATTAACATGCTGTGAAATTTCCAATCCTTGTGTTTATGAGTGTCCATAAGGGAAAGTATGTTGATCTAGATGACTTAAGAAACTTAGAGCTAATCTAATGGTTTGAAAATTTAGATGCCCTACACATTCTTCAAATGAATGAACCTATCTACCCTAGACTAGTTAGACTATTTTACAATAACATGCATGTAGATGACAAAGAAAAGGCATCTACATATCTCTTGGAGCACCACATAGATATTACGAATAATCTAATTTGTAATCTAATAGGCATCCCCGAAAAATGAAATTACCATATGTTATTTTAGGGGACAATGGGATATAGACTATATAGAAGTAACCTACTCTGAAAAGCTTTAGGAACTGTTTTTGGTAATCATAATCTAGCTATCGTACCCAAAAGTTGTGAACATATGCTACCATTCAACATAAAGGTACTTCATCATATAGTAATGAGCATATTACTTCCAAAACAATTTCATCATGATGAACTTAATCAAATGGAACTAGGCACCATGTATTGGATAATGAAGGGATAAGATTATTGCTTTAGGTATCTCATAAGGTAAAACATGATTGATCTTGCTACTAGGGATATGATGCTTCCTTACGGTGGACTAATCACTAGACTATTACATGCTTATAACATAGCTATTCCACCATATGAAGAAATCATTAAATCAAATAGGTATAATGTAATTAATAGGAATCTTTTAAGAAGATTAAGGTGTGTTGAAAGACATGGAATATGAACTAGACTGCCTAAGAGAACTGATCCTCCCTCACCTGAGCATGAACCTGAGACACTTATCCTTAGGAGAAGTCCATCTCCTCCTACTAGTCCTCTTGAGGTACCACCCATGATGCAGCCAGCACCCTCTTCTTTTGACGAGTCCATTGTGAACTAGCTAGAATGAATTGAACTACGTCAAGATGAGTTAATGACCAAGATATAGTAGATCCAACAATAGCTTTATGTTTTATCTAGACACTTCGGATTACCACCACCTGAGTAATTGTAGAAATAAACTAGTGGAACTTGATATTTTGTACTGATCACACACTTATAATGTACTCTCTTTTTGGTTTACACTCTTTTGTGACATGAACTTACTTATGACATGTACTCTTGCTACCTAGAAGTACTTTCTAAATGCTTATGTTGCAAACATATTGATATTAGATATTACTTTATTAGGAATCATGTAAATAATCAAGATATATCTTTAGATTTTATTGACACTAAGCATCAATTCATTGATATTTTTACAAAACCATTAAATGAAGAGCAATTTGATTTTATTAGAAGAGAGCTATGAATGCTAAACTATGAAAATGCATGATTTGCTTAATTTGCTTGATTTGCTACCTTGCTTGAAATTTGCATAATATGAATTAAATTGCATGGGTAGCTCTTGATTTTTCTTAGATTTTTAAATTTACATCTATAAAATTGAGTATTTTTGTGATATGATATTTTTCACTTCCCTTCCTTATTTCTACCTTCTTGTTTATAAAAAGGGAAGAAAATTTAAATGAAGATGATGATTTGCTATTTTTCTTATTTATTTGCTATGTTTGCTTGAAATTTACATTAGATGATTTTAAAATGCATGAGTAGCTCTTTAAGTTTTTTAATCTTCCTAGATTTCTTAGATTTTTTAGCTCACCTTTGAAATATTCTTTTTAAAATTTACTTCTATAAGATTGAGAGCTCTTCTTAATGATGTTTTACAACTCCTCCCTTGTTTTCTTTCCTTCTTTTTCACAAGAGGAAAAAAATTCTTTATGACTAATATCCTATTTTACAAAGGGGGAGCAAAGACTCATGCTTTGAAATCTTTAACCCTACATTTTACCTTTTTATTGATGACAAAAAGGAAGAAATGGATATTGATGACTTATGTAAAATTGATGCATAATTTTTGAAATTCATGAAAATCTTTGATAAATTTATGACTTGATAATTTAAAACAAATTTTTATTGATGTATGAGTGTCTCGTTGCATCATTGAAATATTATTTTCTCGAAATATTAATTACTTCATAATATTTGAATTCAAGAGTGTGTGGTTCTCTTGAATTTAAGTTTTCATTATTATGGCATGGATTTAGGGGGAGTAAGGTTTAACTCTCATCATCAATTGATTATCAACATCAAAAAGGGAGAGATTATTAAATCTCAGATTTTGATGATAAATCAATTGATGAGTGTTTAATCTAACTTGTATGTTAGAGGAAGTAATGTAGGTCTAACTATGATGGAGGAATTGAGTTACAACCAAATAATGGGCCAAGATCAAGTTTGGGCATCGGGCCAAGGTTCGGACAATGCTGTGGGAGCTCGTCGTGAGTTCGCCAAAGGGAATCGGGAAGCTCACTGGAAACACACCGGAGATCACCAGAGAAAGACCATAAGACTCACCGCAAGAATGTCGGAGGCTACCAGATTGGCGAGAGTTAGGTCATTGTTTAGCTTGATGGTCCTTATGGTTAAATCAGTGAGTCATAGTTATGGATTGATCCTAATTGAGTTTGATTTGGAATGAATCTAAATCAACTTAGTGTAAGGCAATTGAGTCCACTAAGAGGATGGATTGAGCTCAAGTTGAACTCAATTCATTGACCTGAAAATTGGTCAACAGGAGGTCAAGTCGGGATTGAAAAAGTGAAGGAAATCACTTTTTCAAAAATCCTAGAGGTTGTACCGTCGGTGAGCGACGGTTGTACCATCGCCACCCAGGATTTCGGGCAGCAGGCGACGGTTGGATTGCCCAGGCTGACGGTTGTACCACCCATACCCTATTTTCAAGGTAGCTTTTTGACGATTGTACCATCGGCGCCGATGGTTATATCGCCCGTACCCAGTTTTTTCGGGTGCATTTGAATTTTGGCTCCATTCTTCTGAAACCAAATGAGGCTTATAAATACCCTAAGTTTTCTTGCATTTAGCATAAGTATTCACACAAGTCATTGGGCAAAAATATGTGAGAAAAGTGTGTGCTAAAAGTGTGTAAAAAAAGAAAAAGGGGGAAGTGAGTGAGCTAAGTGTTGTATTCTTGTAAAGAGTCTCCCTTATAAGCTCAAAGTTTATAGGGGTTTGGACTTCACCCAAAGAAGTTCGATATTGAACAATGATGGGCCTCAACGAAGGGGACTCAAAAGTGGACGTAGGCCAAGATTGAGACCGAACCACTATAAATTGTTAGTACTCTTTACTTGTCTTATTTTTCTACTTTCTATTGCTCTTAATTAATTCATAGAAATATACAATCATTATTCTCATGACTTTTTCTCTTAAATCGGGTTCTTAATCATTTCCAACAAAATACAAAATACGCTTCCGATTTTATTCCTTTACTTCTTGAAAGCACGATTTTTGAATCGAGCACTTTCACTTTTGTACTAATTCACACCCTCACGCCCCCCCCCCCCCCCCCCTCTCTTAGTGCCAATTAATCCTAACAGCTATCTTCTTTTTTAGAAAACCTTTAGCCATGAGACCCATTTACAATCGATCTTTTACAATTATTGGGAAATTCAACGAGTTTCCAAACACTATTTTGATCCATTGATCTTAACTCTTCTTTCATTGCATCATACCATTTTTCATAATCATTACTTTCTATGGCTTGTGAAAACGATGAGGGGTCTCATTTTATTCTCATATCATATTCTGATTCTTGTAGATATAACACAATCATCAGAAATAGCATATTTACTTTTCCTTTGAGATCTTCTCAAAGCTGCCAATTGTGATTATTCTACAATATTATCAACGGTGACATCATCATCATGTGAGAGTTCATCGATTTTATTTTATTATTCACCCTCATCAGTTTTGTCATTGATTTGAGCAATAATTTCTCGAATATAAGATGATAAGAGAGAATTAACCTAAATCTCCTTAATATCAAAATTGATCCTTCGAGATTTTTGACACACCAATTTTATCATCTTCTAGGAATCTTACATTACTAGATTATATCATCCTTTTATTATGATTATGACAACAAAATCTGTATCCCTTGGACTTTTTTGGATAATCAATAAAATATTCAAAAATTATTATTAGATCCAATTTCTTTTTATGTGGATTGAATACTCTTATCTCTATAGGATACTCCCAAATATATAAATGTCTCATATTGGGTTTCCTTCCAATCCATAACTCAAATAGAATTGATGGAACCGACTTACTAGGAACCTTGTTCAAGATATACATATATGTCCTAAGAGCTTCACCCCACATTGACTTAAGTATAGAGAAATAACTCATTATGCTCCTAACCATATCCATAAGAGTACGATTTTATCTTTCAGTAACATCATTCTATTGTAGCACACCTAGTAAGGCATATTGACCACAAATACCCCTTTGTTCTAGAAATCTAGAAAAAGGATCAATATTATGATCGGATTCATCATATCTGTCATAAAATTCATCATCCCTATCGGATCTAATAATTTAAATTTTTTATCTATTTGTGTCTCGACCTAATTTATGTACACTTCACGAATGTTAATGGTTTGAGACTTTTCATATATTAAATAAACATAGTCATATCTAAATAGATCATCTATAAATATGATGAAATACCTTTCTTCGCTAAACTGTGAAATATAGAGTGGTCTGCAGATATCAGTATGAATAATTTGAAGATATTCTTTAATTTTTGTGGCATTTTTCTTTATATGCTTAGTTTGTTTTCCCTTAATGCAATCTATGCAAACATTAAAATCAGTTGTCTAAATCTTGTAAAAGATTATTTTTCACTAATCTTTCAATTCTTTCATTGGAAATATACTTCAAATGTATATATCACATAATAGAAGATCTTTCATTATTAAAATTATGTTTCAATCCAACACTTGACTACATGGTCAATAATGTCTTTGCAAACTCAAGATTTCGAATTAATTTTGTACAAACCATAATAAAGAATTCTAGAACCAACTTTTATTAAATCATAAAATATACTAAGTTTTCCATTACCAAAAGAATAACAATATCCTAACTCATTAATTCTAGATAGAGAAACTAAATTTCTAGAAATGGTATGAACAAAACATATGTTAGCAAAATCCATTAAATGACCCATCTCTAGGCATAACCAATAAGTCCCCACTAATACCACTTTCGTTTTAAGATGATTTCTCATAATTATGAATCTTTCATATTCTTTTGATTTCGGGATTGAAAGGAATCCCTTCATATTATTAGTAATATGAGTTGCAGCACCAGAATCAATCTACCATGTATTCGAAGGAACTTCTGTAATGTTTGATTCAAAATATACAAAGGTCGAGTTCATACCTTTCTTTTTGAACTAAGTTCTGCATTTAATGTAGTGCTTCTTTACATGTCCTTACTGTAATAGTTTTTTTTCATTAGTCTGTTTAACATTTTCAAACCCAGTAAATTTCTTTGATTGATGATCCCTTAATTTTATTTTCTTGTTACCAGCTCCTTGAGTAGTAGTCATAACATTATATGAACTTTCATACCTTAATCTTAATTCTTCATGAACACACATATAAGTTAACTCATTCAAGTCCCACTTACCATTATATTATAGTAAATCTTGAACGGGTCAAATTGAGAAGGAAGAGAATTAAGAATGAATTACACGATGAAAGACTCATCAATATTTATTCCTAATGCTTTAAGTTTTGCAGCGTTATCGGCCATATTGAGGATGCAATCTTGAATTCCTCAAGTACCATCACACTAAGTTGTAGTCAATTCTTTCATTAGTGTGTTAGCCAATGACTTATCAGTAGACTTAAATATGTATTCAATAAACTTTAAATATTCTCATACGCTAGTTGCAATCGATAATGAAGTTTTTATGTTATTTACAATCGTCATCCTTATAAACATTAAACTAAGTCTATTAGATCTTTCCCAAGCCTTTATTTCATTAACTTGTTTGTCAGTACTTTCGTTAGTTAATTCTGTAGGATTTTCAACAAGTAATGCTAAATAAAGATCTAATACATGTAGTGTAAATTGCACATACTCTAGCTATTATGAATAATTTGATCCAGATAGTACAGGAGCACTAGAAGCATGAGAATATATGGATAAAAGTACCAATGCATAATATAAGTTAACATTAATATTTTTAGTTTGTCAAAATATGGTGAACTATTAATATCATCAATATTTAATGTTTAGGTAAAATATTGAAATATCTAGTTTTTACTCAAGATCATTTATGTAGAACTAATATCATCCTTGTGGAATAGTTTTACTACCTTTATGTATATAATCCTAATATGCAATGATATCCAAAACAGTATCATCCTACCCTATCACATAATTATTTGAAATATATTATCTTTGATATTATCAAAATATCCTAATTATGTATGTGAATATTATTTCCTTAATATTATTTAGAACTTATTCCTTAATGTAATTTTATAAGTCATTGATCTAGGTCATTTTGGTGACTACAAGATCAATGTAGTAATATAAAATATAACTTGAATTGTTCTATAAATGACTAGACATTTATTATAATTTATATCCTATAAGCCTACAATCCCAAGCCAATTTGGTAGCTATTGATCAGGCATAACTTAAGGAGATAATTATAAATAATATTTATCAAGTTTCTTCAATCTAATTTATGTTGAAACAGTTCAATAATAGAATAACTACCATAATAATTATTGAATATTAATCAGTAAAAAAAATGCGGCAACTGCTTGTGCCAGTCTCTGTCGGTTGTGCGACCGTCGTTGTATGCAGCTGCTACCTACACGACTAGCCCAATGCTAGGCCTGGGCCATCGCCAGCATGGCTGTCGATGCTACCCTTTCCTGTGATGGTGCGCACACGTTGCCGCAAGCAGATCCGATCATATGTAGTTATGTCTACCGTCATTACTGCATAGCTATGATCGAAGATCCAGCTACGAATTTAGATCAACAAAATATATGAATCATTAAAGCAGAGTAAACAAATTAACAGATCTAATGTATTTAATCTTAAGAATCTAAGCTCATATACTAATTATAAGTATAAAACTGTAATATGCAATCAAGTTATATGAAAAACTTCTATGTTAGGATTGAAATCAAATAACATTGGATCGGTTCATCAATAAGATCTCTTTTAAATCTGTAAAAATACCATTCTTTGGATCTGATTATCACCATAATGTCGATTTGCAATGAGAACTAAAACAGATCCAGTACTTCTCATCTTTTCCTATCTTTTCACAATACCACAGAGGTTGATAATTTTAGAGAGGATGAGAAATAACCATAATATCTCAATTATATTCCCTTCTACACCATATTAGGCTTAGAGGAGGTCATGTCTATTTTTAGGCAAGAGCAAAGGGTGTATAATAGGTTATTAGGAGAGTTCCGTCTATGAAAAAAACATAAAATCCTAATATAATATAAACTTTAATTTAATATTAACTAATATCTATCATAAAATAATCTAATTAATTTGTTATATATCTTATCAAATTATAAACGATCACGTAATCTAACATGAATAATAATATTTAATTCCTGATAAAAATTAATATATACAAATTTAAAAAATAAAAGTTAGAAAAATGAAATCGTGACCGCTATTCTAAGCATGTTCTCCCTTCAGTTAAAATTGATAATTAAAAAAGGATTATTAATTTATTTGTATTTAATCTATGCATAAGTGGTTGATTGTTAGCTAAAATAACTTGAATTAAATATCGGGTTCGTATTTTGAAATAAAATTATTATATTTATTGTTGTTATTATTGTTCCTCGTTATTGATCCTGATTGATTGTTCTACGTAGGTTTTTAATCTGATTATAATGTGATTAGAACCTTATATTTTTTGAGTTTAATCTATTGCAATTAGATTTTAATAAATATACATCTTTCTACTGTTTGCCGTCTTCGCAACTAAGCTAATTCTGTATCCATATAAAAATATATAAGATTTCACTAAAAAGATATATATAAGATTCTGTTACTAAACTGATTAACTACATATATTTTCTTAAATGTTAATCGTATCTTTCCTTAAATATATAAAAAAAGATCCCTGATTTAATTGGAGTTTTTATTTCTGTCAAAAAATAAAGTAAAAATTCCTATTTTGATAAAAAAAAAATATCTTTCTGATTTCTGTTAACTTAATATTTCTGATATTAAATTAATATATATATATATATATTTGTTAAGAAAAGATAAAACAAGTTTGATTTCTGGACCTCTTAAAATAAAAAACTGTTCACTTCCTGTAGCTTCATGACATGGTTGCAAACCACACATATAAACATATGTGGTAAAATATTCAATTCATGTTCCAATATGAATGCCATAACTCTTACGTGTCTTGTTTTGGAATCAATTACTTTTGCTCTTAAAATAATTTAATTATTTAGATCAATATTAAAAAGAATATCGTAATAGGGTGTTCTTGAAATGAAAATATCTCCAAGATATAGCTATGAAGCTTTAGCTAATGATGGATCTTTCTGTAACTATTATTTTTGTTGAACAATTTATATTGTGAGTGGTTGATGTATTACTTCTTATGACTTTAGTCAGTCCATAGTTTTTGTTTTATTAAATGTTATGCAAAGAAAATAAATCTAAATATTTAGTTATCCTATTGCGATACTATTAATCGCATGAGCATTGTTCCGGTGTTCAACAAGTTAGGTGGACGCTTTTGTTATCACGATATACCTCTTCTAAATGTGTATATGGTATTTCTTGATGTGATATTGGAATATACACCTCTATTCCATTCTGTATTATGCATGCATGAAATATATGACACATGTTATGCATATACCAACTTATAAAAAATATTTTAAATATCATATCTAATGTCATAATCAAATTATTAACTCATTCATGCTAAATTTTCTTAGAAATGTGAGGTTTTACCTATCTTATTTGCATATATAAATTTATTTAATACATGTGAAAACATATGAAAATTCAATTGTTATTATGTTTTATTTGCATGTCATGCTCACAGTAAATGCAATAAAAAGTTATAAAAAGTATTTGTCACAGTAAGTTTATATAGAATTTTGATCAATATATTACTACAATTTTTTCTCTGCTATCAATCAATGCTAGTATGTGTTCATAATTGGTGTAATATATTATGAGTGACTTGTTTCATTTTTGCCTTTTCCTTTTCAAAATATATTTTGAATAATATACATCATTACAATGTTAACTCGTATAACATTCGAGATGTGGGGTCAAGAGTTAAATAAAATATAATTCCTTTTAAATTACACTATATAGATGCATAAATGAATTAATGTTATCCATATTAGCAAAGTATGCGATGCAAATATTATTTTACATTCTTTATATATTAAATTTTCTAACAAATGTGCAGATATTTCAAATTTCCTAGAAAATATAGTGGTATTAATATAATGCTCATTGATTGACATTTGACTATATATGTTAGTTATTTAGACACATGAATGATTATATCATGCATAAAATAAATTACATATTTATTCTTATTATATACATATATACATATATACATATATATATATATGTATGTATATATATATATATATATATATATATATATATATATATATATATATATATATATATATATATATATATATATATATATATATATATAACTTTCATAAAAATATAAATAAAAGGATTATTGGGATAGGTTATCATATAATAGATAATGATGGAAACGTAAATTCTCTGATGGGAGATCCCCTAAAGGAGATTCAATGTGATAATAATAAGTCAGTTAATTAGCTAAGGAGCAAAATTAAAAAATAAAAATAAAAAATATATTATTGCATATAGAGGTATATGATGAATATAATTTCATAAGGAACCGAAGCAATATTTTCTACGAGATTCTATACACATATTGACAGAGACTTTCCTATATTAGAGAATTTATAGATGATAGATAACGACTAAAGATTGAATAATTCCTAGAATTTATCATAAACAAATAAAATATTCATGTTTGACCATTAAAGCGTATGCTTGTGAGGATGTATTCCACAGAATATATGAATTAGTTGAAATCTTGGTTAAAAGGAATATAATTTAAGACTTAATTCACTATATTTTATTTCGATAAATATTTCACTAAATGAACTTGACCTTGAAAATACATCTCATTGACTGTAACAATGAAAGCACCAGCAACAATCTTTATTTTGTTCTTCATTTTATTATTTATTTATTTTAAATTATCTGTGTTTTTTATGGGGGATTGTTAAAAAAATCATTATATTATAAGTTTACCCTCACTCTCTCAATGTTTTATTCTAAAAAAACGAAAATGCCCTAAATGTTCTCTTATCCTCACTCTCTTAACGCTCCATACGTTACTCCTCCCTAAATGTTATTCCAACGGTAGTTTCAGCCCTCCTCCAACATTGCTGCCACAAGGCACACACTTGCATGATGCCACGTGAAGATTCATCAGAAAACTTATAAATACCCTTTTTTTTATAACATTTTGATATAACTCAATTTCATTTCTTTCAACTCTCTTTTTAAGTTACGTCTCTCACCCTGTTTGATTTAGCTGGTGTTGGAGTATACTTTTAAGCGATAAGATTACTATAACATAATCTTGCGGGGGCATGTTAAGCGATAAGATTACTGTAATAATTTTAGCATATTAGCTAAGTTGTTGAGTAAAATCCTCAACGGTCTAATCCTTCCAATATTTTCTTCTCCTGTATAAATAGGTACAAATGAATAATGGATGATGCACTTTTTTTCTTTATTTTAATACATCTTTCCTTAGTTTCTATCATGGTATCAAAGCCGCTTGTGTAGAATAAACAATATTCTCGCTGTCAAACGACAATAATTTCCCATTGCATTTGGCCGTCAGCAACAGCCGCTACCTCCATTGTTGAGGCACCATCGCGACCAGAAAGTCACCTGTGCCCTCCTCTCCAGTCGGACCCACAGCTCTAGGTGCAGAAGAACTCCTTCACTGGCGAAGCTGCATTCTTCTCTCTATGGCTTCCCCAGCTACTGCACCATCATCGATCCTAGTTCAAGGTTAGAGCAGAGTAGCCGCTAGCGCCCATCTCCTTCAACTCCCCTATTGCTCCTCTGCTACTACCTTCTTCACCCGTCTTTGTCCCTTGCTACCGGATCTAATCTCCAGCTCTGCTCCTTCCAGCCGATAGCCTGACCGCTACCCCTTCTTTCTCCCCTGCCGCTGCATCGTGCGTTGCCACCGCTCACAGTCGCTGCCATGCAGCCGTGACCCTCTTCCTCTATTGGACAACACCTTGCCGCATCTTCCGATTGCTTCTTCCACGCACAAACAGCAGCAAACCAGAGGTCTTTCTACTTCCTCCGGCAACGACCTTGCCGACGATGCTGTCCAACTGCGCCTTTCCTCTGCCGACGGAACCAACAAGATTGACACCGATCTCCCGGCATCGTCTCTTCTCCATTGCTCGTGAAGCTGGCCAAGGTCCCCGATCGCGGGCGCGCTCTCGTCGCCCCATCAAGCTTGGTGAGACCCTTCTAACCCACCGCCTGCACCTTCTATCAGGTTCCGAACTCGGCGCCATCAACTTGCACAATAGGACGCAGGCACCACACCGATTCTACCTAGCCGGATCGGCGTTAATCGCCTGCGCGGCCTCACCAACGCCGCAACCGAGGCTCTCTGTCTCCCAACCTCCTCTTCCACCTCTCCTGTGGAGGAGAGGACGATTGCCCGCAGAGGTCATCCTCGGCAGCACACAGCGAGCACCGCCATCTTCCTGCATCGCTGTCCTGCTGCGTCTGCTACCCAACCACGTCGATGGTGTCCACTGCTGTAAACAGCCACCGACAAGCACGCTTCCAGTGGACAGTGCCTTCAACCTTCCTCTTGCCTAAAAAGTAGAAATGGAGGCCAGCTTTTAAGCTGGCTACTGTTGAACCACTACCGAGAAGACTTATACTACTAAACACTAGTCTGCCACTACTATCTCTCCACTTGAATCATAGCTTGGAGCTTCCTTTCTTTCGCCAACCCCTCCCCATTCATTGATTTAACAACCAGCTTCTTCTCACTGTCCTGCTACCTACTGTCGAAGCTGTTGTACCTTGCTCCAGCTTCCACATGGCTGCGGCCCTCTTCCTCCGGTGGACAGTGCCTCGTCGATCTCCCAACGTCGGTAGTCGTTGGCTGCTCATTCTCTTCTTCGACGATCGATTAACTCCTCCCTCCGCTGTCTGCTTTTCCTCCCAATCGGGGTTAAAGAGTTAAAAAAAAGAGTAGGAAGCTGCTACATTTGCTCCTAGCCGCCTACCCGGTAACAGCAGCCTTCTCTCATATCTCTACTGCCTCCTGTAGTTGCCTATCTACATAGCCTATAACTTTCTTTCTGGCACGTACCGGATCTACAAGCCATTCGCCACAGTATATCTTTCGGACGAAAAAACGATAGTGCTTGATATCCTCTCCCCTAATGTCTTCGTCTTCTATCTCTCAAGTTCCAGTTATTGTCCCGGTAGGAAGCAATAGTGTTTCTCAACATACAGGGCTTGTATCTGTTAATGCTGCAGCCCTCATTCCCGTCAAATTATTCATAGGAGGAAACTACGCATCCTGGCGTGCTCAGTTTTCTAATCTCCTCTTTGGCTATGATTTACTAGGCTATGTTGATGGATCTTTCAGTTGTCCACCAGAAATGATCATCATCCCGGGGGCACCAAGTCCAGTATCAAATCTGGAGCATAAGTTATTGTTACGTCAAGATCGTCTCATTCTTCAGGCAATTCAAGCCTCTGTTGCTGGTTCCGTCGCACCACTTATATCTTCATGTGCTACTGCTGCTGAAGCCTGGTGTAAGTTGCAAACTACATTGGCTAATCGTTTGCGCACTCGTATGCTCGGCCTCCTCTCAAGACTCATGAACACCAAACAAGAAAGAAGTACCATCGGTGATTATCTCCAACATATAAAGCTTATCATCGATGATTTAGCATTAATAGGGCACCACCTCAGTGATGATGAAATTGTTGTTCACACTCTTAATAGTCTTGGAGTTGAGTACAAAGAATTGGCAGCAGTAATACGGGCACGTGACTCGTTATCATTTGAGAAGCTGTCTAACAAGTTGACTGACTACAAGACATATCTAAAGCGTGAAGATAGGGCTCCAGGCCCACCTATTATTGCTTAGGTGAGTCACAAATCAAAAAGGAAAAACAATCAGCATTTTAAACCTGTCAACAAAGGACTTGGACAAGCTATGCCTCAAGGAAGCAACATCTATCACCAACAGCCTTGGCGTCCTGCTCCCATGCCTCCAAGTAGTAACATCAACTATCAACAACCTTGGTGACCTGCTCCTATGCCTCAACAACGCATAATCTGTCAACTGTGTGATAAGGTTGGTCACTCCGCTAAGATTTGTCGGTCTCGTCCTCGACCTTCCGCTACCATGCCCCAAGCACATCTTGTTGTTGCCCCGACTTCTAACCAACATTCATGGGTTAACTCTGGCGCCTCCCATCATATCACCTCGGACCTCCATAACTTGTCCCTTCACAACAGTTATAGTGGTACCGATGACATCATCGTTGGTGATGGTAAGCGACTTCTCATCACTCATATTAGTTCCACAATGCTTAATTCGCATTCTAGTACTTTTACACTCAGTGATGTGTTGTGCACTCCTCATATCAAACAGAATCTTATTTCTGTCTCTCAATTCTGTAAACAAAATAATACATCCATTTAATTCTTTTTTGACTCCTTTCTTGTCAATGATCTGAGCATGGGGGCATCGTTAGTTCAAGGCAAGAGTAAAGATAACATCTACCAGTAGCCATCGATCTCTCAGCCCACTGCCTACTCTTCTACTGCTATTCCAATGGATGTGTGGCATCATCGTTTGGGTCACCCTTCTTCCTCAACTCTCAAAAAAAAAAATTTGCGTTATTCTCTTCCGTCTTTTAAAGCAAGTTCTAGTATTACTCATTGTGATGCATGTCTTAGTAATAAAAGTCGTAGATTACCTTTTGAACATTCTTCTATCTCTTGCTCATAACTATTTGAAATTTTGTATACTGATGTTTGGGGTCCTGCACCAAGTATTTCATTTAACAAATTCAAATTTTATGTTATCTTTATTGATTATTTTACCAAATATACTTGGTTATATCCTCTTCAACATAAATCTGAGGTCTCTAAAACCTTCATTACCTTCAAAAAAAATGGTAGAAAATATCTTTCAGTCCACCATTAAAATAGTTTATTATGATGGTGGAGGTGAATACCAAACACTAACACCATACTTGTTAGCTTGTGGTATTCAACATCTCAAGTCTCCTCCGTACACTCCTCAGCTAGTTGGCTCAGCTGAACGTAAACATCGGCATATAGTTGAAACTGATCTCACACTTCTCCATCATGCTTCCATGCCAACTATTTTTTGGTCTGTGGCCTTCCAGATCGTAGTCTATCTGATTAATCGCATGCCTACTCCAGTCCTCCAGAATCAATCACCTTTTAAAAAACTGTTTCATAAACCCGCAAACCTTCATAAACTTAGGGTCTTTGGTTGTGTCTGCTATCCTTGGTTACGTCCTTATGCGTCACATAAACTAGCCTCACGGTTGAAACCTTATACCTTCATTGGTTACTCTCTTGAATATAATGCTTACCGATGCTATGATCATTTGACTCACAAGGTCTTTGTGTCTCGTCACATGGTCTTTGTAGAGTCCTCCTTTCCATTTCACCAGTCCAAATCTTTTACTGTGCCAACTACTCCGCTGACTATACATCATTGGCACATGCCATTATCCAATGAACCTCCACAAGAATCACCCACTCCAACTCACATACATGAATGGAGCGCTTCTCCAATACAACATCTCGCTCCCTCTTTTTCCTCTCCTTCTTCTGCATACATACCTCCTGCCTCAGAAATCTAATCTTCGGACACTCAATCACCAGTATTTCCCTCACCCCTTCCTACTTCCACTACTGTTCCTTAGTCCAACTCACCCTGTTCTATTACTTCCCCAGCACCCATTCCGCCATTATCTCCTAAACCACTTGGACATCCCATGACAACACGCTCTAAAAGTGGTATTTTCAAACCACGTCAGGTTCTTAACCTCAATAAAGTTGTGACTCCCTCTGTTGAGATCTGTGAACCTACCACGGTTATTCAAGCCCAAAAGTCTCCTCACTGGCGTCAAGCTATGTCTGATGAGTATGACTCCCTCCTTCATAACTCTACCTGGATACTTGTTCTGTTTCTTCCCGCACAAAATGTCATCAGGTGTAAGTGGGTTTTTTGAGTTAAGCGGAACCCTGATGGGTCCATTGCCAGGTATAAGGCCCGTTTAGTGGCCAAAGGCTTTCATCAACGTCCTGGAGTTAATTTTACAAAGACATTAAGTCCGGTTGTTAAATCCATAACAATCCGACTGATTCTAAGTTTAGTTGTTTCAAAAGGTTGGCAACTGCGATAACTTGATGTCAACAATGCCTTCTTACAAGGAACATTACCTGGCGATGTCTTTATAGAACAACCTCCTAGTTTTCTTCATCCTCGGTATCTGAAATATGTCTGTAAACTCCACAAGGCTATTTATGATCTTCGCAAGCTCCACGAGCCTGGTACAAAGAACTCGGCTCATTTTTTATGTCAGTCGGCTTCTTTAACTCTAAGTCTGATACCTCCTTATTTCTCCGTCAACAACCGAGTAGTACAATATATCTTTTAGTCTACGTAGATGATATCATTATGACCGGTAATAACTCTATGGAGGTCACAATGTTCATTAAGAAGTTGGCCGCCAGATTCTCCCTCAAAGATCTCGACCCTTGAATTATTTTTTGGGAGTGGAAGCAATGTCTATATCTTCCGGACTCTTCATCTCTCAACGGAAGTATACTCAAGACTTATTAGTCAAGACAAACATGAATGATGCAAATGTTGTTTCCACTCCCCTCTCCATTGGTGAATCGCTTTGATTAAATGATGGAAGTCCTGCTATGGATCCTACACAATATCGATAAGTAATTGGCTCTTTACAATATTTGGCTATCACCTGCCCAGATATTTCATTTGCAATTAACAAGTTGTCCCAATTCATGCATAGACCATCTACTATACATTGGTCAGTAGTTAAACGAGTATTACGTTATCTTAATGGTACTCTTGACTATGATATATTTCTCTACAAAAACTCTCCACTCCAACTTCATGCTTATGTTGATGCTGATTGGGCTGGAAACTTTAATGATAGAACATCGACATCTGGGTATATCATTTTCCTAGGCGCCAATCCAATCAGTTGGAGTTCCAAGAAACAAAAGGTCGTTGCTCGGTCAACCACTGAAGCTGAGTATCGCTCTATTGCAACTGCAACTACAGAACTTAATTGGGTGATGAATCTGCTCACAGAACTTGACATCCGCTCTTTTGTCACTCCTACCATATATTATGATAATATCGGAGCTACCTACGTATGTGTAAATCTAGTATTTCACTCTCGTATGAAACATATAGTAGTTGACTTTCATTTTGTATGAGATCAAGTGATCAACCGACAACTACGTGTTTCTCATATTCATACGGTAGATCAACTGGCAGACTCTCTCACGAAGTCACTTGCCCGCAAACTATTTTCACTTCATAGGTCGACATCTTTGACAGGAATACAATCTTGCGGGGGCATGTTAAGCGATAATATTACTGTAACAACTTTAGCATATTAGCTAAGCTGTTGAGAGAAATCCTCAATAGTCTAATCCTTTCAATATTTTCTTATCCTATATAAATAGGTACAAATGAAGAATAGATTATGCACTTCTTTTCTTTGTTTCAATAAATCTTTCCTTAGTTTATATCGCTCACAAGTATCTACATACCGATGATATCTTAGGAGGGATTCCTCCACAAACATAAGTAAGAGACGGAGTGAATATACTTAGGACAAGAATTAGGATCATCTGGAATTTATTTTTTAACTTTTATTTTTTATTTTTAATATTTATATATTTTTATTTTAATCAGAAATCAAATATTATTAATCATGTTCTAACCCTCATTGACATTCTTGTTAATGGAAACCCATCTCCTTGGCCGGTTTTAAATATTGTTAAAAATATTTTGTATATCTCAAGAAATTAATTTATTCAAGTTAGATTCTCATCAGTTTTGAGGGAGGGCAACCAAGCTGCAAATTAATTAGCTCTCGATGCTAAGAGCATATGAGATCAATCATCAGATCATCTCAGTTCTTTTTTCTGTTCTAGAGTTATCTTTCGTTTCCTTCCCGAGTCTTTTATAATCTACTAAATCTCTCGTCTCTCGTCATTATTTTTTCCTTTCATCATAGGATTAATTTTATTTACTAAAACTCTATTAGTCTTCCCACTACTTGCCACGTGTGAGGGACCACCTAGCAATGTTTACCCTAGTGGACGGTGGTAGTACGAAGACAACACTTAAATGGCTGTGGGTGGAAGCAGGTGAACGCAACAATTGCCCGGAATCATTGAACCGAGTGTTTAGGTCTATTCAATTCGTGGACCTCACAACACCGCCCAACCGCACAACTCGAGCAGATTCCAAAGATCTAACGAACGAGAGAACACGAACACACTCCAATAAACTCTCCTACTACTGCACCGATCTTTTAGTTGCAAAATCACAAACAGCTCAACAAGCTGTTTGCATTAATGCCGCCCACGTCGTCTTCTTCTCCTCCACCCCTATAAGTGATCCCGGTCTCGGCTGCCTGCAACTCAAAAAGTATCCACAGAATGGCATCCCATGTCATTGAGCATCACCGAAAGGGCGCCGAGGTCTACCACGGAGACGATGTCTGCAGGAAGAAGACGATGCAGCTTCTCCGAGAGCTCGGCCTCCCCAGTGGCCTGCTGCCTTTGGAGGACATAGAAGAGGTCGGCTACAACCACGACGACGGCTTCGTGTGGCTGACACAGAAGAAGAAGAAGAACCACATGTTCCAGGAGATCAAGCAGCTGGTGTCATACGCCGCCGAGGTGACCGCCTTCGTGGAGGACCGCAAGCTGAAGAAGATAACCGGCGTGAAGGCCCGGGAGCTGCTTCTCTGGTTCACCGTCGTCGAGGTCTACGTCGACGACCACTCCTCCGGGAAGAAGATCACCTTCAGGACCGCCACCGGGCTGTCGGAGACCTTTCCGGAGTCTGCTTTCGAGATCGATCTCCACGATTGAGCTCATCGTTCCCTGCGTTGATGATCAGTGCCACACAATGTAACAAAGAGCATGGAATTAGCTCGAAGAAGGTGTTGAAATTTGAAGAGGCATTTACTCTAGATTTTATTCGAGACATACAGTATTGCTCCAAGAACTGATGAAGATGGGATTTGAGCTCAAGATCTTATGACGATCTATCAAAATCTTTATCAGCTCAATTAACTAGCACATTTAATTCATCATTGTTTAACTTCAAAAAGAAAAAAAAATAATACATATAAAAGTTTTTTATGGTTAAAAGGTTGTATAGCAATAAGTTGTTCAAAATTTGAATCATTGGAAATTTTAATTACATATTCACATTTATATCCCTCCCATCCCTCGAAAGATCATTATTTTCATTTATATCCCTCTAAATAATATTCCTCCAAAACTTTAATACATTCTAAAATTTCGTACTAGGTTTATATTCTCATATATTTTTAACTGAAATAAAATAGTAACAACCACAATTAGAAGTGTTTAGCATGTGTTTTGAAGATGGATATCAACATAGTGGCATATGCGGAAATGCGAATACATGATATGTTAAAATTTATAATGGCAATATAATGTTATGTTTTCAAACTTTATAACATTTGATGTCACTCTTTTACTTGTTTTATCCCTTTTTTTTCATCCTTTCTGTATTATAGGTTGAAGTAAAATATGCATGGAACTAAAATAGATAATGGGAGTATTTTTCATCTCTATTTTGAACATAAGTTTCCTCAAAAATTTGCATCCGGATCAAACCTGAATCTATTGCTGAATTTGTCTAATAATTTTGTGTTGTGGGTAGTGTCAAATTTGGTCATCGATATTGGGTAATGGATCCTTTCTGTTTTTTATTTTTCTGTAATACCTCATATCCTCGTGATTTGATGTCTATGATGAATTTCAATAGATGCTTATTCATATTTACTCCTTCAAAAATATTTCCTTGTGATACAGGCGTCACCATAGAACTAGTTGTCAAAGCTTAAGTCAACAACAAGAGATCTCAAGTAAAAAGTTTTGAGAATGTTTCGGATGCAGAATCTTACCTCCTATTTAAGGAAAGTGGTCAAAAGGAAATATTCCGGACAACATTCTAACACGCTAATATAACCGATCTAAATAACTATATTCATCAATGGTAAGTCTCAATTAATCAATAATATTGGTGGTGTACAATAGTTGTGATAAGTATTATTGTTGTGACAAGTTATTATTCAAATTACGAATCAATCAGTTGGCTTGGAACTTAGCTCTTGTGGCTGGTCATGCCAATTTGATAATCCTCCTACTTGTATTGAATTATTGCACCTGTACAGTTCTAAAAAAAAGGTTCAAAATTCTTATTAACCCTCCGTACTATGTCTCAAAATCAAAGTCATCCCTCATACTTTAAAACACATCAAAGTGACCTCATATACTATGATTTCACATTAAAGTCATCCCTATACTTTAAAAC
Source organism: Ensete ventricosum (assembly GCA_029747655.1). Lineage (NCBI taxonomy): Eukaryota > Viridiplantae > Streptophyta > Magnoliopsida > Zingiberales > Musaceae > Ensete > Ensete ventricosum. Next base: position 25,967,894 of record JAQQAF010000003.1, on the reverse strand, counting down.
TCATCTGAGTGACTCCTCGTACTATGCCTCAAAATCAAAGTCACCCCCCGTACTTTAAAACTCGTCTAAGTGACCCCCCGTACTATGTTTCAAAATCAAAGTTACCTCTCGTACTTTAAAACCCGTCTAAATAACCCCTTGTACTACAATTTTGCATCGAATTGGCCTTTACTATTAGAAATACAGTTATACCGTTAGGTAAAATAATTTAGGGGATTATTTTTTATTTGAGGATTACAACTAAATACTCTCAAATCCCTAATCCATTTTTTCCTCTCTTTCTTTCTTCTCTAATCTTTGTCGACGTTCGTTTCTACAACTCTAATATATGTCTTTCTTTATAGGTTATATGATTGATTATAAATGTGATATGTTCGAGTCTTAGAGTAGTTGCTATCGAAATTTAACAATCCTGCACGTTAAGATTTTTATGAGATATACTTTTTAATTATTTAAAATAATTAAGTGTATAACAAATAAAAACCATCATCAATCAAGATTAAAGTGTAAAATAAATTCAAACAATGCTAAAAGTTAAGACCAATTTTTTCATCACTTTTTAACCACTTAATACTATTGTATTAACATTTAGGAGATAAAATTAATGAATAATGATAATACAGGGGGTGTATTTGATTAGCATATCATAGTAAATGGGGTGTCTTTGATTTTTTAAGTTATTTTCACATAGTTTGACTATATTGAAGAAAATCAAAGACTCCTACCTAATTTTAAAAATAAATATTATTATCATTTTATTAATAAAAGGGGTTTGTTTAACGTCTATATAATAGTACGGGGGGCTACTTTGATATGAAATCGTAATATGGGGGATCATTTAGAAGTACATGGGGTGACTTTGATCTTGAGGCATAATACAAGGGGTCACTTATAAATTTTAAAGTACATAAGGTGACTTTGATTTTGAAGTATAGTACGGGGGTCACTTAGATAAGTTTTAAAGTATATGGGTGACTTTGATTTTAAGGCATAGTACGATAGGTCATTTAGATGCGTTTTAAAGTACTGGAATGACTTTGATGTGAAATCATAGTACAAAGGATCATTTTGATGAATTTTAAATTAAGAAGATTGATTTTGATTTTGAGACATAGTAAAAAAATGAATACAAATTTTGACAAAAAAAAAAAAAAAAAAAAAAAATTAACCAGCGTTCTCCCCCTACTTATTTTGAGTGCGTTAAATCTACGTCCCATTTATTGAGACTCGACTTGCATGTTCTTGAAATGAATATGATCCCAACACTATAAACACTTGCCCGTCTCTTCCTCCATCATCACCATCAGCCTTCAGTCCACTCACATCTACACTTCCCCAGTACAAGGTGGGTGCGGAAGTCTACCATGGACATCACGCCCTCTGCAACAATAAATCCATACAGCTGTCCCAAGAGATCGGCCTCCTGAGGGACTGCGGCCACTGGAGGACATCGAGGACTTCGACTACAGTTGTGCGGCTGGATTCATGTGGTTGATCCAGAAGAAGAAGAAGAAGAAGAAGAAGAAGAAGAAGAAGAAAGAGCACACGTTCAAGAAGATCAAGCAGCACGTCTCGTATGCCACCTAGGTGGCCGCCTTCGTGGAGGAGCGCAAGATGAAGAAGATGTCCGGGGTGAAGACCAAGGAGCTGCTTCTGTGGCTCACCGTCGTCGAAGTGTTCATTGATGACCCCTCCCTCGGGAGATCACCTTAAAGACCAGCACCGAGCTATCTGATAGCTTCCCGGTGTCTGCCTTCAAGCTTTTCTTTCTTAGCAAGACTATATATATAATTCTCAGTTTTCTTTCTTCTGTGTGTACGTCAAATAAAGATTTTCCGACTCTCCTATATACTCGGCAGTTTCATGAATCTAACTGAGATTATGTTACTATTGTTCGATACTCCAAACACACATACTCTGCAGAACGTTAAACCGGGCTTTGATTCGTAAAGTTGCAAGTGGAGTAACTAACAATGCTAGGAATTGCTTATGAAAATTACCGACTTAGGGCAGTAAAAATAACTACATATGAATCACATATATAGGAACCAGACACATGATTCGTTTCTAGAATGCTTTTATATATAAGACTCATTTTTGTAGAGAGAAGAAAACATCGATGCAAGGATAATAATAATCCATAGAATCAACCGTCAGATATAAACTCAAAAACATAAATATACAATTTTAAGTGTTTCTATTAATTCGTTGTTTATATTCATGTGAAAAATTATATTTCTCAGAACAATATAATATAAGAGATAAAGTTCTTGTTAAGTTAATATAAACTCAAGCCTAAAGCTTCGTTTGTACCGTGTCACATATACCTCAAAAAAAATTTATTCAATGTGTGTAGATCTATCAGGAAAAAATATTATAAACACTCAAAAGTATTTTTTTTCTATATCTTTCATTTTAAGATTCATGAAGTATTTTTTATAGAACAATCAAACTCTAAGATCTAAGATTTTTTTTTTAAAACTTCTTGTACCCATAAATACTTGAGAACCCTAACAATGCTTAATTATACTAAAAAATAGCCAAACACCAATTCAACCTAAAATTCTAAATTATTGGGTTTTAGACCAAATTCTACAACATCCAATTATCTAAACATTTATCGATGTAAAACTATTTTTTAATCATCCTTCTAATTTCATGAATATTTTCTAATATGATGGATATAGTTACAAAGATCCCTCCAAAATTATTCATAACAATTTTTTAGTCTCCAACGTAACTATATCTGCAATAGTAAATATAATATCGAGAAATCAGATTTGATAGACAATTTGGAATGGATGAGGAAGTGGGATGAACGGCTTTGAAAAGGCCTAAAGGGAACGCCGTAATAAAAGCTATCAGACTACGTCATGTTCAATAGCCACACCTTACACGTACATCTGTTTGAACATCCTCACAAAACTTCCCACCTGCACTTAGTTAAACATACCCACCAGTACAGGCGTAGAAGTTGGAGACCGAAGTAGTCGAAGCTTCCAATGGCAATGCTGCGTTGTCACCGTCGAAGTATAGGAGGCGCATTTATTGCGCTCACGGCAGGAGACTTGACTTCCATGTCTTGAATGACCAGCCTTTTGGATGATGATTCCAAAGTCAGTGAAGTAAGACTTCTTCTGCCACTGCATCATCAACCCAAGGACCAAAGTTAGGGAACGGCAAGCAGTTAGGTACTCATCCATGATGGTTCCACCGCCTCTTGCTCCTGCTGTCATAGCCACACAAACCATCGAGAACTAGCAGCTAATTATAGAGATATCGTTGGAGGACATCGAGGAGTTTGGCTATAATCTTATGATTGGATTCACGTGGAAGAGGAAAGTATTATATATTATGATCTACTCTAATTAGATAAGATATAGTTATAGTTATTGGCTAATAGAAAATATTTTTTAAATTATTTATTTTAAATCTTCGGCTCCCATCTATAAATAAATAAGATCTCATCTCTCTTTAGTCTCAATACATGATGTGATGTGAAGCAATATTAGATCTTAGAGATTATAAATCTTTTCTCATCTCTCTTTAGTCTCAATTTAAATTTTATCAATAAAACATAAAAATATAAGTCTAGTTCTTCTTTTAAATAAGCATTGTTGCTTCTTTTGGATGAGAGAAATAATTTTTAAATAACATCAAAAGGTATAATTATAATATTTGATCTATGATTATTTGATTTTAATTTTTGATATTAAATTTTTTTCACTTAACAAAAGTATATTTATAGTTTTTATGTTTGTAATTGGTATCAGAATCATGTTTCAAAATCAAATACCTTATATTGTAAAAATATATTAGATCTATTTTATATTTAGATATATTTTTTAGCACCATTTACTTTTGAAAAGGCATTATCCGATTTTGATTATTTAATACTTGAACTATTTGTTTGTGTTGTCGATCTACTTTTCTATCTGTCTGTCATGTTCAATTTTTAAATTTATTCCTCCAATCTTCTTGCTTATTTGCAACATGATTGGAACCACAATAGAAGTATGTCGCTAGTATTTGTTTAATGGGCTATTGTTAGTAACTTGCTATCTCCGGAAGCAATGTTGAGGGCAATAGCCTCCATTGGTTACTAGCTTTATCATGGGCAATGGCTGTGTTGATGGCATCATTGTCGCATGTCGTGACGATTGCTATGTGCAATAGCCTAGGCAACATAAGTGTTGTAAGCCAATCATGTGAGTGATAACAAGTGAGATATACTATGCACTCTTTTATATTATTATTATGATATTTTTTCACTTTATATTATTATATAATTAATATATTGTGATGTCCTTAGATTTGTGTAACGATAATTGGATCATGAGATCATGATAATAAGATCAATTTACCTTTAAATATAGATTCCAAATATTCTTGATCATAAGTTACTCGAGAGTAACATCGAGATAACCAGATAAACTGGTGTGCTATAAAGACAGCTGGTCTTATAACTGCTTATGTAGAGACACTAAGGTTATAGTCCAAATGCTCATTATGAAATCATGTACTTAATTAAATATACTAATTATGGTAAATTAATTTTTTTTAGGAGGATCATGAGCTCACCGCTTTCATTCGGAAACTTTAAAACTCTAATCCATAAAAGAAGCCAATTAAACTGAGCCCCTTAAACCCTAAGATCACTTCTATACCTTTCTGTCTTGTCAACTAAAAACCAAAACCTAGAACTTCACAATTGTCATTTAATTTCTTTGTCTCATTTTCTTAAGGAGTATTCTAGATTTTTAGAATTTTTTTTAAATTTTTGCATCCACTCTTATGGTCTTAATTAGAAACGATCCATCCTCAAATTTTCTTACATATAAATAAATTTATTAATCCTTAAAAGTAAAATAATGTGTGAGTCCATATATTTTATAATTTTTCAATTGGATTTTAGAATCACACTTATATTTGTTCATTAATTTTAATGAAGGAGTCGAATAAACCTTTAATGAATCTAATTTTGGATTACTCTCAAACAACTTGACTCATTTAGATTTTTTGTTTTTTTTTTGCATTGCTTATTGCTCTTTACAATAGGACATGGGAGAGTCTCATCCTCAAATTATCTCGCGGTTAGACGAAGATACTGTTACCCTAGATTAGGCGAAGAGACGATTACCCTATTGATACAAAATTGAGAATATTCTTATCTTTAGTCGGATAAGAGAGAATCCTCATTAATCTCCTATTGCTGGAACTTGTGTCATGGACGGGGAGTCAGCACATCATGGTTCAACCCGCATGCGCGGGATCGTATGAGCTGAATCGGAGGACTCGAGGAGGCTTGATCGAGGTGTCTGGCTTCGATCAGTCATGGCCCCTAAGGTTGGGAAGTCAACTGGGTGGGGTCAGCTTCAGGTCCTCGTTGGGTGTTGCAAGAATACCCTCGTCGGGGTGGTGTATGCATGATGTGGCTCATCCAATGGCTAAGTTAGCTCTCGAGGAGTAAAAACTGAAAGTTGGGGTGGTGAAGTGGTCGGAGTGTTCCAAAGAGAAGTTTTTTCTAACCTATTCCCCTATGGTGGGCTACAGTGAGTATATATATATACCTATGGGACAGAGGGCGATCGTACCTAGGTGTTTAATAAGCGCAACGTCTTCGATTGACATGATGGTATGACTCTACGTGGGCCGCTGCCTTCATCGGGTCCCAGGGCCTCGTTCGACTTGTTAGTATGACCTCTAAGCATACGGTATTGCATGAAGTGCTGTCCGCACTTGTCGAGGTGGCTCAGGAGCCTTGATGTGCCGGCATGATTGTTGGGTTAACGTGACGAGGTTGATAGGTCGAGCCGACATGACTCTCGGGTCGACGTGATCAGGTCAGATTGATGGGCCTAATATTTATCCTATCATCTCCTATCCAAATAAAGATAAGAATGTTACCATTAACATAAACAAAATAATCTCCTCTCGGACTAATAAGCAATAGTTACAGATTCATCATAAACTAATAAGCACAATGATCCTGGCTACCTTCAAGGAGCTAAATGAGATCACATATATTTTCTCTCTGTTTTTTTATTTTAAAAAAAGCCACAATATCCTAGGAGCTTCCTTCCAAATGGGTTTGTAGATGACACCTGCTTTCGTCGTCTACTTTTTCCGAGATGGGAAAGACCTGTTTCTCACAACTTCTAACAAGATTTTTAGAGGAAGAATCTGTTCATCGTGAATTTAAGAAATTTCACAACACCTTGAGGAGTCAAGCAAGCATCATTAGCTTGATCTAAATTGATTATGGTAACGCATTAACTTCCAGACTTCATTTAAAATACTTGTAGTAAAAAGTCTGGGCTCATGGCACCAAGATCCTTGTAGTAAAAAGTCTGCACCAAAATACTTGTAGTAAAATACTAGTAGTAAAATGTCAGTCGCCTGAGGGCCATTTCCAGCACCAGATCCTCAGCAAACTCCTATTCATGAGAAAAAGTTAATGGACCATTAATAAGATGAACATCAGTTTTGGTTGCAGGAGAATTATCTAATTATAAGATATTTATTGTCTCTAGAAAAACACTCTATGATTTGATAAATTTAAGACATTGTTCCTGTTTTTATTGCTACGAAATAGTTAAATCTGATTTGACGTGAATTTGATACAAGATATGTAATTTACCTTGCAAAAAGTAAAGTAGAGAATTGCATAGCACTTCTTCCTTAATATCTGGAACAGCTTCTTGGCCATCTCGATATTTATATTTGGGAAAAAAATATCTGGTAATTCGGTCTCCACTGTAAACAAGAAAAAAATGACTGTTGTTTCAGAACGTAAACTATAGGACAATTCGACTAAAAGAAATCTACTAAAAAAAGAAAAGAACGCCTAGGGTCATAAGAAAAGTTCAACTTTACCTACCCTCTCTAACTGAGATAAATCTTCATTGATCCACAAAACTTCGTAGAGAAATCTTGGTCCGTCATCGCCCCTTATATAATCGAACAAATCAGCTTTGTACACAATTTATTTGCAGGAGGTTATCAAGCTGATCAGTTCTCAGAAAACTTGATGCTAACAAATGATGCATAGAATTTATTGCTCAATAAATTTAGATGTACGACAAGTTGTATCTATTAGGAAGTCAACTAAAAAGATTCCAGCTCCAAATAATTATTTTCTTCATGAGAAAAAGAAGAAAATAATATTGCAGAATGATGGATAAGAACAGAAATTTGTCAATAGCTCCAGTAAATCAATTGTTCTATATATGCTCCCACATGTCATAGTGATTCTAATCACACTCGAGTGAACACGTCATCAAGAGATGATGTTATGGGTTTTTTTTTTTTTGGAGGACGGAGTATACGAAATGATTATAACTTGCATCATAGAATCAGTTGCTGGAAAATTGCAGGCGCAAACATATAAACAATAGCTATGTTGTATGTGATTGATCTCTTAATCAAAACTTAATGTTGAATTATAAACAAAAGTTTAAAAGTGATTCTAAAATTTCACCAGTTGACAGTCCAATATCTCATTGGCACAAGTATCCTGTAAAGAATTCGGCCAGTTTTCTTTGGTACATACAACTCCTAAAATTTGCAGTGAGTCTTTGCAAATTCTGTGATCAAAAGAGGGCACTTCAATTTGGATCACAGGGGGCAAGCAGAAATGTAGATGATAAATACTTAATCGTTTAAGAAAAGAACAATCCAACATACCATAAAGAAAGAAGTTAGCAATCACAGACATAGTAACAATCTTAGTTGCTAAAGCTCCTTTAAAATTCATTCTTATACATATGCTACCACAAGTGATAATGATTCTAGTGGCACAACAGATTAGTCCATCATGAAGAGATAGAAGTCCTAGACATCTAGTAGGTAATAACTTATACAAAAGGATCAATTACCGAAAAAAAAATGCAGATGCAACCACATAGAATAGCTATATTGCATTTTTATGCTTCTCCAATTCAAAACTTAAAAGTTGGATAATAAAAAAATAGAGGCAATTCTCAATTATCTCCACCAGACTGTCCACCACATCTCAGTTATTTTTTAAGCACGATTTTGCACAACAGGTAAATATCATCGTCGTATATGTCTTGTAAAATATTCAGCCAGTTTCCACAAACCCTTTAATCAACAACATAAGGTACTTGCAATTTCTGTAACCGTTTTCTTTTTAATTAAATTTTTATTTATTGACATTAAATTTTTTATTAATCATGATTCAAATATTTCAGTTTTTATTCATTATGAATGTAACAATTATTGTTAAATTTATCCATTCATGATAATTAAAATTTTTAATTATGGTCCTAATGTTTCGATCTTGAATTAATTCTTGAATGTTACGAATTGATGATAATAAATATTTTTTATGGGAGAATGCCTATATATATATATATATATATATATATGTGTTTTGGTCCCTTGGATCAATCTCAAGTTGAAGGATTTCCTACACCATCTAAAGTGATAATTCAGAGCCGAGAAGTGCCAAAATACTAAAAAAATCATTGTTGAAATCTTCAACAATAATTGTTGGAGGTACATAATTTAAGTTTCCGCATTCATTTAATTTTGTTTCTATTAAAGTGATTTTAGAAACATACTTTTGATTTTAATTTTCTAACGTTTGGTATCCGAGTAGAGATTAACCTCTACCTTGATATGGAGAATATTTTATTTTTATGTCATTAAATATAGTTTGATTTCAATTTCTCTTTAAAACTTTTGATGCATTTGGTGTTAGAAATAATGAAGATATTAGATTTTTAATATTTTTAAATGAAAATATTCATTAACAATGCTATGTATGAATATTTTATTATTTTAATTCATACTTATGAGTCAAGATTCAATATTCAATATGTCTAGTGATCCATATAATTTTAATTAATTAGGGATTAGTCGTACCATCTTTAGTTAATTAAAATTATATAAAAATATGGATCACATAAGGAATTAGACATAATCTTGTGATTGATTATATTTAATATAATAATAATTATCCCACATGATCTTTTATTATATTTATATAATTAATCAGGATAAAATATCAAATTATTTTCATAATTTACCCATAGGGATTATGAATTGGTATATAATTTGATAGTTTTATCATAAAGATTATTTGAATATAATTGGATTATAAATTTAGCCCACAGGTAATTTTTATGTTATGAGATTTATTTTTTTAGTATATTTTATATTGGTAAAATATGTAATTTAGACTATTAAGCCTCCAATTTTGACATAAGCATTTTGGCTTTTATGCAGTTTCTCAAACTGTCAATTTCTCTATATCCGATGTGATATTCCTGAACTTAAGGGTGATAACTATAAGATATGGAAGAAGAGAATTCTCCTCAATTTAGAGTGGATATTGATTATGCTATTAGGAAGGACGAACCACCTGCAACCACCAATACTAGCACTCCAACTGAGATCATGCTATATGAGCGATGGGAGCGATCCAATCAGTTCAGTATAATTGAATTATATATAAAGTTAAAATAAGTATCACATAATGAATTAGACATAATCTTGTGATTGATTATATTTAATATAATAATTATTATTCCATATGATCTTTTATTATATTTATATAATTAATCAGGATAAAAATATCAAATTATTTTTATAATTTAACCATATGGATTATGAATTGATATATAATTTGATGATTTTATCATAAACATCATTTGAATCTATTTGAATTAAAAATTTAGCCCACAAGTAATTTTTATGTCACAATATTCATTTTTTTAGTATGGTTTACATCAGTAAAACATGTAATTTAGACTATTAAGTCTCAAATTTTTGATATAGGCATTTGGGTTTTATGCAGTTTCTTAAACCGTCAATTTCTCTGATATTTGATGTGACATTCTTGAACTTAAGGGTCTCCTGCATTCAGGGTGGATGGATATTGATTATGCTATTAGGAAGGATGAACCACCTGCAATCACTAATACTAGCACTCCAACTGAGATGACGCTATATGAACGATGGGAGTGATCCAATTGGCTCAGTGTGATGTTTATTAAGACTAAAATAACTACTAGTATCCATGATTCTGTTGACCATCATAATAATGTCCGAGACTTGCTAAAGGCTATTGACGAACAGTTCATCACTTCAGATAAGGCACTAGCAAGCACTCTAATAATGAAATTTTCATCCCTTAAACTCACTAACATAAAAGTTGTGCATGAGCATATAATGCAAATGCGGGATATTGCGGCTCAACTTAAGAAACTTGAGGTTGATATGTCAGAATCCTTCTTGGTGCATTACATTCTGAGCACCCTTCCACATCAATATGAGCCTTTTAAGATTTCATACAACACACATAAGGATAAATGATCAATTAATGTATTAATGACTATGTGTGTTTAAGAAGAAGAGAGATTAGTGATAGAGCAGGGTGAGAGTGTATTGGTAGTAACCACTCGCAAGAAGAATAAAACTGACAAAAATTAAGCTAATATGCAAGGAAATGGTAGAATATCACCCAAGCTGATATCAATAAAGAAGCAATGTGTTTCTTCTGTAAAAAGAAGGGATATATGAAGAAGTAATCCATAAAATTCCAACAATGGCTTGAAAAGAAAGGTAAACCAACCTTGTTTGTTTGCTATGAATCTAATATGGTTAATGTTAATATTAACACCTGGTTGATTGATTTTGGATCAATAATCCATATGACAAACTCTTTACAGGGTATGCAAAACCTAAAGAAGCTAGTAGGAAGTGAGCAAAGCATCTTATCAGGCAATAAGATGGGCTCACATATGGAGGCAATTGGAATATGCATTTTAACCTTGAGCAATGATTTTGTTTTAGAATTGGAAAAGACCTTTTATGTCTCAAGTTTCTCACATAACTTGATTTTTGTTTCTAGACTCATACCATTTGGATATTCATTTCATTTTCAAGGTATATTATTTAGTTTATTATATAAATATGATTATGTTGGAAATGATATTTTGTCTGATAGTCTTCATCAAATTCTCTTACAAAATAAAGACACTCATAGTTCAGTGCATGTTTACATTGGCACTAAAAGGCATAATATTAATGAAAACTCCTCTATCTTATGACATCAAAAATTAGGATATATCTTCATGGAGAGAATTAATATATTAGTTAATGATGGGGTACTTAGTACTTTTGATTTTTTTTTATTTTAAGACTTGTGTGGACTGTATTAAGGGAAAGCAGACCAATAAGTGTAAGAAAAATGCTAATAGGATTTCAGACATATTAGAAATCATTCATACTGATATATGTTATCCAGACATAGACACACATGGTCAGAAATACTTCATCTCCTTTATAGATGATTACTCATGATATATGTATATCTATTTGCTTCATAACAAAAATGAAGCATTGGATGCCTTCAAAATCTTTAAGGTTGAAGTTGAGAACCAGTATGACAAGCAAATTAAAATTATGAGATCAGATAGAGGTGGAGAATATTATAATAGATATACTAAGAATGGATAAATATTTGGTCCTTTTGCTAAGTTTCTTCAAGAACATAGGATTATTGCTCAATACACTATACCTGGTTCTCCAGACCTATTCCTGGTTCTCCAGACCAGAATGGTATTGCAAAAAGAAGAAACCGAACATTATTGGATACGGTGTAGAGTATGCTTTGCAACTCCAATGTTCCTAAATTCTTGTGGACTGAAGCACTAAAGATAGTTATGTATATATTAAATCGAGTTCTAACCAAGGTTGTCACAAGGACACCATTTAAATTATCGAAGGTTAGAAACTGAGTTTGTGACATATGCACATTTGGGGAGGTTCATCTGAAGTCAGGAAATATAATCCACAAGAGATAAACTAGACCCGAGGACTATTAGTGGGTATTTTATTACTTATGCCGAAAAGTCCAAAGATTATAGATTTTATTGTCTATCTCACACAACTAGGGTTGTGGAATCAAGAAACGCTAAGTTTCTTGAGGATGACATGATCAATGGGAGTGATCAATTTAGGAACATAGTTTCTGCACATGATCATATAGGAACTCAACCTTTCATAAATAATAGATTGGTTATAGTTCATAACACTCATCAAGTTCAAGCTAGTGCTGAACAACCAATCATACAGATTTCACAAGTTGTTGATAGTATTCTAATAGATCAAATAATTCAAGAATTATAATAAGCTCCTGAATAACAACTTGAACCACAAGTTTCCTAGGGAGACGTTGGTACAACATTAAAAAAGATCTATTACAAATAAAAGAGTAGCAATTCCTAGTATTTATGTTGTCTATCTATAAGAATCTGACTATAATATTGGAGCTGAAAATGATCCTGAGACCTTTTCACAGGCCATATATTGTAAAGAGTCAGATGTATGGCATGATGCCATGAAGGAGGAGATGAATTCCATAAAGAGCAATGGAGTCTGGGATCGTATAGAGTTGTCTAATGGGGCAAAGGCCATTGGCTGTAAATAGGTCTTTAAGACCAAGTAAGATTCATTCGACAACATTGAGAGATACAAGGCAAGACTTATTGCAAAGGGATTTACTCAAAAAGAGGGAATTGATTATACAGAAACATTCTCTCTTGTATCTAAAAAATATTCTCTTCGTATCATTTTGACATTAGTTGCTCATTTGAACCTTGAGTTGCAACAAATGGATGTGAAAATAATATTTCTTAATGGAGATCTAGAGGAGAAGGTTTATATGAAATAACCTGAAGGTTTCTCCTCTAGTGTTGATGAGAACTTGGTTTGTAAGCTTAAGAAATCTATATACGGTTTGAAACAAACATAATGTCAAAGGTATTTTAAATTCTATGAAGTAATTTCTTTATTCAGATTTATTGAAAATCTCAGGGATCAATGTATATACCAAAAGGTCAGTGGGAGTAAAATATGTTTTCTTGTTGTATAGTAGATGATATTTTGCTTGCAACTAATGATAAGGGTTTGCTGCATGAGGTGAAATAATTCCTTTCTAGAAACTTTAACATGAAGGATATGGGTGAAGCATCTTATATCATTGGCATTAAGATTCATAGAGATAGACTTCGAGGCATTTTAGGTCTATCACAAAAAACCTATATCAATAATCTTTTAGAAAGATTTCAGATGAATGATTGTGCACTAAGTGTTGCTCCCATTATGAAAGGTGATATGTTCAATTTGAACCAATGCACGAAGAATGATTTTGAGAGGAAATCAATGAAAAATATCTCATATGTTTTTGCTGTAGGAAGCCTTATGTATGCTCAAGTCTGTACTAGACCTGATATAATATTTGCTGTGGGGATGCTCGGACGATATCATAGTAATCCAAGTATGGACCACTAAAGAGTTGCAAAGAAGATGATGAGGTATCTTTAAGGAGCAAAAGATTATATGCTTATGTATAGACAAACATACAAACTCGATGTGATTGGCTACTTAGATTTAGACTTTGTCGGTTGTGTTGATTCTCATAAATCAACATCAGGATACATTTTGATAACGGCTGGTGGAGCTATTTCTTGGAGAAGTGCCAAGCAGACTTTGACTGCTACTTCTATCATGGAAGCTGAGTTTGTCTCATGTTTTGAAGCTACTTAACATGGTGTATGACTTAAGTGTTTCATTACTGGGCTTAGAATAATGGATTCTATTTCTAGGCCATTAAGAATTTTCTATGATAATTCAGCTGCTATCTTTATGGCTAAGAACAATAAAAGTGGAAGTCGAAGTAAACACATCGACATTAAGTATTTAGCCATAAGAGAATATGTAAAGGAAAAGAAAGCGGTCATTGAGCATATTAGCACTGAATTAATGTTTGCTGATTCTTTGACTAAAGGCATGCCATCTCTGAAATTCAAGGATCGTGTAGAGAAAATGGGACTTGGTTCCACTTTGTAATTGTATCGAAACTCTTATATATATTGATATTTTCTCATATTTATGTGCTCCGATCCTCACCATCATCTCTTCAGCAAAGCATCCTTATTAAAGAGTGTGCTCCTCAATATCAACTAGGGAAATATTTACGTATAGAGGATCTATGATTTTCCAAGTTACGTTCCATTGAAGTGAGCCAAACCAAATTAAGAAATCATCATATTTAATACTTCTGTTCTTTAAGTATAGCATTTGAATACTCAGTTCTTCATCATTTCCATATGTTAAAATGATGCCAAACCAATAGAAGAATATAATCATTTTTCATTCATTGTAACGGTTATTGTTAAATTTCTTCATTCATGATAATTAAATTTTTTTAATTATCATCCAAACATTTTGATTTTGAATTAATTCTTAAAAATTATGAAATTGATGGTAATAAATATTCTTGATAATAGAATACATATTATATATATATATGTATATATAAATATGTATATACATATGTATATATACATATGTATATATATGTATATACATATGTATATATATATATATACATATACATATGTATATATATATATATACATATACATATGTATATATAGATATATACATATACATATGTATATATAGATATATACATATATATATATATATATATATATATATATATATATATATATATATATATATATATATATATATATATATATATATATATATATATATATATATATATATATATATGTATGTATATATATATATATATATATATATATATATACATATGTATATATAGACATATATATATATATATATATATATATATATATATATATATATATATATATATATATATATGTGTGTGTGTGTGGCGTGCGAGTGTTTTGGTCTTTTTGACAACAATGTGTGTGTGTGTGGCGCGCAAGTGTTTTGGTCTTTTTGACAACAATGGCGGGAGGTATTTAACTTTTCACAATAGTTTCATTGTATTTCTATAATTGTGCTTTAGAAACATATTTTGGTTTCAATTTTTTCTTACATTTGGTATCTCTTTTGAAACTTTTGATGCTTTTGGTGTTGAAAATCATGAGAATATTATATTTTTAGTATTCTTTTTGTTGGGAAACCTCAGCGAGTGCATTACATGTATAGCGAAAATCAAAACAAAAACCAGTTTTCTACGCAGATCAAATCGTCGTGCAAAAGATTGGGGTTGCAAGTAAAATATAAAAACAAAAAAACATCGGGATGTGTGAGATATTGATTTTACCTCGGGAGATTGTATATCCCTATATTCTAGATCTGGATGAAGAAGATGAAGGAGATCAAGCGTCATCCTCTCTAGCAGTATCCACACGATGGATCTCTGCAGCGAAACTCCTCTAGTCTAATCTCGTAACTCTTGCGCAGAGGGAGAGAATAGAATAGGAAGGGGAGGCCAAAGTTATAGCCTATCAACCATGAGTCTCCCCTCCTATTTACAGAGAGCCACCGAAAACCCTAGTGCTCCTGCCTTAGTGGGTATTGGATCTCTATCCAATTACCCACTAACCTTGTATTATTGGATCTCTATCCAATAATCTCCTTAGGCCTCTAATTGTGCCTTAATCAAGGAGCCCATCAGCATAGGGTCTCATCTAATGAGAATAGGGGCTAATTGAATCTTCATCCAATCCTCTATTCGTTGAAGCATCCACCATATGTGTGTGACCCTCTAGGCCCGATACCAAGCTGGCCGTGAGTCTCTCCCATCAGAACTCCTAATATAGTGAATTATTATTCCCATAATAATTCACTTGACTCATCGACTACGGACCACTATGCCATAGTCCCTAGACGGTACAGGGGGATCAAATCCATCGGACCTGTCTATCCTCAGTTACTGTGTATCTATAATCCCTCATCCAACTAATATCTCAGAGACCATATATTGGACATGGTACTGTCAGGTTACATACAAAATCCGTCATAGTCTCGCTCTAATCGGATTCTCCCGGAGAACTCTTTCTCTCTCAATCCGAATAATCCTGGACAGGGATTTGTCTAAGCAAGCACATATGAGATATTTCTCTCGTGATATCGAGAGTGGATGATCCTCTATTGACACGCAATTGCCTTCGTAAGGTTGGCTACCAATCCCGATAACCAACTGTACTAAATCTAAAACTTTCCAAACTTGTAAGTCTAACATCAAATAAAGGAGTACTCATACAAGGCATCATTTGTGTCTCAAGTCTAAGGACCAGATATACAACTGAGACTATGAAATTACTGTCTGACATTAGGTATCATTAACCATACAATATTCCATAAGCGGATTAATCAATGAGCTTATTCTCCAATGAGCACCTGTAATATATCCTTAGTGTTTTTCACACAAGTGGCTATGAGACCAGCCATCTCCATCATATGAAAGGGTATATAGTACACCGGTCTGTTCGGTTATCTCAATGTCCCTCTCAAGTAACCTATGACTAAGATTATTTAAGATTTGTGTTTAAAGGTGAATCGATCTCATTATCGTAATCTAATCATGATCCGATTCTTATTGCACAAAACCAAGGAAATCATAATATATATATATATATATACATATATGATCGCTCTAATCAGATGGAACATCTTCAGAACAATTCTGATGAGACATGGGTTCCCTTGCTAGAGTTATCACCCTATCGCTGTCACAATATATAGGAGTTAGCTCCATGCTGCTTGGTGTGACTCCCAAATCTTTGATGAACTTCTTCATCCACACCCCTTCCTTTGCTGCTTCTATTGCGACAATGTATTCTGCCTCTGTGGTTGAGTCAGCAGTAGTATCTTGCTTGGAACTCTTCCAGTTTATTACTTCTCCATTCAGGGTGAAAACATACCTTGAATTTGACTTGCTATCATCAATATTGGACTGAAAACGAGTCCGTGTAGCCCTCAACCTGGAGGCTATCTCCTCCATGTACCAATAAAAGATCCTTATTCCTTCTCAAGTACTTAAGGATACACTTTACTGCCTTCCAGTGTTCTAAATCTGGATATGCCTGATACCTGCTTGTGACACTCAGAGCATGTGCTATATCCGGCCTGGTACATAGCATCACATATATGATAGACCCTATCACTGAGGCATAAGGTATCTTATCTATGTCTGTCCTTTCTTCAGGAGTCTTTGTGGACATACTCCTATAAAGTGATATTCCATGTCTCATCTATATGAGACCTCTCTTGGAATTCTCCATGCCAAACCTTTTGACAATGGAGTCTATGTACCTTGACTGAGACAAGCCAAGCATCCTCTTGGATCTATCTCTATAGATCCAGATCCCCAAAATATAGGATGCTTCCCCTAAGTCTTTCATGGAGAAATTTCTGGATAGCCAAGCCTTTACTATGGAGAGCATTCCTATATTATTCCCAATGATTAGGATGTCGTCCACATATAGCACTAAGAAGGTGATAGCGCTTCCACTTATCTTCCTGTACACACAAGACTCATCTTCGTTCTTAACGAAGTCATAAGATATGATCACCTCATCAAATCTTATGTTCTAACTTCGGGAAGCTTGCTTCAATCCATAAATGGATCTAAGTAACCTGCACACTTTCTCTGGACTCTTTTTGGATATGAATCCCTCTACCTATATCATATACACCTCCTTCTAGAGATTGCCATTGAGGAATGCCATTTTGACATCCATCTGTTAGATCTCATAGTCATAGTGTGCTGTAATGGCCAAAATAATTCTATTGGACTTAAGCTTGGCTACAGGTAAAAAGGTTTCGTCATAGTCAACTCCTTATCTTTGACGATATCCTTTAGCTACCAGTCTTGCTTTATAGGTCTCAACCTTTCCATCCACTCCAATCTTCTTCTTGAAGATCCATTTACAACCGATGTGTATAATACCATCAGGTGCATCCACAAGATTTTAAACCTTGTTATAGTACATGAAATCCATCTCAGTTCATGGTTTTTTGCCACTTCCCAGAATCTATATTCATAATAGCCTTCTCGTAGGTCTGAGGATCAACATCCTGAGAGTCATCTTCACTGATACATCCCACATATCTTTCAGGAGGGTGAGATACTCTACTAGACATATGTAAAGTTAGAATTTGTGTGTTAGGTACCTGAACAGACTCGGGCTCTGGAGTGGTGCTTGAGCTAGGTTCTCCAACCTCGCTCAATTCTATATCACTCCAACTGTTTCCATCAAGAATGTGTTCCTTCTCAAGGAACACAGCTCTCTTAGCAACAAAGACCTTTCGATCTTTGGGATGATAGAAATAATACCCCAAAGTCTCCTTAGGGTATCCTACGAATGTGCACCGTTTCGTTCGTGATTCCAACTTATCGAGATTGTTCCTTCTAACGTGGGTAGGACAGCCCCAAATATGAACCACCTTAAGATCAGGTTCTTTCCTTTCCATATCTCATATGGTGTAGATACTACCGACTTTGATGGAACTCTGTTCAGAAGGTAAGCTGCAGTCTCTAGGGCGTACCCCCAAAATGAGATGGGTAGGTCAGCGAAACTCGTCATGGACCGCACCATGTCTAACAGCGTACAATTCCTCCTTTCGGATATACCATTGAGCAGAGGTGTATAAGGAGTTGTCCATTGTGATAGAATCTCATTGTCCCTGAGGAAATGGGTGAACTCTATACTCAAGTACTCTCCTTCTCGATATGATTGAAGAGTCTTAATAGTCTTTTTAATTTAATTCTTTACCTCATTCTTATATTTTCTGAATTTCTTGAAGGCCTCAAATTTGTACTTCATTAAGTACACATGTCCATACGTAGAGAAATCATCAGTGAATGTAATGAAGTATAAGTAACCACCTATAGCCTGAGTCGACTTGGGACCACATACATCATTATGTATGAGTTCTGATAACTCAGTGGCTCTCTCTGTGGTTCCACTAAAAGAAGAGTTGGTCATCTTTCCACGAAGGCAAGGTTCGCAAGTTGCATATTTCTCATAGTCAAATGGATCTAAGTATCCATCTTTCAGCAACTTTTGAATCCTTCCCTCATGTATATGACCTAGCCGACAATGCCATAGGTATGCATTATTCACCTCATCTCTTTTCCTCTTAGATATATTTATATTCATGATATATAGAGAAGTGTCTAACACATATAAGTCATTTATAAGGGTCTCTCTAGTGATGATCTCATCATCTATAATTATTGAACAACTATTGTTCTCAAAAACTAATTTATATCCACTAATTGTCAAACAAGAAATGGAAATAATATTTTTGATAATAGAAGGGACAAAATAGCATGTATCTAATGTAATAATAGCTTAACTAGGCAGATGTAGGATGCCCCCCCAACAGTAACTATAGCAACTCTTGCTCCATTGCCTATTTTGAGATCCATCTCGCCTCTAGCCAATCTCAGGTCTTGTTAGAACTTGCAACGAATTATAGATTTGATAAGTACTCCCGGTATCCAATACCCATGTGTTATCATAAAAATCTGACAAATAAAGACTGATCATGAATATACCTAAAGCTTCTCCAAGCTTCTGTTTCGCCTTATCTGCAAGGTAGTCCTTACAAGTTCCTTTTCCAATTCCTGTCTTGGCCATAGCAGAAGCAATGTCCTTTGTCATTTGTCAGGCCTTTCTTGGTATCCTTTGTCTTACCCAGTCATTCTTTGCCCTTGCCCTTCTTAAGGGTATTACTAGTATTCCTTTTCCTATTAGTCTCACCAATATAGAAAACTGACTTCTCTTTCTTGATGATACTCTCAGCTTCCCTCAACATATTGAGGAGCTCAAGTAGAGTCACCTCAAACTTGTTCATATTAAAGTTAATAATGAACTATGAAAAGGAATCTGGTAATGACTGAAGTATAAGATCAACATACAGGTTATCCTTTAGGACTATCTTTATACTTCACAAAGCAATCGATCTCATCCTTGCTTATCATTTCCTCCAGTGTGGGCACAATCGTATTAAGGACATATACGATTTTCTCTTTCATTAGAATAATTCTCAAATTACGGAGCCTTTGGACTATTGAGGTGGTTGGTATTAAATATGCCACATAGGGGTTTTGCAAGCGACAAACAAGATATAGCGAAAATAAATAACATGCATATTTTACAGAAAATACTAATTAAGATATGGACTTCTATCTTAATATACTCCCCACTATTTTCCTAGTGAATCACGTGACACCCTCGACGCGTGAGACGAAAGTCTCCAGTTGACTCCTAGTGGGGATCGGGATCCAATTGGCATCTTAGTGTAATCTCGAGGGACTCGACCAACTACACTAAACCCAAAAGGTAGACAACTCTTGTCAATCATAACTCCTTGTGATTCCCGTCATGTTCGACCTCCGCATCGTCATGGTCTCGACTGCTCGATTAACCATGAAGTTCAGTTAAGTTATCACCATCGTTACAAGATGAGTCTGATTCGATGGATATGCTCTCAACTGCTCGACCAAGTCATACCATGTCCTCAGGTCACCAGTGACATATATATGGCCTAGGCAAGAACTCGATCACGTAGATAGGCGAGCCTCGAGTGACTCGACCAACTCAACCTATGTCGGGATTCAATTTTTTCCTATAACGATGGAAGGCCACGTGGGGCAATCTTATTGCCTCATGCTTACCGACTTAATATTATCATAAGACGGGTTTTTGTTTTCTATCGATCTCCTAATATGTCATGTCACACATAGACATATTTAATATATATCTACATCGCATGCATATATATGTATATATATTTATCTAGTAGGTGTATAACACATCACACATGCAAGCCACACCGGATGATCATGAGCCGTCATCTAATATGATTAAGCCCGAGCCAATGGGCCTAATCACTCACAATAGGATCTATATATGCATCGGCGTATCTCCATGCCCTGTGATTGTTGATCTCGTCATCATCGGTTCCGTCGGATCGTCGTATCACCATGCATCGTAATCTCCCGCCACGACATCGTGGGTCCCGTTGTCATCTCCATGCTCCCGACGCGCCTCTCCATGTAATTATAAATAATCACAAGCATGTAGGCCCGATAATAAATGAGAAAAACAAAGGCACGCAGGCCCTAATAATACTAATAATAATAATAATAATAATATAATCACAATTACACACATCACAATTCATGGCTCATGATCATCCATCCACATTATACATCACATCATATGTAGGATTACTAGATATATATAATAATTAATTAAACTATTTAATTTAGAATTTTTTTTGGAAATCAGGACATGCTAAGAATTTTCAGAAATGTCAAGGGCATTTTCATAATTCTGGATGAGAGGACAGTCCTCTGAATTTTTAGAATTATTGAGGGTATTATGGAAATTATGTACACGAGAATAGTCCTCAAAATTTCTCGAATTCATAGAGGCAGGATCATCCTTTTCTCCAAAGGATGCCTTGAACCCCTCTTTCCCCCTCTGCGCCACCACCGCTGCCCCTGCCCAGGCGACGACTGCCCTTGCCCGCTGGCAGCCACCCTACCAAGGGGCGGCAACCCCTACGGTTGGCGCCGCCGCCCCTGCTGGCCGCGAGCGGCAGCCCCTGGCGGGCGCCCTGTAGTCGACCCCCTTTGTGGGCATCGCGCTGCAAGCGGCTGTCGCCCCTACGGGCTGGCCGCAGTCGGTCGTGCCCACGGGCGGCTGCTGCCCCCCGCGGGCAGCGCTTCTGCCCGCAGGCGCCGCCCCTGCGGGCTGGCCGCAGCCGGTCGTGCCCACGAGCGGTTGCTGCCCCCGCGGGCGACGCTTCTGCCCGCAGGCGCTGCCCCTTGCGGGCGCCGCTGGCCTCTCTTTCGGGCAGGGGCCTTGGCCGCGGCTTGACCGTGGGTGGCCGACCTTGCATGGGGGCTGGTCATGGCTGGTCGCCCCTCCTCCTTACTGCCTTCACTGCGAAAACGTAGTAAGAACATGTCGAACGATTCTACGTGATACAATCTCATCACACACAGTTTAAAACCAATCTTTCACACAAAAACCTTGGCTCTGATACCACTGTTGGGAAAACTTATCGGGCGCATCACATGCGCAGTGGAAATCAAAACAAAAACCGATTTCCCATGCAGATCAAATCGTCGTGCAAAAGATTAGGGTTACGAGAAAAATGCAAAAACAAAAAAAAACCACAATGTGTGAGAGATTGATTTTACCTAGGGAGATCGTATATCCCTTTATTCCAGATCCGGATGGAGAAGATGAAGGAGGTCAAGTGTCCTCCTCTCTAGCGGTATCCACATGATGGATCTCTGCAGCAAAACTCCTCCAGTTTGATCTCGCAACTCTTGCGCAGAGGAAGGGAGGAGAATAGGAGGGGGAGGCCAAAGTTGCAGCCTATCAACCATGAGTCTCCCCTCCTATTTATAGAGAGCCACCAAAAACCCTAGGGCTCCTGCCTTTATGGGTATTGGATCTCTATTGAATTACCCACTAACCTTGTATTATTGGATCTTATCCAATAATCTCCTTAGGCCTCTAATTGGGCATTAATCAATGAGCCCATCAGCATAGGGTCTCATCTAATGAGAATAGGGGCTAATTGAATCTTCATCCAATCCTCTATTTGCTAAAGCATCCACCATATGTGTGTGACCCTCTAGGCCCGACACCGAGCTGGCCGTGAGTCTCTCCCATCAGAACTCCTTCTGATATAGTAAATTATTATTCCCATAATAATTCACTCGACTCATCGACGTACTAGGCTACTACGCCATAGTCCCCAGACGGTACAGGGGGATCGAATTAATCGGACTTGTCTATCCTCAGTTACCGTATATTTATAAACACTCATCCAACTAATATCGCAGAGATCGTATATTGGATATGATACTATCAGGTCACATACAGAATCCATCATAGTCTCGCTCTAATCGGATTCTCCCGGAGAACTCTTTCTCTCTTAATCCGAATGACCCTAGCCAGGAATTTATCTGAGCAAGTACATATGGGATATTCCTCTCGTGATATCGAGAGTGGATGATCCTCTATTGACACTCAATTGCCTTCGTAAGGTTGGCTACCAATCCCGATAACCAGTTGTACCAGATCTAAAACTTTCCAAACCTATAAGTATGACGTCAAAGAAAGGAGTACTCATACAAGGCATCCTTAGTGTCTCAAGTCTAAGGATCAGATACACAACTGGGACTATGGAATCGCTGTCTGACATTAGGTATAATTAACCATACAACATTCCATAAGCGGATCAATCAGTGAACTCATTCTCCAATGAGCACCTGTACTCTATCCTTAGTGTCTCCACATAAGTGGCTATGAGACCAGCCGCCTCCATCATATGGACTTGTATATAGTACACCGATATGTCCGGTTATCTCGATGTCACGCTCGAGTAACCTATAAATGAGATTATTTAGGATCTATGTTTAAAGGTAAATCAATCTCATTATCGTGATCTCATCATGATCCAATTCCCATTGCATAAAACCAAGGAAATGACAATATATATATATATATAGATATATAGATATATATATATATATATATATATATATATATATATATATATATATATATATATATATATATATATGTAACAGATAATATAATGTAATAATATACCAATATTAAGTATAAGCAAAAAAGATCATATAACGTGTCACACGTGCTATCACTCACGTGATTGGCTTGCATGACACTTGTAACCGACACTTTTGTGAAATGAAACATTCGTTATTGGTAATACTCTTGTATGAATATCTAGTTATTTGAATTCATTCTTATGTGTCAAGTTTATATAAACAAAATGTCTAGTAATTCATATAATTTTAATTAATTAATGGTTAACCATAGTATTCTTAATTAATTAAAATTATATATAAAGTTAAAATAAGGATCACATAAAGAATTAGTTATAATATTATAATTAATTATATTTAATATAATAATTATTATCTCATAGGATCTTTTATTATATTTATATAATTCATCAGGATAAAATATCAAATTATTTTCATAATTTACCCATAGGAATTATGAATTGGTATATAATTTGATAACTTTACTATAAAGATCATTTGAATAATTTGAATTAAAAATTTAGCCCATAGGTAATTTTTATATCATGAGATTCAAATTTTTAGTATATTTTACATTGGTAAAGCATGCAATTTACACTATTAAGCCTCAAATTTGGACATAAGCATTTTGAGTTTTATGCAGTTTTTTAAATTACTAATTTTTCTGATATTCGATGTGACATTCCGAACTTAAGGGTAAATACTATAAGGTACGGAAGGAGAGAATTCTCTTTTATCTATGGTAGATGGATATTGATTATGCTATTAGGAAAGATGAACCACTTGCAGTCACCAATACCAACACTCTAGCTGAGGTCACGCTATATGAGCGATAGAAGCGATCCAATCGGCTCAGCGTGATGTTTATTAAGATTAAAATAACTACTAGTATACGTGATTCTATTGTCCAGCATAATAACGTCTGAGACTTGCTAAAAGCTATTGATGAGCAATTCGTCACTTCATATAAGGAACTAGCAAACATAAAAGGTGTGCACGAGCATATAATACAAATGAGGGACATTGTGACTCAATTTAAGAAACTTGAGGTTGAAATGTTAGAATTTCTCTTAGTTCTCTACATTCTGAACCCGCTTCCACATCAATATAGGCCTTTTAAGATTTCATACAACACACATAAGGACAAATGGTCAATTAATGAATTAATGACCATGTGTGTTTAAGAAAAAGAGAGTATAATGATGGAGCTGGGTGAGAGTGCATTAGTAGTAACCACTCGCAATTGACAAAATTCAAGCTAATCAGAAAGCTAATCAGTAAGAAAAGGGTATAATACCACCTTAAGCTAATATCAAGAAAGAAGCAAAATATTTTTTCTATAAAAAGAAGGGACACAAAGAAGAAATGCATGAAATTCTAATAATGACTTAAAAAGAAAGGTAAATCAACATCGTTTGTTTGCTATGAATCTAATATGGTTAATATTAATATTAACACATGGTGGATTGATTTTAGATCAATAATTCATATTATAAACTCTTTATAGGGTATGCAAAACCTGAGAAAGCCAGTGGAAAAGCATCTTCTCAGGAAATAAAATGGGCTCACATGTGGAGGGAATTGGAACATACATTTTAACCTTGAGTAGTGGCTTTCTTTTAAAATTAGAAAGGACCTTTTATGTGCCAAGTTTCTCATGAAATTTGATTTCTATTTCCAAACTCGTACGATTTGGATATTCTTTTAATTTTTGAAACACATCATTTAATTTATTATATGAATCTGATTATGTTGGGAATGATATTTTATTTGATGGTCTTTATCGAATTCTTTTACAAAATGAAGACACTCATAGTTCAATGCATGTTTACGTTGGCACCAAAAGGTGTAATATTAACGAAGATTCATCTATCTTATGGCACTGGAGATTATGACATATCTCCAAAGAGAGAATTAAAAGATTAGTTAATGATGGGATACTTAGTACTCTTGATTTTTTTGATTTTAAAACTTGTGGGGATTGTATTAAGGGAAAACAAACCAACAAGTCCAAGAAAGGTGCTAATAAGAGTTTAGACATATTAGAAATCATTCATACTGATATATGTTGTCCAGATATAGACATACATGATAAAAAATACTTCATCTCTTTTATAGATGATTACTCACGAAATATGTATATCTATTTGCTTAAAAATAAAAATGAAGCATTAGATGCCTTCAAAGTCTTTAAGGCCGAAGTTGAGAACCAATGTGGTAAGCAAATTAAAATTATGAGATGTGGAGAATATTATGGTAGATATACTGAGAATGGACAAGCACCTAGTCCTTTTGCTAAGTTTCTTCAAGAACATGAGCTTGTTGCCTGATACACTATGCTTGGTTCTCTAGACTAGAATCGTGTTGTAGAAAGAAGAAATCAAACATTATTAGACATAGGGTGGAGTATGCTTAACAAATTCAATCTTCGTAAATTCTTGTAGACTGAAGCATTAAAGATGACTATGTATATATTAAATCGAATTCCAACCAAGGCTATCCAAAAAGACACCATTTGAATTATGGAAAAATTAAAAATCGAGTTTACGATATATGCGCATTTGGGGATGTCCGTTTGAGGCCAGGATATATAATTCACAAGAGAAGAAACTAGACCCGAGGATTGTTAGTGAGTATTTCATTGCATATGCCAAAAAGTCCAAAGGTTATAGGTTCTATTATCCATATCACACAACTAGGATTCTGTAATTAAGAAACGCTGAGTTTCTTAAGGTGACATGATCAGTGGGAGCGATCAAGAACATAGTTTCTACACATGATCATATAAAAACTCAATATTCTACATCGAATGATAGATTGGTTATAGTTTATAACACTCCTCAAGTTCAAACTAGTGCTAAACAACTAATCATATAGATTCCATAAGTTGCTGATAATATTCTAATAGATCAAACAACTCAGGAATTATAATAAGCTCCTGAACAACAAGTTGAACTACAAGTTTCCAAGGGAGACATTTATACAACCTTAAGAAGATCTATTAGAAATAAAAGATCAGCAATTCATAATGATTATGTTGTATATCTATAAGAATTTGACTATAATATTGGATTAAAAAATAGTCCTAAAACCTTTTCAGAGGCCATAAGTTGCAAAGAGTCTTATTTGTGATATGATGTCATGAAGGAAGAGATGAATTCTCTGAAGAGCAATGCAGTTTGAGATCTTATAGAATTGGCTAATGGGGTAAAGGTCATTGGTTGTAAATGAGTCTTCAAGACTAAGAAAGATTTATTAGGAAACATTGAGAGATACAAGGCAAGACTTGTTGCAAAAAGATTTACTCAAAGAGAGGGAATCGATTATATAGAGATATTTTCTCCTATTAGAAAGATTTTCTTCATCTCATTTTGGCATTAGTTGCTCATTTTGACCTTGAGTTATGGATATAAAAATAATATTTTCTTAACAGATATCTAGAGGAGGGGGTTTATATGAAACAACATGAAGGTTTCTCCTCCAATGTTGGTAAGCACTTATTTTGTAAGCTTAAAAATATGTATACGGTTTAAAATAAGCCTCTCGTCAATGGTATTTTAAATTCCATAAAGTGATTTCTTCATTCGGATTTGTTGAAAATCCTATCAATCAATGTATATACCAGAAGGTCAGTGGGAGTAAATTATATTTTCTTATTTTATACGTAAATGATATTTTGCTTGAAACCAATTATAAGGGTTTACTACATGAGGTGAAACAATTCATTTCTAAAAGTTTTGACATGAAAGATATGAGTGAAGCATCTTATGTCATTGGCATTAAGATCCATAGAGATAGATCTTGAAGCATTTTTGGTCTAACACAAGAATCCTATATCAATAAACTTTTAGAAAGATTTTGGATGAAAGATTATTTACCAAGTGTTGCTCTCATTATGGAAGATGATAGGTTTAATTTGAACCAATGTCTGAAGGACGACCTTGAGAGAGAATCAATGAAAAACATCCTATATGCTTCTATCGTAGGAAGCCTTATGTATGCTCAGGTCTGTACTAGACCTGATATAGCATTTGCTATGGGATGCTTGGGCGATATCAAAGTAATCCACATATGTACCATTGGAGAGCTGTAAAGAAGATGATAATCTTAAAAGAACCAAAGATTACATGCTTATGTATAGGCATACAGATAATCTGGATGTGATTGACTACTCAAATTTAAACTTTATCGACTATGTTGATTCTCGAAAATCAATGTTATGATACATTTTTATAATGGTTGGTGGAGCTATTTCTTAGAGAAGTGACAAGTAGACATTGATTGCCATTTCTACTATAGAAGCTTGAGTTTGTCTCATATTTTGAGGCTACTTCACGTGCTGTATAGCTTAAGAGTTTCAAATTTTGGGCTTAGAATCATGGATTATATTTCTATGCCATTAAAAATTTTATTGTGATAATTTAGTTGCTGTCTTTATAGCTAAGAATAATAAAAGTGAAAGTCGAAGTGAACATATCAATATTAAGTATTTATCCATAGGAGAATGTGTAAAATAAAAGAAAGTGGTCATTGAGTATATTAGTACTGAATTAATGATTGTTGATCCTTTGAATAAAGACATACCACCTTTAAAATTCAAGGATCATATAGAAAAAATGAGACTCTGTTCCACTTTGTAATTATATTAAAACTATTATATATTGTGATGTTTTCTCATATTCATATGCATATTAATTTGAGAAAAATATTTGTATGGACCAAGAATAAACATAATATTTATTCATTATGTAATATTAACACATTACGTTTAATTCTTAAGAACTAAATATATTGTGATATATGAAAGATAATACTCTTTTAAAGAGGACCTATCTTTATGATTCGTGTATCTATTTCCAATAAGGTTGTTTGATAATAAGTCTTATTAAACGTATGAACCAAGTGAGAGAATGTCATCATTTTTTCTTAAAATTTTCATTTATTATCATTAATATTTTATTTATTATGATTTAAATGTTTTAATTTTTCATTCATTATGCATGTAATGATTATTGTTAATTTTTTTCATTCATAATAATTAAAATTCTTAATTATGATCGAAATATTTTGATTTTAAATTAATTCTTGAATGTTATAAAATTGATGGTAATAAATATACTTGATGGGAGTATATATATATATATGTGTGTGTGTTTTACTCCTTGGGCTCAATCTAAAGTTTGAAGAATTTTCTATATATCTAAAGTTAAAATTCTAAGCAAAAAATTATCAAGATACTAAGAGAAATCGTTGTTAAAATTTTCGATGACAATAATTGGAGATACGTAATTTAAGTTTCCGTAATAGTTTGATTTCAAATTTTTATTAAAAAAAGAATAACAGGAAGCTAAAGATTGTTGAGATAGAATCAAAGAACGTCATTGGGGAGAGAAGACACGACCGATAGCATCTATATATATTGTGAATCCTAAGACAGAACTGCTTCCCAATTCTGTTAATTTGCAAAACATTAACAGAATCAACACCAAGAGAGGGGTTACCGTGTGCAAGAATAACCACCGGACTCTGTCACGAAGTAAAAGACGGATGAACATAATCCAGATAGGTTGAAAGATCACCATCTGCTGAAGCTTCCAGGGTAGCAACAGAACAGGGCGGGCGGACGGATGGCGGCTCCTCCAAGAGGGGGAACTTACTGTTCGATGGGCCTTACTTGGAAGGTCAGTACACCAATGGCGATGAACTCCGCCACTGTTGGGAGCGTCCTACCATGGGAACCCTCATGGCAGGGGTGAGCGAGGGGCGGAAGGCCGTGGAGATGAGCCAGAGCGCGGGTTTCGAGAGCTCGGGTGGAGCGATCGCCATGAAAGCCACTGGAAATCTGATCACCATGAGACAGAGGGGAAGGGATTTCACTTGTTGGAATCCTCCGCTCTTGGGTAGGAGAAGAGCAAACACGAACGAGACTTCTGGGCGCTTTGGAGGGAACGAGACGTGTGCCATTTATAGACGAAGGGCTGCGAGTTGATGATTGTGTTGAGCAGGGACGATCATATTTTTGATACGGTTTCGACAGTTCCACTGCACGACAAAAGCGGAAGATGAAGATGATGTTGATGGGGGGTGCTCACCTGTCGCGGCTATGGCAGGGAACACACCTTCCCTAAACGACTGCTGGGTCCCACACGCTGCGCTGGCGTCATGGAGGCCCCCACCGAAACTCGGGTATCTCTCTAGCAGGAGGTGAATGTATTGTATGTGCAATAAAAGGTCAACGATTAACTTAATGCCTAACTAAATAGGAAAGAAAGATTTATTAGCTCTCCAGCAATCGGATTAGTGTCATGCATATCCTAATTAAAGCACCAACTGTCCACGTAACACAGCTAATATTATGCTTAAAGCCAGCAAACCTTTTTTTTACTTTGAAATTTGAGACAGTTGGCGTCGCTTCTGGAATTTCGTTTTTCTATCCTTTTTTCCAGTATAGCATTTCTCATATGTTATAAACTTATGGCAGCCTCTGTCGTTAAGTATGGTAATGGTTAATGAACGCAGTCAATCTTTTGATTGGATATGCGTAAGATAAAGAGAGCACAAAGGGAGTGGGTGTCATCATAAATATACTTTCGAGAATTATGTAGGAGACATACACACTATACTGTTTTTTCTTTCAAGATGGTTTACGTCACTTAGTGAAAGTTGGTGTAAGATCATAGTGGATTCTAGCCATATGGATCACGAAAATTGAGGTTTTTTCTTTTGCTTATTTTTTATCAGCTCATTCCAGATTCTTATATCAATTGTACAACATCAAAAAAAATTTATTTTTGAAATATAATTTCGAGAATTATGTAGGAGACATACACACTATACTATTTTTTTTTTCAAGATTGTTTACGTCACTTAGTGAATGTTGGTGTTGTAAGATTACGTGATTCTTTATTAATTGAATAAGATATATTATGGATTAATTAGATTCTGATTAAATATATTAGTTAATATTAAATAAAATTTATATTATATTGAGATATCTTAGGGGATATCCTTAATGGAAGGAACTCTCCTAATAACTTACTCTAGACCCTCTGCTCTCGCCTATAAAAGGACATGACCTCCTCTAAACCAAAAGGAAACAGTCGTGGTGTGTACATAAGCCGCAATACGTTGTATAAGAGAAAGAGATTACGGTTATTCTCTTGATCTCTCAAAATCATCAATTACAGTGGTCCTGTGAAAGGATAGGAAGAGAGGAGAAGGGGTCTAGATCCATTCTAGTTCTCCTTGCAGATCGATATCTCGGTATTATTCAGATCCGAAAAGTGGTGCTCTTGAGGATCTAATTGGATCTTAATCAGATGGCATCTAAAGGTATGCATCGTAAACAGATATAGTATTATTTGATTTCAATCCTGGCATAATAGTTTTTCGCATAATAGTTTGCATAATTATAGTTTTTATGCTAATAATTGATATCAGAGCCTAGGTTTTGATATAAAAAATATTAGATCTATTATTTTTATTTACGATGCATTGATCTAAATATCTTATTGATATGTTTTCATATATGTTAATTTTAATCATTTGTTTGCGAACGATGTTGATGGTTGTTGTGTGGAAAAGAGGCAGCAATCTACGTTTTGGTCGAATCTGTTTGCGGCAGCATTGCACTGAGTAACGTGTGCACACAGATCAGCAGCGTCGGCCACACTGCCGACGACCAACCGTGCGCTGGGTCGATCGCGTGTAGGCGGCAGCCGCATAAAGCAGCGGCCATGAATGGCTGACCGAAGCCGCATCAAGTGGCGGTCGCGTGTAGATAAGGTCGCGCAAGCGGTGGCCTTGTGCGCCAGCGACAGTATTCGCACGCCAATGGCCGCGTCCCAGTGATCGGTGGCACGCAGAATGTCATGCAGGCTATAGTTGCGCGTTGGCGATCGCGTAGGCTGCAGCCGTGCGCTGGCGACCGCACAAGCGACGGTGGCGATAATAGGGAAGGAATTAGGGTTAGGGTTTTTCTTAAAAAAAAATTACAGTTTTATCATTAAGTTAAAATTACAATTTTACCATTCGACTGAAATTATAGTTTTGTCTTTTAGCAAAAATCACAGTTATACCATTCAGCTAAAATTACAGTTTTACCTTCAACAGAAATCACGGTTTTACCATTTAACCGAAATTACAGTTTTATCTTTTGGTTGAATAGGATTATTTATAGTTTTACCCTTTCTATGTTTTATTAATCCTATAACATTTCTATCCTTTATAAATTTTGTAATTCTTTTTATATCCTTTTAGAATTACAGTTCTGCTATTATAAAATTAAGAAATTATGATTTATTTTTTCAATTATGAAATTGATCAATATATAATCTAATAAAAGTTAATCATGATTATATTTTGATTATTCATTGATTACATTTTATTTTGATCAATTTATTTAATTGGACTTATGGGCTTCTCCAATTAAATAAAATTAATTAGTTTAATTAAAAAATTATAAATTATTGTTTCATTATAGTTTTCTCATATGAATTATTAATTACATATGTTAAATCCAATTATTGTTTCTTGAATATTTATTCAGTTATTTACATGCAAATGTTAGTCATTGTGAAATGATATTTATTTTTTACATAAATGAATGATTTATGTATTATCATGATTATAGTTATTATATGAGTTTTTTTCCTGCTGATTAAGTGTCAATAATTATTATGGTTATTATTCTATTATTGAACTATTTCAGCATAAATTAGATCAAATGAACTTGATGAATATTATTTGTAATTCATCTCCTTAAGTTATGCCTGAGCGGTAGCTGCCAAAGTAGCTTGGGATGGTAGGCTTATAGGATATGAAGTACAATTTAAGTCTTGTCATTCATAGGATAATTTAATTTATCTTTTATATTATTGCATTGGTCTTGTAGTCACCAAAGTAGCCTAGATCAATGATTTATAAAATTACATTAAGGAACAAGTCTTCAATGACATTAAGAAAATAATATTCTGAAATTACATGCATAATTAGGAGGTATAGATAATCCCAAAGGATAATCTATTTCAAATAATTATGTGATGGGGTAGGATGATACTATTTTGGATATCCTTACAATTTAGAATTATATACCCAAAGGTAGCAAAACTATTCCACAAGGATGATATCAGTCCTCCATAAATGATCTTGAGTGAATACTAGATATGTCAATATTTTTATCCAAAAGTTAAATATTGATGATATCAATAGTTCATCAAATTTTGGTAAACTTAAAGCATTAATGTTATTTTATATTCTACAGTGGTATTTCCGTCCATACATTCTCATGCTTCTAGTGTCCTTGTACTCTTTGGATCAAATTATTCAGAATGGTTAGAGCATGTGCAATTTACACTGGGCATATTAGATCTTGATTTGGCATTGCTTATTGAAAAACCCACAGAATTAACTGATAAAAGTACTGTCGAACAAGTCAATAAAATGAAGGTTTGAGAAAGATCTGATAGGCTCAGTTTAATGTTTATAAGGATGACAATTACAAATAATATAAAGACTTCATTACCAGTTGCAACTAGCGCATATGAATATTTAGAGGTTATTGAAGACAAATTTAAATATGCTGACAAGTCATTGGCTGACACATTAATGAAAGAACTGACTACAGCTCAGTATGATGGTACTCGACGAATTCAACATCACATCCTCAATATGACTAACAAAGCTGCAAAACTTAAGGCGTTGGGAATGAATGTTGATGAATCTTTCCATATGCAATTCATTCTTAATTCTCTTTCTTCTCAGTTTGGCCCATTCAAGATTCACTACAATATAAATAAAGATAAGTGGGACTTGAATGAATTAACTAGTATGTGTTTAGGAAGAATTAAGATTAAGACAGGAAAGTTCATATAAAATGTACTGATAATTACTCATGGAGTTAGTAACAAAAAAGGAAAATCGAAGCATCATCAATCAAAGAAATTTGCTGGGTTTAGAAGTGTTAGACAGACTATTGAAAAGAAAGCTATCATAGTAAAATGATTCTTTTGTGGCAAGAAAAGGACATGTAAAGAAGGACTGCATTAAACGTAGGACTTGGTTCGAAAAGAAAGGTATAAACTCAACCTTTATATGTTTTGAATCAAACATTGCAGAAGTTCCTTCTAATACATGGTGGATTGATTCTGGTACTTCAACTCATGTTACTAATAATATGTAGGGATTCCTTTCAATCTGGAAACCAAAAGAACATGAAAGATTCATAATTATGGGAAATCGTCTCAAAGCAAAAGTGGTATCAGTAGGGACTTATCGCTTACGCCTAGAGATGGGTCATCTGATGGATCTCAAAGACACATATTTTGTTCCTATAATTTTTAGAAATTTAATTTCTCTGTCTAGAATTGATGAGTTATGATACCGTGTTTCTTTTGCTAATGGTAAACTCAGCATATTTTATGATTCAATAAAAATTGGTTCTAAAATTCTGTATGATGGTTTGTATAGAATTAATTTGAATCTTGAGTTTATAAATACATTATTGACCCTGCAATCAAGTATTGGAATGAAACACAATTCCAATAATGAAAGATCTCTATATTGTGGCATAGACGTTTGAGGCATATCTCAAAGGAAAGAATTGAAAGATTAGTGAAGGATAATATTTGAGAAAATTTAGACTTCACTGATTTTGATGTTTGCATAGATTGCATTAAAAGAAAGCAAACTAAGCATACAAAGCAAAATGCCACAAGAAGTAAAGAACTTCTTGAAATTATTCATACTGATATCTACGGACCACTCCATATTTCCTATTTTAGTAGAGAAAGGTATTTCATCACATTTATAGATGACTTATCCAGATATGACTATGCTTATCTAATACATGAAAAGTCATAGGTCGTTGACATTCTTGAAGTGTACATAAATGAGGTCGAGAGACAATTAGATAGAAAAGTTAAAATTGTCAGATCTGACAGGGGTGGTGAATTTTATGGCAGATATGATGAATCCTGTCAGAATATTGATCTTTTTGTTAGATTTCTAGAACAGCGGGGCATTTGTGCTCAGTATGCATTACCAGGTGTGCCACAGTAGAACGGTGTTGCTGAAAGGTGAAATCGTACTCTTATAGATATGGTTAGGAGCATGATGAGTTATTCCTCTATACTTGAGTCAATATGGAGTGATGCTCTTAGGACAGCTATGTATATCCTGAACAGGGTTCCTAGTAAGTCAGTTCCATCAACTCCATTTGAGTTATAGACTGGTAGGAAACCTAGTTTGAGATATTTACATATTTGGGGGTGTCCTGCAGAGATAAGAGTATTCAATCCACATGAAAAGAAATTGGATCCAAGAATAATTTCTGGATATTTTATTGGTTACCCAGAAAGATCCAAGGGATACAGATTTTATTGCCCTAATCATAATATGAGGATAGTAGAATCTGGTAATGCAAAATTCATAGAAAATGACAAAATCAGTGGGAGTCAAAAGTCTCGAAGGATTAATTTTGATATTGAGGAGATTTAGGTTTCTTCTCCTGTATTATCCCATATTCAAGAAATTGTTGTTCCTCAAATCAATGAGAGAATTGATGAGGGTGAACAACAAAATAACATTAATGAATTCTCACATGATTTTGATGTCGCTGCTGATAGTCTTGTAGAATAATCACAATTGGCAAATTTGAGAAGATCGCAAAGAAAAAGGAAACACGCCATTTTTTTATGAATATATGGTATATATGCAAGAATCAGATTTTGATATAGGAATGAAAAGAGACCCCTTATCATTTTTACAAGTCATAGAAAGTAATGATTCTGAAAAATGGTATGATGCAATGAAAGAGGAGTTAAAATCAATGGACCAGAATGATGTTTGGAAACTCGTTGAATTGCCCAATAATTGTAAAAGAGTCAGTTGTAAATGAGTCTTTAAGACTAAATGTGACTCGATGGGCAATATCGAACGATATAAAACCAGACTTATGGCCAAAGGTTTTTCTCAGAAAGAAGGCATTGACTACCATGAGACCTTTTCTCCAATTTCTCGAAAGGACTCATTAAGGATCATCATGACATTAGTAGCTCATTATGATCTTGAGTTACATCAGATGGATTTGAAAACAACATTTCTGAATGAAGATCTATATGAGAAAATCTATATGGAACAATCTGAAGGATTCATAGAAAAGGGAAAGGAAAGTTGGGCTTGCAAACTTAAGAAATCAATTTATGGCCTTAAACAAGCTTCCAGACAATGGTATATAAAATTTCATGATACGATTACTTCCTTTGGATTTATTATAGGAAAACACTGTTGATCAGTATATATATCTAAAGGTTAGTGGGAGTAAGTTTATTATATTGGTCTTATATGTGGATGATATATTGCTTGCCAGTAGTGATTTTGGTTTGTTGCACGAAACCATGATATTTCTTAACAAGAACTTTAAGATGAGACATCTTATGTTATTGGCATTGAGATATTCAGGGACATATCTCAAGGTTTGTTAGGACTATATCAAAAAAGTTATATTAATCGTATCTTGGAGAGGTTTAATATGCATCTTTGTAAAGCCAATGATACACCTATTACTAGAGGTGAAAAATTAAGCCAAAATCAGTGCCCGAAAAATGACTTAGAAAGGGATCAAATGAAGAATATTCCTTATGGCTGCGTAATTGGAAGTCTATTATATGCTCAAACATGTATAAGGCCAGATATCAGTTTTGCAATGGCAATGCTGGGTAGATACCAAAGTAACCCAGGAATGAAATATTGAAAAGCTGCAAAGAAAGTCATGAGATATCTACAAGGGACAAAAGATTATATGCTCACATATAGGAAATCAGATCAGCTTAAAGTAACGGGATATTCAAATGCTAATTTTGTAAATTATCTCGATAGCAGGAAATCCACTTCAGGATTTGTGTTCATGCTGGCTGGTTGGGCAATTTCTTAGAAAAGTGTAAAACAATCACTTATTGCATCATCTACGATGAAAGCTGAATTTGTGGCATGCTTTGAGGCCACAAATCAAGCTTTATGGCTGTAGAATTTGATCTCAGGACTTGGTGTGGTCAACTCAATTGCCAAGCCGCTGAAGATATTTTGTGATAATTCTGTAACAGTTTTCTTCTCTAAGAATGACAAGTACTCTAGTAGTTCCAAGCATATTGAGATAAAGTACTTAGTGGTTACAGAAAGAGTCCAGAAACAACAAGTGTCAATTAAAAATTTGAGCACTACTATGATGATTGCTGATCCATTTACTAAAGCTTTATAGTATAAAATATTTAAAGAACATGTTCTTAGAATGGGGCTTGTGAGCAAGCCATAAAGGATATGGTGATGCATGCTTAAGTGGATGCTATTATTGACATTTCTTTTGCATAATTAAAGTTATTTGTTTATGCTATCCTGTTTGTGTTTATGATTATGCATATTATGGTTGAATGCAAGAAACAAAATTATATTGACAAGATAAATTATAGGGGTCATTATAGACTATATAAGGAAAGACTAACAGTATTATAGTACATAGAAGAAAGTGTGACATTGATGACATACAACCGCTATGACTCACATTGATAGTTGGATTGAATATAGTATTATTGTACTTATTAGACTTATTGGCTTATTTTTAAAATCATGGCCATGTATAAAATGCTTTTCAAAATTTTCAGAATCCAATTATATAAAATTGTTTTCAAATAAATTTTGTTTTGTTTATTTAGATTTTGGATATCTTTTATATCTTATCAATTAATGGGCCAAGTGAGAGAATGTAAGATTATGTGATCCTTTATTAATTGAATAAGATATATTATGGATTAATTGGATTCTGATAAAAGATATTAGCTAATATTAAATAAAGTTCATATTATATTGGGATATTTTAGGGGATGCCCTTGATCGAAGGAACTCTCATAATAACTTACCCTAGACCATCTGCTCTCGCCTATAAAAGGAGAGGACCTCCTCTAAACCAAAAGGGAATAGTCGTGGTGTGTGTGTAAGCCGTAATACGCTGTATAAGAGAAAGAGATTATGGTCATTCTCTTGATCTCCCAAAACCATCAATTACAGTGGTCCTGTGAAAGGATAGGAAGAGAGGAGAAGGGGTCTAGATCTATTATAGTTCTCTTTGCAGATCGATATCTCGGCATTATTCAGATTCAGAAAGCGGTGCTTTTGAAGATCTAATTGGATCTTAATCAGATGACATCTAAAGGTACGCATCATAAACATATCTAGTATTATTTGATTTCAATCCTGGCATAATAGTTTTTCATATAATAGTTTGCATAATTATAGTTTTTATGCTAACAGGTGTAAGATCATAGTGGATTCTAGCCATATGGATCTGGAAAATGGAAGTTTTTTCTTTTGCTTATTTTTTTTATTAGCTCATTCCAGATTCTTATATTAATTGTACAACACCAAAGAATTTCTATTTTTGAATTCAAGAAACTTCAGTGCAAAACCTCAAATCCTTGGTTCACATAATATCTAGCTCCATTGTGCATCTGCATGATCCTCCGCACATGACTAGCAGCATGCTTGCGTTCAATAAAAAAAATGTTAACAAATTATTAAAAATATGCTTACGTTGAAATAAAAAGTTAAAACAAATTATTGAAAATATGCTTCTGATGCTTCCCTCGTTTGAATGATTGTTAGATTAGGGTTAATTTATAAGATTATGTGACCATTTACAATTGAATAGGATATATTATGAGATTAATTGGATTATGATAAGAGATATTAGTCAATTTTAAATTAAAGTCCATATCATATTAGAAAATTTTAGGGGATGCCCTTAATGAAATGAACTCTCTTAATAACTTACCCTAGACCTTCTACTCTCGCCTATAAATAGACAAGACATCCTCAATCTCCCCAAACCATCAATCACAGTGGTCTTGTGAAGGGATAGGAAGAGAGGAGAAGAGTTATACATATGTTCTAGTTCTCTTTGCAGATCGACATTACGGTGATATTTAGATCTGAAAGACGATGCTCTTGCAGATCTAAAAGGATCTTATTCAGATGGTATCTAAAGTTATGCATCGTAAATAGATCTAATACTATTTGATTTCGATCTTGGCATAAAAGTTTTTCGCATAATAGTTTGCATAATTATAGTTTTTATGCTTACAATTGATATCAGAGCCTAAGTTTTTGAGATCAAATATATTAGATCAATTATTTTTGTTTATGATGCTTTTAATGATCTAAATATCTTTTCTATCTGTATTCCTATCTATTTTATTATATGTTTGCTTACGAACGATGTGAAGTTTTTGATATATGATCTTGGATGATCGCTGTGCAGACGTAGCAATCTCGCTGCATACTGTCGGATCTGCATGTAGCAGCACTGCACTGAGCAGCGTGTGCATACAGAGCAGCAGTGGTGGCCACGCTATCGATGGTCCAGGCCGTGAGCTGGGCCAATCGCGCGGGCAGCTGCATCTAGCGGCAGACGCTCGTGGGTCTGCCACAAGCGACTGGCCGCAATCGCTTGCAGTAGAGGCCACGTTAACCGACCACGACATGCAGTAGTGGTCGTGCGCAAGCGGAGGCCGCGAGCGGGGTCTGTCACAGCGGAGTGTCACGGACTTAGTTGAATTTGCCTAAGCCGTGCGGCACCCTTGCGGCCCTCCTGAAGACTTAGCTGAAATTGCCTAAGTCATGAAGCAACCTTGCCCACCGTTCTGGACTTAGCTGGGATTGCCTAAGTCATGAAACACCCAAAGCGTTATCTGTCCTCTGATGTAGTTCTTGTTGTGCCCATGGCTTCAAGCCATCGAGGAAGCTGAATAGCTTATCTTTCTCAGACATGTCTCGTATATCCAGCATCAGTGCTGAAAATTGTTTCACATAGTCTCGGATTGTTATACTATGACGGAGTTGTCTCAGTTTCCTTCTTGCGATAAACTCTGTGTTCTCGGGCAAGAACTGAGTTCTCAACTCTCACTTCAAGTCTCCCCATGTATCCACTCGACATCGGCCTTGTGGATCTCTTCCCAACGGGTTCACCACCAAAGTTTTACATCCCCATACAGATACATTGTTGCTATCGCAACTTTGGTTTCTTCATAATCGAGCCTTGTAGCACGAAAATACTGTTCCATGTCGAACAAGAAATTTTCAAGCTCTTTGGCATCCCTAGCACCTCCGTAGCACTATGGCTCCGGTGCTCTGAAGTGTTGTGGTGGCGTAGTGCGGGTGTTGTTCCCTCCCGCATCAAGAGTCCTTGTTAACACCATCACCTTAGCCGTGAGTTCCACCACAACTTCATGTAGATGTCGTACGGAATCTTTGGTGTCCTCTGTCAGTTGATCAATCAGGGATTCAACTTTTTCGATCCGAGCTTCAGCTTCTTCTTGCGAGCTCTCTACCCCAAATAGCCTTCCTTGGCCTTGGCAGAGTTCCTCCACGCTCGTTTCAAGAACATCAAGGCGGGTTTCCACCATTGTAAGTCTCTCTCTGTAGCCCTTTTTCCCGGTTGGCGCTCCAGATGGCGCCTCCTCCCATCGTAGATAATACCCAACTTCACGCTCGTCTTGTTCACTACCGTGCTCCTCATAAGCGACTGCAACAATTTGTGAGCGAGTTTACACTTGCAGCCCACCTGCAACTGCTTGGAGCAAGGGTCCCGCTTGCCCCATCTTGCTCGATTCACCACGATGTCTCACCATGGCGAAATTATGAATCTTCTTCGTTGTTCGTACGAATTGCTTGCCTGCTTTGATACCACACTGTCACAGATTTAGCTGAATTTGCCTAAGCCGTGCGGCACCCTTGCGACCCTCCCGAAGACTTAGCTGAAATTACGTAAGTCGTGAAGCAACCTTGCCCACCGTTCTGGACCTAGCTGGGATTGCTTAAGTCATGAAACGCCCAAAGCGTTATCTGTCCGCACGGGGTCAGCCCTCTTACAACATCTTAAGGTCCCGTAGGACCTACAAAGAAGAAGTTGATTAGCTTAAAAGCGAGCGACGGACACGTCCCGGCGTCTCGCAAAGCGAAAAGCTATACAAGCAATTTGTCAAACACCTTAAGTGCAACTGAGAAAAGAGAGAAAGAGAGCGAAATAGGACTTTGGAGGGTTGTAGGAACGGTTGCAAGTCCGCAAACGATGGTTCCCAAGGTATCGGACATAAGACAAGTTCAATTGCTGATGAACGCCTACGCCCGACGTATACTCGGAGCCCCATCCAGCCTGGTGCCACCCGGGGGGTTCCAAGGTGCTGAAATGACTGACATTTCACACCGCTCAGAAAGGTTACCGTGGCACACGAAAAAGAACAAAAAATAGGTCTGTTTTGGCTCTGTGCAGCGAACGATCGTTCTGCAGCCTTCTACACTACTTTCGCTCATATTTCTTAGGTAAAAACGCATAAACTCAAGGCAAAACAAATTGCCAAACATATGTACAAACAAGAAAAAGCAACGAACGGTTCACGGGGTGAAGATGTTGCGGTTGAGCGACGTCCGTTCGTGATAGGAGGCCGCACAATCGATGGCCTCGCGCGCTAGCGGCAACTGCCGCATGCTAGGCACGCGCAAAACCCATGTACAGGTGCGCGGCCATGCTGGCCGTAACCGTGTGTAGGCCGCAGCCAAACACTAGCGGCCACGACGGCGATAGGGGAAGGAATTAGGGTGAGGGTTTTCTTTCCTCTAGAAGGAATTATGATTTTGCCCTTTATTTAAAATTATGGTTTTACCCTTCTATCGAATTAGGGGTTCCCTTTCTGACAAAATTATATTTTTGTCCTCCGACTAAAATTACGATTTTGTCATTTAGTCATTACAGTTTTGTCCTTCTTAGAATAAGATTATTTATGGTTTTGCCCTTCTATGTTTTATTAATCTTATAACATTTCTACCCTTCATAAATTCTATAATTCCTTTTATGTCCTATCATAGAATTATAGTTTTGCCATTATGAAATTGAGAAATTTTAGTTTATTTTCTCAATTATGAAATTGATCAATAATTCAATAAAATTTAATCATGATTATATTTTTATTATTCATTTATCAAATTTAGTTTTGATTAAATTTAAAAATAATTAAATCTTGATTAATTTTATTATTTTGATCAATTTATTTAATTGGGCTTATGAGCTTCCTAATTAAATAAAATTAATTAGTTTAATTAAAAAATTATAAATTATAGTTTCTTTTATAATTTTCTCATATGAGTTATTGATTGCATGTGATAAATAAGATCTAATTATTATTCTTGGATATTTATTCAGTTATTCACATTCATTTGTTAGGAATTGTGAAATAATATTTTTTTTTTTACATGAAGGCATGATTTATGTATTATCATGATTATAATTATCATATGAGTTTTTTTTCATTGATTAATATTTAATAATTATTATGATTGTTATTATATTACTAAACTATTTCAGTATAAATTAGATTAAATAACTTGATGAATATTATTTGTATTTCATCTCTTTAAGTTATGCCTGACCAGTAGCTGCTAAAATTGCCTGGGATGGTAAGCTTATAGGATATGAAATACAATTAAGCTCTTGTCATTTATAGAATAATTTAATTTATATTTTATATTACTACATTGGGGGTGTTACCAAAGTAGCCTAGATCAATGATTTATAAAATTACATTAAAGAATAAGTCCTAAATGATATTAAGGAAATAATATTTAAAATTATATGCATAATTAGAAGATTTAGATAATCTCAAAAGATAATCTATTTCAAATAATTATGTGATGGGGTAGGATGATACTATTTTAGATATCCTTGTAGTTTAGAATTGTATACCCAAAGGTAGCAAAACTATTCCACAAGGATGGTATCAGTCCTCCATAAATGATCTTGAGTGAACACTAGATATGTCAATATTTTACCCAAAGGTTAAATATTGTTGATATCAATAGTTCATCATATGACAAATAAAGCTACAAAACTTAAGGCATTAGGAATGAATGTGGATGAATATTTCCTCATGAAATTCATTCTTAATTCTCTTCCTTTTTAGTTTGGCCCATTCAAGATTCACTACAATATAAATAAGGATAAGTAGGACTTGAATGAGTTAACTAGTATGTGTGTTCAGGAAGAATTAAGATTAAGGTAGGAAAGTTCATATAATGTTATAACTATTACTTAAGGAACTGGTAACAAGAAAAAAAAATTGAAGCATCATCCATCAAAGAAATTTATCGGGTTTGGAAATGTTAGACAGACTATTGAAAAGAAAGCTATTACAGTAAAGTGCTTCTTTTATGGCAAGAAAGGATATGTAACGAAGTACTGCATTAAACATAGGACTTGGTTCGAAAAGAAAGGTATAAATTTGACCTTTGTATGTTTTGAATCAAATATTGCAGAAGTTCCTTCTAATACATGGTGTATTGATTCTAGTGCTTCAACTTATATTACTAATAATATATATGGATTACTTTCAATCCAAAAATCAAAATAACATGAAAGATTCATAATTATGGGAAATCATCTCAAAGCAAAAGTGGTATCAGTAGAGACTTATCGCTTAAACCTGAAGATGGGTCATCTGATGGATCTTGAAGACACATATTTTATTCCTACCATTTCTAGAAATTTAGTTTCTCTATCTAAAATTGATGAGTTAGGATATTATCTTTCTTTAGGTAATGGTAAACTCAGTATATTTAATGATTCAATAAAAGTTGGTTATGTAATTCTGTGTGATGGTTTGTATAGAATTAATTTGAATCTTGAGTTTACAAAGACATTATTAACCCTGCAATCAAGTGTTGGAATGAAATATAATTCCAATAACAAAAGATACTCTATATTGTGACATAAATGTTTAGGGCATATCTCCAAGGAAAGAATTGAAAGATTAGTGAAGGATAATATTTTAGAAGATTTAGACTTCACTGGTTTTTGTTGGGAAACCACAGCGGGTGCATCACATGCGCAGTGAAAATCAAAACAAAAACTAGTTTCCCACGCAGATCAAATCGTCGTGTAAAATATTGGGGTCGCGAGAAAAACCGCGATGTGTGAGAGATTGATTTTACCTAGGGAGATCATATATCCTTGTATTTCAGATTCGGATGGAGAAGATGAAGGAGGTCAAGCGTCCTCCTCTCTAGCGGTATCCACACGATGGATCTCTGCGGTGAAACTTCTCCAATCTGATCTTGCAACTCTTGCTCAGAGGAAAGGAGGAGAATAGGAGGTGGTGGATAAAGCTGTAGCCTATCAACCATAAGTCTCCCCTCCTATTTATAAAGAGCCACCAAAACCCTAGGGCTCCTTCCTTAGTGGGTATTGGATCTCCATCCAATAACCCACTAATCTTGTATTATTGGATCTCTATCCAATAATCTCCTTAGGCCTATAATTGGGCCTTAATCAAGGAGTCCATCAACATAGGGTCTCATCTAATGAGAATAGGGGCTAATTGGATCTTCATCCAATCCTCTATTCGCTGAAGCATCCACCATATGTCTGTGACCCTCTAGGCCCGATACCGAGCTGGTCGTGATTTACTCCCATTAGAACTCCTTCTGATATAGTAAATTATTATGCCCATAATAATTCACTCGACTCATCGACCATGGACGTACTAGGCCGCCCCTCCCTCGTAGGCAGCGTAGAACAGTTCTACGCGATTCAATCTCATCACACGTAGTTTAAAACTAATTTTTTGCACGAAAACCTTGGCTCTGATATCACTGTTGGGAAACCTCAGCGGGTGCATCACATGCGCAGCAGAAATCAAAACAAAAAT
This sequence comes from Ensete ventricosum, assembly GCA_029747655.1. Taxonomy (NCBI): domain Eukaryota; kingdom Viridiplantae; phylum Streptophyta; class Magnoliopsida; order Zingiberales; family Musaceae; genus Ensete; species Ensete ventricosum. The sequence goes on along the minus strand of JAQQAF010000003.1, from coordinate 25,923,725 downwards.
CGGTTTCCCACGTAGATCAAATAGTCATGCAAAAGATTGGGGTCGCGAGAAAAATCGTAAAAACCGAAAACATCGCGATGTGTGAGAGATTGATTTTACCTAGGGAGATCGTATATCCCTGTATTCCAGATCCGGATGGAGAAGATGAAGGAGGTCAAGCGTCCTCCTCTCTAGCGGTATCCACATGATCGATCTATGCAGCGAAACTCCTCCAATCTGATCTTGCAACTCTTGCTAAGAGGAAAGGAGGAGAATAGGAGGTGGTGGCTAAAGTTACAGCCTATCAACCATGAGTCTCCTCTCCTATTTATAGAGAGTCACCAAAACCCTAGGGCTCCTTCCTTAGTCGGTATTGGATCTCCATCCCATAACCCACGAACATTGTATTATTGAATCTCTATCCAATAATCTCCTTAGGCTTATAATTGGGCCTTAATCAAGGAGCCCATCAACATAGGGTCTCATCTAATGAGAATAGGGGCTAATTGGATCTTCATCCAATCCTCTATTCGTTGAAGCATCCACCATATATCTGTGACCCTCTAGGCTCGATACCGAGCTGGCCGTGATTCACTCCCATCAGAACTCCTTCTGATATAGTGAATTATTGTCCCCATAATAATTCACTCGACTCATCGACTATGGACGTACTAGGCCACTACAAGTATAGGGGGGATCAAATCCATTGGACCTATTTGTCCACAGTTACAATGTATCTATAATCCCTCATCCAAATAATATCACAAAGACCGTATATTGGACATGGTATTGTCAGGTCACATATTGAATCAGTTTGTCTTGCTCTATTCAGATTCTACTGGAGAACCCATTCTCTCTCAATCCGAATGACCATAGCTAGAGATTTATCTAAGCAAGCACATATGAGATATTCCTCTTGTGATACCGAGAGTGGATGATCCTCGACACTCAATTGCCTTCGTAAGGTTGGCTATCAATCCCGATAACTAATTGTACCAGATTTGGAACTTTCCAAACCTGTAAGTCTGGTGTCAAAGAAAGGATTACTCATATAAGGCATCCTTGGTGTCTCAAGTCTAAGGACCGGATACACAACTAGGACTATAGAATCACTGTCTGACATTAGGTATCATTAACCATACATCATTACATAAGCGGATCAATCAGTGAACTCATTCTAGTAAGCACTTGTACTATATCCTTAGTGTCTCTACATAAGTGGCTATGAGACCAGCTGCCTCCATCATATGGATGAGTATATAGTACACCGATCTATTCGATTATCTCAATGTCCCTCTTGAGTAACCTATGACTGGGATTATTTAGGATTTGTGTTTAAAGGAGAATCGATCTCATTATTGTGATCTCATCACGATCCGATTCTTATTGCACAGAACCAAGGATATCACAATATATATGTAATAAATAATATAATGTGAGAATATGCCAATATTAATCATAAGAAAAAGATCACACAACGTGTCACACGTGCCATCACTCACGTGATTAGCTTGCAGGGCACCTGTAACCAGCAGTTTTGATGTTTGCATAAATTACATTAAGGGAAAGTAAACTAAACATACAAAAAAATTACCACAAGAAGTAAAGAACTTCTTGAAATTATTCATACTGATATTTGTGAACCACTCCATATTCCATGTTTTAGTGGAGAAAGGTATTTCATCACATTTATAGATAACTTATCTAGATATGACTATGTTTATCTAATACATGAAAAGTCTTAGGTCATTGACATTCTTGAAGTGTATATAAATGAGGTTGAGAGATAATTAGATAAAAAAGTTAAAATTGTCAGATCTGACAGGGGTGGTAAATTTTATGACAGATATGATGAATCAAGTCAGAATGTTGGTCCTTTTACTAGATTCCTAGAACAACGGGGTATTTATCTGTAATATGCATTACTAGGTGTGTCATAGCAGAATGGTGTTGCTGAAAGGCAAAATCATACTATTATGGATATGGTTAGGAGTATGATGAGTTATTCCTTTATACCTGAGTCAATGTGGGGTGAAGCTCTTAGGACAGCTATGTTTATCTAGAATAGGATTCCTAGAAAGTTAGTTCTATTAACTCCATATGAGTTATGGACTGGTAGGAAACCCAGTTTGAGACATTTATATATTTGGGGGTGTCATGCAAAGATAAGAGTATTCAATCCATATGAAAAGAAATTAGATCCAAGAATAATTTTTGGATATTTTATTGATTACCTAGAAAGATCCAATGGATACAGATTTTATGCACTAATCATAATATGAGGATAGTATAATCTAGTAATGTAAAATTCTTCGAATATGGTGAAATCAATGGGAGTCAATAAATCTTAAAAGATTAATTTTGATATTGAGGAGATTGTTGGAAAACCTCAGTGGGTGCATCACCTCAAACTTGCTCATGTTAAAATTCATGATGAAGTGAGAAAAGGAATCTGGTAGGGACTGAAGTATAAGATCAACACACAGGTTATCCTCTAGGACTATTCCTAGACCTGTGAGTTTCTTGATCCACTCTATCATATTTAGGACATAGTTATCAACCGATGTCCTTTCTGTCATCCAGGCTTGGAAGAGTCTCTTAGACATCTCATATCTTTGAGTTCTTTCTTGTTTCTCAAACATCTGGTGGAGATGAAGAAGGATATAATTCGCATCCATGCGCTCATGTTACCTTTGTAACTCAGGAGTCATGGAGGCCAACATGTAACATTTTGCCAACGTGGAATCATCTATATTCTTCACCTAGTGAGCGATCTCATCCTCGCTTGCTCCTTCTTCCGGCGTGGGCACAATTGTATCAAGGACGTTTGTGATTTTCTCCATCGTAGAATAATTCTTAAATTACAGAGCCAATCTGTATAGTTTGGACCAGTGAGGCGATTGACATCAAGTATGCCACGTAGGGGGTTTGTGAGCGACATGTTTATGATAAAACAAGATATAGCAAAAAATAAATAAATATGCAGATTTTGCAGAATATACTAATTAAGATATGAACTTTTATCTTAATGTACTCACACTATTTTCCTAGCGAATCACGCGACACCCTCGACACGTGGGATGAAAGTCTCTGACAGATTCCTAGTGGGGATCGGGATCCAATTGGTGTCTTAGTGCAACCTCAAGGGACTCAACCAATTACACTAAGCCCAAAAGGTAGGCAACTCTTGCTAATCATAACTCCTTGTGATTTCCGTCACGTTCAGCCTCCGAATCATCATGGTCTCGAGGGACTCGACCAACTATGATATTTAGTTAAGTCATCACCATCGTTATAATATGAGTCTGATTTGATGATATGCCCTCGAGGGACTCGACCAAGCATACCATGTCCTCAGGTCACCGGTGATATCTCTATGTCATAGGCAAGAACTCGATCACGTAGATAGGTGAGCCTTGAGGGACTCGACCAACTCAACCTATGTCGTGATTCAATTTCTTCCTATAACGATGGAAGGCCACGTGGGTCAATCTTATTACCTCACGCTTACCAACTTAATATTATCGTAGGAGGGGTTTTTGTTTCTTATCGGTCTCCTACTATGTCGTGTCACACACATACATATTTAATATATATCTACATCGTATGTAAATATATATATATATATATATACATATATCTAGTAGGTGTATAACACATCACATATATACGTCACACCAGATGATCATGAGATGTCACCTAATATGATTAAGCCCGAGCCAATGGGCCTAATCACTCACAATAGGATCTATGTGTCCATCGACGTATCTCCATGCCCTGTGATTGTTGATCTCATCATCATCGGTTCCGTCGGATCGTCGTATCACCATGCGTTGTAATCTCCCACCACGGCATCGTGGGTCCCGCTGTGCCTCTCTATATAATTACAAATAATCACAGGCATGCAGGCCCGACAATAAATGAGAAAATAGAGGCTCGCGGGCCCTAATAATAATAATAATAATAATCATAATTACACACATCACAACACATTGCTCATGATTATCCATCCACATCATACATCACATGTACATCATATCATATGTAGGATTACTAGATATATATAATAATTAATTATACTATTTAATTAATTATTTTTTCTGAAAATCAGGATATGCTCGAAATTTCCAGAATTGTCAAGGGTATTTTCATAATTCTGGATGAGAGGATAGTCCATGAAATTTTTAGAATTATTGAGGATATTATGGGAATCATGTAACGAGGACAGTCCACGAAATTTTTCTAACCCCTCTTTCCCCCTCTGTGCCGTCGTCACTGCCCCTGCGTAGGCGACGGCTGCCCTTGCACGCTTGCAGCCGCCCTGCCAAGGGGCGGCAACCCCTGCGGCTGGCGCCGCCGCCCCTGCTGGCGGTAGGGCTGGCCGTGGGCGGTAACCCCTTGCGGGCGCCCTACAGTCGACCCCCTTTTTGGGCGCTACGCTGCAAGTGGCTGTGCCCGCAGGCGGCTGCCGCCCTGCGGGTTGGCTGCAACCGACAGTGCCTGCCGGTGGCTGCTGCCCCCGCGGGTGGCGCTTCTGCCCGTAGGCACCGCCCTTGCGGGCTGCTGCCCCTTGCAGGCGCCGTTGACCTCCCTTTCAAGCTGGCCCTGGCCGCAGCCAACCGCCCCCTTACAGGGGGCCTTGGTCGTGGCCTGACCGTGGTTGGCCGGCCCTGCTTGGGGGCTGGCTGTGGCTGGCCACCCCTCCTCCTCGCTACCTTCTGTTAGGACCCTAGCTAAGTCGGGTCCATCCATTCATGATTAAATCGAGTCGAGTCGAGTCATGTTAGTTTGTCTAGTCGGAGTCTGTTATGAGACGGGTGAGTCCAATCGAGTCAGTTATGAGTTGGTTGTAGTTGGTTTTTATCTTTGGTTAGGATAGAGTCGGGTATTATTTTCAGTTAGGAGTTTATCAAGTTAGTTAAGAGTCGAAGATTAGTGGGATTCTTGACAGAGCCCTATAAATAAGACTGTAAACTCTTTCATGAAAATCAATTAATGTGAAGTATTAGTTTGAGCCAAAAGGTAAAACCCTAGGAGGCAGATCCCCTCTAAGTGATCTAGGAGGCAGATCCCCTCGAAGAGATCGTTTATCCCCCTTATCCACCCTCTTCCTCCATGATAGAACGCCAGGGCCCTATCATTTGGTATCATAGCAGCGTTCCTGTTGTGATTTCACGGTCGCTCCTCTCGTCATCGTTATCATCGCCGCCTTCATCGTCAACGTCGTCGTCGTTGCCATCATCGTCATATTGGCTACCTTGCTGCAATAAAAAGAGAGAGAGAGAGAGAGAAGAAAAAAGAAGCAGCAGCCACCCCTTCTTTCTCCTCATCTTCTAAAAAAAAGAAAGGAAAAAAAAAGGAGAAAGAAAAGAGAGAGAGGGAAGAAGAAGAAGAAGAAGAAGAAGGGGCCACAACCGCACCTTCCCCCTTCTTCCTCCCTTACTATTGTCGTCGGTCGCCTCTTCCTCCGTCGGCCACCTCTATTCCTCTCCTCCCTACTGCTGCCGCCGGCCACCATATCCCCATCTCTCCTACCGCAGCAGCTGCCCCAAATGTCGATACGCCACAGCCTCCTCCCACCGGCCGTTGTTGTCCTTCCCCAACTTCCCCATGCAAGCCGCTGCCACCTCTGCTGCCAGCCCTCATCACTGCCTCTCCCACAACCGCAGCTTCTACTCGCTGTCGCAGCCCACCCATGCGACCTTGCTGCTCTGGACGCCTACCGTAGTAGCCGCTGCCCTCTCCTCCTTAACCACAGCCGCAGCCACACCCTCCTCAGCCGTTGCTCCACCCGCGCACAGCCCCCTTCTTTCCCCCCTGCTCCTGCCGTCGGCCAGCATCGCCTCAGCCACTGCCTCCCTTGCTCTCATCCGCAACCACCACTGGGTGCTACTCACACTAATGCCACAACCTCCTTCCTCTCCCACAACCGTAGCCCTCGTCGGACTGCCACTGCCCTCACCTTCCTCCCTCGCTTCCTCGTCGGACCCCGCTGCTGCAGCCCTCGTCGGACCCCTTCTGCATCCTTTTCTTCCCTCTGCCTCTGTCGTAGTAGTCGCCCACCCCTGCCATCCTTATTGGTCGACTGCTGTCTTCTTCCTCTCGCGCCCATTGTCGATGCTGCTGTCGTCCTCCTCCTACGCCTCCTCCCCACGGCCTACCGCCGCTACCAACTATCGGCCACAACCGCTGTCCTCTCCTCCAATCTCCTTTACTTCTTGCGGCTTTTCCACCCACTGCTGCCACTGTCGTAATCTTCCTTTCCTCCTTTCCTGCTGCAGCAGTCGCACGTCGTCACTGCCCTCTCCCTCGGCCACCTCTTCCTCCGTCGGCCACCTTGCTGTCTAGCCCCTTCCAGTCGCTACCATCTTCCCTCGCAGCCACAGCCGCCCCCCCTGTGCAGTGCCTGCACCTTGCTTCCTCTGCCGTTGCAGCTGTCGCAACCTCCTCCTCGACTGTTGCCCTCGCTTCCTCCTCCAAAAAACTATAGCCGCAGTCGCAACTGCATCCCTCGCCGACCACGGCCACTGCCTCCTCCCGACGGCCACCCGCTCCTGCCTCCTCCTCACCACCAGCCAGCCCTCATCTTCTTCCGTCTACCACAATCGCATCTACCGCAACCACCTTCATCCTGTTGCTGCCACTTAGCTAAAAAAATAATAATCTAAACATCACTGATCTACAATCCTACGTAATGACCACAGATGATGCACTTGATGCAAGGTTTAAAGCCTGCGAGGCTCACATGGAAGACAGATTTCAAGAGCTCCTCCGTGAAATTAGAAGAAGCCAATCAGAGAGCCCCAACAAAACTCAACATGGTGAAAGTTTCAAAGGGGGTCGATCTGTAAAGTATGACCACGGGCAGGACACAAGATACACATGTATGAGGATAGAGTTTTCTAGATGGGAAGATGGAGACCTAATCGATTGGATCTCACGTGCTAAAAAGTTTTTTCATTTTCACAGAACTTTGGAGGAATCAATGGTGGAGATAGCTTCCACACAACTCGATGGTGATGCAATCCAGTGGTATGATTTATACAAGACCTATCACGGAGTCCCTTCGTGGGGACAGTTCAAGAGAGAGCTCTTGAGTCGCTTTGGACCGTCGGAGTACAAGAACATTAATGGACAGCTCACCAAAATTCGTCAGGTTTCTATAGTACAGGAGTACCAGAGCAGATTTAAGCACCTATCGAACCAAACCCGAGATTGGTTCGAGATATAATTGGTGAGAAAATTTATTGAGGGACTTAATCCCGAGATTCAATGCGAAGTTAAAGCTCACCATCCCCGCACCATGATAGCAGCCGTATCATTTGCTAGTGTACATGAAGGAAAAATCATTATAGATCCTCGCCGAAGCAAAAGCTTCAATAGACAAGACTTCAAGGTAGTTAACATAGACAAACACAAACAAGAGCAGCTTCTGACGGTTGAGACAATTAAGGAGGAAATAAAAACTAACAATGTAGAGCTCGAATATGAAGACCGTGACAAACTTATGACGATTGAACCGGTTGAGGAATAAAAAATTGATAATATGGAGTCCGATCACGAAGGCTGTGCCAAATATGAAGATAAGATTGCTAATAGGCAAACCCTAATTTGTGATAAAAGGTGCACAAAGGTAAAACAACTACTTGTCGATTTCTTTTTGATGCCTCAAGAAGACTTCAAAGTTGGGATCCTCAAAAAAAGATATGATATGACCACTAGCCATCAGATGAAAAAGGTTTTCCATAAGACTGCAATGACAACTGCACGAGATGACCAAACCATTGCTTACACCAAGTGGAGATCCTATTTAATTAATCAAAGAGTCGTGATGTATGGCAAATATTGAAGTGCTCCCAAAATTTGATACTGCTCAGCCTTGAGGGCAAGGCTGATTTGAAGTGGGCGGGTCTGTTAGGACCCTAGCTAAGTCGGGTCCATCCATTCATGATTAAATCGAGTCGAGTCATGTTAGTCTGTCTAGTCGGAGTCAGTTATGAGACGGGTGAGCCCAATCGAGTCAAATATGAGTTGGTTAGAGTTGGTTTTTATCTTCAGTTAGGATGAAGTTCAGTTATTATTTTCAGTTAGGAGTTTATCAAGTTAGTTAAGAGTCGAAGATTAGCGGGATTCCTAGCAGAGCCCTATAAATAAGGCTGTAAACTCTTTCATGAAAATCAATCAATGAGAAGTATTAGTTTTAGCCAAAAGGTAAAACCCTAGGAGGCAAATCCCCTCGAAGTGATCTAGGAGGCCCGATCCCCTCGAAGAGATCGTTTACGTGATCTAGGAGGCAGAGACCTTCTTCCTCCACGATAGAACCCTAAGGCCCTATCACCTTCGTTGCGAAAATGCAGCAAGAATGCATATAACGATTTTACGCGATACAATCTCATCACACGTAATTTAAAATCAATCTTTCGTATGAAAACTTTGGCTCTGATACCACTGTTGGGAAACCTCAGCGGGTGCATCACGTGCGCAGCGAAAATCAAACAAAAATTGGTTTCTCACGTAAATCAAATCGTCGTGCAAAATATTAGGGTCGTGAGAAAAATGTAAAAATCGATAAAACTGCGATGTGTGAGAGATTGATTTTACCTATGGAGATCGTATATCCCTGTATTCCAGATCCGGATGGAAAAGATGAAGGAGGTCATGCGTCCTCCTCTCTGGCGGTATCCACATGATGGATCTCTGTAGTGAAATTCCTCCAATCTGATCTCGTAACTCTTGCATAGAGGGAGGGAGGAGAATAGGAGGTGGCAACTAAAGTTGTAGCCTATCAACCATGAGTCTCCCCTCCTATTTATAGAGAGTCACCAAAAACCCTAGGGCTCCTACCTTAGTGGGTATTGGATCTCCATCCAATTACCCACTAACCTTGCATTATTGGATCTCTATCCAATAATCTCCTTAGGCCTCTAATTGTGCCTTAATCAAGGAGCCCATCAGCATAGAGTCTCATCTAATGAGAATAGGGGCTAATTGGATGTCTATCTAATCATTTATTCGCTGAAGCATCCACCATATGTGTATGACCCTCTAGGCCCGATACCGAGTTGGTCGTGAGTCACTCCCATCAGAACTCCTTCTGATATAGTGAATTATTATCCCCATAATAATTCACTCGACTCATCGACTATGGATATACTAGGCCACTACGCCATAGTCCCCAGACGGTACAGGAGGGATCAAATCCATCGGACCTGTCTGTCCACAGTATATTGGACATGGTACTGTCAGGCCACATACAAAATCCGTCATAGTCTCGCTCTAATCGAATTCTCTCGGAGAACTCTTTCTCTCTCAATCCAAATGACCCTGGTCAGAGATTTGTTTAAGCAAGCACATATGAGATATTCCTCTTGTGATACCGAGAGTGGATGATTCTCTATTGAAACTAAATTGCCTTCGTAAGGTTGGCTACCATTCCCGATAACCAACTGTACTAGATATGAAACTTTCCAAACTTGTAAGTCTGGCGTCAAAGAAAGGAGTACTCATACAAGGCATCCTTGGTGTCTCAAGTATAAGGACCAGATACACAACTAGGACTATAGAATCGCTGTCTGACATTAGGTATCATTAACCATACAACATTCTATAAGCGGATCAATCAATGAACTTATTCTCCAATGAGCACCTGTACTATATCCTTAGTGTCTCTACACAAGTGGCTATGAGACCAGCCGCCTCCATCATATGGACGGGTATATAGTACACCGATCTGTTCGGTTATCTCAATGTCCCTCTCGAGTAACCTATGATCGGGAGTATTTAGGATTTATGTTTAAAGGTGAATCGATCTCATTATCGTGATCTCATCACGATCCGATTCTCATTGCACAGAACCAAGGACATCACAATATATATGCAACAAATAATATAATGTGAGAATATACCAATATAATCATAAGCAAAAAGATTACGCAGTGTGTCACACGTGCCATCACTCACGTGATTGGCTTGCAGGGCACCTGTAACTAGTAGAGATTCAAGCTAATTCTCCCATATCATCTCCTATTCGAGAAATTATTGTTCCTCAAATCAATAAGAGAATTGATGAGGGTGAACAACAAAATAACATTGATGAATTCTTACATGATGTTGATGTCGTCGCTGATGGTCTTATAGAACGATCACAATTGGCAGCTTTGAAAAGGTCTCAAAAGAAAAGGAAACACGTCATTTCTGAAGATTATGTGGTATATTTACAAGAATCAGATTTTGATATAGGAATAAAAATAGACCCCTTATTGTTTTCACAAGCCATAGAAACTATTGATTCTGAAAAATGGTATGATACAATGAAAGAGGAGTTAAAATCAATGGACCAGAATGGTGTCTAGGAACTCATTGAATTGCCCAATAATTGTAAAAGAGTCAGTTGTAAATGAGTCTTTAAGACAAAACATGATTCGGTGGGCAATATCGAACGATATAAAGCCAGACTTGTGGCCAAGGGTTTTTCTCAGAAAGAAGGCATTGATTACCATGAGACCTCTTCTCTAGTTTCTTGAAAGGACTCACTGAGGATCATCATACCATTAGCAGCTCATTATGATCCTGAGTTATATCAGATGGATGTGAAAATAATATTTTTGATTGAGGATCTAGATGAGGAAATCTATATGGAACAACCTGAAGGATTCATAAAAAAGGAAAAGGAAAGTTAGGCTTGTAAACTTAAGGGGGGGTGAATTAGCACAAGTGCAAAAAGGACTTATTTCCAGAAAATTATTTTTGAAGTAAAGAAGAAATCAGAATCATTTCTTGGAATTCATTAAAGTAAGTAAGTGAGCGATTAAACTTAAGATCATTCAAAGAATCTTGATTTAGCTATGGAATGATAAAATAAAAAGTAAGTAAAAGAAGACTCACAAATTTATAGTGGTTCGACTAAAAATATGACCTATATCCACTTTCCGAGTCCTCCTTCGTCGAGGCCTATCAGTATCCACTAATGATCTTCTTCCATGGGTGAAGATCAAAACCCCTTATACTTTTCTCTTTTTCATATGTTTAGGAGAGGAACCTTTATAATTTTTCTATTTTCCCTTAGACTCACTTTGCATTTTGTACCACTCAAGGGAAGCTCTCAAGTTTAATAAAATTTTGACCAAGATTAGAACCACTTTTTTTGCACTTTCTTATCACTTTCTTGCTATCAAATGCAAGAATACTTGGGATATTTATAGACCCTAATTGACTTAAGAAAATAGAGCCAAAAATTAAGCATTATTGAAAAAATTGGGTACAAGTGGTACTACCATCGGTAGTCGCCTGAAAACCTGGGCGACGATAGTACTACCATCGCTTGGGCGGTACCACCATCGCCCACTAATAGTACTACCACCGAGTAGCTCGAGAATAATACTTTGCTATAGTATTATGTACATGAGATGTACCTCCTGTTGACCCCTTTCTAGGTTAACGAAATGAGCTCAATTATGAGCTCAAGTCTAACCCAAATTGGACCCGGTTGCCTCACATTGAGTTAATTTGGATTTCTCCAAATTTAACTCAATTAGGACTTAATTACGATGCTAACTACGACACACTACATAATTATAATTGTTCTTGTCCGGCATGTCAATTGATCTTCCGAACTCCTGATGAACTTCCCGGCATCCTCCGGTGAAGTCCCGGCGACTCTCTTGATCATCTTCCGACGAACTCCAGATGTGCTCTCAGCGAGCTCCCAATCACCTTCGATGAACTCCTAGCGAACTCCCGATGAGCTTCTACTGCATCGTCCGAACCCCTGCCTTATGGTCAAATTTGACTCTGGTCCAACATCAGATTATATTACCTTTTCATTGTCGCAGTTAATCGTGCATCACTTTCTCACATAAGTTAGATCATAAAACTCATCAATTGATTTCATCATCAAAATCTAAGATTCAATAATTTTCTCTTTTTGATGATGATAATCAATTGATGACGGGAGTTAACCTTAACTCCCTCTATATATATGTCATAGGATAAATAGAACAAACTTGAATTCAAAAGAACCCATCACTTTGAATTCAAGTATAGCATTTTGACAATATTGAAATTTTCATAATTTCACTATACAAGATACCATACATGATAAAATTTTCAAAGCATTCATCTTCTTAGTACCAATAAAAATTTCAAAGATTACAACATTCATATCAAATATATCATTTGGCATCAATTATATATTTGGTATCAATTATATCATTTGGCATTTCATTTTTCCCTCTTTGTTATCAACAAAAATGGGAGATGCTCAATTATATTTGAATATTTTTTAAGCATTTAATACAATATTTAGCATATAAAAAGGGGAAGTTAGTTTATTACCCCCCTTAGTAAAAAGAAGTATGTATGAGCACGGTATAGCGCATCTACTAATACATTAAAGAATAAAGAAGAAGTTCCCTCCGTAAGATAATAAAACAAGTAAACTACTTCTAATACAAAAATAGGAAAAAGGGAATTACACCGCTACTAAGGTTTTAACTCAGTACTAACAAGAATGGAGCTGGGCATCAACAAGATGAAACCCTTACTAATGGAATGGAACTGTTGCTTCCCTAACTTAAAAGGTAGAATTGAGTCGGATAGAATCAAACTCATTGGTAACACAATCCAACCCGCCAAGTGGGGTTGTCAAAGATAAAAAAATCAAGTTTCCCAAAAAATCAAATATTATGAGGGGGGATACATATTCATAAATCCAAGAATCAAAATATTGAAAGAGAGCTCAAAAAGTCGAGAAATCTAAAAAATAAAGCTTCTCATTATATTTAAAGTCATCTCATATAAATTTTAAGAAAAAGCTCAAGAAATTTGAAAAATAGCAAGTCACGCAATTAGATAGTTTAACGTTCCTAACTCTTCTAATAAAGTCAAATTATTTTTTATTTAATGGCTTAGTGAAGATATCAGCTAATTAATATTTTGTATCAATAAATTTTAAAGATATATCATGATTGTTCACATGATCTCTAATAAAGTGATGTCTAATGTCAATATATTTAAGTTCTTGAGTATTGAATGAGATTTTTAGTTAAACATATTGCACTAGTATTACTGCATTTAATAGGAATATTTTTTAAGTGGATTGCATAATCTTCTAGGGTGTTTTTCATCCAAATGACTTGTGCACAACATACACTAGTTGCTATGTACTTAGCTTCGGCTATGGATAATGTAACCAAATTTTATTTCTTGTAAGACTAAAAATAAGAGCATGTCCTAAGAATTAGCAAGTTTCGATTGTACTCTTCTTATATATTCTACAACCTCCTAAATCGACATTTGCATATGTAAGTAAATTAAAGTTTTTAGACTTAGGATACTAAAATCCTAAATTAGAAGCTCCTTTTAAATATCTAAATATTTATTTAACTATTTTAAAATGAGAATATTTAGGATTAGATTGAAACTTTGCACACAATTCAAAATTAAACATTATGTCTGGTCTGGTAGCAGCTAAATATAACAAACTACCTATCTTCATCTATATGATTTTTTATCAAAATTTTTACCTTTATTATCCAACTCGAACTTCGTAGAAGTACTCATGGGTGTGTTTATAGCCTTCATATTGTCTATACTAAAATATTTTAATAAATCTAAGGTATACTTAGTTTGACTTATAAAGATACCATCATTTAATTATTTATTTATAACTCTAAGAAAAAAGTTTGTTTGCTCATTAGACTCACTTCAAACTCTTGGCTCATATTCTTAGTAAAAGATTCGTATAAGGATTTATTAGTATAACAAAAAATAATATCATCTACATAAATTTAAACAATAAGAAGACCATTTTTAAAATGCTTAATAAATAATGTGGTATCAACCTTACCTTTCAAAGAATTATTTGAAATAAGGAAAGAACTAAGTCTTTCATACCAAACTCTAGGGGCTTGTTTCAACCCATAAAAAGCCTTGGATAATTTGAAAGCATGATTCAAAAAAAGGTCATTTTCAAAACCGAGGGATTATTCAATATAAACTTCTTCAGAAATGAAACCATTAAGAAAAATATTTTTGACATCTATTTGAAATAATTTAAAATTCTTAAAAGAAGTAGGCAAGGAGCATCATTATATTTCAAGTCTAGCCATAGGAACGAAGATTTCTTTATAATCAATCCCTTCTTCTTAGTTGAAACCCTTGGCTACTAATCTAGCCTTATTTCTAACTATGATACCATTTTTATCTTGCTTATTATAAAGACCCATTTAGTACCAATCACTAAACGGTCACTAGGTCTAGCAACAAACTCCCATGCTTCATTTCTCTCAAATTGGTTCAACTCTTCATGCATTACAATAACCTAAGAATCATCTCTTAGGACTTCATCAATGCTTTTTGGTTCATTTTGAGATAGAAATATGACATCAACATAAAATTTTTTAAAGAAACAATGAGTATGAACACCTTTTGAAAGTATAATTCTATACTTCTATCATAAGCTCCTTAGGATGAGCATTTATATACTTCAAGGATTTGGAAGTAGATTCATTAGTTGCTTTTAGGAGGATTGTCATTCAATTTAAATGCTAAAATCAAGATCATCATCAAAATTGAATTTCTTAAATTCAAAAATCTCATTAAAAATGACATGAATAGATTCTTTAATAACTAATATTCTTTTATTAAATATACGATAAGCTTTTAAAGTAGAAAAATAACTAAGAAAAATGCCTTCATCAAATTTTACATCAAATTTACCTAAGGCATCTTTTTCATTTAGGATGAAGCATTTACAACCAAAAATATTGAAATATGAAATATTAGATTTTTTTATCATTCCACAATTCATAAGGAGTTTTAGAGAGTAATGGTCTTACAAGAACCCTATTTATAACATAGCATGTCATCTTAACGGCTTCGGCCTAAAAATATTTGGGTAGGCTATATTCGTTTAACATGGTTATAGTCATTTCTTGTAAGCTCCTATTTTTTCATTCCACTACTCTATTTTGTTGTAGATTTCTAGGAGTAGAGAAATTATGGTTGTACCCATTTGACTAATAAAAGTTTGAAAATCATGATTTTGAAACTCATCACCATAATCACTACGTATAGATAAAATCATAAAACCTTTTTTGTTTTGAACAAGTTTGTAAAATTTTGAAAAACATTTAAAAGACTCACTTTTGTGTGCTAAGAAATAAGTTAAAGTGTATCTACTATAATCGTCCATAATAACAAACGCGTATTTGCTACCTCCTAAGCTTCTAGTTTCAATTGGTCCAAGTAAATCTATATGGATCAATTGTAGTGACCTTGATGCGCTTATTTGATTTTTTTGACTTAATACTACTTTTACATGCTTTCTTATTTGGCAAGCATCACAAACTTTGTCTTTGACGAACTTAATATTAGGTAATCCTCTTACTAAATCTTTAGTTAAGATTAGATTTAGTAGTTTCATGCTAGCATGACCTAGTCTTCTATGCGAAACCCAAACATTATCATTCAAAGCTGAAATGCACATTTCATCACAAAAATTATTAATGTCAATAGTATACACATTTTTATTTCTTATGACAATCATAGATTTATTTTTGTGTGGTATTTCAATTATACAAGCATTAGATTCAAATTTAACAATGTATCTTTTATCACACAATTGGCTAATGCTCAGTAGATTATATTTCAAACCATCAACTAATAGCACATCTTCAATTGATTTGTTACTTATGGTTCATTTCCCAATGATTTTTCCCTTATTATTGTCTTCGAAGGTGACAACTACTTCATTTAGACTAGTGAGCTTAGAAAAATAAGTTGAATTTTCGGTCATGTGCCTTGAGCATCCACTATCAAGGTACCATTTTGTGCTCATAGTATTTGTTTGGAGATAAACCTCATCATGGATGGCCATGAGCGCGTAGTTAGCTACTTTTCTCCCATGTTGCTAAGAAGACATTTTTCTTGTTTGGTGCCTTTTCCTTCAACTGTGGGCATTCACTTTTGAAATGTTCTAGCTTCTTACATTCAAAACATTTTATATTATCCTTTTTTGATTCATTTTTATTTTTATGATTTTTATTTTTTTCTATAATTTTTTTGAGTTTTCTTGTTAGTTAGTGCAAGATCATTGTCCTTATCAATCGAGGTTTCACTTGAGGAATCATTTGTTATTCTTAGTGTCAAGTCCTTCTTGTTCTTTGGAAGGTGTTCATCTTTGGTTCCCAAGAGAATGTTCATTATGTTCTTTGGAAGGTGTTCTTCATGAGCTTTATAGCTCATTTCATAAGTCACTAGAGACCCAATTAGTTCTTCTAGAGATAAGTAGTTCAAGTCTTTGGCCTCTTATATATAGTAGTTACTTTGAATCCCAACTTTTAGGTAAAAATCTCAAGATTTTATATATAAGTTCAAGATTAGAATAAACTTTACCAAGAGATTTTAAACTATTGATGACATCCGTAAAGCGGTATATATGTTATCAATTATCTCATTTGGTCTCATTTTAAATAATTTATAGTTATGCATAAGAAGATTTATTTTAGATTCCTTTACCCTACTTATGCTTTCGTGTGTGACTTCTAAAGTGTGCTAAATATTATAAGCCAAATCACAAGTAAAAACCCGATTAAACTCATTTTTATCTAAGGTGTAAAATAAAGCATTCATACCTTTGGCATTTAATGAAAATATTTTTTTTCATGATTATTCCAATCATTCATTAGATTGGATGACTTCTGAAAACTATTTTTTATAATATTTCATAGTTCAAAATCTATCGAAATAAAAAAGATACGCATTCTAGTTTTTCAATTTGTGTAATCCATTCAATTGAACATGAGAGGACATGTGATAAATTATCTCTCGTTAATGCTAAATGAAGTCATTTACTCACTTTGATATTAATCCAATTGAGTATAACCTACTCTGATACCAACTGGTAGGATCAAGTTGGCACTGAGAGGGGGTGGGGGGGGGGGGAGGGGTTGTGAATTAGTGCAAGTGTAAAAAGAACTCGTTTCCAGAAAATTATGCTTGAAGTAAAGAAGAAACCAGAAGTGTTTCTTGGAATTTGTTAAAAGTAAGTGAACGATTAAACTTAAGACCAGATGAAGAATCTCGATTTAGCTACAAAATGCTAAAATAAAAAGCAAGCAAAAGAAGGCTTTCAAATTTATAGTGGTTCGACTAAAAGCTTGACTTACATCCACTTTCCGAGTCCTCCTTCGTCGAGACCCGCCGGTGTCCACTAATGATCTTCTTCCATGACTGAAGATCCAAACTCCTTACACTTTTCTTCTTTTCATAGGTTCAGGAGAGAAACCTTTATAATGTTTCTCTCTTCCTTTAGACTCATTTTGCACTTTGTGGCACTCAAGGGAAGCTCTCAAGTTTTATAGAATTTTGACCAAGATTATAACCACTTTTCTTGCACTTTCTTATCACTTTCTTGCTATCCAAAGTAAGAATACTTGGGGTATTTGTAGATCATAATTGACTTCAAAAAATGGAGCCAAAAATTTAAGCTTTATCGAAAAAATCAGGTACGATGGTACCATTGCCAGTAGTCGCTCGAAAACCTAAGCAACGGTAGTGGTCGATACTATCATCTCCCACCAGCGGTCCTATCGCTAGGCAACCCAAGAATAGTACTTTCTCATACTATACCCGAGGTATACCTCTTGTTGATCCGTTTCTAGGTCAATGAAATAAACTCAATCATGAGCTTAAAAGTCTAACCAAAAGTGGACCTAGTTGCCTCACATTGAGTTAATTTAGATTTCTCCAAATCTAACTCATTAGGACTCAATTATGATGCTAACTATAACAGACTACACAACTACAATCGTTGTTGTACGGCATGTCAATTGATCTTCCAAACTCCTGGCAAACTTCCCAGCATCCTCCGGTGAACTCCCGGTGAGTCTCTCGATCATCTTCCGACGAACTCCCGGTGTGCTCCTGATCACCTTTGATGAACTCCTAGTGAACTCTCGACGAGCTCCTACTTTATCATCTTTAGCCTGGCTCGATGCCTGAACTTGACTTCGGCACAACATCATATTGTATTATCTTTTCATCATCGTAGTTAATCCTACATCACTTTCTCTAACACACAAGTTAGATCATAAAATCCATTAATTGATTTCATTATCAAAATCTGAGATTCAATAGGTACTACTACCATTGATAGCAAATGGTACCACTGCCCAGGAATCCCGAAAAAGTATTTTTCATACTTGAGCTATACCATCTCTTGATCTGGCTATACCTTCTTTCAGGTCAATAAAATGAGCCTCGTAATGGGCTCAAATTAGCCTTAATTAAGGTTTAATCAATGCCTAATGGGCCCTTAAATGAGTTGGCATGGTTACACGTAAAACTAACTCAATTACAATCATAACTACTTCAATCTAGACATAATCGATTACAAACAAGAATATTAAGCTATCCAACATGTCATTGGTTCATCCGCCACTTCGTCCAAACCTTCAGTATATCATCCTCTCTTGCGTATTGCCCAATCGACATATTGACCTCCGCAACATCCAATCTCCTTGGTGCAATGTCTGATCCTTCTAGCCCGATACCCAAAACTGATGGCATGAAGTCCTTTTGTTGGTACATCGATCATTCCTCTGGCCCGACGTCCAATCTTCTGACATGTTC
Organism: Ensete ventricosum; assembly: GCA_029747655.1. Lineage (NCBI taxonomy): Eukaryota > Viridiplantae > Streptophyta > Magnoliopsida > Zingiberales > Musaceae > Ensete > Ensete ventricosum. The sequence goes on along the minus strand of JAQQAF010000003.1, from coordinate 25,905,113 downwards.
AATTCTGACCCAATATCTGATTCCATTGCTCTAATCGATTTACCTTTCCTTGATCGAAGCTAGTCCTGCGTCACTCAAACGCATAGTAGATCATAACTTTATCAATTGATTTCATCATCAAAATATGAGATTCAACAATCTCCCCTTTTTTGAGAATGATAACCAATTAATGACAGAGTTTAACTAAACTCCCCCTATCAATATGCGATATTGATAGAGACTTAGATTTCAAAAAATCATGAGAATTTCATGCATAATCATACCATGCACGATTATCGTCATACCTTCTCCCCCTTTGTCATTAACAAAAAGAAGAAGTGCAACTAGTAAGTTCTTGGAATATGCAAGCTAGTAAGCAAGCTTCACTTTATTTTGCAAGATATCAAATTGACAAATTTTACTTCTCTTTGAAGTATCAAAGCTAGTGTTTTTGAGAATGTGAAGCTAAGCAAACTTTTTATTTCTCTAGATGTACAAGATAGATACTTCTGCCTCATGCTAGCACTACTCTTTAATGTGTAAGCACTTTAGGTTCTCTTGAGATCTGCAAGCTAGCATTTTTGCTTTTCTTTGCAATCCCAAGCTAGCAAGACTTTCCTTTTATCATCAACAAAAAGTAGAAACATTCAATAAATAGTCGAACCATGTAAGCTAGTGTTTTAATAAGTTTTACATCACTTTTAGAATATGTAAATTAGCAATTTTATTTTTCTAGCAAGACTTTCTCCTTCTTTATCATTATCCAAAAGAAGGAAAGATAACAATGTTGTAATTCTTTTCCCTTTACATCAATTTTCAAATCATGACAAATATTTATAGCAAAGATAAATTTAAATCAATAGTTCAATCATCAAAAATAAAGGATCAAGTCATGAATACCAAAAGATCATGAGTCATTTTTGACAAATCTCTTTTTTTATAAATAGAAGAATTGATAAGAAACGATCTTGATTTAAAAAGAGAACTCGAGTAATAAAAACCGAGTAATTAAGATAATAATCCAAAAATTGTATACGAAGAATTTATGAATTTATTTAACATGCCTAAGGTTAACATTCAAGCCAAAACTTTTGCTTTCTTTTGCATCAATGTTTTAATCATAACATAAGTATACAATCATAAATACAAGGCAGTCATATTAATATCAAAGATTATGTGAATACCAAAAGATACAGTTCATTTTAATAAGTGAACTTTTTAGTAAATAGTGAAACAAATCTTAGGAGTTCAAAAATGATCTTCAAAAGAAATCTTAAGTCATGAATTTTAAGAAATCAAGAGAAAAGTCATGATTTATTTGGATAATTCTCCTCAATAAAAGAATTATATGAGAATAAAAGTTCCTGATTCATGCATAAGAATTCTCAAATCATTAGGATCATGATTCATAAAAGATCTCGAGAAATCAAAAGATCAATCATGATTTATTTAGATAATTCTCTTTAATGAAATGAAAGAATCATAGTGAACACTCTTAATTTATATAAGAATCTCAAGTTATAATTATCAAGATCATTACTCCTCTTTAGTAAATGGTTAAAATAAAAAATCATAGAGATAAAAAAGATTTGATTCCTTAAACAAAATCCCGGGTTAAGAAATCATGAGAAAGTTCATGATTAAAAAAAAATCTTATTCAAATTTGTCAAATCATTAAAATCGATTTCTTAGTTCAAGAGATTCAAACATATCATGAATAGATTTATTAATCTCTTATTGAAAACTCGATAAGAGAGAGATTGAGAAATTTTCATGAAAAATACTTTTATCTTTTTAGTTGCTTCAATTCATGCGATTGATTTCAACAAACATGCCCAAGTTTTTTTTTTTTTTCCAAAACCATGCATTAATGTTCAAAAACTAGTGACAAGTTTTATCATGAAAATCATAAATATTTAAGCATAAACCATCTTTAATCAAAAGATTTGCTATAACAAAAAAAATCATCAAGTTTCAATGATAACCCCTTTTTCTTTTATATTTCTTACTAATCGTTTTCATCAATCAATTTATGAAAAGCATCAAGTAATTCATTGTAAGGTAAAGAAGATATGCATGACTTACTTACCTTATTGTTGTGAGCCTCATCTTCACTTGTTTGCTCCTCGTCTTCGAATGCACTTGATTTGTTCGAAGTTCCCTTGATTGCTTTCTTCTTCTTTGACACATTCTTCTTTAATTCATTTTTATTCTTACATTCATATTTTATAAACTTTTTTAAGTTTCCTTGTAAGAAGATCAAAGTCATCCTCGCCATTTGAGCTTTTGCTCGAGTGGTCTTCCTTTGTTCTAAGTGCTAATTCTTTCCTATATGTCCATCATGTGTCACATATGTTGTTTCGTAGGTCATCAAGAACCCAATAAGTTCTTCAAGCGGAAAATTGTTTAGGTCCTTTGCTTCTTTTATTATCGTTACTTTATGATCCTAACTTTTTAGAAGAGTTCTTAGTATTTTGTTAACGAGTTCAAGATTTAAAAACTTATTAAGTGCTTTTAAACCATTGACGACATCCGTAAACCAGGTTACATGTCTCCAATGGTTTCGCTTGGTTCCATTTGAAATTGTTAGGATTGAGTTGGCATTAGAGGGGGGGGGGGGGTTGCAGGGTAGTTGAATTAGTGCAAGTGTAAAAAGTGCTCAATTCGAAAAACTATTGCTCAAAATAAAAAAATTAAGTAAGGAAGGCTAACGTAATTTATAGTGGTTCAGTCAATAACTTGACCTACGTCCACTTCTTGAGTCCTCCATTCTCGAGGCACATCAGTGTCCACTAATGATCTTCTTCCACGGATGAAGATCAAAACCCTTTACACCTTTCTCCTTTTCTCAGGCTCATGAGAAGAACCTTTATAATTTTTTACTCTTCTCTTCAACTCACTTTACACTTGAAGCACACAAGGGAAGCTCTCAAATTTTATAAAATTTTCCCAATGATATTCACTTTTTTTCCTTCACATTCTTACTATCTAATGCAAGAATACTTGTGATATTTATATACCCTAATTAGCTTGAAAAAATGGAGCCAAAATTCATCCTTTTTTGGAAAAACTAGCTACGGGTTGTACTACTACTGACACTAGCTATTCCACCACCGGTAGCTGCTCGAAAACCTGGGTGACGGTGGTCCTACCATCGCCTAGGCGATACTACCATCGGGAATCCCGGAACGAGACATTTTTCATACTGTTTCATACTCGACTTGTACCTCATATTGGCCCTTTTTTAGATCAATGAAATGAGCTCAACTTGAGCTCAAATCCAATCTAAAGTGGACCCAATTGCCTCTCAATGAGTTAATTTAGATTTCTTCAAATCTAACTCAAGTAGGATTTTAAACACACGATGCTAACTACGACATACTAAGACATAATTACAATCGTTCTTATTGTCTGCCATGTCCGTCGATCTTCTAAACTCTCGGTGAACTTCCCAGCATCCTCCGATGAACTCTCGACGAGTTTCTCGATCATCTTTTGACGCACTCCCTGTAAGCTCTCGATCATCTTCGATGAGCTCTCGATCACCTTCGACGAGCTCCCGGTGAACTCTCGGCAAACCTCTGATCACCTTCGTCGAGCTCTCGATGAACTTTCATCAAGCCCCCGATCACTTTCGACGAACTTCTTATGATCTCTCGACGAGTTTCCACTACATCATCCGAACCCCAGCCCGATGCCCAAAATTGATACCAACCAAACATTAGATTGTATTGACTTTTCATCGTTGTAGTTAATTCTACATCACTCATCTCTAACACACATGTTAGATCATAAAACCCATCAATTGATTTTATCATCAAAATATAAGATTTAACAGTCTACCTATTTTTTATGTTGACAACCAATTGATGATGGAGTTGACCTTAACTCCCCCTATGTATATACCATGGGATAAATAGAACAAACTTGATTTCAAAGAACCCATCACTTTTGAATTCAAGTATTTTGAGAATATTAAAATTTTCATAATTTAATCATACATGATACTATACATGATAAAATTTTCAAAGTATTCATCTTCTTGATATCACATAAAAATTTCAAATATTAAAATATTCATTTCAAAGATCAAATATATCATTTGACATCAATCATATCATTTAGCATTTCATTTCTCCCCTTTGTCATCAACAAAAAGGAGGGATGCTCAATTATATTTGAACATATTTTAAGTATTATCATTTAGCACATAAAGAGAGGAAGTTTGTCCATTACTCTCCCTTAGTAAATTAAGAAGAAGAATAAAGTTTAATTCCTTTTTCATTAAATTGTTTTCTCCCCGGTGGGGGTGTTCAAAGACCCAAAAAAAATCAAGTATAAAAAACTCAAAAAATCAAAAGGGGGGTGGGGGGTGATATATGTGAAAGTATTTCATTAAAGATTTATAAGATCTATAAATCTAAGAATCAAAGTATTGAAAGAGAGCTCAAAAAGTCAAGAAATCTGAGAGAAATATAAGAGCTTCTCATTGCATTTAGAAGATCACTAAATAGCAAATCATACATTTGGAAGATTTAAAATCAAGAGGAAGAGGAAGAAGCTTAAGAAATCTGAAAAATAACATGATAGCAAATCATACATTTGGAAGATTTAAAATCATCTCATGTAGATTTTAATAAGAAACTCAAAAAATCTAAAAAAATAGCAAATCATACATTTCTCATGCGTTTCAAAAATTTAAAATTCTTAATTTTCTTCTAAGAAAATTGTTCCTCATTTAATAATTTTGTTGCAAGATAGCAATTTTATCATATTCTCTTCTTTCTTTATCATATTTAATTTAATTGTTCGTCATTCAATATTGAAAGATTTATTATATCCAATTCTCTTCATTGTTGCAAGATAATAATTTATCTCCCCATTGGTCATTGTTGAAAAGAAGGGAAGAATACAAAGGTATAAAATCTTTTCTTTTATATCAATTTTCAAATCATGACAAATTTAAGAATATATCAATTTAGTGATAAGGTATATCCTTCTTTTCTTTTTCTTTTATATCATTCAATCTTTTGTTTTATATCAATTTGATGATAAGGTATACCGTTCATGAATATAAGGAACAAATAAACCATGTCATGAAAGATATTAGTATCAAATCATGAATACCAAAAGATATAATTTAATTTGATAAATTTTTTTTTAGGTCAAAAAGAAATGTTATAAGATCAAATAAGATGGATCTTGATTCACATAGATAATTTTCTTTAACAAAATGAAAGAATCCTAATGAATAATCTTGATTTATATAAATATCTGAAATTATGATTTTCAGAATGTCAGGATCATGATAAGACCTTTATATGGAAAGTGAACAAGGGAAAAGATAAAAGATCTTGATTCATGTATAGGGAATTTCAAGTTATCAAGATCATGGTTCATAATTAAAATCTTAAGTTATAAGATCATAAATCTCATCTTTAAAAAATTATAGAAGTAAAAAGTTGATTCTCATAAAGGATACCTCAAGTTAAAAAATCAGGAGAAGTTCATGATTTGGTTGAAAAAATTTCATTCAAATTTCAATCAACAAAATCATTTTTATAGTTTAAGAGATTCAACAATAATGATATCACTTTATCTCTTTTTGAAAGTTTGATAGGATAAAGATATTTTCGAGAAGAATTTTCATTTTTTTAGTTGTTTCAATTCTTATGATTTGTTTCATACAAAAATTCTTTCAACTTTTATACCAAATCCATGCATTGGTTGTCATTTAAAACCCAATTTCATTTAAAAAAGAATTCATCAAGATCATTACATTAAAAATTTTCAAACAAGTAATACATTTTCAAACTTTTTAAGATTGAAAACCAAGTATTGTTTTTAAAAGAAATCATAAAATATTTTTAGAAAACAGCTTCAATTTATTTTAATTCTAATGATTTTGTTTCTTAAGTGAGTCTAACTTTTTAGACTTTGTGAAATGAGTTACCATGCTCATTTTTAAAAAAAGATATTTATTTTACTTTATTTCAAGTCCCAATTTAAGAATGATCTAACATTCAATCATGCAATATAGTTCAAATCAATATACAACCCATCTAATGGAATATTCAAATCAATCATTAAACATACAAGCCAATAATTTTTATTTACGCGATCAATCTTATCTAAAGTGAACATACAACCCATTTATCATTTCAATCATCGTACCCATGGTTTATTTATACAGATATTTCCTTTGGTCAAAACCATGAAGAATCGTAAAAAAAATATAGACTTATATAAAAAGGGTTTGTTTGGATAAATATTTTTGAGAGTCAAGAAAATTATTTTATATAAAATACCTCTCAAATCGTAGAAACCAATATATCATCTAAAAATAATCATACAAAAATATATCAATGATCATCATTAAAATAATTTTTTGAGAAATTTCAACAGATGCAACATAAATAGTTTTTCACTAGAATATAACTAAAATTTTAAGTTTTAATTTTTATACTAATATGCTCTAGTTTTATATATAAAATCCTTTCACATTGAAAAGTAATCAAGATTAATTGTATAATGATGAATCATCAAAAGATTTGTTACCAATAATTTTAATTCTAATAATTTTATTATTATTATTATTTAGGCTAGTGAGCTTGAAAAGTGTTTTAGATCTCAAATCATGTGCCTTGAGCATTCACTTTTAGGACACCATTTAGTGCTCATAGCCATTATTAGGAGACATACCTACAAGAGAGGGGGTTTTGGTTTAGGTATTTATTTGACTTTGGGTCCCTTATGAAAAATTTTACCTAATTTAACTAAAGGCATTTGGTTGTTTATGGTTCCTTTAGGAAACCAAATCAACTTATATAGACTATACTTTCTAAATATGCATCTATAGTCAATGTGGACAACTACAAAAATTACATTTGTTCTTGGGTGAATAATGTAATGTGGGTCCTCTAATAAAGATAGTTGACTTTTGATGAGTATTACCCACAAAGCTAATACCTTCTTTCCTATGAGCATGACCTTTATTGGCGAGGATCATGTTTAGAGATTTATTGCCTATTTAAAACTTTTCTAAAGTTTGTTGTAGTATAATATTTTTCTTTTTAATTGCTTCTAGTAACTCACATCTAGAGCTAGAAATGCATGACATTGATGATTCGTGTATGTTGTCAATTTTACTAGCAAGTAATGCATGTTCCTTCTTAAGTAATTTATAACTTTTGCTAAGCTTATTAAATTAATCAAATAGTTCATGAAATACATTTAACAATTCATCAAAAGTAAAGGAGACTTCAAAAAAATTCTTACCTCATCGTTGACAGCCATAAGCTTGAGATTCTCCACTTCTTCTTTGTTGTCTTCTTGATCTTTGGAGTGCCTCGGCTTCTTACGTTCATAGCAAGAAGTTGTGTACATTTTAAGTTTATTTTTATATTTTTATATTTATTTTTATTATTTATTTAGTTCTTTGGTCATAAGTTCAAATTTATAATCCTCATCACTCGTGATTTTACTCGAGGAGGCATATGTTATTCTCAATGCAAGTTCTTCCTTTTTTTTGGAAGGTGTTCATCTTTCATCCTCAAGACAATATCCTTCGTATTCTTTGGAAGGTGTTCTTCAAGTTTATCATTACAAGTTATTTTATTTTTTTATTCCTTTAATTTAATTATGCTTTCATGTGTGATTTCTAAAGTATATCATATATCAAAAGATGAATCACAAGTAGAAACTTGATTAAACTCATTTTTATCTAAAGCACAAAATAAAACATTCATAGCTTTGACATTTAATGAAAACATATGCCTTTCATGATCATTCCAATCATGTATAGGATTAGATGACTTCTAAAACCATTTTCGACGATGTTCCATATATCAAAATCTAACAATATAAAAAAGATACGCATTCTAGTTCTCCAAAAGGTGAAGTCCATCCCATTGAACATCAAAGAACGTGTAATGCATTGACATTTATTAATGCTAAAAGAAGTCATTAACTCGCTTAGGTGTTAATCCAATTGAGTGTAATGTAGCTGTAATATCAACTGCTAGGATCGAGTTGGAACTAGGGGGGCGGGGGGGGCGGGGAGTGTTGTTGAATTAGTGTGCGTATAAAAAGTGCTTGGTTTTAAAAACTATTTTTTGAATTAAAAATCAAAAGTAGTTATTGGAATTCATTAAAAGCAAGTAAGTGAATGATTTAAATTAAAACCGAATGAAGAATCTCAATTTAGTTAAGGAATGCTAAAATAAAAAGTAAGTTTATAAGAGCACAAGGAAGGCTCACAAAATTTATAATGGTTCGGTCAACAACTTGACATATGTCCACTTCCCGAGTCCTCCTTTGTCAAGGCCGGCCGATGTCCACTATGATCTTTTTCCACGGGTGAAGATTAAAATCTTTTACATCTTTCCCCTTTTTCTAAGCTCAGAAGAAGAATCTTTATAAATTTTTACTCTTCCCTTCAACTCACTTTACATTGAAGCACAAAAGGGAAGCTCTCAAATTTTATAAAATTTTTCTAAATATTTTCACCTCTTTTTCTTCACATTCTTGCTATCTAATGCAAGAATACTTGGGGTATTTATAGACCCTAATTGACATAAAAAATGGAGTCAAAATTCACCCTTTTCCAGAAAAACAAGCTATGAGCGGTACTACCACCAGCACCAGCTGTACCACCATCGGTAGCTGCTCTGAAACCTGGGCAGTGACAGTACCACCGTCACTTGGACGGTACCACCACTGCCTAGGTGGTACCACCATTGCTTTGGCGGTACTACCGTCAAGAATCCCAGAATAGTACTTTTTCTATACTATTTGTACTTGACTTATACCTCTTGTTGACCCCTTTCCAGGTCAATGAAATGAGCTCATCTAAGCTTAAATCTAATCTAAAGTGGACCTAGTTGCTTATTATTATATTAATTTAAATTTCTCCAAATCTAAGTCAATTATAACTTTAAACACACGATATTGATTACGACATACTAAGACATAATTATAATCGTTCTTATTGTCTGGCACGTCAATTGATCTTTCAAACTCCCAACAAACTTTCTGACATCCTTTGGCGAACTCCCGATGAGTCTTTCGATCATCTTTCAGCAAACTCTCGGTGCACTCCTAGCAATCTCCTGATCACCTTCGGTGAGCTCCCGACGAGCTCCTGGTAAGCTCCTGATCACCTTTGGCTTGCTCTTGGTGAACTCCCAACAAGCCTCTGATCACCTTCGGTGAGCTCCTAGGGAACTCGTTGACGAGTTCCTACTGCATCGTCCGAACCCTAACCTGATGCCCGATGACCGATGCCCGAAATTGACTTCAACCTAACATTAGATTGTATTACCTTTTCACTATCATAGTTAATCCTACATCACTCATCTCTAACACATGTTAGATCATAAAACCCATCAATTGATTTCATCATAAAAATCCAAGAGTTAATAGAAACAATTCAAAACTATGCATCAAAATTTAACTTTAGAATCATTAACTCTACTTGTACCTTCATGTGTGATTTCAAGAGTGTGCCAAATCTTATGTGCAGTTTCACATATTGAAATTCAATTAAATTTATTTCTATCAAGAGCATAAAATAAAGTGTTCATCGCTTTAGCATTCAAATAGAAAGTCTTCTTCTCCAAATCATTCCATTAGTTTATTGGTTGGAAGACTTTTAAAAACCATTTTCAACGATATTCCATAAACTGAAATTCATAGAAAGTAAGAAAGTTGTATACTCCGTCCCATTAAACATAGGAGGACGAGTGATAGAAGAACTCTTTTGATAGCTAGAGAAAGTCATTTAGTCTCTTTTGGGTGTTAAACCAATTGAGAAAAACTTGGCTTTGATATAGTTAAATATGAAAATGACATTGATTTAAAAATTCATTTGATAAAACATATATTGGAAATGCGTTTAAATGTAGAGACGTTTGGAAGAGTGTAAGAAAAGGTAGTAGACAGTTAAATAAAAAAGCAATGAATGTAAACAACAAAGGAGATGAAGCACACTAATTTTATAGTGGTTTGGTTCACGTGACTTACGTCCACTCCCGATTCCTATTCAGTCGAGGCCACCGGCTTCCACTATTGATTTTTCTTTAATGAGCGAAGATTAACTACCCTCTTACAGCTCTATTCGCCTTTTCACAGGTTTAGGAGACAAACTTTATAGTTCGTTCAGCCCTCTCTTAAACATAATTCACACTTAGAGAAGAGGAAGGGAACTCTTAAAGAATTACAACATTGTTTTCATAAATTTTTCTTCTAGTTTCTTGCTTTCCCAAGTAAGAATACCTGAGATATTTATAGATTACAATTGGCTTCACAAATTGGAATAAAAAAAATTAAATACCCTGAGATTTTGGGGTACGGGCACCACTGCCCAGAATTCTCAAAAATGTACTTTTTTATACCTGAGTTGTACTATCACTTGACCTGGCTGTTGGGAAACCTCAGTAGGTGCATCACATGCGTAGCGAAAACCAAATCAAATAACTGGTTTACCACGAAGATCAAATCGTCGTGCAAAATATTGGGGTTGCGAGAAAAAATGCAAAAATCGATAAAAACACGATGTGTGAGAGATTGATTTTACCTAGGGAGATCGTATATCCCTGTATTCCAAATCCGGATGGAGAAGATGAAGGAGGTCAAGCGTCCTCCTCTCTAGCGATATCCACACGATGGATCTCTGCAGCGAAACTCCTCCAATATGATCTCGTAACTCTTGCACACAGGGAGGGAGGAGAATAGGAGGTGATGGCTAAAGCTGTAGCTTATCAACCATGAGTCTCCACCCCTATTTATAGAGAGCCACCAAAACCCTAGGGCTCCTTCCTTAGTGGGTATTGGATCTCCATCCATTAACCCACTAACCTTGCATTATTGGATCTCTATCCAATAATCTCCTTAGGCCTTAATCAAGGAGCCCATCAGCATAGGATCTCATCTAATGAGAATATGGGCTAATTGGACCTTCATCCAATCCTCTATTCACTGAAGTATCCACCATATGTGTGTGACCCTCTAGGCCCGATACGGAGCTGGCCGTGAGTCACTCCCATTAGAACTCCTTCTGATATATTAAATTATTATTCCCATAATAATTCACTCGACTTATCGACTTTAGACGTACTAGGCCACTACGCCATAGTCCCCAAATGGTATAGAGGGGATCAAATCCATTGGACCTGTCTGTCCATAGTTACCGTGTATCTATAATCCCTCATCCAACTAATATCCCAAAGACCGTATATTGGACATGGTACTATCAGGCCACATACATAATCTGTCAAAGTCTCGCTCTAATCGGGTTCTCTCTGAGAACTCTTTCTCTCTCAATCCGAATGACCCTGATTAGGGATTTATCTTAACAAGCACATATGGGATATTCCTCTCGTGATACCGAGAGTGGATGATCCTCTATTAACACTCAATTGCCTTCGTAAGGTTGGCTACCAATCCCGATAACCAGTTGTACCAGATCTGGAACTTTCCAAACCTATAAGTCCGGCGTCAAAGAAAGGAGTACTTATACAAGGCATCCTTGGTGTCTCAAGTCTAAGGACCAGATACACAACTGGGACTATAGAATCGATGTCTGACATTAGGTACATTAACCATACAACATTCCATAAGCGGATTAATCAATGAACTCATTCTCTAATGAGCACCTGTACTATTTCCTTAGTGTCTCCACACAAGTGGCTATGAGACCAGCCGCCTCCATCATATGGACATGTATATAATACACCGGTCTGTCTGGTTATCTCGATGTCCCTCTCGAGTAACATATGATCAGGATTATTTAGGATCTGTATTTAAAGGTAAATCGATCTCATTATCGTAATCTCATCACGATCCGATTCCCATTGCACAGAACCAAGAACATCACAATATATATGCAACAACTAATATAATGTGAGAGTATGCCAATATTAATTATAAGCAAAAAGATCACACAGCGTGTCATACGTGCCATCACTCACGTGATTGGCTTGCAGGGCACCTTTCACCAGCAATCTCCCGCTTGACCAAAAATCAATCACCTATGTGTCTGATCCTTATCAAACCCCTATGACACTCAAATACAATCTAAGCTAGTGGTTTTGTTAGTGGATCTGCAATATTATCTTCGGATAAAACTCTTTCCATTGCTATATCTTTTCATGATCGCTCTAATCAGATAGAACCTCCTCAAAATAATTATGTTAAGACATAAGTTCGTTTGTTAGAGTTATCACCCTATCGCTGTCACAATATATGGGAGTCAGCTCCACGCTGTTTGGTATGACTCCCAAATCCTTGATGAACTTCTTCATCCAAACCCCTTCCTTTGCTGCTTCTGTTGCAGTAATGTATTTCACCTCTGTGGTCGAGTCAGTAGTAGTATCTTGCTTGAAACTCTTCCAGCTTACTGCTCCTCCATTCAGGGTGAAAACATACCCTGAATTTGACTTGTTATCATCAATGTCGGACTAAAAATATGAGTCCATGTAGCCCTCAACCTAGAGGCTACCTCCTCCATATACCAGTAAAAGATCTTTAGTCCTTCTCAAGTACTTAAAGATACACTCTACTGCCTTCCAGTGTTCTAAACCTGGATCTGCCTGATACCTACTCATGAGACTCAGAGCATGTGCTATATCAAGCCTGGTACATAGGATCGTATATATGATAGACCCTATCACTGAGGTATAATGTATCTTATCCATGTTTGCCCTTTCTTCAGGAGTCTTCGGGGACATACTCCTAGAAAGTGATATTCCATGTCTCATTGGTATGAGACCTCTCTTGGAATTCTCCATGCCAAACCTTTTGACAATGGAGTCTATGTACTTAGATTAGGATAAGCCAAGCATCCTTTTGGATCTATCTCTATAGATCTGGATCCCCAAAATATAGGATGCTTCCCCTAGGTCTTTCATGGAAAAGTTTCTGGATAGCCAAACTTTTACTGTGGAGAGCGTTCCTACATCATTCCCAATGATTAGGATGTCATCCACATATAGCACCAAGAAGGTGATAACGCTTCCACTTATCTTCTTGTACACACAAGGCTCATCTTCGTTTTTAACGAAGTCATAAGATCTGATCACCTCATCAAATCTTATGTTCCAACTTTGGGAAGCTTGCTTCAATCCATAAATGGATCTAAGCAACCTGCACACTTTATCTGGACTCTCTTTGGATACGAATCCCTTTGCCTGTACCATATACACCACTTCATAGAGGTTACCATTGAGGAATGTCGTTTTGACATCCACTTGTCAGATCTCATAGTCATAGTGTGCTGCAATGGCCAAAATAATTCTAATGGACTTAAGCTTGGCTACAGGTGAAAAGGTTTCGTCATACTCAACTCCTTGTCTTTGACGATATCCTTTAGCTACCAGCCTTGCATTATAGGTCTCTGCCTTTCCATCCACTCTGATCTTCTTCTTGAAGATCCATTTGAAATTGATGTGTACAATACCCTCAGGTGCATCCATAAGGTTCCAAACCTTATTAAAGTGTATGAAATCCATCTTAGAATTCATGGCTTCTTATCACTTCCTAGAATCTATACTCATAATAGCCTCCTCGTAGGTCTGAGGATAAACATCCTGAGAGTCATCTCCGCTGATATGTCCCACATATCTTTCAGGAGGGTGAGATACTCTACTAGACCTACATAAAGTTAAAATTTGTGTGTTAGGTACTTGAACAGACTTGGGCTTCGGAATGGTGCTTGAGCTAGGTTCTCCAACCTCGCTCAATTCTATATCACTCCGACTGTTTTCACCAAGAATGTGTTCCTTCTCAAGGAACACAGCTCTCTTAGCAACAAAGACCTTTCGATCTTTGGGATGATAGAAATAATACCCCAAAGTCTTCTTAGGGTAACCCATGAATGTGCACCGTTCTGTTCTTGATTCTAACTTGTCGAGGTTGTATCTTCTAACATGGGCAGGACAGCCCCAAATCTTAACCATCTTAAGATCGAGCTTCTTTCCTTTCCATATCTCATATAGTGCAGATACTACCAACTTTAATGGAACTCTATTCAGAAGGTAAGTTGTGGTCTCCAGGGCGTACCCCCAGAATGAGATGGCTAGGTCAGCGAAACTCATCATGGACTGCACCATGTCTAACAACTTGTGATTCCTCCTTTCTGATACACTATTGAGCTGAGGTGTATAAGGAGGTGTCCATTGGGATAGAATCCCATGATCCTTGAGGAAATGGGTGAACTCCATACTCAAGTACTCTCCTCATCGATCTGATTAAAGAGTCTTATTACTCTTTCCAATTTGGTTCTCTACCTCATTCTTATATTCCCTGAATTTCTTAAAAGTCTCAAATTTATACTTCATTAAGTACTCGTGTCCATACGTAGAGAAATCATCCGCGAATGTAATGAAGTATGAGTAACCACATATAACATGAGTCGACATGAGACTACATACATCACTATGTATGAGTTCCAATAACTCAGTGGTTCTCTCTCCAGTTCCACTAAAAGGAGAGTTGGTCATCTTCCCACGAAGGTAAGTTTCGCAAGTTGCATATGACTTATAGTCAAATGGATCTAAGTATCCATCTTTCAGCAACTTTTGAATCATTCCCTCATGTATATGGCCTAACCTATAATGCCATAGGTTTGCATTATTCACCTCATCTCTTTTCCTCTTAGATATATTTATATTCATGATATGTAGAGAAGTGTTTAACACATATAAGCTATTTATAAGGGTCCCTCTAGTGATAATCTCATAATCCATAATCATTGAACAATTATTATTCTTAAAAACTAATTTATATCCCCTTAAAAACTAATTTATATCCACTAATTGTCAAACAAGAGATAAAAATAATATTTTTGATAATAGAGGGAATAAAATAACATACAATAATAGCTCCACCAGGCAGATGTAGGGTGACCTATCCAACAACAACTACAACAACTCTTGCTCCATTACCCATCGTGAGGTCCATCTCGCCTTTAGCCAATCTCCTAGGACTTGCCAGAACCTATAATGAATTGCAGATATGATAAACACTCCCGGCATCCAAGCTTCTGTCTCGCGTTCTCTATAAAGTAGTCCTTACAGTTTCTCTTCCAATGCTCGTCTTGGTCATAGTGGAAGCACTATCCTTTGTCCTTTGTCGGGTCTCTCTTGGCAACTTTTGCCTTACCTGATCTTTCTTTGCCCTTGCCCCCCTTAAGGGTCTTTACTAGCCTTCCTTTTCCTATTGGTCTCACCAATATAGAGAAATGACTTCTCTTTCTTGATGGTACTCTTAGCTCCCCTCAACATATTGAGGAGCTCAGGTAGAGTCACCTCAAACTTGTTCATATTAAAGTTAATAATGAACAGTGAAAAAGAATCTAGTAGGGACTGAAATATAAGATCAACATACAAGTTATCCTTTAGGACTATCTTTATACTTCACAAAGCGAACAATCTCATCCTCGCTTATCCTTTCCTCTAGCGTGGGCATAATTGTGTTAAGGACATATACAATTTTCTCTTTTGCGAGAATAATTCTCAAATTACGGAGCATTTGGACTAATGAGATAGTTGACATCAAGAATGCCACATAGGGGTTTTGCAAGCGACAAACAAGATATAGCGTAAATAAATAATATTCAAACTTTACAGAAAATACTAATTAAGATATGGACTTTTATCTTAATGTACTCATACTATTTTCCTAGTGAATCACGTGACACCCTCGACACATGATACGCAAGTCTCTGGTAGACTCTTAGTGGGGATCGGGATCCAATTGGCGCCTTAGTGCAACCTCGAGGGACTCGACCAATTGCACTAAGCATAAAAGGGAAGCAACTCTTGCCAATCACAACTCCTTATGATTCCCGTCACGTTTGGCCTCTGAATCATCATGATCTCGAGGGACTCAACCAACCATGATATTCAGTTAAGTCATCACCATCGTTACAAGATGAGTCTGATTTGATGATATGCCCTCGAGGTGGAAAAAGAGGTTAAGGCATCGTTTGGAGAAAAGGATGATCCTGCCCCTGCCCGTGGGCGGCTGCTACTCTGCGGGCAGCGCTTCTGCCCGTAGGCGGCGCCCTTGCGAGCTGCTACCCCTGTGGGCGGCTGTCGCCCCTTGTGGGCACCGCTGGCCTCCCTTTTGGGCTGGCCCTGGCCGTAGCCAGCTGACCCCTTGCGGGGGCCTTGGCCGCGGCCTGGCCATGGGTGGTCGGCCCTGCATGGGGGCTGGCCGCCCCTCCTCCTCGTTGTCTTCGCTGCAAAAACATAGTGAGAATGCGTAGACTGATTATACGTGATACAATCTCAATCACACGCAGTTTAAAACCAATCTTTCACACGAAAACCTTTGCTCTAATACCATTGTTGGGAAACCTCAACGGGTGCATCACATGCACAGTGGAAATCAAAACAAAAAACTAGTTTCCCACGCAGATCAAATCGTTGTGCAAAAATCATGATGTGTGAGAGATTGATTTTATCTAGGGAGATCGTATATCCCTGTATTCCAGATCCAGATGGAGAAGATGAAGGAGGTCAAGTGTCCTCCTCTCTAGCGGTATCCACATGATGGATCTCTGCAGTGAAACTCCTCTAATCTGATCTCGTAACTCTTGCACATAGGGAGGGAGGAGAATAGGAGGTGATGGCTAAAGCTGCAGTCTATCAACCATGAGTCTCCCCTCCTATTTATAGAGAGCCACCAAAACCCTAGGGCTCATTCCTTAGTGGGTATTGGATCTCCATCCAATAACCCACTAACCTTGCTTTATTGGATCTCTATCCAATAATCTCCTTAGGTCTCTAATTGGGCCTTAATCAAGGAGCCCATCAGGATAGGGTCTCATCTAATGAGGATATGGGCTAATTGGATCTTCATCCAATCCTCTATTCGCTGAAGCATCCACCATATGTGTGTGACCCTCTAGGCCCGATACAGAGTTGGCCGTGAGTCACTCCCATCAGAACTCCTTTTGATATAGTAAATTATTATCCCCATAATAATTCACTCGACTCATCGACTATGGACGTACTAGGCCACTATGCCATAGTCCCTAGACGGTACAAGGGCGATCAAATCCATCGGACCTGTCTGTCCCCATAATAATTCTCCAATGAGCACTTGTACTATATCCTTAGTGTCTCCACACAAGTGGTTATGAGACCAACCGCCTCCATCATATGGACGGGTATATAATATACCGGTCTGTCCGGTTATCTTGATATCCCTCTCGAGTAACCTATGACCAGGATTATTTAGGATCTGTGTTTAAAGATAAATCAATCTCATTATCATAATCTCATCATGATCCGATTCTCATTGCACAGAACCAAGGATATCACAATATATATGCAATAATTAATATAATATAAGAATATACCAATATTAATCATTAGTAAAAATATCACACAACATGTCACATGTGCCATCATTCACGTGATTGGCTTGCAGGGCACCTGTAACGCACTAGCTGTACCTCATTTTAAGTCAATGAAATGAGCCTCCTGATGGGCTCAAGTCAGCCTTCCTTAAGGCTTAATCAAGGCCAATGGGTCCTTAATTGAGTTGGCATGGTTACACCTAAAACCAACTCAATTACAATCACAACTACTTCAATCTATACATAATCGAATACAAACAAGAATACTAAGTTGTTTGACATGTCATTAGTTCATCTGACACTTCATCCTAACCTTCGACGCATCGTCCTCTCTTGCGACGTATTGTCCAATTTGTATGTTGACCTCTGCAATATCTGCTTTCTTTAGCATAATGTCTGATCCTTCTAGCCCAATGTCTGAACTCATGGCACGAAGTGCTTCTGCTAGCATGTCGATTCTTCCTCCAGCCCAACGTCCAATCTTTTGACATGTTTAATTCTTACCCAACTTCTGATTCCATTGCTTTAATCGTTTTGCCTCTCCTTGATCGAAGCTAGTCCTGTGTCACTCAAATGTATATTAGATCATAACTTTATCAATTAGTTTCATCATCAAAATATGAGATTCAACATCACCCTCCACCACCACCATTGAAATTATGTGCTATATCTTCCAACGATAAAGCTAATGATGTTAGGGTAAATGAGGTTAAATGTTTCAATTTCATAACTATAGTTATTTCAATATAAATTTTTTAACTCAAGGGACCAGGATGCTAAAGAGGTCTAATTATTGATATTTTAATATAAATTTTTTAAGTCTAGAGATCAAGATACTAAAGAAGTCTAACTACAGAGCGTAATATGTAATTAGCTAAAAAATCTTAGAATTTTGATTTGGATATTGAGGAGATATAAGTTAATGCTCCTTTATCATTTCTTATTCGAGAGGTTATTATTTCTGAAATCATTGAATGAATTGATAAAGGCGAATCATAAAATAATATTAATAAACTCTTACATAATATTGATGTTATTGTTGATGAACTTGTAAAATAATCACAACCGATAATTTGAGAATATCTTAAAGAAAAAGGAGACTTGTCAATTTTTATGATTATATGGTATCTCTATAAGAATCAAATTATGATATAGAAATTAAGATGACCCTTTATCATTTTCATAAGCTATAGAAAACTGTGAATCTAAAAGATGGTATAATACAATGAAAGAAAGTTTAAAATCAATAAACCAAAATAGTATCCCAAAAATTATCAAATTACCTAATAATTATAAAAGTGTTGATTATAAAATAATTTTTAAGACTAAACTTAGCTTAAAAGGCAATGTCAAATGATATAAGATTAAACTTATGCTTAAAGATTTTTCTTAAAAGGAAGCTATAACGAGATTTTCTTTACTTTTAGAAAGAATTCATTAAGGATTTTCATGGCTTTAATAGCTCATTATGATCTTGAGTTATATTGGATGAATATAAAAATACATTTTTATTAAATTTAGATGGATCTGCTTAAAGGATTCATAGAGAAAGGAAAGAAAAAAATTTTGACTTATAAATTAAAAAAATCCATTTATGATCATAGATAAGCTTATAGACAATAGTTTTAAAATATCATTATTTTCTTCAGATTTAAGGAAAATATTATTAATCAGTGTTTATATCTTGAGGTTAGTGGGAGCTAGTTTATTATATTAGTTTTGTATGCAAATAATAGTGATCTTCGTAATAAACAAAATTAAGAAATTTTACATCAAAAACTTTAAGATAGTTGATATGATTGAGATAACTTATGTTAATAGTATAGAAATATTTAGGAATACATTTTATTAATTATTAAAACTATCTTTGAAAGTATATATTGATCAAGTTTTGGAGAGTTGTAGTATATAGGTTTGTTCAACAAATATCAAATGCAAAAAATTTCAATTAAAGCTAGTGTTTGAAATGAAAGAAAAATATATTTTAGGGTTTAGGTCCATTTTAGCCCCTATGATTTTGACCATGGACTACTTAAGTTCTTATGGTTTACTCGTGTCTAAAATAATTTCTATAGTTTAAAAAACATAGTATATAAACCCCTCCCATCAAATCTAAGTTAACAGATGTTAGAGTCTATTAATATGGCATATTGACTCGTAATAAACTATTAATATAATAAAATATATAATTTAAGTTTTAAAAAAAGAATCCATTTTAGCCATTATGATTTTGATCATGGACAGCTTATGCATTTCTAGTTTTGCTCGTGTCTAAAATAGCTATTACATTTTTAAAAATATGGGATATAAATCTCTCTAGTCAAGTGTGAGTTGACAAGCATTAGCGTTTGATTATGTGACATACTAACTCATAATAAATTATTAGTATAATTATATATATAATTTAAATTATATAAAAAAGAGTCCATCTTGTCGAGAAAGAGGAAGCACAAATGAAGACGGATTAGCAGAGGTAGAAGTGAGGGAGAGCTGAACCACCATGTCGTATGCGTCTCGGGTGAAGGCATAGGAGAAGATGAAGTGGGAGGTGGTGGGGACAAAGATGCCTAGGAGGAGGTTGAGGTAGGACACCGTTGTGTGCTTAGCATACTGATCGACACACATCTACTTGAGGTAGGACCAAAAGCTCCTGAACTCGTCATCAGCACTTGAGAGGCTACATGTGTATAATGCCCTACTAGACAACTGTAGCTCAGTGCTGCTATTGATGGTTGCTTCCACGATGATGCCTCCTCTCACCATTGATGGTGGCCTCAATTTTTTGAACTTAAATTATATATATTATTTTATTAATAGTTTATTATGAGTTAATATACCATATAAGCAAACTCTAACATCTGTTAACTCAGACTTGATAAGAGGGGCATATTATTGAATCTCAGATTTTGATGATGAAATCAATTAATGAATTTATGGACTAATATACTTTTAAGATAAGTAATGTAGGAAAAACTTATCATAGACTCGAACCATCGAATGGCAAATTATCAAAGTAGAAAAAACAAATGTTGAGCCGGAAAGCATCATATCAGAGATTGGACGTCAGCCTGGAGGATTGGTCGATGTGCTGAAGGATGGACCGTGCCATAAGTTCGGGCATCGGGCTAGAAGAATCGAGTATTGCACTAAAAGATTATATGTTATGGGAAGTCAACATGCTGATAGATCAAGTGATATGCCGAAGGAAAGGATGATGCGTCGGAGGTTCCGACGAAGTGCCAAATGAACAGATGACATGTCGAAATATTAGACAACGTGCTGAAGGCTTCATGATTGTAATTAGAATGGTTAAGTCATTATCCTATCGTTTGGAGTCAAATTAAGTTGGTATTGGGCTGAAACCATGCCAATTAGGCTGAATTGGACCTATTGGAAGGCCCATTCAGTGATTAAGATTGGCCTAGGTAGTGGTACTACCAGGCCTAGGTGATGGTACCGCTTGAGAATCGAAAAGCATAGTTTGTACTTTTACACATATTTCGATGGTGGTACTGCCCCTTCTCGATGGTGGTTTGACCGAGGCAGCAATAGTAACGATGGTACCAGAGCCCATATTCCCATGTTCTGTTCGATGGTAGTACCCTACTACAATGAAATCTCAGGGATTTGGATTTTTGGCTTTAATTTTTAAGCCTTTGGGATTCTATAAATTCCCCACTTATCTTTGCTTGATGCAAGAAAGAAATCTTAAGATTGAAGTATTTTAAATCCTCTTGAAAGTGTTTGAGTCTAAATGTTATTATAAGGATATGTGAGGTCTTTTATAAAAGATAGGTGTAAATGTTTTCTCCTAAGCCTATTAAAAGGAGAGGGTTATAATAAGGGTACTTGATCTTCGCCCGTTAAAAAGATTAGTAGTGAAAGCCTATAGCCTCAAGGGAAGAGGAATCGAGAGTAGACATAGGTCGAGACGATCGAACCACTATAAATCGATTTTTATTTCTTTTCATGTCATGTCTTATCATTACTTATTAATTTGCTTACTACCCTCACTCTCACTTTTAGTTAAACACATTTTTGATACATATTTTTCAATCAAAAATTTTAAATTAAAATCTTATTGAGAAAGCACTAATTAATCCACCCCCACCCCCCCCTTCCTCCTCCTTCTCCTCCTCCTCATAGTATCATTATGATCCTAAAAATTAGTATTAAAGTTTAGTTCTCTCAGTTGGATTAACATTAAGAGAGATTTATTGATTTTTTATAGCAATCAAGAGGGTCACTCTATCACTCATCCTCCTATGTACAATATGATGGACTATACTTATTAAAAAACACGAATGAGGATTTTCTTGAATTCTGTGGATTTTGATTTATGGAATATCGTTGAATGTGATTTTTAAAAATCTTTTAAACTAATTAATGAATAAAATGATTATGAGAAGAAAATATTTTATTTTGTGCTTTACACAAAAATGAGTTTAATCGTGTTTCTACTTGTGACACTGCACATGATATTTGGCGCATACTTGAAGTTACTCATGAAGGCATAAATAGAGTTAAAGAATCTAAAGTTAAT
Organism: Ensete ventricosum; assembly: GCA_029747655.1. Lineage (NCBI taxonomy): Eukaryota > Viridiplantae > Streptophyta > Magnoliopsida > Zingiberales > Musaceae > Ensete > Ensete ventricosum. The sequence continues at coordinate 25,883,226 of JAQQAF010000003.1, read as the reverse complement.
CTTTTAGTACATGGTTATAAATTGTTAAAAATGAAGCCAAGTGAAACCATTAGTGATATGTATATCCATTTTACGGATGTCATCAATGGTTTAAAAGTTCTTGGTAAAAGCTATACTATTCTTAAATTGGTAAATAAGATTTTAATATCTCTTCCAAAAAATTGGGATAAAAAAGTAATGGCTATCTAAGAAGCAAATGACTTGAATAACTTTCCTCTTGAAGAACTCATAGGATCTTTAATGACCTATTAAATGACCTATAAAACATATGATGAACAAGAAGAAAACATTCCAAAGAATATGAAGAATATAGCACTTAGAACTAAAGAAGACTACTCAAGGGGAAGCTCAAGTGATGATAATGATGACGTTGCCTCCTTACAAGATGACTTAAAAAGTTCATGAAAAGGAATAAAACTTATTTTTGTAAGACAAGAATATAATAATAAAGATGAACTTAAAAAGAATATAATAATATATTATGAATGCAAAAAGCTAAGGCACTTAATAAATAAATGTCCACAACTGAAGAAGTTGTCAACCCAAAAGAAGAAGAAAGCATTCAAGCAACATGAGATGAATCGAGTGCATCAGAAGACAAAGAACAAATCAATAAAGACGAAGTGACAAACTATCCATTGATGGCCATCAAGATGAGGCATGTGACTCTTTTGAAATATTTTTATCTTATAATAGATTATTTGATGCATTTCATGATTTATATGCTGAACTTAGAAAGATTGGTAAAAAATACAAAATTATTAAAAATGGATCATGTATTACTTACTAATAAATTTGATATTAAAAATTATGCATGAAACGTCAATATCTTGTACTCCTTGCTCTAAATGTAAAGAGTTAGACTCACTCAAGGTTATTATTACAACAAACATTAGAAAATTTTAAAATTAGAAATAAATTATTAAATATGATTCTTGCTAATCAAGATTATGTACAAAGAAAGAAGAAAAGAATCAGCTTCATAAATAGTGCATTCAACAAAAGCCAACAAAATTTATAAAAGGACCCACAATATATATTCCCTCTAAAGTTAAATATATTTTTTGTAGAAGATTTGGTCTGCTTATACATGCTCTTTTAAAAAATATAGCTCTCATAAATTAGTTTGGGTTCCTAAAGAAGCAATAAATGATTTAATGCCAAAAGTCAAGAAAGATCTAACCATGAAGGACCCAAAGTTAAATGGGTACCTAAAGTAAACCTCTCTTTCTTATAGGTATGTCTCAAACAAGAGCTAGGAGCAAAAGATTGTATCTTGACAGTGGATGCTCAAAGCATATGACTAGAAATCCAACAAATTTCTCAAACCTCACTAGCCGAGACAAAGGATATGTCACATTCGGAGATAACAACAAAGGAAAGATTATCGACATTAAAAAAATTAGTAACAAATCAAATCTTATGATTGAAGATGTTCTATTAGTCGATGGCTTAAAATATAACTTATTAAGCATTAGTCAATTGTGATAAAGGATATAATATTATATTTAAATCTAATATTTGTATTATAAAAATACTGCATAAGAGTAAATCTATGATTGCCTTAACGAGTAATAATGTTTATACTATATATCTTGATTATTTTCATGACAAAACTTATTTTTTGACTTTAAACGATGATGCATGACTTTGATATATGAGATTAGGTCATGTAAGTATGAAATTGATCTCACAAATCGAAACTAAAGAATTTTTAAGAGGAATACTAATAGGACTCCAGCAGGGTTGGGTCCTACTCAACCAAGTAGCAATTAATAAATAACCCTGTGAGATTGTAATAAACCTCACTTAGTCAACTCTATCCTATAAAAAAGAGTGGCTATAGTTTATATTTGGGGCCTTAGGACTTCCTAGTCACCGCCCCCTTTACTGGGTTGGTTGGCTAGGGTTTCTAGCAGGGGCGCATCGTTGTGCAACCCCCTTAGGCCATCGCCCCCTTAATAGGGCAAGTCAACTCGATGGAGGGTAAAAAGGGGAATTTAATTTAGGAACCACCACCCTAGGGCTAGGGTTTGGAGCCCTATATAAGCTTGTAGTCTCCACCTCATTAGAATAAGCAATATATCTATTTTCATTCAGCCATCTAGCTGACTACAAGGAGGGAGGAACCCTTATAGTGTTCCGAGGGTTGATTCCCCTCAAAAATTAATCTCCATAGGATTCCTCTGGGGTTCTATCATATAGTATCATAGCAGCGATCTTGCTGCCCTTGCTGCCATCTCTGCCACTTCCACTAGCTAAGTAATTCCCGTATCATTGTCTCCACCGTCATCTCCTGATGTAGATCAAATCAATCTGCTGCTGCCATTACCAATTGCACTACAAATCTGGTATTTCCCTATCACCATACTTTTTTCTACCGTAATTTTCCATCTACAAAATACCAAAAATAACTTCCTATCTACCCTTGCTGTGAATTCCTTTCATTGCAAAAGTTATCATCTTTGTGAATGAAGAATTGCTGCAAAAAAGTTTAGCCGTATATAGTGCTTTTGATCCGATCTATTTGACATCCTTTTTGTATGAAATTTCTTACACGTCTCATAGATCATTGTGGCCTTCATCCATGATTGATCTACTATGGAATTCCTCTCTGAAATGTTCTCATGTTGTTGCAAATTTTCGTCACAATTCGTTGAAATTTTTTTATGAGAATTCTGCCATCACAACTTGCACTGATTTTCTTGCTATTATATTGCCAAAATTTCCTTGATCTAAAATGTCATTACTACTACTATTTGAATTGAGATCTTGCTATCGAATTCCTCCTTAAATCTCTTGATTTTTTGCTAAAAATTTCATCGAGAAATTGTTATTTCTTCGGCAACAGTTCTGCTTCTGCGAAGACAGCATATACCGTAGCAAACTTTCACCGAATTCCATCAAACCTTGCTGCCTTCCTCCATAGATCTGAAACCCTCCCCCTAACCTTCATCAACTACCATCACAGCCCCAAAACCCTACCAAACCATAGCCCCAAACTGCATCCAAATCAGCCACAAAATAGCCCAAAACTGTAACCTATGCATCCCCCGATCCACCCACTTTTCGGCCATAACTTTCAAAAACTGACACATGTCCTTAACCCATCAACAAAAAAGATATCTTAACATTACAGATCTAAAGGCTTACACTATGGCATTAGAGGAGGCCATCAATGTAAAATTTGAAACCTTCAAGACCTGAATGGAGGAGAAAATATGAACTATTTTTGCCAAACTCAGTTTCAGCCGACCACCAAGCCTGACGAAATCACATCAAGGAGAGATCTCTGATGAAGAGATGACTTCCAGGAGAGAGGAGGCTCTATGATCGATCCCGACAATCCATGCATGAGGGTAGACTTTCCTAGATGGGAAGAAGGAGACCTGATTGGTTGGATCTCGTGCACGGAGCAATATTTTTGATATCACCGAACCACAGACGCATCTATGGTGGAAATTACAGCTATACATCTTAAAGGGGATGTCATATAGTAGTTTGATTGGTTTGAACACACCCATGGAGGCCTCTCATAGAGACAGTTTAAAGAAGGGCTACTGATTCGCTTCGGACCAATCGATTATGAGAACGTTGACGGACAACTAGCAAAGATCTGACAAACCTCTACCGTTCAAGAGTATCAAATCAGGTTTGAAAGATTATCTAACCAAACTCATGATTGGTCTGAAAAGTAGCTATTAGGAACTTCTATTGAGGGCCTAAAGCTAGAGATCCGGGGAGAAGTTAAAGCATGACAACCGTACACGCTTATGGCAATCATCTCTTTCGCGCGACTTCAGGAGGAGCGATTGAACCATGAAGCTCAAAGGACTAGGATCGCTTCCCGACCAGCAATACCAAAGCTGCCCTCAGCCCCCCCTACTATCAACCGAGCCCCTGCACTAAAAAAGTTGAAGAGAGAAGAGCTTCGGGAGTGATCTGCGAAGGGTTTGTGTTGGCATTGTGACGAGCCGTGGAGCCGTAAACATCTCTGTAAAAAGGGGTGACTTCTCATGATTGAACCAGTAGAAGAAGAAGTCATGGAACCTTCATAAGAGAGCCTTGAACATGAGTAAGAAGATGCAGAAGAAGGGCCACAACCAACCGACTTTACGGTGCATGCGCTAGCCAGCTACTCAAATCCGTAAACAATGAAAGTTGGAGGCCTTCTTAAACAACAACCGATCACTGTTCTTATCGACACGGGCAACACTAATAACTTCCTAAATAGTAAGGTTGCTGCTCGGATGATGCACGACATTGAAGGTTGCGGCAAGTTAGACATAAAGGTCACCGATGACCGAATCCTAAAGTGCATTCAAAGATGCTCACAGGTGAAACTATTATTGCAAGACGAAGAGATCATTGTCGACTTCTTCTTCCTACCTATTGATGATTATGAAGTCATGCTTGGCATAGAGTGGCTGACGATGCTAGGTGACGTCTCTTGGAACTTTTCCAAATTAATTATGAAATTTTACTGCAAAGGCAAATATGTCATCCTACGCGGGAAGCGTGGAAGCCACATAACCACATTTCGGCCCAATGAATAGAGAAATTTTTACACAAGGCACATGGTGGATTTTTGATGCATCTCTAGCAGCAACCAGAGGAGAAGAATAAAAAAATTATACATCAAAATCTCGCCCAATTGCTTGCTGAATTCATCGACATTTTTGTCGAACTGTGCGGTCTTCCTCCTACCCAACAACATGACCACGGGATTCCAATTCTCCCAAAGATACCACTATCCTCACCTCTAGAAGGATGAGATTGAGAATATTGTAAAAGAGCATAGGGGTGATTTGGCCAAGCTACAGCCCCTATTCCTCGCCAATGTTACTTGTGCGCAAGAAGGACATAACTTAAAGAGTGAACAACGGAAGCTTCTCTTAATAAAATCGATTGAAAACTAATTTAAGGAAGTTGAGAGATTGAAACTTCAAATCCAACTCTCAAGTGTTTAAGAGAAATTAAGAGTAACATGAAAGCAATTAAAGCACACTCACAGTTATAGTGGTTCGGGCTTAACCAGCCTACGTCCACTCCCCGAGTCCTCTTCTCCGAGGCCCACCGGCGTTCACTACCGATCTTCTTTGGGTAAAAACCAAACCCTTACAACCTTTCAACTTACAAGGGAGACAAGATTACAATACTTGGATCACTCCCTTACCCCTTTTCTTTTTCTTACAATTCACATAAGTAATTTACACAGAATTTCAATCCCAAAAATTGTTATATCAAATGCAAGAAAACTTGGGATATTTATAGGCCCCAAATGACTTCAGAATTTGGAGCCAAAATTTAAATGTATCTAAAAAATCTGGGTACGGTCGGTTCACCCACCGACGCCAACGGTGCAACCACAGAAAGCACCCTGAAAATAGGGTACGGGTGGTTCAGCTGCCGTGCCGCCCGAAAACCTGGGCGATGGCAGTACAATCACCGCTCACCGATGGTTCAACCATTGGGAATCCTAAAAAAGTGATTCCCTTCACTTTTCCAATCCCGACTTGACCCTTATGTTAACCAATCCTCTGATCAAACCAATTAAGCTCAACTTGAGTTCAATTAATCCCCTTTAGTGGACCTGCTTGCCTCTTTGAGTTGATTTGGATTCCTTCCAAATCACACTCAATTCGGACTCAAACTTAACATACGACTTAAGGATTACAACCATATATGACCACCAAGCTTAATTAACGACCTCACTCCCATAATCCCGCAACCTCTGGTATTCCCTACGGCGAGTCTCACGGTCTTCCTTCGACAATCTCCCGACGTGTTCCTAGCGATCTTCCAGATACCTTCAGTGAAGTCCTAGTGAACTCCTAGCGAGCTTCCACCGTATCGTCTAAACCTTGGCTTGATGCCTAAGCCTGATCTTGGGTACATATCTGGTCTGTAACTCCTTTTCACTGTCGTGGTTAAACCTGCATCACTTCCTCTAACAACACATGTTAGATTAAATAATCGTCAATTGATTTCATCATCAAATGAGATTCAACACCCAATACTAATGGTGGATGAACTCTTAAATAAATTAAAAGGAGCCCGAGTCTTCACGAAGTTGGACCTCAGATCCGGGTGCCACCAAATTCGGGTATGTGAAGAAGACATTCCAAAAACTGCATTCCAAATGCACAATGTACATTATGAATTCTTGGTAATGCTTTTTGGACTCACTAATGCTCCTTCCACCTTCCAAAGTCTAATGAACAATATTTTTTGGAGCTTTCTATGCAAATTTATGTCGGTGTTTTTCAATGATATTCTCATTTATAGCCCTTCTCTTGAGACTCACTTTCAGCACTTGTAATTTATTTTAATGATCCTTTGGGAGAATACTCTTTTTGTTAAACAATAAAATTGTAGCTTCTTCCAACAAAAAGTAGAGTACATTGGGCACATAATATCAGAAGGAGTGGTGGTAGACTCGACAAAAATTGAGGCAATACAGGGCTGGCCGAAACCTACAAATATGAAATCGTTGCACAATTTCCTTGGATTAAGGGGCTACTACCAAAAGTTTATGAAGGACTATGAGACAATCAGTGCCCCCCTCACCTCTCTACTGAAAAAGGATGCTTTCCTATGGTTGGACAAATCCTTCACTACCTTCGACAAACTCAAGGCAACCATGACTATTAGGATCAAAGCGGCACTCGAGGGGGGAGGGGTGTGAATTAGTGCTTATAAAAATTTCACTTTGATTTAAATACTCACTCAATAAAAATCATATCGGAAATACGTTTAAGCGTAAAAATGCATTTAAGTGTAGAGATGCGTATAAGCGTAGGATACGTTTAAGCGTAGGGATATTTCTAAGAGTGCAAGCAAAAGAGCAAAGAAGAGGAAGCAAACCGATTTTACAGTGCTTCGGTCCCATTAACCTACGTCCACTCCCGATTCCTCTTCACTTGAGGCCACCGGCTTCCACTCCTGATCTTTTTCAATGAGCAAAGATCAAACACCCCTCTTACAGCTCTATTCTCCTTTTACAGGTTCGGGAGATAACCTTTACAATTCTCTCAGCTCTCCCTTAAACAAAAACTACACAATAAAAAATGCGGGGAGCTCTCAAGGGATTACAACAGCGTTTTCACAAGATTTTCACTCTTGATTCTTGCTCATTCACCAACAAGAAAGGGTGGGGTATTTATAGGCCTCAAATGGCTTCAAAAGTGGAGCCAAAAATCAATTTTTAAGTGTTCCCGAGGTGCTAGTCTCGAAGACTGCGTTCTGGGCAGTTCAGCCGCCTGACACAGTCTGACAGACTAAGTCTTGGCGTTCATCCACCTGATAGTCTGGGAGACCGTGTTTGGGTAGTTCAACCGACCAATCTAGGTGGTTCAACCGCTTGACACATATTCGAAGACTGTGTCATCTTGAAGACCGTGTCTTGTTTGACATTGGTTACTGAAATAACTTTTATAATAAGTCTAAATCAACCTAAATTAAGGCCTAATGGCCTCTTAATTGAGTTAGTAAAAACTAACTCTCATTATGATGCTAACTACGCCTCTCAACACACAATCTTTATTATCCGATCATCTCTCGACGAACTCGTGGCATCCTTTCGACGAACTCCCGACGAGCTCCCGACAACCTGTCGGCGAACTCCCTATGAACTTCCCAGCAAACTTCTGGTGAGTTCTCGACGAGCTCTTGATTTCCTTCGACGAACTCCCAACGAACTTCCAGCATTCTTTCGGCAAACACTCGGTGAGCTCTCGATAACCTATCGGCGAACTCCCGACGAACTTCCAGGCAAACTTCTAGTGAGTTCTCAGTGAGCTTCTGATTTCCTTCTGGTGAGTTCTCGATGAGTTCTCAACGAGCTCCGAATTTCCTTCGCGAACTCCTAGTATTCTTCTAGCGAACTCTCGGCGAGCTCTCGACAACCTGTCAGCGAACTCCCTATGAACTTCCTGGCAAACTTCTGGTGAGTTCTCAACAAGCTCTTGATTTCCTTTGATGAACTCCCAACGAACTTCCAGCATTCTTTCAGCGAACACTCGGTGAGCTCCCGATAACCTGTTGGCAAACTCCCGACGAACTTTCTGGCAAACTTTTGGTGAGTTCTCGGTGAGCTTCCGACAACATCGTCTGGACCTCGGCCAACCTCCAATGAACTCTCGGCCAGCTCATATTGCATCGTTCGAACCTTGACTCGATGCTCGAACTTGACTCCGGCCCAACATCTATTTGTCCTGCCCTTTACTGTCGTAGTTAATCCTGCATCATTTTCTTTAACACACAAGTTAGATCATAAAACCCATCAATTAATTTCATCATCAAGATTCAAGTTTCAACAATCTCCCCCTTTTTGATGATGACAACCAATTGATGACGGAGTTAGCCTTAACAATCTCCCCCTATGTATATGTCATAGGATAAATACAACAAACTTAAATTCAAAAGAACCCATCACTTTTGAATTCAATTATAGTATTTTCATAATTGAACCATTCATGATACCATACATTATAAAATTTTCAAAACATTTATTTTCTTCACATAAAAATTTCAATCATTATATTCACATTATAACCATATCATCAATTATGATATAGCATTCATTTTAACTATTTCAAAGATGTTAAAATATCTCTCTTATGTCATCAATTATGTCATTTCTCCCCCTTTGTCATCAACAAAAAGGAGAAATGCTCAATTAATATTTAAAAATTTATCACAAATATCTATTATTTAAATATTTATATATTTTTGAATATTTATCAAAAATATTCAAAAATATCATTTATCATCAATATGCTATCTCTCCCCCTTTTGTCATAAAAAAAGAGAAATATTCAACATAACTTTTCTAAATAATTATTTAAAATAAATGTTCATTATATGATAAAATTTAAAACACAACATTTATCATATGTCATCAATCATGTCGTTTCTCCTTGTTATCAAAAAAGAGAAATATTCACCACACATTTGAATACTAAATGTTCAATATATATGTCAACATATTTATCATAAATATTCATTACATAAAGAAAGAAATCTAGTCCATTTTCCCCCTTAGTAAAAAAAATAGAGTTTAATCCATTTCATATCAAATTATTTTCTTTCCCTTTGTAAATAAAATAGAAGAAGAAGGGGAGAGGGTGTCAAAGATCCAAAAATCAAGTATCTTAAAACAAAATAAATTATTAAGAGGGGGGATACATATGAAAATATTCATAAATCCAAGAATCAAAATATTGAAAGATACCTCATGAGTCTTATCACAAGAGAATTTTAACTTGCATTTTTTTCTTTTGTAAATATCAAGAAGAAAGAATCAAGTGAAACAATTTCAAAGGATAGCTCAAAAAGTTAAGAAATCTGAGAAAAATATAAGAGCTATTCATATCATCTCATCTAAATATCAAGAAATCCTCAAAGTCATGATAGCAACTCATGCATTTAGAAGGTTTTTCATGTCTAATTTTCTTCAAGCAAATTGTTCCTCATTTAATGATTTTATTGCAAGATAGCAATTTTATCTCCCCTTTGATCATTGTAAATAATGAAAATGAGTCCTAGGAGAATAAATAATCTTGATTTATTCAAGGTAAATCTTAATACATATAATTCATTCGAATAATTCTTCTTAATAAAATGAAAGAATGTTCTTGATTAAAAATCTCAAATTATATATGTTAAGATCATAAATCTTTTTTTTATTAAAAAGAAGAAATCATAGAGGTAAATATAATTTTCATAAAGGATAAGTCAAGTGAAGAAGTCAACGAAAAGTTTAAAGAAAATCATTCAATTTTCAACTCATCATAAATTTAAGAAATATTAATTTGGTGATATACCATACATAAATATAAGAAAGTCATAAATGAATCATATTATAAAGGATATTAATATCAAATCATGAATACCAAAAGATATAATTTAATTTGACAGATTTTCTTTTAGGTCAAAAAGAAATTTTATGAGATCAAATAATAAGAAGGATTTTGTTTCATATAGATAGTTTTCTTTAATGAAAACAAAAAGGTCCTATTAACAATCTTGATTTATATAAAGTTCTCAAATTATGATTTTCAAGATGTCAAGATCATGATAAGACTCTTTTTATGGTATGTTGAATAGGAGAAAAGAAAAAAATGATTTATATATAGAAAATTTCAAGTTATCAATATCATAGTTCTTAATGAAAATCTCAAGTTATAAGATCATAAGTCTCCTCTTTGGTAAAAAGAAAATAGAAGTAAAAAATAAATGATTCTCATATAAGATGCCTCAAGTCAAAAATCATGAGAAAGTTCATGATTTGACCGAAAAAAAATCTCATTCAAATTTCAATTATCAAAATCACTTTTGTAGTTCAAGAGATTCAACAATAATCATAACACTTTATCTATTACTAAAAACTTGATTGAGAAATTTTCAAAGAAAAGCTTTTCCTCTTTTTAGTTATTTCAATCCATGTGATTTGTTTCATACAAAAATTCCTTCACCTTTTATGTCAAATCCATTAATTGATTATCATTTAAATTCTATTTTCATCTAAAAAGAAATCATCAAGATCATTAAAATAGGTAAAACATTTTTAACCTTTTAAAACTAAAAATCAAGTATCATTTTCAAAAGAAATCATAAAACATTTTCAAACAAGAAGTTCAATTTATTCCAATTCCAATGATTTTTAGAGTGAGTTACCATTCTCATTTCATTCTCATTAAATGTATTTTTAATTTTTAAAAATACTAGACAATGAAGCATGATTTTTCTTTCCTTTTTTATAAAGTTCTATGCTCAAATTCTATCATTAAATAATATCTATTTAATCATACAACCCATATTTCAAGTTACTTCTTTAACAGTATCAAGGCCATTACAACAACACATCAAAATGATAAAACATCTTCAAAGCAAAAATTCAACCAATCTCAATTCCAACATGTAAATGAGTCTAACTCTTTACACATAGTGCAAGCAAGGAGTTGACAAACTCATTTCAAAAAAATTTATTTATTTCAAGTCTATCTAATATAACATTCAAATCAAACAACTATTCAACCATCAATCATTCATAACATTTAGGTCATTCAACAATAGTCTTTCCAAATATTCAAACCAATGATTTTGAACTTATTATTCAATCATCATCAAAATCTCATTTATGTAAATTTCAACATATTTTTCAATAACTATGATTCTTTGGTTCTAGTTTATTTTCATACTTATATGTTCTAGCTATGCATCATCAAGATTAATTGTATAATGATAACTATTTTAAATAAAAGTATTTGTTATAATAGAAACAAGGATTATTAAGCTTCAAACATCTTAATTCAAATAATTTTCCTTATTTTTTACATTTTAGCTAGGAAGCTTGATAAGTTAGATCTCAAGTCAAATGGCTTGAGTATCCACAAGATATCATTCCATTTTGCTTCTAGCCTTAGTTTGGTGATAAACCTATAAGAAAGATTTAGGTACCCATTTTACATTGGCACCTATATGAAGAAATTTATCTTTCTTATCTAATGATTTTTGGTTATTTATTGTTCCCTTAGGAACCCAAACTAATTTATGAGGACTATAGTTTTTGAATGGACATTTGTAAGTCATATGTTGTAATCTACCACAAAAATTATATTTAATTTTTGATAGAAAATTTAAGGTAGGTCCTTTAACAGAAATAGTTGGCTTTTGTTGAATGTTACCAACAAAGTCTATATCATTTCTTCTATTAATATGACCCTTATTGACAATGATTATATTTAGGGATTTGTTCTCAATTTCAAATTTTTTTAATGTAGTCTGAAGCATGATATTTTATTTTTTAACACTATCTAGTGTTTCATATTTAGAGCAAAAATTGTGTAATTGTAAAGTATCATGCAAGGTTTCATGTTTGGTGCATGTATTGTGTGATGGTGCTACTTCATGCATTTCATCAAGTTTACTAACTAATGATGTATGCTCTACCTTGAGTAATTTATAGGATTTGCTAATCTTTTTAAATTCATCATAAAGCTCATGAAAAGAAAGTAATAACTCATTAAAAGTAAAAGAGTTTTCGGGTGGGTTACTTACCTCATCGTGGTTGGCCATGAACGTGAGATCTTCCACTTCTTCCTGATTGTGTTCTTCATCTTTAGAGCGCCTCGGCTTCTTGTATTCATAGCAAGAAGTTTTGTCTATCTTTAAATCATTTTTATGGTTTATATTGATTAATTTATCTGGTTCATTTGTCAAATATTCAAAGTTCATATCTCTCGAGATTTCACTCGATGAGTCATGTATTCTCTTTAGTTCTAATTCCTTCCTATCCTTTGGAATGTGTTCTTAGGTTCTCAATGTCAAATTTTTCTTGCTCTTAGAAATGTATTCTTCTTGTTCATTTTTGTAAGACATTTTGTTTAATGATTCATTTAGATTTAGTGTGCTTTCATGTGTTAATTCTAATGTATGCCAAATCTCAAAGGCCGAATCACAAGAGGAAATTCGATCAAATTCATTTTTGTTGAGAGCACAATATAAGGCATTCATAGCCTTGGCATTTAAAGAAAATATTTATTTTTCATAATCATTCTAATCATATATTGGATTGGATGACTTTTGAAAACCTTTTTTAACAATACACCACAAATCAAAATCTATCAAAATAAAAAAGATGCGCATTCGAATTTTCCAAGATGTGTAGTCCGTCCCATTGAACATAGGAGGACATATGATAGAAAGTCCGTCTTGATTGCGAACAAAGGTCATCTCTTTTGGATTTTAAGCTAATTAGAGAGAAACGTGGCTCTAATACCAATTATTAGGATCAAAGCGACACTAAGACGGGGGGGGGGGGGGGGGGGGTGGGGGTGAAAGCGTAGAGATGTGTTTAAGCGTACATATACATTTAAGCATAGAGATATTTGTAAGAGTGCAAGCAAAGGTAGTAGACAATTAAGCAATGAACATAAAGAGCAAAGAAGAGGAAGCAAATCGATTTTATAGTGGTTCAGTCCCCTTGACCTACGTCCACTCCCGATTTCTCTTCCCTTGAGACCACCAGCTTCTACTCCTGATCTTTTTCAATGGGCAAAGATCAAACACCCCTCTTACAGCTCTATTCTCCTTTTACAAGTTCAGGAGATAACCTTTACAATTCTCTCAACTCTCCCTTAAACAAAAACTACACAAGAAGAAATGAGGGGAGCTCTTAAGGGATTACAACAACGTTTTCATAAGGTTTTCACTCTTAATTCTTGCTCATTCACCAGCAAGAAAGGGTAGGATATTTATAGGTTCCAAATGGCTTCAAAAGTGGAGCTAAAAATAAACTTTTAAGTGTTCCCGAGGTGCTAGTCTCGAAGACTACGTTCTGAGTGGTTCAGCCGCCTGATAGTCTGGGAGACCATGTCTGGGCAGTTCAACCACCTGACACACCTTCGAAGACTGTGTCATCTTGGAGATCGTGTCTTCAAAGACCGTGTCTCATCTGACCTTGGGTTATTGAAATGACTTTTATAATAAGTCTAAATCAGCTCCAATTAAGGCCTAATGGCCTCTTAATTGAGTTAGTAAAAACTAACTCTCATTATGATGCTAACTATGACTATCAATACATAATCTTTGTTGTCTGATCGTCTCTTGGCGAACTCCCGACATCCTTTCGATGAACCCCCGATGAGCCCCCAATTTCCTTTGGCGAACTCCCAACGAACTCCTAGTATTCTTCCAGCGAATTCCTGGCGAGCTCCTGATAACTTGTCCATGAACTCTCTATGAACTTCCCGACAAAGAGTTCTCGATGAGCTCCCGATTTCCTTTGATGAACTCCCAACATTCTTCCGACGAACACCCGACGAGCTCTCGACAACCTGTCGGCAAACTCCCGACAAACTTCCCGGCAAACTTCTGGTGAGTTCTCGGTAAGCTCCTGACAACATCATCTGAACCTCAGCCAACCTCCGGCAAACTCTCGGCGAGCTCCTATTGCGTCGTCCGAACCTCGGCCCGATGCTCGAACTTGACTCCGGCCCAACATCTGATTGTATTGCCCTTTACTATCACAGTTAATCCTACATCATTTTCTTTAACACACAAGTTAGATCATAAAACTCATTAATTGATTTCCTCATCAAAATCTAAGATTCAACAATGACGATGACATTTATGCTAGCACTACCAGATTTCAACCGACCCTTCATCATTGAGGCCGACGCATCTGGAGTCAAAATCGGAGCTGTTCTAATGCAAGATGGCCGACCAATCATATATACCAGCAAGGCGTTGTTTCACTCCCATAAAAAAAAGTCAATATATGATAAGGTGATGCTCATAATCGTACACGCCGTAACAAAATGGAGACCCTACATGATCGGTCGGTGCTTTTAAATTAAAACCGACCATCAAAGCCTCAAGTACTTTTTAGAGCAAAAAATATCATCCCTTGAGCAACAAAAATGGGTAACTAAACTTCTTGGATTTTATTATGAAATTATTTACAGAAAGGGGAAAGAAAATGTTATTGCAGATGCGCTCTCACGGCTACTGGAGCAAACCAAAATTTCTGTCATCTCCCTTCCTTCCACTGGCTTCTTTGAGTACATTAGGGAGGAATGGAAGAAGGATCCAGAGACCAGCAACATCACAGAAAAATTGGAGAAGGATCTTAGCGCAATAGCCCACTACACTTGGGATTCGAGGGATCTACGCTTCAAAGGTCGTATTGTGCTTATACCCAACTCTCCTTGCATCAAAATCATCCTGCATGAAATGCAGTCCACACCTTTAGTAGGGCACTCTGGATTTTTTAGAACCTGCAAAAGATTAAAGCAAAATTTTTATTGGAGGAATGAAAAAAATTATTTCTGAATAATAGCCCGATGTGATGTATGTCAACAGCAGAAGGGTGAAACAGTTTGCAAGTCCGGGAAAGCTACAACCTCTACCCATACCGAACTCGGTGTGGATCGACATCTCCATAGATTTCATCGAAGGGCTGCCATCTTCCCAAGGTAAAAGCATAATCCTCATGGTGGTTGACCGACTGATTAATATGCTTATTTTTGTGCTATGCGAAATACATACACTGTTGCTAGTATTGCTCATATTTTCATAGAGAATATTGCTGAACTGCATGGGATGCTAAGGTCTATTGTAAGTGACTGTGACAGGGTTTTCACAAGTAAATTCTAGACCAAGTTATTTCAGCTATAGGGTACCAAACTCAAGATGAGCACAACATATCACCCACAAACATACGGCCAAACTGAAGTGGTGAACTGATGTCTAAAGATATATCTTCGGTGCTTCACCAGTGACCAACCAAAGGCATGCCAAAGTGGCTCCCTTGGACCGAATGGTGGTATAACACTACAGATCATTCATCTATGAAATGTACCCCATATGAGATACTATATGGCCCACCGACCCCTATGATTCCAAACTCCTACAACTACTAAAGGACAATCTCTCCGTCGCTCAAGGCAGAATGAAGTAACAAGTCAATACACATCGGAGCGAAAGAGAGTTTTCGATAGGAGATTGGGTTTATCTTCGCCTACAACCGTACAAGCAACTATCCATCAACACATGAGCCTCCATGAAGCTATCTCCTCGCTTTTATAGGTCTTATCAAATCACGGAGCGAATTGAAGCTATGGCATATAGACTTAAATTGCTGAAGGATGTCAAAATTCAGCCTGTCTTCCATGTATTTTGCTTGAAGCCCAAGTTGGGAGAACATGAGTTAGCCCAAACTCAATTGCCGAACACTACTGATTATGGAGAAATTCAAGCCCAACCATAAGCCATCATTGACCGAAGAATTATGATGCATCGTCGATGACCCTCCACTGAAGTACTTGTGCATTAGAATAATTTACCACATGAAGATGCCACATAGGAATTATATGAGGGCTGAAGACTCAATTCCCTGAGTTCATAGAACCTCAGCCTTGAGGACAAGACTGATTTGAAGAGGACAAGCTTGATAAGACTCTAGTAGGGTTGGGTCCTACTCAACCAAGTAGTAATTAATAAACAACCATGTGAGATTGTAATAAACCTCATGTAGCCACATCTATCCTATAAAGAAGAGTGGCTAGAGTTTATATTCAGGGCCTTAGGGCTTCCTAGCTGTTGCCCCCTTTACTGGACTGGTGGCTAGGGTTTCTAGCAGGGGGCATAGTTGTGCAGCCCCCTTAGGCTGTCGCCCCTCTTAATAGGGCAAGTCGGCTAGATGGAGGGTAAAAGGGGAAATTTACTTAGGAAGCACCCCCTTGGGTTAGGGTTTGGAGCCCTATATAAGCTTGTAGCCTCCACCTCTTTGGAATAAGTAATAGATCAGTTTTCATTCAGCCATCTGGCCGACTACAAGGAGGGAGGAACCCCTATAGCATTCCAAGGTTGATCCCCCTCAAAGATCAATCTTCATAGAATTTCTCTGGGGTTCTATCAAATACCTAGAATTAAATTTGACAAAGATAAAATTTGTGATGGATGATACCTAGGAACAAAAATTAAGAGTAGTTTTAAACCAAAAAATCAAGTGAGTACCTGTGAACCATTACAATTAATTTATATGGATTTATTTGGACCAATTGATATCACAAGTCTAGGAGGTAGCAAATATGTTTTTGTGATTGTTGATGATTATAGTAGACATACTTGGACATATTTCTTAGCACATGAAAGTGATTATTCTAGTAAAGTTTTGCAAACAAGTTCAAAATGAAAAAAGATTTTATGATTCCTTCTATTCATAGTGTTCATGGTAGCGAATTTAAAAATTATGATTTTTAAGAATTTAGTGATTTGAATGATGTGATAGGACCCTAGCTGCATCGGGTCCTAATCGATTGAGTCGAGTTTGTAGATTGGACCTTGTTGGTCGACCTAAACTTGACATTGAGTCGGCTAGGAGATGAGTTGAGTCAATTTGAATAAATCAGCCCAAATCCTAGTATGAATAAGATTCGACTTAATTGGGATTTAATTAAGAATATGAGTTGGGGCAGAGTCAAGATCTTAGTCATGATTGTAATCAACCCTAATTGGCCCCCACCTTGATTGGAAAAGTCGGCTAGAGTTAGGATGGGAGTATTTTACTTGGAGTAGGAGTCTCACTAAAAGTGTTTTACTTGGAGTAGGAGTCTCTCTAGGTTAGGGTTTGGAAGTCCTATAAAAGCATATAGTCACCCACCTCTTTCTCAAGCAATAGATCTATTTTCTTCAGCCATGTGGTTGAATACTAGAAGGGAGGAACCCCTAGAGAGTTCCAATGAGGGTCGATCCCCTATAGAGATCATCTTCTAGCGTTAGAATCCTTTGGGGTTCTATCATCTATTATCATAGCAACGTTCTTGGCATCTCGCTGTTCTTCCACCCTTGTTGCTGCCATTACCATCCTCACCTCCATCTGTTGCAACCGATCCTAATGTTGCTGTTGCCGCTGCCGACTTCACCGTCATTACCTATTGCAGTCGACCCTAGAGGTGCTATTGCCATCTATCCTGTAGTCGAATATGGTATTGCTTCACCCCCTATTGCGATCCTTACCATTGCTGCATCTATCTTTATCTTTGTCGTAAAATTGTTGCATCTATCTTTGTCACAAATTTGCTACATCTATCTTTCATCTTCATCACAAATTTGCTACATCTATCTTTCATCTTCGTCATAATATCGCTGCATCTACCGCATCTATTATTATTGCCATGTTGCCACCTCCACTGTTATCTATCCTTGTTGCCATCTTTGTCAGTTTTTTGCTGTTATATTCATTGAAGTATTACTGCCATATTGTTGTAGTCTTCATTGCAATACTATTCCCTTGACAAAAAATTGCTACCATATTCTTCGTCGTCACTTTGTGTTTCCAATCTTCATCTTTGTCGCAATATTGTTGCATCTATCCTCATCCATTATTACTACCATCTCATCCAAATTATTGTCATCATAACCATCAAAGTATTACTTCCATATTGTTGTGATCTTCGTTGGAATACTACTGCCATCTTTGACGACACATTGCTGTCATATTCATATTGTTACTATCTTCCGAAACTTGCTGCATCTTTATCTTGTTGCTATTGAACCTCTTGCTGCCATCACCAGCAACCCTAGGGCAGCCCTTTAACCTTAAGACGTAGCCATCATAGTCCTCTTTTACCTCATTTCAGCTGGCCCAAATAGTACATACCGCAGCCAAACAACAACA
The DNA here is from genome assembly GCA_029747655.1 of Ensete ventricosum. Classification (NCBI taxonomy): domain Eukaryota; kingdom Viridiplantae; phylum Streptophyta; class Magnoliopsida; order Zingiberales; family Musaceae; genus Ensete; species Ensete ventricosum. Next base: position 25,865,039 of record JAQQAF010000003.1, on the reverse strand, counting down.
CATACCACAGCCTTCTTCCCTAGATCGTTGGCGCTGCTACCTTCTCCTGTTGCCGCCAACCCATCTTCTTTGATCGCTACCACCGCCATCTTCTTTGGTTGTTGCCGTTGCTATCTTCCTCGATTGTTGTCGTTGCCATCTTCTTCAGTCGTTGTTGCTGCCATCTTATTTGGTTGCTGCCGCTGCCATCTTCCTCGATGGCTACCGTTGCCATCTTCCTCGATTGCTATCGCTGTCATATTCTTCGGTCACTACCACTACCACATTATTTGATTGCTGCCACTACCATCTTCCTTAGAGGCTGACCATTGTCATCCTCTTCGGTTGCTACCATTGCCATCTTATTCAATTGTTGTCACTACCATCTTCTTCGGTTGCTACCGCTACCATCCTCCTTGATTGTTGCTGCTGCCCATCTTCATCCATTGCAACCGTTGCCATCATCCCTTGTTGTCATCATCAGCAACAACTATCTCATGCCCCTAACCTGTCAACAAAAGAAGAGCTTAAACATTGCAAATCAGCAATCCTACTTGATGGCCTCAAATGATGTAATCGATGCAAAGCTTGAAGCCATCGAGGCCCGCATGGAGGATAAGTTGAGTGTGCTCTTCGAAGAATTCAAATTGGGCCGATCAAGGAGCCCAAAAAGATCTCAGTATGAGGAAAGTTTAGATCATAAGGAGAACCCAACGAATGATATTTTTGCTATCACAAGACTCTGAATGCATCCATAGTCGACATCGCTATAATACACCTCGAGGGAGATGTGATCCAATGGTATGACTGGTTCGAGCTCACTCATGGAGTTCCCACATGGAGGCAATTCAAAAGTGGGCTACTGATCTGCTTCGAACCATCGGAGTACAAGAACATCGACGACCAACTCGTGAAGATTCATCAAACCTCCACCGTCCAAGACTATCAAACCAAGTTTAAACGACTCTCGAACCAAACTAAAGATTGGTCTAAAAAATAATTGCTAAAGATATTCATTGAAGGATTAAAGTTGGAGATTAGATGCGAAGTAAAAGTGTGACAACCTTACACACTGATGGTGGCCATCTCCTTCGCCCAAATCCAAGAGGGACTGCGGAATACTGATGCCCGGAGGACTAAGATCACAACCTGACCAGCAACTTCTACACCTTCGGCCTCCCCTACTACCAACCAATCTCATTAGCCCAAGAAATTAACTCAAGATGAACTTCGTGAGAGATCTGTGAAGGGATTATGTTGGCACTGCAACGAGCCATGGAGTCGCGACCACCGCTACAAGAAAGAAAAAGTTTTGGTGATCAAATTGATTGAAGGCCTAGAACTTGAGGATGTGGATCTCGAACCTGAGGAGGAAGATGTAGGGGAAGGACCGCAGTCAGTTATCAGCACAGTGCATGCCTTAGACAGCTACTCGAACTTGAAACCATGAAGATTGACGGGTTCCTCAAGCATCAGCCAATCACCATTCTTATCGACACCGGAAGCACCAATAATATTATGGATAACAAGGTTGTTACCCGATTAACTCTCTAGATTGAAGATTATAGTGGGTTCAATGTAAAAGTCACAGATGGTCAAATCCTCAATTACAACCATAAGTGTTCGCGAGTGAAGCTAATCATGTAGAGCCAAGAGATCGCTGCAGATTTCTTCCTATTATCGATGGACAACTATAAAGTGATACTCAGCATCAAATGGTTGTCCACTCTAGGTGATGTTTCTTAGAATATTTTCAAATTAATTATGAAAATTTTCAGCCATGGGAAACAGGTGATCCAATGAGGAAAATGTGGGGGCGAAGTATCGACTGTTTCAACGCAATATATGGAGAGGGTGTTACAAAAATCGCATATCGGCTTCCTAATATAACTTCAAGGGCTGCAAACAGAGGTACTGGTGATCAACGAAGATCCAAACCTTTGTTCATTGCTTGCTGAATTTTTAGATGTGTTTGGTGAACCGATAAAGGTGCCCCCTACCCAACTGCATGACCATTACAAGTTCGTGACGGATGACGGCAAGATCAGCGCTCCCCTCATGGCATTATTAAAAAAAGATACCTTCCTCGTGTTAAATGAAGCTACAACAGCCTTCGTTGCATTCACATCTATGATGTCATCTATACCAGTGTTAGCCTTACTCGACTACGACAGTGTTCATAATCGAATCTGATGCATCGAGAGTCGAAGCTGGTGTTGTCCTCATGCAAGATGGTTGACCCCTTACCTACATTAGCAAAGCCTTCTCTTCATTCCACCTGAAGTTATCAATTTATGATGAGGAGATGCTGACCATTGCTGAATTTGTGGCTTGGTGTGATACTGATCAACGGCACAAAGGAGAGATGATAGCAAGCCCAAAACAATTATAGCCTTTAACCAATTTGGACTTAGATTGGACTGACATCTCCATAGATCTCACCAGAGGGCTGCCACCATCTCAGAGGAAAGTTTTGCAAACATTGAAGAACAACCGCACGACAGTCCACACAAGAACAAAACAACCACTTAACAAATGCAGGAGCGAAAAGAAGTTTACAAAAGAGACAACAACAAAATCTTAGCCCTACCCACTTTGGTTTCAACTTGGACCAACATTCCTATCAACTTCATTGAGGGGTTGCCATCATCTCAAGAAAAGACTATTGAAGGACAACCCCGTAGCAACCCAAGCAAAAATAAAATCGCAGGCTAACAAACATAGGAGCCAAAGGAAGTTTGCTATTGAGGATCGAGTCTTCTTTTATCTTCAGCCCTACCAACAGAACACCATGAAGACTCGCGCCTCAAGGAAGTGGTCTCCTCATTTCTTTAGACCCTACAAAATTAGAGAGCACATTGGAGCCATGCCCTATAGATTGGATATGCGCGCCAACTCCAAATTACACCTGATCCTCCACGTGCCCTACCTCAAATTAAAGTTTAGAGAGGATGAATCAGCCTAAAGCCATCTACCTAACATCTCGATTGATGGAGAGACCTAGGTTCAGCTGATGATCACATTGGATCATAGGGTCATGATGCGTCACCGATGTCCTTCCATAGGAGTATTGGTACAGTGGGCCCACTTGCCTACTGAGGATGCTGCCTGGGAGCCCTATGACAAATTGAAGGTGAAGTTTCTAGAGTCTATTGAAGCTCAGCCTTGAGGACAAGACTGATTTGAAGAGGGATCTGATAGGATCATAGATGCGTCGGGTCCTAATCGATTAAGTCGAGTCCATAAATTTGGCCTTGTTAGCCGGCCTGGACCTGACATTGAGTCAACTAGGAGATGAGTTGAGTCAATTTGATTAAATCAGTCCAAATCCTAGTAGGATTAGGATTCGACTGAATTGGGGTTTGATTAGGAATAGGAGTTGGAGTAGAGTCAAGATCCTAGTCATGATTGTAATCATCCCTAATTAGCCACCCACCTTAAATGGGAAAGTCGACTAGGGTTGGGATGGGAGTGTTTCACTTGGAGTAGGAGCTCACTAGGAGTGTTTTACTTGAAGTAGGAGTCTCTCTAGGGTTAGGGTTTAGAAGTCATATAAAAGCATGTAGCTGCCCATCTCTTTCTCAAGCAACATATCTTTTTTTTTTCAACCTTGTAGCCTTATACTACGGGGAAGGAACCCCTATAAAGTTTTAAGGAGAGCTGATCCCTTACATAGATCATCTTCTAGTGTTAGAATCATTTTGGGTTCTATCAGTATGACCATAATTTTTCTACTCTAATAAAATATACAATAAAATGGAATTATTGAGTGAAAGAATAGGAGTTCACAAGAGATGGCAAGAGTCATACTTAGTGAACATAGCATATCCAAATACTTTTGGGCCGAAATCGTTAACACGACATGCTATATCATCAATAGGGTTCTCATAAGACCTCTACTATCTAAAACTCCTTATGAATTGCAGAACAATAAAAGATCCAACATCTCATATTTTAAAGTTTTTTGTTATAAATATTTTATTTTAAATAAAAATTATGTCTTAGAATAATTTGATGTAAAATCAGATGAAAATATTTTTTCTTGGATATTCCTCTATTTCTAAAGGTTATCGAGTTTTTAATAAAATAACTTTCATTATTGTGGAATCTATCCATATTGTTTTTAATAATTTATTGATGTTAAGAAAATAATTCTGGTGATGGTTTTGAATTTGATAATTTGGATTTAAGTAAAAATTCTCCTCTCTAAAGCAACTTGGATACATCTACTTCCAAAGAAATCTTAACCTAATGAATGAAAAAATGTATATGCACTAAGGAGCTAATTATTGGAGATACATCAAAAGATATTCAAACTCGTTCTTCACTTAAAAATATTTATGTAAATATTATATTATCTCAAATTGAACCTAAATGCATTGACGATACTCTTAAAGATGATTTATGAGTCTTGGTAATTCATGAAAAAATAAATCAATTTGAAAGAAATAAGGTTTGGACGCTTATTACTAAACCTAATGATCATCTTGTGATTGGTACTAAATATGTCTTTAGGAATAAGCAAGATAAACAAGGTATCATGGTTTAAAATAAGACTAGATTAGTGGCAAAAGGTTTCAACTAAGAAGAAGGTATAAACTATGAAGAAATCTTCGACTTAAAGTCATAAGTGTTGGTTATATGTGTCCTATAAGCCAATCATGTGAGTGATGGCATGTGTGACACGCTATATAGTCTCTTTCCTTTATTATTATTATTGGTATATTCTCATATTATTATTATTGATATATTCTCGTATTAGATTATCATTATTATTATTAGCATATTCTCACACTATATTATTATTGGGATATCCTTGGTTCTGTACAATAGGAATCAGATCGTGATGAGATCATGATAGTGAGATCGATTCGTCTTTAAACATAAATCCTAAATAATCCCGATCATAGATTGCTCGAGAGGGACATGAAGACAACTGGACAGATTTGTGCACTGTATACCCATCTATATGATGGAGGCAGCTAGTCTCAAAGCCACTTATATAGAGAAACTAAGGATACAATACAAGTGCTCATTGGAAAATGAGTTCACTAATTGATCTACTTACAGAATATTGTATGGTTAATGATGCCTAATGTCAGACAACGATTTTTTAGTCTCAATTATGTATATGGTCCTTAGAATTGAGACACCAAGGATGCCTTATTTGATAACTCCTTTATTTGATATTAGACTTACAGATTTGGAAAGTTCTATATCTGCTATAACCGATTATCAGGATTGGTAGCCAACCTTACAAAAGCTATTGAGTGTCAATAAAGGATTATGCACTCTCGGTATCATGAGAGGAATATCATGTATGCTCTTGCTTAGGTAAATCCTTGATCAGGTTGGTCGGATTGAGAGTGGAGTTTTCTGGGAGAATCCGATTAGAGCGAGACTTAGACATATTTCGTATGTGGCTTGATAGTACCATGTCTGGTATATAATCTTTGAGATATTAGATGGATGAGGAACTATAGATACATGGTAACTGAGGACAGATAGGTCCAATAGATTATATCCCCTATACTGTTTGGGGACTTTGACAAAGTAGCATAGTATGTCCATAGTCGATGAGTCAAGTGAATTATTATGAGATAATAATTCACTAAGTCAAAAGGAGTTATGATAGGGAGGACTCACAGCTAGCTCGATTTTGGAACTAGAGGGTCACACACATATAGTGGATGCTTCAGTGGGTAGAGGATTAGATAGAGATCACATTTGCTCCTATTCTCATTAGATAAGACAGATCATTGATAGGCTCCATGCATGAGGCATATAAGAGGCCAAAGGAGATTGTTGGACAAAGATCCAATAATCTAAGGTTAGTGGGTAAGTGGATGGAGATCTAATACCCATTAAGACAAGATTCCCTAGGGTTTTTGGAGGCTCTCTATAAATAGGAGGCAAGGGCGACTCTTATGTGATAGGCTGTATCTTTGGCCACCCCTTACTATTCTCCTCTTCTCTCTCCTTTTCAGTTTGTCAGCCCCTCTATGGCATGTGAGGGCAACGAAGAAGATAGAGGATCTTCTTCCAAGTTTATTGCGAGAAGCAATTGAGTGTCAATAAAGGATCATCCACTCTCGGTATCATAAGAGGAATATGTTGGTTACAGGTGCCCTGCAAGTCAATCACGTGAGTGATGGCACATGTGACATGTTGTATGATCTTTTTGCTTATTATTAATATTGGCATATTCTCACATTATATTATTTGTCACATATATATTGTGATGTCATTGGTTCTGTGTAATGGGAATTGGATCGTGATGAGATCATGATAATGAGATCAATTCACCTTTAAACACAAATCCTAAATAATCCCGGTCATAGGTTACTCAAGAGGGACATTGAGATAACTAGATAGATCGGTGTACTATATACCCGTCCATATAATGGAGGCGACTGGTCTCATAGCCACTTGTGTGGAGACACTAAGGATATAGTACAGGTGCACATTGGAGAATGAGTTTACTGATTGATCCGCTTATGGAATATTGTATAGTTAATGATACCTAATGTCAGACAGCGATTTCATAGTCCCAGTTGTGTATCTGGTCCTTGGACTTGAGACACCAAGGATGTCTTGTATGAGTACTCCTTTCTTTGACGCTAGACTTATAGGTATGAAAAGCTCCAGATCTGGTACAACTGGTTATCAAGATTGCTAGCCAACCTTACGAAGGTAATTGAGTATCAATAGAGGATCATCCACTCTCGGTATCACGAGAGGAATATCCCATATATTCTTGCTTAAACAAATCCCTCGCCAGGGTCATTTGGATTGAGAGAGGAGTTCTCCGGTAGAATCCGATTAGAGCAAGACAAACTGATTCCATATATGACCTAACAGTACAATATCCAATATATGGTCTCTGAGATATTAGTTGGATGAGATATTATAGATACATGGTAACTATGGACAGACAGATCTGATGGATTCGATCCCCTTGTACCGTCTGGGGGACTATGGCGTAGTGGCCTAGTACGTCCATAATCGATGAGTCGAGTGAATTATTATGGAGATAATAATTTACTATATCAGAATGAGTTCTGATGGGAGTGACTCACGACCAGCTCGGTATCGGGCCTAGAGGGCCACACACATATGGTGGATGCTTCAGCGAATAGAGGATTGGATGAAGATCCAATTAGCCCCTATTCTTATTAGATGAGATCCTATGTTGATGGGCTCCTTGATTAAGGCCCAATTATAGGGCTAAGGAGATTATTGGATAGAGATCCAATAATGCAAGATTAGTGGGTTATTGGATGGAGATCTAATACCCACTAAGGAAGGAGCCCTAGGGTTTTGGTGGCTCTCTATAAATAGAAGGGGAGACTCAAGGTTGATAGGCTACAACTTTAGCCACCACCTCCTATTCTCCTCCCTCCCTCTGAGCAAGAGTTGCAAGATCAGATTGGAGGAGTTTCGCTGCAGAGATCCATCGTGTGGATACCACTAGAGAGGAGGACGCTTGACCTCCTTCATCTTCTCCATCCGGATCTGGAATACAGGGATATATGATCTCCCTAGGTAAAATCAATCTCTCACACATTGTGGTTTTTTTATTTTTGTGTTTTTCTCGCGACCCTAAACTTTTGCACGACGATTTGATCTGCGTGGGGAACTGGTTTTTGTTTTGATTTCCGCTGCGCATGTGATGCACCCGCTGTAGGTTTCCCAATAGTGGTATCAGAGCCAAGGTTTTCGTGCGAAAGATTGGTTTTAAACTGCGTGTGATGAGATTGAATCACGTAGAATCGTTTTACGTGTTCTTGCTGCATTTTCACAATGAAGGAAGCCCTTGCAAGGGGCAGCCAAGCATGGCCACGACCAGCCCCCTTGTAGGGCGGCCAACTGCAGCCAAGGCCCCCCTGCAAGGGGGCGGTCGGCTACGGCCAGGCCCCCTGCAAGGGGCGGCCACCCGTAGTGGCAGCAGCCCCGCGGGCACGAACGGCTACGGCCAGCCTGCAAGGGCTGTCGCCAGCGGCTAGGCCGCAAGGGCCTACTGCCCACGGTGTGACCGCAAGGGGTAGTCACCCGCGGCCAAGCCGCAGGTGGTGGTTGCCCGCTGCAAGTTCGCAAGGGGTAGCCCCGCGGCTAGGGCTGCCGCTTGCAAGGGCGGCCACTGGCAGGAGCGGCCGCCAGCAGGGGCAGCGCCCACGCGAGGTGGCGTCGCCAGCCCGCTAGGTGCCGCCCGAAGGTAGCAGCGCCTGCCACAGGGGCGGCTGCCCACGCCGACAACGTACAACGCCGCCACCTGCGTAGGGCAGCGGCGGTTGCGCAGATGGGGGCAAGGAGAGGGCTAGGGCATCCTTTTAAGTAAAAGGATGATCCTACCCCTCTGATTTTCAAAAATTCCGAGGACTGTCCTCATGTGTATAATTCTGAAAATGCCCTCAACAATTCTGAAAATTTCGAGGACAGTCCTCTCATCCAAAATTATAAAAATACCCTTGATAATTCTAGAAATTCTGAGCATATCCTTATTTCCAAAAAATAATTAATTAAATAGTTTAATTAATTATTATATATATCTAGTAATCCTACATATGATGTGATTTATGTTGTGGATGGATGATCATGGGCCATCTGTTGTGATGTGTGTAATTATGATTATTATTATTATTAGGGCCTGCGAGCCTACGTTTTTCTCGTTTATTGTTGGGCCTGCGTGCCTGTGATTATTTGTAATTACATGGAGAGGCACAGCGGGAACGTGGAGGTGACAGCGGAACCCACAATGCCGTGGCGGGAGATTACGATGCATGGTGATGCGACGATCCGACGGAACCGATGATGATGAGATCAACAATCACAAGTCATGGAGATGCGCCAATGCACACATAGATCCTATTGTGAGTGATTAGGCCCATTGGCTCAGGCTTAATCATATTAGGTGACGACTCATTATCATCTGGTGTGGCTTGCATATGTGATATGTTATACACCTACTAGATATATGTATATATATATTTGCATGTAATGTAGATATATATTAAATATGTATGTGTATGACATGACATATTAGGCGATCGATATGAAAAAAAACCCCTCTTACGATAATATTAAGTCGGTAAGCATGAGATAATACGATTGACTCACATGGCCTTCCATCATTATAGAAAGAAATTGAATCACGACATAGGTTGAGTTGGTCGAGTCCCTCGAGGCTCACCTATCTACGTGATCGAGTTCTTACCTACGACATAGAGATGTCACCGGTGACCTGAGGACATGGTATGCTTGGTCGAGTCCCTCGAGGGCATATCATCAAATCAGACTTATCTTGTAATGATGGTGATGACTTAACTGAATACCATGGTTGGTCGAGTCCCTCGAGACCATGATGATTCAGAGGCCGAATATGACGGGAATCACAAGGAGTTATGATTGGCAAGAGTTGCCTACCTTTTGGGCTTAGTGTAATTGGTCAAGTCCCTCGAGGTTGCACTAAGATTCCAATTGGATCCCAATCCCCACTAGGAGTCTGTCGGAGACTTCCGTCTCACGTGTCGAGGGTGTCGCGTGATTCGCTAAGAAAATAGTGGGAGTACATTAAGATAGAAGTCCATATCTTAATTAATATTTTCTACAAAATCTGCATGTTATTTATTTTTGCTATATCTTATTTGTCGCTTACAAAACCCCTACGTGGCATAATTGATGCCAACCGTCTCATTGGTCCAAAAGCTCCGTAATTTATGAATTGTTCTCACGGAAGAGAAAATTGTATATGTCCTTAACATGATTGTGCCCACGCTGGAGGAAAGGATAAGCGAGGATGAGATCGCTCACTTTGTGAAGTATATAGATAGTCCTAGAGGATAATCTATGTATTGATCTTATACTTCAGTCCCTATATGATTCTTTTTCACAGTTCATTATTAACTTTAATATGAACAAGTTTGAGATGACTCTCCCTAAGCTCCTCAATATGTTGAGGGAAGCTGAGAGTGCCATCAAGTATCAAGAAGTAGAAGCTAGTTCTCTATATTGGTGGGACCAAAAAGAAAAGGAAGACTAGCAAGACCCTTAAGAAGGGCAAGGACAAAGGACAATGCTTCCACTGTGGCCAAGATGGACATTGGAAGAGGAACTGTAAGGACTACCTTGCATAGAAGGCGAGACAGAAGCTTGGAAAAGCTTCAAGTATATTCATGATCAGTCTCCACTTGTCAGATTTTCATGATAACACATGGGTATTGGATACCGGGAGTGTTTATCATATATGCAATTCGTTGCAGGTTCTGGCAAGACCTAGGAGATTGGCTAGAGGCGAGATGAACCTCAAGATAGGCAATGGAGCAAGAGTTGCTACAGTTGCTGTTGGAGAGGTCACCCTACATCTGCCTGGTGGAGCTATTGTTGTATTAGATGCATGCTATTTTGTTCCTTCTATTATCAAAAATATTATTTCTATCTCTTGTTTGACAATTAGTGGATATAAATTAGTTTTTTAGAATAATAGTTGTTCAATAATTATGGATAATGAGATCATCACTAGAGGGACCCTTATAAAAGGCTTATATGTGTTGGACACTTCTCTACATATCATGAATATAAATATGTCTAAGAGGAAAAGAGATGAGGTGAATAATGCATACCTATGGTATTGTATGCTAGGTAATATACATGAGGGAAGGATTCAAAAGTTGCTGAAAGATGGATACTTAGATCCATTTGACTATGAGACATATGTAACTTATGAACCTTGCCTTCGTGGGAAAATGATCAACTCTCCTTTTAGTGGAACTGGAGAGAGAGCCACCGAGTTATTGGAACTCATACATAGTAATGTATGTGGTCCCATGTCAACTTAGGCTACAGGTGGTTACTCATGCTTCATTACATTCACTGATGATTTCTCTAGGTATAGACACGTGTACTTAATGAAGTACAAATCTGAGGCCTTTGAGAAATTTAGGGAATATAAGAATGAGGTAGAGAACCAAATTGGAAAGAGTATTAAAACTCTTTGATCAGATCGAGGCAGAGAGTACTTGAGTATGGAGTTAACCCATTTCCTCAAGGACAATGAGATTTTATCCCATTTGACACCTACTTATACACCTCAGCTCAATGGTATATCAGAAATGTAGAATCGCACACTGTTAGACATGATACGGTCCATGATGAGTTTCATTGTCCTACCCGTTTCATTCTGGGGGTACGCCCTAGAGACTGCAGCTTACCTTCTGAACAGAGGTCCATCAAAGTCGGTAGTGTCTACACCATATGAGATATAGAAAGGAAAGAAGCCTGATCTTAAGATTGTTAAGATTTAGGGATGTCCTGCCCACGTTAGAAGATGTAACCCCGATATGTTGGAATCAAGGACAAAATGGTGCATATTTGTGGGATACCCAAAGAAAACTTGTGAGTATTATTTCTGTCATCTCTAGAACTGAAAGGTCTTTATTGCCAAGAGAGCTATGTTCCTTGAGAAGGAACACATTCTTGGTGGAAACAATAGGAGTGAGATAGAATTGAGCGAGGTTGGAGAACCTAGCTCAAGCACCATTCTAGAGCCCGAGTCTATTCAAGTACCTAACACACAAGTTCCAACTTTACGTAGGTCTAATAGAGTATCTCACCCTCCTGAAAGATATGTGGGACATATCAGTGGAGATGACTCTTAAAATGTTGATCCTCAGACCTACGAGAAGGCTATTATGAGTATAGACTCCGGGAAGTGGCAAGAAGCCATGAATTCTGAGATGGATTCTATGTACTCTAACAAGGTTTGGAACCTTGTTGATGTACCTGAGGGTATTGTACCCATCGGGCTGCAAATGGATCTTCAAGAAGAAGATCAGAGTGGATGAAAAGGTAGAGACCTATAAAATACGGCTGGTAGCTAAAGGATATCGTCAAAGACAAGGAGTTTACTATGATGAAACTTTTTCACCTGTAGCCATGCTTAAGTCCATTAGAATTATTTTGGCGATTGCAGCACACTATGACTATGAGATCTGGTAGATGGATGTCAAAACGACATTCCTCAATGGCAACCTCGAGGAAGAGGTATATATGATACAATCAGAGGGATTCGTATCCAAAGAGAGTCCTGATAAAGTGTGCAGGTTGCTTAGATCCATTTATGGATTGAAGCAAGCTTCTCGAAGTTGAAACACAAGATTTAATGAGGTGATAAGATCTTATGACTTCATTAAGAATGAAGATGAGCCTTGTGTGTACAGAAAGGTAAGTGGAAGCGCTATCACCTTCTTGGTGCTATATGTGGATGACATCCTAATCATTGGGAATGATGTAGGAATGCTCTCCATAGTAAAGGCTTAGCTATCTAGAAACTTCTCCATGAAAGACTTAGGAGAAGCATCCTATATTTTTGGGATCAGGATCTATAGAGATAGATCCAAAAGGATGCTTGGCTTGTCCCAATCTAAGTACATAGACTCCATTGTCAAAAGGTTTGGCATAAAAAATTCTAAGAGAGGTCTCATACCAATGAGACATGGAATATCACTTTCTAGGAGTATGTCCCCAAAGACTCTTGAAGAAAGGGCAAACATGTATAAGATACCTTATGCCTCAGCGATAGGATCTATCATGTATACGATGCTATGTTCTAGGCCTGATATAGCACATGCTCTAAGTGTCACGAGCAGGTATAAGGCAGATCCAGGTTTAGAACACTGGAAGGCAGTAATGTGTATCCTTAAGTACTTGAGAAGGACTAAGGATATTTTACTAGTATATGGAGGAGGTAGCCTCCAGGTTGAGGGCTCCACAGACTTAAGTTTTCAGTCTGACATTGATGATAGCAAGTCAAATTCAGGGTATGTTTTCACCATGAATGGAGGAGCAGTAAGCTGGAAGAGTTCCAAGTAAGATATTACTGTCGACTCGACCACAGAGGCGGAATACATTACTGCAGCAGAAGTAGCAAAGGAAGGGGTATGGATGAAGAAGTTCATCAAGGATTTGGGAGTCATACCAAGCAGCGTGGAGGTGACTCCCATATATTGTGACAGCGATAGAGCGATAACTCTAGCAAGGGAACCCAGGTCTCATTAGAATTGTTCTAAGGAGGTTCCAATAATACAAGGTTAGTGAGTAATTGGATAGAGATTCAATACCCACTAAGGCAGGAGCCCTAGGGTATTTGGTGGCTTTCTATAAATAGGAGGGAAGACTCATGGTTGATAGGCTGCAGCTTTAGCCACCACCTCCTATTCTCCTCTCTCTCTTTGCACAAGAGTTGCGAGGTCAGATTGGAGGAGTTTCGCTACAAAGATCCATCGTGTGGATACCGCTAGAGAGGAGGATGCTTAACCTCCTTCATCTTCTCCATCCGGATATGGAATACAGGGATATACGATCTCCCTAGGTAAACTCAATCTCTCACACAACACGGTTTTCTCGATTTTTACATTTTTCTCGCGACCCCAATCTTTTGCACGATGATTTGATCTACGTGGGAAACTAGTTTTTGTTTTTTATTTTCACTGCGCATGTAATGCACCCGCAGAGGTTTTGATATGACTCTAATAGGGTTGAGTCCTAATCTCCCTAGAAGTAGTCAATAAAACCCTACTAGATTGTAATAAAGTCACTCATATCTTATAAAAGAGTATGGCTAGAGTTTAGATTAGCCCTTAGGGCTTAGATGTCGCCGCTCCCCTTATTGGGCAAATCGGCCAGGGTTTCCCCCTGCTTAGGTCGGCTATAGAGCCAACCTAGCTGCCCCTTGTTCCTATTAAGATAGGATGGCTATAGGAGGGGCAAAAGGATAATTTCACCTAGGTAAGTGCCCCCTTGGGCTAGGACTTTGATCCCTATTTAAGATGTAGCCGCCCCCCTCTTTGAAAGCAAGCAATTATCATCTTCAATTCAGCCTTTGTGCCGAGTCTAGGAGGGAGGAACCCCTATAGCGTTCCAAGGGTTGATCCCCCTCAAGGATCAAAATCTATAGGGCTTCTTCTGGGGTCTTATCATTTGGTATCAGAGCAGTGATTATGCTGCCCCTGTAGCCATCATCCACGCCTCCACCTTCCCAAGCAATTCCCACAATTGCTATGACACGCGTCGCCACCTTCCACCCCAGCAGCTGATTAAATCAATCTGCCACTGCCCCCTGCATTTGATCTGGAGATCTGATATATTTTTATCACCCACACCTCTTTAATACTGCAAAATCCTTTACCTTACATGTTGAAGAAGTTTTTCAAAAAGTTTTCTTGCTGCAAAAGTTTACAATCGCAAACATTATTATCGTTGCGAAGGCGAAACACTGCAGAAATTTTTAGTCGATTGTTGCTTCTTGGAACTGAACTTTTAATCATCCATTTTGGCTGAAACTTTTATACAATTTTGTAGATCATCTTAGCTTTCATCTAAGACTAATCTCATAAAAAAATTCCTTCTGGATCCGGACTTATAGTGGTGTGATTCTTTATCACACAGTGCTAAAATTTTATGATGGAGAATCTGCCTTCCGTCGATTGGCCTCTTGAAAACCGAACTTTTGTTCATCCGTTTTGGCTGAAATTTTTACACAATTCTCAAGATCAAGTTGTCTTTCATCTGGATTTAATTTCATGAAAAAATTTCTTCTGGAACCGGTTTTCTTGTATGATCTTTCACCATCACATAGTTCTGGAATTTTACGACGAAGGAATCTGCCTTGCATTTTTTGCCCTATTTCCCTACTGTTATGCTGCAAAAATTTCATCAAAATTTCTACTGGTATTGACAACATCTAAACCAAGGGTTTCTGTATAATTTTTCTTAAACTTTCCCCTAGAATTTACATTGAGAAATCAGCGTTTCTCTAACGCAAAAACCGGTTCAGCAGGACAGCACATCGCAGCACTTCTTTCCACCGAATTCTATCAGATTTGAGTGCTGTTTTTCGTGGGATTTTGGGCTCTCCTTTCCTCATCACCAAACCCTACCATCCTTACCAAAAATCCTTCCAAATATGACCCTAAACTGAATCCAAACAGCCCCCAAATCAGCCACCCAAATTAGCCTACTTCCTTATCGATCCACCTACGTTTTTAGAAAACCTTCCTTACCGAGACACCTACCCTTGCTGCCATCTATCTCAGATCTAAAATCTATTTTTCTAACCTTCATCTACTGCTATCACAGCCCTAAAACCATGCCAATTCGCAGCCTAAACTCCATAAAAACTGTAGCCCCAAATCTGCCCTAAACCGCAGCCTACTTCCATCCAAACCGATTCACCTTCCAACTGGCCACCCCCTTCTCCAAAATTCCCATGCCACTAACCTGACAACAGAAAAATGATCTCAATATTACAGATCTAGAGGCATATACTATGGTATCAGAGGAGGCAATCGATGCAAAGCTTGAAGCCTTTGGAAACTGCATGGAAGAGAAGATGTGATCCCTTTTCATCGAATTCAGCATTGGCCGACTGTCGAACCCGAGGAAATCACAATACGGAGAAACTTCATATCGGTGAGACGATCCTCAAAAACATGGCCACATCACCTCTGATCTCAATAATCCATGCATGAAGGTTGACTTCCCTAGATGGGAAGAAGGAGACCCGATCGGGTGGATCTTGCATGCGGAGCGCTATTTTCGGTTCTACCGAACCGTCGAAGCGACACGGGTGGAAATTGCTGCCATCCACCTCGAGGGAGATGCTATTTGGTGGTTTAATTGGTTTAAGCACACCCATAGAGGACTCTCTTGGCAGCGATTCAAGGAAGGACTACTAGACCGCTTTGGACCAACCGATTTCAACAACATCGACGGACAATTGGCAAAGATTCGTGAAACCTCTACAATACAAGAATACCAAATAAGGTTTGAGCGTTTATCTAACCAAACTGAGAATTGGTCTAAGAAACAACTTTTAGGTACTTTTATCGAGGGCCTAAAGCCGAAGATCCAAGGAGAAGTAAAGGCACGGCAACCGTACACTCTTATGGCGGCGATTTCCTTCGCGCGTATCCAGGAAGAACAATTGAACCACGAGATACGAAGGACAAGGGTCGCTCCCCGACCAGCAATGCCGAGACCTACTGCCCCCTCTACTGTCATCCAAGCCCCTGCACCAAAAAAGTTGACAAGAGATGAGCTTCACGAATGATCGACCAAGGAGTTATGTTGGCATTGCAACGAACCGTGGAGCCACAAACATCACTGCAAAAAGGGTCGGCTCCTCGTGATTGAACCAGTGGAGGATGAGGACAATGAAACATCTGAAAAAGCCCTTGAACCTAAAGAAGAAGCCATGGAGGAAGAGTCCCCACCGGCCAACTACCCAGTGCACGCATTGACCGACTATTCCAACCCGCAGATGATGAAAGTTGCAGGACTTCTAAAGCAGCAACCCATCACGGTTCTCATCGACACGGGTAGCACCAATAACTTCCTCAATAGTAAGGTTGCTGCACATTTGACGCTTCAAATCAAAGGTTGCAACAAGTTTGACGTAAAGGTCACCGACGGCCGAATCTTTAATTGCGACCAACGGTAACCGCGGGTGAAACTACTCCTCGAAGACCAAGAAGTGGTAGCTGATTTCTTCCTCCTACCCATCGATGATTATGAAGCCGTACTCAGGATCAAATGGCTCACAACACAAAGTGATATCTCCTAGATTTTTTCTAAATTAATCATGAAATTTTATTGCAAAAGGAGACAGGTCACGTTACGAGGCAAGCGTGGGAGCCAAATTTCCATCGTTTCGTCGTAACAAATGGAGAAAGTTTTGCACAAAGCGCATGGAGGATTTTTTATGCATATCTAGCAGCCATCTAAGGGGGAGAATATACAAATTTTAGATCCTAAGCTTGCCCTCTTACTGGATAAATTCGCGGACGTTTTCACTGAGCTGCGCGGGCTGCCCCCTAACCGGCAGCATGACCACCGTATTCCTATTCTGCAGGGCAAACCTCCAGCAAACTTGCATCCATATCACTACCCTCACTTACAGAAGGATGAGATCAAGAACATCATCAAAGAGATGCTCAACACCGGGGTAATTTGACCAAGTTGCAGCCCTTATTCTTCACCGGTGTTGCTAGTGCGCAAGAATGACGGTACATGGCGGATGTGCATTGATTATCGGGCCTTGAACGCTATCACCGTCAAGGACAAATATCCTATACCCATCATAGATGAGCTCTTGGATGAATTAAAAGAAGCTCGAGTCTTCACTAAACTAGATCTCCGTTCCGGTTATCACCAGATTCGGGTATGCATTGAAGACATTTTGAAAACTGCATTCCGCACGCATAACGACCACTACGAGTTTCGGGTAATACCTTTTGGACTTATGAATGCTCCTACTTTCCAAAGCCTGATGAATGACATCTTCTGGAGTTTTCTATGTAAGTTCGTATTAGTGTTCTTTGATGATATCCTTATTTATAGCCCTACGCTTGATATACATTTTCAGCACTTACGAACTGTTCTAACAATTCTCTGAGAGAATACTCTTTATGTGAAACAGTCAAAGTGCAGTTTCTTATAACGTAAAATGGAGTATCTTGGGCATATTATATCAGAGGACGGAGTGACGGTAGACTCGATGAAGATCGAGGCAATGCAAGGATGGTCGAGACCTACAAACGTATAATCATTACACGGTTTCCTTGGACTCACGGGCTACTACCAAGATTTTGTAAAAGATTATGGCAAGATCAGTGCCTCGCTCACGTCCTTACTGAAGAAAGACTCATTCTTATGGTCGAATAAAGCCTCCGCAGCCTTCGAGCGACTCAAGGCAGCCATGACGATGACGTTGGTCCTAGCGCTGCTCGATTTCGGTCGCACTTTGGTCCTTGAGGCTGATGCGTCAGGAGTTGGAATTTGGGCTATTCTTATGCAAGATAGTCGACTCCTAATTTACACCGAGGCTTCCCCTACACTTCATATGAGATTTTTACAAGAGATATTAATTACTACCAAATTTAAAATATGGTTGGATACAAGTCCATGGCACGAAAGAGGAGTTAAACTAGAAGAATTACAATTCATGCTCACGCCAGATTGGGCTCTCATCATTCTGAACCATACCAGAGGGCAGTCACCATTCTAGAAGAAAGATTGGCTATCACTAAAGACTAACCATGTAACAACCTATGCGAGGAAAAAACTTCCCCCAGACAAACGCTGAAGCAGAAGAAAATTTCCTGAGAAAGATCAAGTCCCCCTACATTTCCAGCTCCACTAGTATGAAATTCAAGCATCAAGAAATTGGTCTCCCTATTTCTTTAGGCCTTGCAAAACTGGGGATCATATTGGGGCCCCAACCTAGAGATCAGATCCATACACCAGATCAAAATTACAGTTGATCCTTCAAGTATCCCACCTCAAATGGAAATTTAAAGATGACGACTCAGCTCAAGTTCTTCCAATTGACAACCAAGCTGATGAGGAGCTGAAGACCCGGTTCCCTGAGTTCATGGAACTTCAGCCTTGAGGACAAGGCTGATTTTAAGAGGGCGGGTTTGATAAGACTCTAGTAGGGTTGAGTCCTAATCTCCCTAGAAGTAGTCAATAAAACCCTACTAGATTGTAATAAAGTCACTCCTATCTTATAAAGGAGTATGGCTAGAGTTTAGATTAGTCCTTAGGGCTTAGAAGTCGCCACCCCCCTTATTAGACAAGTCGGCTATAGAGCCAACCTAGCCGCCCCTTGTTCCTATTAAGGTAGGATGGCTATAGGAGGGGCAAAAGGGTAATTTCACCTAGATAAGTGCCCCCTTGGGCTAGGACTTTGATCCCTATTTAAGATGTAGCCACCTCCCTCTTTGAAAGCAAGCAATTATCATCTTCAATTCAGCCTTCGTGCCGAGTCTAAGAGGGAGGAACCCCTATAGCATTCCAAGGGTTGATCTCCCTCAAGGATCAAAATCTATAGGGCTCCTTCTGGGGTCTTATTAGGTTTCCTAACACGTTTGACGTGCCGAAATGTCACGTGATTCGCTAGAAAAATAGTGGGAGTATTGTTAAATCTCAAATTTTGATGATGAGATCAATTGATGTGTATTTATCTAACATGTGTGTTAGAGAAAGAATTACAGGTCTAACTATGACAGAATCAATAGAGTTACAATGAGATAATGGGCCAAGATCAAGCTTAGGCATCAGGCTGAGTTCGGACGATGCGGTGGGATCTCGTCGGGAGTTCGCTAGGAGATTCGCTGAAGGGATCGGGAAGCTCGCTGGGAACATGAAGGGAGATCACTGGGAGAAGACCAGAGGACTTACCACAAGAATGCTGGAGGCTACCGGATTGATGGAAGTTAGGTCTAAATTAAGTTTATGGTCATTAAGTGTTGTAATCATTGAGTCTTAGTTAGAAGTGAGTCCTAATTGAGTTTGATTTAGATGAAATTCAAATCAACTCAATAAGGCAACTAGATCCACTACTGGGTTTGGTTGAGCTCAGGTTACGCTCAATCAGTTGACCAAGGAGCGGGTCAACATAAAGTCAAAGCCGAAATTCGAAAAGTGGAGGGAACCACTTTTGCGGAGAATCCGACGGGTAAACTGCCGATGAACGGTTGTTGGACCGCCCGTACCACAAAATCTGGGCCGTGGCCAATAGCTTTCAATAGGTAAACTGCCCAGGTGGTGGTTAAACCGCCTGTACCACAGAATCCGGGCGGCGGCCAGCGGTTGACGGTGAGTAAACCACCCGTACCCTATTTTTTCAGGTATGTCTGATTTTTGGCTCCAAATTTCTGAAGTCACTTGGGGTCTATAAATACCCAAAGTATTCTTGCATTCACAACAACTCTTTTAGGCAATTAAATTCTGTGAAGAAGAAATTATGAGTGATTTGTAAGAAAAAGAAAAGGGAAGGGAGAAAGCTTAAAGATAGAAATTTTTCTTAAGTCTCCCTTGTAAGCAAGTGCAAGGGTTTGATCTTCACCCAAAGAAGATTGGTAGTGGACGTCGGTGTGCCTCAAGAAGGATGACTCGTGAGTGGACATAGGTCATTAGTGCTGAACCACTATAAAAATTGTGAGTAGTTCTTTGCTTTCATTGATTACATATTTCTTGTATTAAAGTTCATATTTAACTCATCTTTTAAGAAAGCAAAGTTTTCATGATAAGTTATTTACTTTAAATGTTGCTTATCTTTCCGGTTTTATTATCTACTTAGCAACTTTTCTTTGTTCACTCAATCATTTCACTAAGAATAAAAAGCTTCAGTTTCCCTATATTATTTTAATCAAAAATATATCATCTAAACTGAATATTGACACTTGCACTAATTCACCCCCCCCCCTCTTAGTGTCAATTAATCCTAACAATTGGTATCAGAGCAAGGTTCTTACTCTTTAGATTAACACTCACTTGAGTAAATGGCTTGTTTTGCATTAATGAGGGACATTCCATTTCACGTCCACCCATATTCAGTGGGACATATTACACATATTAAAAAATATGGATGCGTATTTTTCTTATCTCTTTGGACTTTGATTTATGGAATATAGTTGAGAGTGGATTTGAAAAATCTTCTAAACTAATAAACGAGTTAAATGATTTAGAAAGCAAGAATTTTTCTCTAAATGCAAAGGCTATGAATGTCTTATTTTGTACACTTGATAAAAATGAGTTTAATCATGTTTCCATTTGCAAATCAGCTTTCGATATTTGGCATACACTAGAAATCACACACGAGGGGACTAGTAGACTAAAAGAATCAAAAATAAATATTCTAGTTCATAATTATAAGTTGTTTCGAATGAAACCGAGTCTATTGGAGACATGTACACTCGTTTCACGGATGTTGTCAATAGACTTAAAACACTGAAAAAATGTTTTTTAAATTTTAAACTTATGAGTAAGATTTTACGATCTTTGCCTAAAAATTAAGATCCTAAAGTAACCGCTATTCAAGAGGCCAAAGATTTGAATAACCTACCTCTTGAACAACTGATGGGCTCTCTTATGACTTATGAACTAAACTGTAAAGCTCATGATGAGCTTGATGAACCATGACAATGAATGACTCCTCGAGTGATGTCTCGAGTGATGAGAACCATGACATTGCACTTCTATCAAGAAAATTTAAGAAATTTATAAAAAGGAACAAAAACTATAAAAACAAAAAGGAACCAAAGAAAGACAACATCATTTGCTATGAATGCAACAAATCGGGACACTTCAAAAGTGAATGTCCCCAGCTGAAGAAGAAATCGATGCTAAAAAAGAAAGCACTCTCGGTCACTTGGGATGATTCAAGTTCCTCGGAGGATGAAGGCCAATCCAAAGAAGAGGTGGCTAACTATGCCTTAATGGCATTTGAGGATGAGGTTAGTGAGTTTTTAGATATTTCATTTTTAGAATTATCAAGCATGTTTCATGATTTATTCAAAGAGTTTAGAAAACTTGGCAAGTCTTTTAAACAGTTTAAAGTTGATCATGATTTGTTAGTTAAAAGACTTGATAAAATGCATGACTCCTAAGCATCACATATACCAAGCTTAAAATGTGATATGCTAGATAATGTTAAAGAAGAGAATTGTATGCTTAAAACTACACTAGAGAAATTTGAGATAGGGAATAAATCCCTAAATATGATCCTTGCCAATAAGGGTCATATTAATAATAAACATGGCATAGGCTTTGTTGAAAATATTCAACAAACACCAACCATCTTTGTAAGAGGATCTATATTGAATGTGCCACCAAGAATTAAGTATAACTTTTGTGGTAAATTAGGACATAAGGTAAATAAATGCCTTTTTAGAAAATGTACTCCACATCTTGTATGGGTTCCAAAGAAAACTCTATATAATGAAAAATCAGTTAGAAAAGAAAGATAAAAATCTTTTTGAAGGACCTAATATAAAATGGGTACCTAATCGAAAATATCTATCTTGTAGGTTTATCTCCAAACTAAAGCTAGGAGCACCAAATTGTATCTTGATAGTGGATGTGTTGGTTACAGATGTCTTGCAAGCCAATCACGAGAGTGATGGCATGTGTGACACGTTGTGTTATCTTTTTGCTTATGATTAATATTGGCATATTCTCACATTATATTATTGGTAGCATATATACTGTGATTTCCTTGGTTATGTGCAATGGGAATCGGATCGTGATATGATCATGATAATAAGATTGATGCACCTTTAAACATAGATCCTAAATAGTCCCGGTCATAGGTTACTCGAGAGGGACATCGAGATAATCGGACAGACCAGTGTACTATATACCCGTCCATATGATAGAGGCGGCTGGTCTCATAGCTACTTGTGTGGAGACACTAAGGATATAGTACAGGTACTCATTGGAGAATGAGTTCATTGATTGATCCGCTTATGGAATGTTGTATGGTTAATGAATGATACATAATGTCAGATAGTGATCTCATAGTCCCGGTTTTGTATATGGTCCTTACACTTGAGACACTAAGGATGCCTTGTATGAGTACTCATTTCTTTGACGCCAGACTTACAGGTTTGGAAAGTTCCCGAGCTAGTACAATTGGTTATCAAGATTGGTAGCCAACCTTACAAAGGCAATTGAGTATCAATAGAGGATCATCCACTCTTGGTATCACGAGAGGAATATCTCATATATGCTTGCTCGGATAAATCCCTAGCCAGGGTCGTTCGGATTAAGAGAGAAAAAGTTCTCCGGGAGAATACGATTAGAGCGAGACTATGACGGATTCCGTATGTGACCTGACAGCACCATGTCCAATATATGGTCTCTGGGATATTAGTTGGATGAGGGATTATAGATATATGATAACTATGAACAGATAGGTCTGATGGATTTGATCCCCCCTGTACCATCTGGGGACTATGGCGTAGTGGCCTAGTACGTCCATAGTCAATGAGTCAAGTGAATTATTATCGGGATAATAATTCACTATATCAGAAGGAGTTCTGATGGGAGTGACTCATGACCAGCTCGGTATTGAGCCTAGAGAGTCACACACATATGGTGGATGCTTCAGCGAATAGAGGATTGGATGGAGATTCAATTAGCCCCTATTCTCATTAGATGAAACTCTATGCTGATGGGTTCCTCGATTAAGGCCCAATTAGAGGCCTAAGGAGATTATTGGATAGAGATCCAATAATGCAATATTAGTGGGTATTGGATGGAGATCCAATACCCACTAAGGTAAGAGCCCTAGGGTTTTTGGTGACTCTCTATCAATAGTAGGGGAGACTCATGGTTGATAGGCTGCAGTTTTAGCCATCACCTCCTATTCTCCTCCCTCCCTTTGCACAAGTGTTGCTCAGATTGGAGGAGTTTCGCTGTAGAGATCCATCGTGCGAATATCGCTAGAGAGGAGGACGTTTTACCTCCTTCATCTTCTCCATTCGGATCTGGAATACAGGGATATATGATCTCCCTAGATAAAATCAATCTCTCACACATCATATTTTTTGGTTTTCATGATTTTTCTCGTGACCCCAAGCTTTTGCATGACGATTTGATCTACGTGGGAAACCAGTTTTTATTTTGATTGCCGCTACGCATATGATGCTCCCGCTGAGTTTTCCCAACAGTGGTATCAAAGCCAGGTTTTCATGCGAAAGATTGGTTTAAAATTGTATGTGATGAGATTGAATTGCGTAGAATCGTTCTACGTGTTCTTGCTGCATTTTCACAGCGAAGGCAGCAAGGAGGAGGGGCAGCCAGCCCCCATGCAGGCCGGCCATTCACGGCCCCCTGCAAGGGGGCGGTCGACTACGGCTAGGGCCAGCCCGCAAGGGAGGTCGGCGTCGCTTGCAGGGCCAACATCCCGTAAGGGAGGCCGGTGCCGCTCGCAAGGGCAGCAACCCGCAGGGGCGGCGGGCACACCAGCTTGCAGCGCGACGCCCGTAAAGGGGGCCGACTGCAGGGCGCTCGCAAGGGGCTACTGCACGTGGCCAGCCCTGCCGCCAGCAGGGGCAGCGGCGCCGGCCGCAGGGGTTGCCGCCCCTTGGCAGGGTGGCTACCGGCGGGCAAGGGCAGCCGCTGCCTATGCAGGGGCAACAGCGGCGACGACAAAGATGGGGCAAGAGGGGTTAGGGCATCCTTTTGAGAAAAGGACGATCCTGCTCCTTTAAATTCCAAAAATTCTGAGGACTATCCTCGTGTTCAGAATTCTGAAAATGCCCTCAACAATTATGAAAATTCTGAGGACTGTCTTCTCATCCAAAATTATAAAAATACCCTTGATAATTCTAGAAATTCTGAGCGTGTCTTGATTTCTAGAAAAATAATTAATTAAATATTTTAATTAATTATTATATATATCTAATAATCCTACACAGGATTTGATGTACATGTGATGTATGATGTGGATGGATGATCATGGGCCAAGTGTTGTGATGTGTGTAATTATGATTATTATTATTATTGGGGCCTGCGTGCCAGCATTTTTCTCATTTATTATTGGGCGTGCGTGCCCATGATTATTTGTAATTGTATGGAGAGGTGCAGCGGGAGCGTGGAGGTGACAGCGGGACCCACGATGCTGTGGCGGGAGATCACGACGCATGGTGATGCAATGATCCGACGGAACCGATGATGACGAGATCAACAATCACAGGGCATGGAGATGCGCCAATGCACACATAGATCCTATTGTGAGTTATTAGGCCGATTGGCTTGGGCTTACTCATATTAGGTGACGGCTCATGATCATCCGATGTGGCTTGCATATGTGATTATACACTTATTAGATATATGTATATATATATATATTTATATACGATATAGATATATATTAAATATGTATGTGTGTGACACGACATATTAGGAGACCGATACAAAAACCCCTCCTAAGATAATATTATGTCGGTAAGCGTGAGGCAATAAGATTGACCCACATGGCCTTCCATCATTATAGGAAAAAATTGAATCACGATATAGGTTGAGTTGGTCAAGGCCCTCAAGACACACCTATCTACGTGATCAAGATCTTGCCTACGACATAGAGATGTCACCGGTGACCGGAGGACATGGTATGCATGGTCGAGTCCCTCGAGGGCATATCGTCGAATCATATTCATCTTGTAACGATAGTGATGACTTAACTGAACATCATTGTTAGTCGAGTCCCTCGAGACTATTATGATTCAAAGGCCGAACATGACGGAAATCACAAAGAGCTATGATTGGTAAGAGTTGTCTACCTTTTGGGCTTAGTATAATTGGTTGTCTCCCTCGAGGTTGCACTAAGACGCCAATTGGATCCCGATCCCCACTAGAAGTCTGCCGGAGACTTTCATCTCACATGTCGAGGGTGTCACGTGATTTGCTAAGAAAATAGTGGGAGTATATTAAGATAGAAGTTCATATCTTAATTAGTATTTTCTATAAAATCTGCATGTTATTTATTTACGATATATCTTATTTATCGCTTGCAAAACCCTTATGTGGTATACTTGATGCCAACCGCCCAATTGTTCTTATGAAAGAGAAAATCGTATATGCCCTTAATACGGTTGTGCCCACGCTGAAGGAAATGACAAGCGAGGATGAGATAGCTCGCTTTGTGAAGTATAAAGATAGTTCTAAAGGATAACCTATCTGTTGATCTTATATTTCAGTCCCTACCAGATTCCTTTTCACAGTTCATTATTAACTTTAATATGAATAAGTTTGAGGTGACTCTACCTAGGCTCTTCAATATGTTGAGGGAAGCTAAGAGTACCATCAAGAAAGAGAAGTTAGTTCTTTATATTGGTGAGACCAATAGGAAAAGGAAGGCTAGTTAGACCCTTAAGAAGGGCAAGGGCAAAGGAAGATCGGTTAAGGCAAAGGTTGCCAAGAAAGACCCGGCAAAGGACAAAGGACAGTGCTTCCACTGTGGCAAAGACGAGCATTAGAAGATGAACTGTAATGACTACCTTGTAGAGAAGGAGAGACAGAAGCTTGGAGAAGCTTCAGGTATATTCATGATCAGTCTCCACTTGTCAGATTTTCATGATAACACATGGGTATCAGATAACATGAGTGTTTATCATATCTGTAATTCGTTGCAGGTTCTGGCAAGACCTAGGAAATTGGATAGAGGTGAGATGGACCTCAAGATGGGCAATGGAGCAAGAGTTACTGCAATTGTTATCGGAGAGGTCACCCTATATATGCTTGGTGGAGCTATTATTGCATTAGATGCATGCTATTTTGTTCCCTCTATTATCAAAAATATTATTTCTATCTCTTGTTTGACAATTAGTGGATATAAATTAGTTTTTGAGAATAATAATTATTCAATAATTATGGATGATGAGATCATCACTAGAGGGACCCTTATAAATGGCTTATATGTGTTAGAAACTTCTCTACGTATCATGAATATAAATATATCTAAGAGGAAAAGTGATGAGGTGAATAATGCATACATATAACATTGTAGGCTAGGTCATATACATGAAGGAAGGATTCAAAAGTTGCTGAAAAATGGATACTTAGATCCATTTAACTATGAGACATATGCAACTTGCGAACCTTGCCTTCGTGGGAATATGACCAACTCTCCTTTTAGTGGAACTGAAGAGAGAGCCATCGAGTTATTGGAACTCATACATAGTGATGTATATGGTCTCATGTTGACTCAGGCTATAGGTGGTTACTCATACTTTATTATATTCACTGAAGATTTCTCTAGGTATGGACACGTGTACTTAAGGAAGTACAAATCTGAGGCCTTCGAGAAATTTAGGGAATATAAGAATGAGGTAGAGAACCAGATTGGAAAGAGTATTAAGACTCTTCGATCAGATCAAGGAGGAGGGTACTTGAGTGTGGAGTTCACCCATTTCCTCAAGGACAATGGGATTTTATCCCAGTGGACACCTCCTTATACACCTCAGCTCAATGGTGTATCAGAAAGGACGAATCACATGTTGTTAGACATGGTGCGATCCATGAGGAGTTTCGCTGACCTACCCATCTCATTGTGGGAGTACGCCCTAGAGACTGCAGCTTACCTTCTGAACAGAGTTCCATTAAAGTCGGTAGTATCTACACCATTTGAGATATGGAAAGGAAAGAAGCTTGATCTTAAGATTGTAAAGATTTGGGGCTGTCCTGCCCATGTTAGAAGACACAACCCCGATAAGTTGGAATCAAGGACAGAATTATGCACATTCGTGGGATACCCAAAGGAAACTTGTGGGTATTATTTCCATCATCCCGAGGATCGAAAGGTCTTTATTGCCAAAAGAGCCATGTTCCTTGAGAAGGAACACATTCTTGGTGGAAATAGTTTGAGCAAGATAGAATTGAACGAGGTTGGAGAACCTAGCTCAAGCACCATTCCAGAGCTCGAGTTTGTTCAGCTATCTAACACACAAGTTCCAACTTTGCGTAGATCTAGTAGAGTGTCTCACCCTCCTGAAAGATATGTTGGACATATCAGTGGAGATGACTCTCAGGATGTTGATCCTCAGACCTACGAGGAGGCAATTATAAGTATAGACTCTAGGAAGTGGCAAGAAACTGTGAATTCTGAGATGGATTTCATGTACTCTAACAAGATTTAGAACATTGTGGATGCACCTGAGGGTATTGTGCCCATCGGCTGCAAATGGATCTTCAAAAAGAATATCAGAGTGGATGGAAAGGTAAAAACCTATAAAGCAAGACTGGTAGCAAAAGGATGTCGTCAAAGACAAGGAGTTGACTATGACGAAACTTTTTCACCTGTAGTCATGCTTAAGTCCATTAGAATTATTTTGGCCATTACAGCACACTATGACTATGAGATCTGGCAGATGGATGTAAAAATGGTATTCCTCAATGGCAACCTCTAGGAGGAGGTGTATATGATACAACCAGAGGGATTCGTATCCAAAGAGAGTCCAGATAAAGTGTGCAGGTTGCTTAGATCCATTTATGGATTAAAGCAAGTTTCTCAAAGTTAGAACATAAGATTTGATGAGGCGATCAGATCTTATGACTTCGTTAAGTACGAAGATGAGCCTTGTGTGTACAGGAAGATAAGTGGAAGCGCTATCACCTTCTTGGTGCTATATGTGGATGACATCCTAATCATTGGGAATGATGTAGGAATGCTTTCCACAGTAAAGGCTTGGCTATCCAGAAACTTCTCCATGAAAGACTTAGGGGAAGCATCCTATATTTTGGGGATCCGGATCTATAGAGATAGATCCAAGAGGATGCTTAGCTTATCTCAGTCTCGATACACAGACTCCATTGTCAAAAGGTTTGGCATGGAGAATTCCAAGAGAGGTCTCATACCAATGAGATACGAAATATCACTTTCTATGAGTATATCCCCAAAGACTCCTGAAGAAAGGGCATACATGGATAACATACCTTATGCCTCAGTGATAGGGTCTGTCATGTATGCGATGCTATGACTAGGCCTGATATAGCACATACTCTAAGTGTCAAAAGCAGGTATCAGGTAGATCTAGGTTTAGAACACTGAAAGGTAGCAAAGTGTATCCTTAAGTACTCCAAGCTAAGGGCTACACAGACTTGAGTTTCCTGTCTGACATTGATGATAGCAAGTCAAATTCAGGGTATGTTTTCACCCTGAATGGAGAAGTAGTAAGCTGGAAGAGTTTCAAGCAAGATACTACTGCTGACTTGACCATAGAGGTGGAATGCATTGCTACAGCAGAAGCAGCAAAAGAAGGGGTGTGGATGAAGAAGTTCATCATGTATTTGAGAGTCATACCAAGCAATGTGACTCCCATATATTGTGACAGTGATAGGGCGATAACTCTAACAAGGGAACCCAGGTCTCATCAGAATTATTCTAAGAAGGTTCCATCTGATTAGAACTATCATGTCCCGAAAAGATATAGCAATGGAAAGAGTTACATCCGAAGATAACATTGTAGATCCACTAACGAAGCCGCTAGCTTAGATTGTATTTGAGCGTCACAAGGGTCTGATGGGGATCAGACATATAGGTGATTGGCTTTTGGTCAAGTGGGAAATTGCTGGTTACAGGTGCCCTACAAGCCAATCACGTGAGTGATGACACATATGACACGTTGTGTGATCTTTTTGCTTATGATTAATATTAATATATTCTCACATTATATTATCTGTGACGTCTTTGGTTCTGTGCAATGAGAATCGGATCGTGATGAGATCATGATAATGAGATCGATTCACCTTTAAACATAAATCTTAAATAATCCCAATCATAGGTTACTCGAGAGGGACATCGAGATAATCAGACAGATCGATGCACTATATACCCGTCTATATGATGGAGGTAGCTGGTCTCATAGCCACTTGTTTGGAGATACTAAGAATATAGTACAGTTGCTCTTTGGAGAATGAGTTCACTGATTAATCTGCTTATGGAATGTTGTATAGTTAATGATATCTAATGTCAGACAGTGATTCCATAGTCCCAGTTGTGTATATGGTCCTTAAAGTTGAGACACCAAGGATGTCTTGTATGAGCACTCCTTTCTTTGACGCTAGACTTATAGGTTTGGAAAGTTTGAGATTTGGTACAACTGGTTATCAGGATTGGTAGCCAACCTTACAAAGGCAATTGAGTGTCAATAGAGGATCATCCACTCTCAGTATCATGAGAGAAATATCTCATATATGCTTGCTCAGACAAAACCCTGGCTAGGATCATTCGGATTAAGAGAGAAAGAGTTCTCCAGGAGAATCCGATTAGAGCGAGACTATGACGGATTTCGTATGTGACCTGATAGTACCATATCCAATATATGATCTCTGGGATATTAGTTGGATGAGGGATTATAGATACACGATAACTGTGAATAGACAGGTCTGATGGATTTGATCCCCCCTGTACCCTCTGGGGACTATGGCGTAGTGGCCTAGTATGTCCATAGTCAATGAGTCGAGTGAATTATTATGGGGATAATAATTCACTATATCAGAAGGAGTTCTGATGGGAGTGACTCACGACCAACTCGGTATCGGGCCTAGAGGGTCACACACATATGGTGGATGCTTCAGCGAATAGAGGATTAGATTGAGATCCAATTAGCCCCTATTCTCATTAGATGAAACTCTATACTAATGGGCTTCTTGATTAAGGCCCAATTAGAGGCCTAAGGAGATTATTGGATAGAGATCCAATAATGCAAGGTTAGTGGGTAATTGGATGAAGATCCAATACCCACTAAGGTAGGAGCCTTAGGGTTTTTGGCGGCTCTCTATAAATGGGAGGGGAGACTCATGGTTGATAGGCTACAGCTTTAGCCATCAACTCCTATTCTCCTCCCTCTGTGCAAGAGTTGTGAGATCAGATTGGAGGAGTTTCGCTACAGAGATCCATCGTGTGGATACCGCTAGAGAGGAGGACGTTTGACCTCCTTCATCTTCTCCATCCGGATCTGGAATACAGGGATATACAATCTCCTTAGGTAAAATCAATCTCTCACACATCGTGTTTTTTTATTTTTGTGATTTTTCTCACGACCCCAATCTTTTGCACGACGATTTGATTTGCGTGGGAAACCAGTTTTTATTTTGATTTCCGCTACGCATGTGATGCTCTCGCTGAGGTTTCCCAACAGGATGCTCAAGGCATATGACCGAAGATCCATCTCACTTTTCTAAGCTCTCTAGCTTAAGTGAAGGAGTTGTCACCTTCAGAGACAACGACAAGGGTAAAATCATTGGAAAAGGAACAATAGGTAACATATCAAACTTTTTGATTGAAGATGTGTTGTTAGTTGATGGCTTGAAACATAACTTGCTTAGCATTAGCCAATTATGTGATAAAGGATATATGATTAAATTTTAACCTAATGCTTGCATAATTGAGTTGCCACTCAAAAACAAATCTTTGATTGCTTTAAGAAACAACAATGTATACATTATAGATATTGAGAAATTTTATGATGAAACTTGTTTTTCGCCTTTGAATGATGATGCTTGGATTTGGCGTAAAAGACTAGGTCATGCTAGCATGAAACTTTTAAACCAAATCTCTACCAAGGAACTTGTGAGAGGTTTACCAAATCTTAAGTTTATCAAAGACAAAGTATGTGACACTTGTCAATTAGAAAAATAAATAAATAGTAGCTTTAAGTTTAAAAATCAAATTAGCACCTCTAGACCACTTTAATTGATGCATATGGATCTATTTGGACCAATTGATATTACAAGTTTGGTGGTAGCAAATATGCATTTGTCTTAGTGGATGACTTTAGTAGATATACTTGAACCTATTTCTTAGCACATAAAAGTGATATATTTAAATATTTTACAAAATTTTGTAAAATTGTTCAAAATGAAAAAGGATGTATGATCTCTTCAATATGGAGTGACCATGGTGGAGAAATTTCAAAATAATGATTTTTAAATTTTTGTGATTCAAATGGATATATCCATAATTTCTCTACTCCACGAAATCCACAACAAAATGGAGTTGTAGAAAGAAAAAAATAGGAGCTTACAAAAAATTGCTAGAACAATGTTGAATGAACATAGACTACCCAAATATTTTTGGGTCGAAGCCATTAATACAACATGCTATATTTTAAATAGGGTTCTTGTAAGACCATTAATCACTAAAACTCCTTATGAATTATGGAATGATAAAAAGCCTAATATTTCTTATTTTAAAATATTTAGATGCAAATATTTTATTTTGAATGAAAATGATGTTTTAGGTAAATTCGATGCAAAATACGATGAAGGCATTTTTCTTGGTTACTCTTCTATTTCAAAAGCTTATCGTGTCTTTAATAAAAGAACATTAGTGACAGAAGAATCCATTTATGTTGTTTTTAATGAGTTTTTTTTTAACTTAAAAAGATTGATTTTGATGATGATATTGATTTCAATATTGTGAATTTAAATGATAACACTCCTAAAAGCAACTTGGATGTATCTACTTCCAACACCTTACCTAAGGAATGGAAGTATGTGAATGATCATCCTAAGGAGCTTATAATAGGAGAAACATCAAAAGGAATTCAAACTCAGTCTTCTTTTAGAGATTTTTGTGTGAATACTGTATTTCTTTCTCAAATCGAGCCGAAATGTATTAATGAGGCCCTAAGAGATGATTCTTGGGTTAATGCAATGCATGAAGAGCTTAATCAATTTGAGAGAAATGAGGTATGGGAGCTTAATCCTAGACCTAATGACCATTTAGTAATTGGTACTAAATGGGTATTTAGAAACAAGCAAAATGAAAATAGTATCGTGGCTAGAAACAAGGCTAGATTAGTGACCAAAGGTTTCAACCAATAAGAATAAATCGATTATGATGAAACATTCGCTCTCGTGGCTAGACTTGAAGCCATAAGGATGCTCATTGCTTTTGCTTCTTTTAAAAATTTTAAGTTATTTCAAATGGGTGTTAAAAGTGACTTTCTAAATAGTTTTATTTCTGAAGAAGTATATGTTGAACAACCCCCCGATTTTAAAAATAATCTTCTTCCTGATTATGTTTACAAACTTACAAAAGCTCTTTATGGATTGAAATAAGCCCCTCGAGCTTGGTATGAAAAACTTAGTTCTTTTCTTATTTCAAATAATTTTTCTAAAAGCAAGGCTGATACCACATTATTTTTTAAGCATTTTGAAAATGATCTTCTTGTTATTCAAATTTATGTTGATGATATCATCTTTAGATCTACAAATGAATCTTTATGTGAGTCATTTGCTAAAGAAATGAGCCAAGAGTTTGAAATGAGTCTAATGGGTGAGTTAACATTCTTCGTAGGATTACAAATAAAGCAACTAGATGATGGTATCTTTATTTGTCAATCTAAATACACCATAAACTTGATAAAAATGATTTGGGATGGAAAATGCTAAGGCATTAAACACTCCCATGAGCACCTCTACAAAGTCGGACTTAGATAATGAAGGAGAAAACTTTGATAAAAAAACTTATAGAGGTATGATAGGAAGTTTATTATACTTAACTGCAACTAGACCTAATATCATGTTTAGTGTTGGATTATGTGCAAGGTATCAATCTAACCTGAAACTTTTTCATTTGAAAGCAGTTAAATGAATCTTTAGATACTTTAAATGAACATCTAAACTAGGATTATGATATCCAAAATCAAAGAACTTTAACTTGATTACCTATTTTGATGCTGATTTTGGTTGATGTAGAATAGATAGAAAAAGTACTACTAGAACATGTCAATTTTTGGGGCATACACTTGTTTCTTGGACTTCCAAGAAACAAAATTCAGTAGCTTTATCTACTGCGGAAGCAGAATACATTGCAGCTAGTGCATGTTGTGCTCATGTCATTTGGATGAAAAACACACTAGAAGACTATGGATTAAAATTAAAAAATATTCCTATAAAGTGTGATAATATAAGTGTTATATGTCTAACCAAAAATCCTATTCAACATTCAAGAACCAAACACATTGACATTAGACATCATTTTATAAGGGATCATGTAAATAGTCAAGATATCTTGTTAGAGTTTATTGACTCTAAGCATCAATTAACGAATATCTTTACAAAATCCTTAAATGAAGAACAATTTGATTTTCTTAGAAGAGAACTTCGAATGCTAAATTATGAAAATATATGAATTGTTTGAATTCATGAAATTGAGCTATTTATCTTTGTGATGATGTTTACTAGCAAAAATTACATGAGATATTTTTAATGCATGAGTAGTTTTTTTTATCTCTCAAAATTTTGAATTCCATGAGATGATTATCTTATTGAGAGCTACATTCAACAATGTTTTACAACTCCTCTATTTTATTTCCTTCTTGATTTACAAGAGAAAGAAAATTCATTATGACTCTTGTTGTATTTTATAAAGGGAAGAGTAAAAACTCATTTGTTTTAAAAGATTAACCCCACCCTTCACATTTTTGTTGATGACAAAAGGGGAGAAAGGTATGGTTGATGACTAGAGATTATTTTTAAATATTTCAAATTTAGCAAATTTATTGAGAAAGATATGGTTGATGACTTAAACGAAAATTTTCTATGCTTAATGACTTGAAAATTTTC
The DNA here is from genome assembly GCA_029747655.1 of Ensete ventricosum. Classification (NCBI taxonomy): domain Eukaryota; kingdom Viridiplantae; phylum Streptophyta; class Magnoliopsida; order Zingiberales; family Musaceae; genus Ensete; species Ensete ventricosum. The sequence continues at coordinate 25,831,145 of JAQQAF010000003.1, read as the reverse complement.
TATGCTTGATGACTTGAGGAAAAATTTTCAAATATTTCAACTTCATAACAATCTTTGAAAATTCTTGAAAAGTTGAAGACTTGAAAAGTTTAAAAGCAAATTCTTGTTATACTTAGAAAGGTTATTTGCTTGAAATACTTATTGTTTTGATTTACTTGAATTCAAGAGGATGTAACTCTCATGAAATTAAGTCTTCTATATCATGGCATAAATTTAGGGGGAGTTAGGAATAACTCCCGTCATCAATTGATTGTCATCATCAAAAAGGGGGAGATTGTTAAATCTTGGATTTTGATGATGAGATCAATTGATGTGTGTTTCTCTAACATGTGTGTTAGAGAAAGAATTGCAGGTCTAACTATGACAGGATCAATGGAGTTACAACCAAATAATGGGCCAAGATCAAGCTTAGACATCGGGCTGGGTTCAGACAATACGGTGGGATCTCGCCGAGAGTTCGCTAGGAGATTCGCCAAAGGAATCGGGAAGCTCGTTGGAAACATGAAGGGAGATCACCGGGAGAAGACTGGATGACATGCCGTAAGAATGTCGGAGGCTATCGGATTGGCAGAAGTTGGGTCTAAATTAATCTTATGGTCATTAAGTGTTGTAATCGTTGAGTCTTAGTCAGAAGTGAGTCCTAATTGAGTTTGATTTAGATGAAATTCAAATCAACTCAATAAGGCAACCGGATCCACTACTGGGTTTGGCTGAGCTCAGGTTGAGCTCAATTAGTTGACTAAGGAGCTGATCAATATAAAGTCAAAGCCGAAATTCGAAAAGTGGAGGGAACCACTTTTGGAGAATCCGATGGGTAAACTACTGGTGAACGACGGTTGGACCACCTGTACCACAGAATATGGGTGACGACCAGCAGCTTTCGGTGGGTAAACCACCTAGGTGGTGGTTAAACCGCCCGTACCATAGAATCCGGGCGGCGGCCAGTGGCTAACGATGGGTAAACCGCCCGTACCCAGTTTTTCTAGGTATGTTTGATTTTTGGCTCTAAATTTCTGAAGTCACTTGGGGTCTATAAATACCCCAAGTATTCTTGCATTCACAACAACTCTTTTGGGCAATTAAATTCTACGAAAAAGAAATTATGAATGATTTGTAAGAAAAAGAAAAGGCAAGGGAGAAAGCCTAGAGACAGAAATTTTTCTTAAGTCTCCCTTGTAAGCAACTGTAAGGGTTTGATCTTCACCCAAAGAAGATTGATAGTGGACACCGGTGTGCCTCAAGAAGGACGACTCGGGAGTGGACATAGGCCGTTAGTGTCGAACCACTATAAAAATTTTGAGTGGTTCTTTGCTTTCATTGATTATATATTTCTTGTATTAAATCTTTCTATTTAACTCATCTTTTAAGAAAGTAAAGTTTTCATGATAAGTTCTTTACTGTAAACGTTACTTATCTTTCCGGTTTGATTATCTACTTAGCAACTTTTCTTTGTTCACTCAATCATTTCACTAAGAATGAAAAGCTTCAGTTTCCCTATCTTGTTTTAATCAAAAAGATATCATCTAAACTGAATATTTACACTTGTGCTAATTCAACCCTCCCCCCCTCTTAGTGTCAATTGATCCTAACAAGTACATCAAGATAGAAGTTCATATCTTAATTAGTTTTTTCATAAAATCTGTATTTTAGTTATTTATGCTATATCTTGTTTGTCAAAAATATGTCACTTGCAAACCCCCCATGTGGCATACTTAATGCCGACTTCCTCACTGGCCAGGGTCATTCCAATTGAGAAATGAGTTTTTCAGGAGAATCTGATTGGAGCGAGACTTAGATAGATTTCATATATAGTCTGATAGTATCATGTCCAATATAAGGTCTCTAGGATATTAGATGGATAAGAGATTATAGATACACGATAACTAAGGATAAATATGTCCAATGGATAAGATCCCCTGAACCGTTTGGGGACTATGGCGTAGTGGCGTAGTGGCGTAGTATATCGCATAGTCGATGAGTCAAGTGAATTATTATAAGATAATAATTTACTGAGTCAAAAGGAGTTCTTATATGGAGACTAATGACCAGCTCGGTATTGGGCCTAGAGAGTCACACACATATGGTAAATGCTTCAATGAATAGAGGATTGAATATGAGTTATTCAATTAGCCCATGTTCTCATTAGATGAGACCCTACATTGATGAACTCCTTGCATAAGGCCTAATTAGAGGCCAAATGAGATTATTAGATAGAGATCCAATAATCCAAGGTAAGTGGGTAATTGGATGGAGATCCAATACCCACTAAGGCAGGACCCTTATTATTTTTTGTGGCTCTCTATAAATAGGAGGGAGGCATATAGATGATAGATTGAACCTTTGGCTACCCCCTCTCATTCTCCTCTATCCCTCCGTGCGAGACTTACGAGACCTGGGACTACGATTGGAGGAGTATCGCTATAGCAATCCATCATGTGCATACCGCTAGAGAGGATGACACTTGACCTCCTTCATCCTCTTCATTTGGATCTGAAAAAATAGGGATATATGATCTCCTTAGGTAAATAATCTCTCATACGATGTAGTTTTTTAGTTTTACAATTTTTCTCACACTAATCTTTACTCGACGATGTTGATCTACTTGGAAAACCGATTTTGTTTTGATCTTCTGCTACGCATGTGATGCTCTAGCCGAGGTTTCCCAACAGTGGTATTAGAGCAAAGGTTATTCATGTAAAATTTTAGTTTTTAACTACGTGTAATGAGATTGAATCTCGTAGAACTATTTTACGTGTTTGTTGCAGCAATCGACAGTGAAGGCAACACTGCCTACGGGCAAAGGGTGATCACTTGCGAGCTGGCTGCTTGCAGGGGTGGCCACCCGTGGCCAAGCCCCCTATAGGGGGCAGTCGACAATGGCAGGGGCCATCTACGGGCATAGCCCCACGGGTAGGCCGCAAGTGGAGGTAGTGCCTACGAGCATAGCACCCGCGATCAGTCGCCTACGGGCAGATTGGTGCCCGCCCACAGGGGCGGCGCCTGTGGACATAGCACCTATAGGGGCTGCTGCCCGAGGGCTGTGGTGGTCGGTGGCGACAACACAACACCGCCACCTAAGCAGGGGCAGCGACAGTGCTGCACCGTCGCCTGAGCAGGGGCGACGACGACCGCCATAAGAGGAAGGGCAGTTAGGGTTTTCTCGATAGCAAAAAGATGATAATGCCTCTCAGAATTTGAGAAATTCTGGGATCTATTCTTTTGTCTATAATTTTGAAAATTCTAAGGTTTGTTCTTTTGTCCAGAATTTTCAAAAAGCCCTTGACAATTATGAAAAAATTTTACAATCCTAATTTCTAAAAAAAAAATTAATTAAATAGTTAAATTAATTATTTATTATCCAGTAGTCTTACATGATGACGTGTACATTTGATGTATAATATGGACGGATGATCCTAAGTCATATGTTGTGATGTGTGTAATTATGATTATTATTATTATTATCGGAGCTTGCGAGTCTTCATTTTTAACGTTTTATCGAGCTTGCGTGCCTATGATTATTTTATAATTATATGGAAAGATGTGGCAGGAACGTGAAGTGACAATAGGACCCATGATGCCATGGTGGGAGATCACAATGCATGGTGATGTGATGAGGATCCGAGTAACCGATGATGACGAGATCAACGATCACAAGGCATGGAGATGTGCCGATGAACACAGATCCTATTGTGAGTGATTAGACCCATTGGCTCAGGCTTGATCATATTAGGTGACGACTCATAATCATCCAGTGTGGCTTGCATATATGATATGTGTTATATATATATATATATATATATATATATATATATATATATATATATATATATATATATTTATTTATTTATTTGCATGTGATGTAGATATATATTTAATATGTATGTGTATTACATGACATATTAGGAGATCGATACAAAACAAAAATCCCTCCTACGATCATATTAAGTCAATGAGCATAAGGCAATATGATTGACCCACGTAGCCTTCCATCGTTATAGGAAGAAATTGAATCACGACATAGGTTGAGTTGGTCAAGCCACTCGTGGCTCACCTATCTATATGATCGAGATCTTGCCTACGACATAGAGATGTCGCCAGTAACCTGATGATACAGTATGCTTGGTCGAGCCACTCGAGAGCATATCACTGAATCAAACTCATCTTGTAACGATGGTGATGACGTAACTGAACCCTATAGTTGGTCGAGAAGTCGAGACCATGATGATTTAGAGGCCAAACATGATGGGAATCACACGGAGTTGTGATTGACAAGAGTTGTCTACCTTTTGGGCTTAGTGTACTTAGTCAAGTCACTCGATGTTGTACTAAGACGCTGATTGGATTCTGATCCCTATTAGAAGTCTGCCGAAGACTTTCGTTTCACTTGCCGACGGTGTCGTGTGATTCGCTAGAAAAATACTAGGAGTACATAAAGATAGAAATTCATATCTTAATTAGTTTTTTTATAAAATTTGTATGTTATTTATTTATACTATGTCTTGTTTGTTAGAAATATGTCGCTCACTAACCCCCTGTGTGGCATACTTAATGCCAACTATCTCATTAGTCTTAACTATACAAATTAGCTCCACAATTTGAAAATTATTATCACGGTGGAGAAAACACGTACGTCCTTGATACAATTATGCCCACACCAGAAGAAGGGGCAAGCGAGGGTGAGATCGCTCACTATATAAAGTATATAGATTATTCTACATTAACAAAATGCTATATGTTAGCCTCCATGACTCCTGAGTTACAAAGGCAACATGAGAGCATGGATGCCAATTCTATCCTCCTTCATCTCCGCTAGTTGTTTGAGGAATAGGAAAGAGCTAAAAGATATGAGACATCCAAGAGTATCTTTCGAGCTAGGATGATAGAAGGGACATCGATTTAGAACCATATCCTAAAGATGATAGAGTGGATCGAGAAACTTATAAGTCTAGAAATAGTCCTAGAGAATAACATGTGCATTGATCTTATACTTCAATCCCTACTAGATTCATTTTCTCACTTCATCATGAATTTTAACATGAGCAAGTTTTAAGTGACTCTCCCCTAAGCTCCTCAATATGTTGAGGGAAGCTGAGAGTGCCATCAAGAAAGAGAAGCAAATTCTCTATATTGATGAGACCAAGAAGAAAAGGAAGGCCAATAAGACCTTAAGAAGGGCAAGGGCAAAGAAAGACCGGGTAAGACAAAAGTTGCCAAGAAAGACCTAGCAAAGGACAAAGCACAATGCTTCCACTATAGCAAAGACGGTCACTAAAAGATGAACTATAAGGATTACCTTGCAGACAATGTGATACAGAAGCTTGGAGAAGCTTCAGGTATATTCATGATCAGTCAAAGGTGATTAGCCAAAGGTGAGATATTGGATATTGGATACCGGGAGTGCTTATCATATCTGCAATTTGTTGCTGGTTCTAGCAAGACATAGGAGATTAGCCAAAGGTGAGATAGACTTCAAGATGGGTAATGGAGCAAGAGTTGTTGCAGTTACCATTAAGGAGGTCACCTTACATCTACTTGGTGGAGCTATCATTGTATTGGATGCATGCTATTTTGTTTCTTCTATTATCAAAAATATTATTTTCATCTATTGTTTGACAATTAGTGGACATAAATTAGTTTTTTAGAATAATAGTTGTTCAATAATTATGGATGATTAGATCATCACTAAAGAGACCCTGATAAATGGCTTATATATGTTAGACACTTCTCCACGCATCATGAATATAAATATGTCCAAGAGGAAAAGAGATGAGGTGAACACTGCATACCTATGATATTGTATGCTAGGTCATATACACGAGGGAAGGATTCAAAAAATATTGAAAGATCGATACTTAGATCAATTTGACTATAAGTCATATGCAACTTGCGAACCTTTTCTTCATGGGAAAATGACCAACTCTCCTTTTAGTGGAACTGAAGAGAGAGTCATTGAGTTATTGGAACTCGTACATAGTAATGTATGTGGTCCTATGTCGACTTAGGCTATAAGTGGTTACTCATACTTTATTACATTCACTGATGATTTCTCTAGGTATGGACACGTGTACTTGATGAAGTACAAGTTCGAGGCCTTTGAGATGTTCAGGGAATATAAGAATGAGGTAGAGAACCAGATATGAAAGAGTATTAAGACTCTTCGATCAGATCAAGGAGGAGAATACTTGAGTACGGAGTTCATTCATTTCCTCAGAGACCATGGGTATCTATCCCAATGGACACCTCCTTATACACCTAAGCTCAATGATGTATCAGAAAGGAGAAATCTCACGTTGTTAGACATGGTGTGTCCATGATGAGTTTCACTAACCTACCCATCTCATTTTGGAGATATGCCCTAGAGACCACAGCTTACCTTCTAAACATAGTTCCATCAAAATCGGTAGTGTCTATACAATATGAGATATGGAAAGGAAAAAAGTTCGATTTTAAGATGGTTAAGATTTGGGGCTGTCCTGCCCACATTAGCAAACACAACCCCAACAAGTTAGAATCATGGACGGAACGATGCATGTTCATGGGGTATCTTAAGGAGATTTTAGGTATTATTTTTATCATCTCGATGACCAAAAGGTCTTTGTTGCCAAGAGAGCTGTATTCTTTGAGAAAGAACATATTCTTAATGGAAACAGTGGGAGTGAGATAAAGTTGAGTGAGGTTGGAGAACCTAGCTCAAGCACCATTCTAGAGTCCGAGTCTATTCAAGTACCCAGTACACAAGTTACAACTTTGCACAGGTCTAGCAGAGTATCTTACCCTCCTGAAAGATATGTGAGACATATCAGTGAGAGGACTCTCGGGATGTTGATCCTCAGATCTACGAGAAGACTATTATAAGTATAAACTCTGAGAAGTAGCAAGAAGCCATGAATTCTGAGATTGATTCCATGTACTCTAACAAGGTTTGGAACCTTGTGGATACACCTGAGGGTATTGTACCCATCGGCTACAAATGGATCTTCAAGAAGAAGATCGGAGGGATGGAAAGGTGGAGACCTATAAGGCAAGACTGGTAGCTAAAGGATATCGTCAAAGGCAAGGAGTTGACTATGACGAAACATTTTCACCCGTAGTTATGCTTAAATCCATTAGAATTCTTTTAGCTATTGCAACACACTATGACTATGAGATCTGACAGATGGATGTAAAAACATCATTCCTCAATGGTAACCTCAATGAGGTGTATATAATACAGCTAGAGGGATTTGTATCTAGAGAGAGTCCAGATAAAGTGTGCAGGTTGCTCAGGTCCATTTATGGATTGAAGCAAGCTTCTTGAAGTTGAAACATAAGATTTGATGAGGCGATCAGATCTTATGACTTTGTTAAGAACGAAGATAAGTCTTGTATGTACAGGAAGGTAAGTGGGAGTGCTATCACCTTCTTAGTGCTATATGTGGATAACATCCTAATAATTAGGAATGATGTAGGAATACTCTCCATAGTAAAAGCTTGGTTATCTAAAAACTTCTTCATCAAGGACTCAGGGGAAGTATCATATATTTTGGGGATCCAAATTTATAAAGATAGATCCAAGAGAATGCTTGGCTTGTCCCAATCTAAGTATATAGACTCCATTTTCAAAAGGTTTGGCTTGGAGAATCCCAAGAGAGGTTTCATACCGATGAGATATGAAATATTACTTTCTAGGAGTATGTCCCCAAAGACTCCTAAAGAAAGGACATATAAGGATAAGATACTCTATGCCTTAGTGATAGGGTTTATCACTTATGCTATGATATGTACCAGGCCTGATATTGCGAATACCTTAAGTGTCACGAGCAGGTATCAAGTGGATCCAGGTTTGGAATACTAGAAGGTAGTAAAGTGTATCCATTAGTATTTGAGAAGGACTAAGGATCTGTTACTGGTATTTGGAGGAGGTAGCCTCTAAGTTGAGGGTTATACATACTCGAGTTTCCAGTTCGACATTAATGATAGCAAGTCAAACTCAGGATATATTTTCACCTTGAATGAAGGAGCAATAAGCTAGAAGAGTTCCAACAAGATACTACTACTGACTCGACCATAGAGGCAGAGTACATTGCTGAAGTAGAAGCAGCAAAGGAAGGGGTATGGATGAAGAAGTTCATTCGGGATTGAAGAGTTGTGTTGTGCAGCGTGGAGCCGACACCCATATACTACGACAATAATGAGGTGATCGCTCAAGCAAGGGAACCAATGTATCATCAGAATTATTCTGAGAAAGTTTCACTTAATTAGAGAGATCATAGCCTGGAAAGATATAACAATGAATTATATCTGAAGATAACATTGTAGATCCACTAACGAAGCTGATGGCTCAGATTATATTTGAGCGTCATAGAGGTTTGATGGGGATCAGACACATAGGTGATTGGTTTTAGGTCAAATGGGTGATTGTTGGTTACAGGTGCCCTACAAGCCAATCACGTGAGTGATGACATGTGTGACACGATGTGTAATCTTTTTTATTATGATTATTATTGGCATACTCACATTATATTATCTATTGCATATATATGTATTGTGATGTCCTTGGTTCTATGCAATGAGAATCAGATCTTGATGAAATCATGATAATGAGACTAATTCGCCTTTAAATACAGATCCTAAATAATCTCAGTCATAGGTTACTTGAGAGAGACATCGAGATAACCGAATAGATCAGTGTACTCTATACCCGTCTATATGATGGAGGTGATTGGTCTCATAGCCACTTGTGTGGGGATACTAGGGATACAGTATAGGTGCTCAATGAAGAATGAGTTTACTAATTGATTCACTTACGGAATGTTGCATGGTGAATGATACCTAACGTCAGACAGCGATTCTGTAGTCCCAGTTGTGTGTCTAGTCCTCATACTTGAGACACTAAGGATGCCTTGTATGAGTACTCCTTTCTTTGACATCAGACTTATAGGTTTAGAAAGTTCTAAATCTAGTACCTAGTACAGCTGATTATCGCGATTGGTAGCCAACCTTACGAAGGTAATTGAGTGTCAATAAAGGATCATCAACTCTCGGTATCATGAGAGGAATATCCCTTATGTGTTCGCTCAAACAAATCTCTAGCCAGGGTCATTCAAATTGAGTAAGGAGTTCTCTAAGAGAATCTGATTAGAGTGAAATCCAAATGGATTCTGTATGTGACCTGACAATACCATGTCTAATATACGATCTTTGGGATATTAGATGGATGAAAAATTATAGATACTTGGTAACTACGGATAAACAGGTTCAATGGATAAGATCCCCTGTACTGTCTGGGGACTATGGCGCAGTGGCCAAATATGTCCATAGTCGATGAGTCAAGTGAATTATTATGAGATAATAATTCACTGAGACAAAAGGAGTTCTAATAGGGAGGACTCATGCCCAGCTCGGTATTGGGCCTAGATGCTTCAGCAAATAGAGGATTAGATATAAGTTATCCAATTAGCCCCTATTCATTAGATGGGACCCTACATTGATGAGCTCCTTGCATGAGGCCCAATTAGAGGCCAAAAGAGATTATTGGATAGAGATCCAATAATCCAATGTTAGTGGGTAATTGGATGGAGATCCAATACCCACTAAGGCAGGACCCCTATGGTTTTTTGTGGCTTTCTATAAATACGAGGGGAGGCATATAGAAGATAGATTGCACCTTTGGCTGCCCCCTCCTATTCTCCTCCCTCCCTCTACGCAAGAGTTATAAGACCTGGGAGTATGATTAGAGGAGTATCGTTACAACAATCCATCATGAGAATACCGCTAGAGAAGAGGATACTTGACCTTCTTCATCCTCTCTATCTGTATATGAAAAAATAGGGATATACAATCTCCTTTGGCGATTTTAATCTACTTGGAAAACTAGTTTTGTTTTAATCTTCTACTACACATGTGATACTCCCGCGGAGGTTTCCTAGCAAGTGGTACTTCCCATACCCGAAAATTTTGAGAATTTAAATTTTGGCTCCAAGTTTTGAAGCCATTTGGGTCTATAAATACCTCAATTATTCTTGATTAAGGTAGCATAAAAAGGGAACAAAAACTTGTATTTTTTAATGAGAAAACCCTATTAGAAAGTTGAGTTCCCTCCTCTAAAAACTTAGAGGTTGTTCTAAGGGAGAGCATGAGGGAATACTTATAAAAGAGGGTTGTAAAGGTTCTCACCTAAGCTTGTGAATAGGAGAAAGAGTTATAGGGAGGGTAGTTGATCTTTGCCCATTGAAAGAAGATCGGTAGTGGAAGTTGGTAGCCCGAGTGAAGAGGAATTGGGAGTAGACGTAGGTCACATGGACCGAACCACTGGTTTGCATATTGTTTCCATGCTTTTCATTATTATTACTTGATGATTCACTTGCTCACTACTCTTACGAAAGTTTTAAGTTAAATGCATTTTCGATATGGGTTTGATCGAACAAGTTTTCAAATCGATATAGTTTTTCGAAAGGACTAATTCAAACCCCAAGCCCCCACACCCCCCCCCCCCCCCCCCCCCCCCCCCCCCCACTCTCTCTCTCTTAGTGTTGATTCAGTCCTAATTCCTTTGCTATGTCCTTTTTAGCAACCTTGACTTGTCCCGATTACCATTTCCCTTGCCCTTCTTAAGGGACTTCTCTAGCTTCCTTTTCTTTTTGGTTTCACTAGCATATAGAACTAGTTTCTTTTTCTTGATGGTGCTTTCAGCCTCCCTAAATATATTGAGGAGCTCAGGGAGAGTCACCTCAAGCTTATTTATATTAAAATTAATGATGAATTATAAAAAGAAATCTGGGAGGGACTGAAGTACGAGATCCACACATAGTTTTTCATTTATGATCGTTCCTAGAGTCGTGAGCTTCTCAATCTACTCAATCATCTTAAGGATATGGTTTTGAACTGATGTCCTCTCAATCATCCTAGTGCAGAAGAGACTCTTGGATATCTCATATCGCTAAGTCCTTTCTTATTTCTTAAACAATTTATAAAGATGTAGGACAATGGATCTGGCATCCATGTTTTCATGCTGCCTCCGTAGCTTGGGAGTCATAGAGGCCAACATATAACTATGCGCAAAAGTGGATGATAGACCCCAATTTTTTGGCCCAATCATTGGCCAAAATGCTCGAGCCAAAGAGTTATTAGTAGTACACTCATCAACCCTTATAAAACATTCATTTGTTCCCACTTTTCCAATGTGGGGACTAAGGGGTGTTACACTCTCCCCTAGCATGGTGCATGTGAGGCTTAGCCCAGTGGTGGGTCCATGTTGTGACGAGTTCAGAGCACTCCATACACATAAGTACTTTCCTACTCAAGTCCCCTCAACATGCCCGAATACTAGGTCAGCTCTAATACCAATGTATGCCAGAAGGCCTGATCACTCACAAAAGAGTCCATGTGTGCCTCGGTGCATCTCCATATCCTGTGATCATCTATCTTATCATCATCAATCCTATCGACACCTCGGTGCATCTCCATCTACGATGATCATCCGTGTCGACCTTGTGATCCCGCTAGTATCTCCACACTTCAGTTATGCCTTCTCACGTAATTTTAAATTAATTACAGGCATGTAGGCTCAATAATATGCATATCATATAAATGAGAAAAAGAGGAAGGCTCGCAGGCCCTAATAACAATCATATACATATATAAACATCATTACATATGGCCCATGATCATTTGTCCACATTATACATCGCATATACATATCATATAGGACTACTAGATAATAATAATTAATTAAATTATTTAATTAATTACATGTGAATTAACTCTTAATTCTATTAAGAAAAAGACTCTAGTGGGTAGAGTCCCTAATGGCCAGGAAACCATAGACGCCAAGAGTCCTTTGGCCGACTGAAGAGTCTTGGTGGCCAAGAAACCCTAGTCGCTAAGGAGTCCTTGGTCGCTAGGACTCCTTGCTTATTGGGGAGTCCTTGACCAAGGAGACTCTCCTCTCAACCATGGCTTTGCTCGACCAAAGGAAGCTCTCGGCCAAAATAGGAGGTTTTTGGCCAGATGGCTGTAGGCAACTTTTCAACTAAGATGGCCTTCGGCCAAGGCGATGCAAGCAGCTCTTTGCTATGGAGGATCTCAAGTTAGATAGCTACAAGTAGCCATCTTAACCAGAGGGCTACAAGCAACCCTCTCGGCCAGATTTGACATTGCAATCCTTTGTAGACAAATTTATGCATCATAATTTACTATTTTTGCCCTTTTGTAATTCCTTATCATGTCAATGGGTCTTTGGACATCTGAACATTTTATATGCCAAAAACTACGCCATTCTAATCTAAATTGATGAGAAACACAACTATTTTACGTAGAAATCGATTCTACGTGATTCAACAACACACATAGTTTATAACAAATCATTGCACGATGACCTTGCTTTAATACCATTGTTGGCAAACCTTGGACAGCATCACATGTGCAATAAAAAATAGAAAATAAAATAGATTTTTTAAAATAAGAATATCTTATCGTCTTACAATGATTGAGAGTGAAAAACTCATGAAACCAAAAAACTATATAAGATATGTGAGACTCTCTCACCTAGGGGAAATTGTATATCCCCTAAATTGCATATCCAAGTCTATAGATAAAAGAGACCTCGTGATCTCCTCTTTAGTGGTGATCCACATGATGAATGAAGTAGTGATGTGCCTCCTCTCGCAGCATGATTTTTCCTCACTTTTGCGCACCATAAGACTGTAGTAACTCTTCTTGTTGTCCACACGTCTCAAATAGGGCTGATAACAGGGGAAGAAAGAGGGAGGAGAATAGGATGTGGACGGCTAAAGAGTCTAGCTTATGACCCTTTAGCCCTCTCCTATTTATAGAGAGCCCTCTCAACTTAACCCTAATGGATCCTACTTTATTGGATATTAGATCTCCATCCAATTACCCTGGTATATTGGACATTGAATCTCCATCTAATTATTTCTAGCTTATTGAAATTTGGTTCTATATCCAAATATTCACTCTAAGCTCTTTATTGGGATTCACCCAATGGATCCAATAATACAGGGGCTTATTAAATATCACATATCTAATCCTCTACTCGTCGCATCATCCATTATATGTGTGTGACCCTCTAGGCCCAATATCAAGCTAGCCATGAATTGCACCTGTCAAAACTCCTTCTGACTCATTAAATTATTATCCATAATAATTCACTTAACTCATCAACTATGGATGTACTAGGCCACTATGTCATAGTCCCTAGATAGTACAAGAGGATCTAATTTATTGGACATATCTACCCTCAATTACCGTGTATCTATAGTCCTTTATCTATCTAATATCCTAGAGACCGTATATCGAGCACAGTACTATCAGGCCTATATAGAATCACTTTGAGTCTCATTCTAATCGATTCTCCTGGAGAAGTTCTCTCTCAATCCGAATGACCATGACTAGGAATTTGCTTGAGTAAGAACACATGGGATATTCATCTCATGATATCAAAAGTGGATGGTCCTCTATTGACACTCAATTGCCTTCGTAAGATTAGTTATTATTCTTAATAACTAATTGTACCATATCTGAAGCTTTCAGACTCATAAGTCTAGTATCAAAGAATATAGTACTCAAACAAGACATCCTTAGTGTCTCAAGTCTAAGGACCTATAGAATCATTGTCTGATGATAAGATATCATTAACCATCCAACATTCTGTAAATGAATCAATCAGTAAACTCATTCTCCAATGAACACTTGTACTATATCTCTAGTGTCCCCATAGAAACAGATACAAGACTAGCTATCTCCATCATATGGACGGGTATATACACCGATCTATTTGATTATCTCAATATCACTCTCGAATAACCTATGAACGAGATTATTTAGGATCTGTGTTTAAAGATAAATTGGTCTCATTATCAAATCATATAATATAAAATAAAAAAAATATTAAAATAATAATAACATAAGTCATCACTTACGTAATTAGGCAGTTACAACCAACATCTCTTCTTCTCTCATAATTGCACCGCAACCTCCTCTTCCTTTCCTCTTCTACTTTCTCCCTTCTTCTTCCTCTCTCTCGTCTCCCTTTCCCTTCTTCTCCCACAACCACACTCCCTTCTTTCCTCTCCTTTTCTCCTTTCTCTTCTCTCTATCCTCCCCTTCTCTTCTTCCTTTCTCTTCTTCTCTTCTCTCCTCCTCTTCTTCCTCTCCTTCCCTTCTCGTTTAAGCTGTAATCTCATAAAAAATGATATATCTTAATATCACAAGCTTATTAGTCTTTGGATTGAACAACCTATGGCATTTATATTCATTAGGATATCCAATAAACAGTATTTTTCATCTTTTTCATCAAGTTTGTCATTATTTTGAGATGAAATATGGGCATATGCAATGCTCCCAAATATGTTAAGATGATCAACCATCGATTATTTTCTATTCTAAGTTTCATATCGACTTCTATTAAGCACAGCTTTGGCAAGAGATCTATTCAGAATATAAACTGCAATATCAACAGCTTCTGCTCAAAAAGTAATTGATAAACCTTTACCTTTTTAGTATTTTTCTTGACATTTTTCACAATAGTACGATTTTTTCTCGTCTCTTTCATTTTATTCAAGACTCTCATTAATAGTAAACTGTCTTTGAATGTAAATATTTTTGTGATAGTCCACGAATAGAGAGTATAGCTGAATTCTCCACCACAATTAGTTCTTAAGGATTTGATTTGAAAACCACTTTACTTCTTCATAAAATTCTTACATTAAAAAAAATTAAAAACCTCTGACTTTTCATACAAAAAATAACCTCACATCATCATAGTAAAATCATCAACAAAGAGAATGAAATACCTTTTTGAAGAAGTTTTAGAAGGGCACATATATCAGTATGAGTACATTCAAGATGTGATTTCGCTCTACAAAAAGTTTTAAGAAATAAAAGTCTTATGCGTCTTCTCATAAATATAATCTTTACATATTTGCTTTCTTGCTTCCAGATGAGGAAGTCCAATTATCATATTCCTTTGCTTGAGTAATTGTAAGCCCTCAATATTAAGATGATCATATTTCAAATATTGCCATAATAAACGGAAAAACCTTGTTTGCACTTATAGAAATAATAGCTACGGTGGAATTATAATTCTTGTAAAAAGTTCTAAGTTGATCATTATTGAACATAATAGAATAGTCTTTTTGCAAAAGTTGACCAATGCCCACGAGATCATGTCAAATTTGGCACACAAAGAAAATCGCATATAAACTTTTCATTATCTCCCTTGGTGAGTATAAGAATCAACACTTTAAAATTTTTTATCTCCAAGTTTCACTTGAGAAGTAAAGTTATAATCAAAGTTAATAAAAATCCTTTGAATCTTTATAATATAATTGCTGCAACTGCTATTCAAATATCAAACGAGGAGAATTGTTTAGTTTCATTTTTGGTGAAGTTGGCCTCTTCCTTTTCATTTTCTTGATGCCAATGGTTGGGAATTCTACACCTCCTGCATCTGAATCCATAATTTTTTGTATCATAGTTAGTCTTCTTGCAAATTCTATAACCTGTATTTGAACATATATATATATATATATATATATATATATATATATATCTTTGGTCCTCTTCATTTTATGTTAAATGATAACTCTTTGGAGTTTTGTTTTTGATTCTTCTCATTAATATTCAGTTTGGATTGGAAGAAGATTTGTCCATTCTTTCTTGATGCACATGAAGAGAACTCATCAATTTAAGGAACATATATGTGGACAGATTATTTGATTCTTCTATTGCCACTACAATATGATCATACTTGGTGGGAAGACTTCTAAGAACTTTACAAATAACCATTTTGTCTTCAATAATATCTCCAAGATTTCTAATTTGATTGACAATCTCAACGACTTCTGTAAGAAACCCTTGCACACCTTACCTTCTTTCATTTTTCATGTTATTAAATTCCCTCCAAAGCGATTGTAGTTTTGTAGATATCATTCTTTTTTATATTTTCTTGAAACTCTTCTTTCAAGATATCTCATTTTTGTCTTGCCTTCTTTTACTAAAAATTTGTGGATAGATAAATCTATTCAATTCTTCTTGAATATATGGAAGAACAATTGCATCCCTCTTTATGTTTTTTTTTTTTTTTTTTTTTGTCTTGTTGTTCATTCTTCTTCATCTTCTTAATTTTGAGGTGGTTCTTTATACGAATCTTCAACCGCATCCTAAAGGTCTTGGGAGGTGAAGAGGGTTGCATTTGACTACTCTAATCATTATAAGACTCTCCCTCAAAGATGAGAACTCGATTAGGAGTGTATACAAACATGATGAGGATCGAGTTTTATATCATTGAACTAAAAGGAAAGAAAAGAGCCAGTGCCAAATTTATTGGGAGGTAAGAGAGATTTTATAGAAGAGAATGAGTGTATCAAACAAGAAAATTGTATCATACATCTAAGAGTTAAATCAAGACCTATCTTTTCACAAAGGATAATATTCTATGAAAATTGTTTGATATACAACCTGGTTCTTGCACATGCTGATAACCTATCAAAACTATACCGTCCGTCATTTCTTTCAATGTGAATCATTGTGTTTGCATGAGGTACTTAATTACCTTCGAGAGTTACTCAACAGGGAAAAAAACCAGCAGCTGTTCTTCCGGGGACTGAGCTGAGAGAGCAACAGGTGACCGTGTTGTGCATTTCCCAGCATCAAACAAATATGTCCTGCACCCAGCCCGCATCGTAATGTACTGATGAAATGACCAACTTGGTTCGCTTTAAACATAGCTTTCTTGACTGCACAAAGCACATATTGTACTGGATACATCATTATTGTTTTTTTTTGTATAATATAATGTACGTCAATCTTAAAATCTCATCCCTCTCACCTCGCTTGCCTGTGAAAAGTATGAGAGAAAGAGGGATGGTTGATGATATGGCTGGCTGGTCCGCTCCTTTGGTCTCACTTCTCCCTGTTATCCTCCTCGTTCTCCTCTAGAGAGAGCATCATACCAACACACCTTATATACATCTATCTCAATCGCTGGCAAGTAGCAGACGATGTTTTTCTACATACCCCGAAAGAAGGAAGAATGTGAACGAAGATAAAATGCAGGGAAGAGACAAAGTCATGCATATCTGAGAGTCTTGTATTCCACAAATGAAAGAACATGAGAAGAAAAAGATACATTTATTACCTTGTCTGTTGTGTATATTGTTAAATCCTTTCTACAGCCAGTTCTAAACATGGAGGATTACATCATAAACTAATATGAACCACACTAACAAAGACCAAATAAGAAATATTTATATTTATGAACATTTAGGAATAATTTTGATTCTATCAATCAAAGACGAGATGTGAGTGAAATCCCTAAAAAACAGTTATGTTCAAAGATCTATGATAGTGGTAAAGAAGGAAGATATCAAATGAAAGGATGAGAAAAAAATTGTATACTTCTTAATCTTACTAATATTATTTACCCTCGATAGAAATCGATAGGGAGTTACAATTATTTTCATACTCATGGCATTTAAAATTAGATCTCAAGTCGATCCCATCACAACCTAAGATCAACTCGGGAGGATCCCGCCATGACCCCTCTTAGACGATCAATTTAATAACCTGATATCCTCAAATATGGGTTCCAATAGTTCAAAAGGAGTGAGTCTCCCTATTTTTTTTATTTAGGGTATATTTTTATATCTTTGAAGGAGGAAAAGTGAATTCGTAATATCCTTCCTTATAAAGTTTACAATTACATTCCTTGTTATAAATGGAGAGAAAGAGAGTTTGTAAATGTCTTCATTAAATGAGAAGGAAGCTTGTGTTTCTCTGCTTTGAATCTTTGCACATGCATAAAGATGACTTGGATGACACATGGCGACTGCATATCAATTATTGGTAAATTCTACATTATTTATCCCCTCGGAAAGCATGGTTTAGAGCTTCGGTAGGGGTCTGAGACACGCCTTTTGATTGTTTGGCTCTATCATTATCGATTTTCATTGTTTTGCATGTCCTGTTCGGGTGTGTTCGGATGACGAGTTGTGGGTCAAGTTTTGCAAGATTTGTTTTAGCGATTTTTGTTTATCTATCGTATCGGGTATGTTTGTCTGCTGTAGTGGGCCTATTCATCCACTATCATAGTGGTTCTGTTATTTACTATCGTAGTGGGCGTAGGACCTCGACGTGGTGGGTTTGTTATTATGGATTTTGCCTCAACCATCGTTGTGGAGTAGGGGCCAACTATTTCTGATTTTGTCTTGACCACCACTGCGGGAGTAGGAATCCATCATTGTGGATTTTGCCTCGATCGCTGTTGCAAGAGTAGGAGTCGACCATTGTGGATTTTGTCTTGACCATCATTGCGGGAGTAGGAGTCTATCGTTGCGGATTTTGCCTCGCTCGCTATTGCAAGAGTAGGAGTCCACCGTTATGGATTTTGCCTCAACCATCATTGCAGCGGTAAGAGTTTGCCATTGTGAATTTTGCTTCAATTATCATTGCAGAAGGAGTCCTTCATTGTAGATTTTGCCTATACCGTTGTTGCTGGAGTAGGTGTCTGTCGTTGCAGATTTTGCCTTGACGTTCATTACAAGAGTACGAGTCTTTCGTTGCAAATTTTGTCTCAACCGCTGTTGTGGGAGTTTCATTTCTTTTCTTATTTCTAACCTTCCCCTTCTGCTTTGGGAGATTTTTCTTCTTTGACTTATGACCTTCCCCTTCTGCTTTAGGAGGATTTTTCTTCTTTAATTTGTGACCTCCTCCTTCCACTCAGGAGGGTTTTTCTTTTTTGATTTATGACCTCCCCCTTTCGCTTCAAGAGGAATTTTCTTCTTTGATTTGTGACCTCCCCTTCGCTTTAGGAGGTAAGTGGCAAGCTCTCCTTCTGTTGCTTTCAAGAGAGGGTGCTGAGAGGGTGTTGGTTTGGGGCCCCACTATAGCAAGCCCAACTTAACTGTCATAGAGAGAATGTGGATCTGTCGTAGTAGCTTGGCTCGATCACCATAGCAAGAGTGTGGATTCATCGTAGTTGTTTGGTTCGATCATTGTAGCAGGAATGTGGATTCGTCATAGTGGCTTGGCTTGACTGCCATAGCGGCTTAGCTTGACCGCCATAGTGGGAGTGTAAATCTACCGTAGCAGGAATGTGGATCCACCATAGCGGGAGTGTAGATCCACCATAGCGGCTAGGCTTGACCACCGTAGTGGGAGTGTGGATCCATTGTAGCAGTTTGGTTTGACCACCATAGTGGGAATGTGGATCCATCGTAGTGACTTGGCTCGATAGTCGTAGCGAGACTTGGAGCCTTTTCTTCTAGCCTTGGGTGGCAGTGGTGCGTCGAGTCATGTTTTGGTATGGCATCCTTTGCATCTGTTGGCTTTGATTGCGACAAGATCTTTTCCCGCCTGGGACTTGGCCTACCTTAGTTTTTGCATTGCTTTTCGGGTTATGGTGGCTTCGATATATTGAGGTTTAGGGGTCTGAAGCCCACTTTAGTTGTTCTTTAGTGTCAGCATGGGGATTTTGCTTGGCCCCGAGGTAGATATGTGCGGATATTATTTTATGGGAGGTGAAGGGTTTCTTATGCCCTTTCGACTACCGATAGGGGGATTTATTTTATGCTCAGACCCCTATACTCCCACATACTTCTTTGGCTTAGACTTTTGTCATTTGTTTCATTTGCTATCATTTGTATCACCCATGCTCTTCCTTGTCTTGTAGGTATGGACCCCGTCAGTTGCAGTCTTCCAGCATCCACCCTCAAGCTTTCAAGCTCATGAAGGTTGAGCGGTAGGGGTCTCAAGTTGGGTTGGAGCATCAGCAAAGCTATGAACCCTAGTGCCTTCGATGAGGGATGGAGGCTCATCCTGCAAGGGCCGCGGAGACTTCGAATAGACACGGAAGAGGCGTGCAAGTGTGTCGTGAAGATTGTTCCTTCACCACAAGTGCCTCATCTAGAGATGGGGGGCCATGAGTGTTGTTCTCCCCTTGTCAGGGTTTTTCTGGATGGGCCCAAAGTTTTGGCATGAGGTGAGAGACATAGTGCTAAGAGGTCATCCCGTGAGGATGTGTGCACCGGCCCATCATAGCTGTCGGGATCTCCTGGGCTCCGATCTCTTTATAATTGTGTTCTTATCTTTCAGAGTTGTTTATGGCCTTTGAGATTGTTAATCGGTCCCCCTTGGCCCCCGGGTTCCTCTTAAGGCCCATTGGGAGGGGCTAACTCAGAATATGAGAGTGTGGGAGAGCTCCCCGACTATGGGCGAGTACTGTCAGAGGTCGCTCAGCCCTACTTTGAGTAAAATAGTGTACTGCAGCCTAATGGAGTCTCTGGTTGACTAGTGTCTTCAAAATAAGTTTCTGGTAGGTTCCTACACTTGGGTCTCTCTCTCTTTTTCTTTTGGCTCTTCGATATTGACTGGTCTATTTTGAGTAGCATCACCATTATGTGATGGGCCTTACAAATCGGGCCTATGATGTCAGGATGTTGGTGGACGAGTTGTTATGGACGAAAGGTCTCCGAGTGAGGATTGCCAAGCTAGAGAAGAGGGTTCCCTGATGACTGAGGATGCCTCAATCGCCAAGATGATTGGTCTATTGAGTATGTTAGGATTAATTGACACTAAGAGAGGGGGGGGGGGTGGTGAATTAGTGCAAGCTAAAATTTTTCTTTCTAAAGCAAAAGCTTTTCAAATAAGATAGAATAAGAAATCTGAAGCTTTTCATTTTTAATAAAACAAGTGAGTGATTAAAAGTAAGTTGTTAAGGAAGCCGAAAACATAATCACGTTTGAGGAAAAGAACTTATCGTCTTACTTTCAAGGAGTTTAGTTAAGTTAGAAGCATCAATTCAACAACATTCAAGCAATGCAAGTATGAAACACTTATAATTTTATAGTGGTTCGGCGCCAACGACCTACGTCCACTTCCGAGTCCTCCTTCTTGAGGCACACAGGCATCCACTACCAATCTTTTTTTGGTGAAGATCAAACCCTTACACTTGAGCTTACAAGGGAGACTAGATTTACAACTCTAAGCTCTCTCCCTTATCCCTTTTCTTTTTCTTACAATTCTCACACAATATTTTCTCATAATATAATCTTCCAAAAGTGTTGTCTGAATAAGAAAACTTGAGATATTTATAGGCCCCAAATTGGCTTCAAAACTGGAGCCAAAATCCAATCGTATTCGGAAAATCTGGGTACGGGTGGTTTACCCGCCGTCAGCAGCTGGTCGCCACCCAGATTCTATGGTACGGGCGGTTCACCCGCCACTTGGGTAGTTTACCCATCGAAAACTGCTACCCGCCAATGGGATTCTGTGGTACGGGCGGTCCAACCGCTTCTCACCGACGGTTTACCTGCCGAAATTTTCGCAAAAGTGGTTCCCTCCACTTTTCGAATTCTGGCTTGACTTTTACGTTGACCAGCTCTTTAGTCAACTGATTGAGCTCAACCAAACCTAGTAGTGGATCTGGTTGTCTCATTGAGTTGATTTTTTATTCCTTCCAAATCTAACTCAATTAGGACTCTAACTTCTAACTGCGACTCAATGATTACAACACTTTATGACCAATTAAGCCTAATTAAGACCTAACTCCCGCATACTCCGACAACCTCCGGTAATCTTGCGGCAAGTCCTCCGGTCTTCTTCCCGACGATCTCCCTTCGTGTTCCCAGTGAGCTTCCCGATTCCTTTGGCGAATCTCCTAGCGAACTTCCAACGAGATCCCACCGCATCATCCGAACTCGGCCCGATGCCTAGGCTGTATCTTGGCCCATCATTTGGTTGTAACTTCATTGATCCTGCTATAGTTAGACCTGCACGATGCTAATTATGACTTAATTAAATATAATCATAATTATCAAAATATCCATTACAAGACCATCCTAACTCCCGGTAAGCTTTTCGGCTACCCCCGACAATCTTCCGGCGAGTCTCGATCATCTTTTGGCGAACTCCCTTGCGCCATCCTGGCAAACTCCAGATACCCACGACGAGCTTCCGATACATTCCTGACGAGTTCCAAAACGCATCGACTCGATGCATGGACTTAACCTTGGCTAACCCTGATTGTAATAATCCTTCTGTCGTAATTAATCTTGCATCAATCAACTCTAACAACCCTGTTAGATCATTAATCCATCAATTGATTTCATCATCAAAATTTGAGATTCAACAATCTCCCCCTTTTTTATGATGACAATTAATTGATGACAGGAGTTAATCCTAGCTCCCCCTAAAACCATAACACTTAAATTTAAGAGATGCACTCACTCTTAAATTCAAGCAGTTAATCATTCAATGCAAATTTAAACATAAATTTGCATCAAGTCATCATGTGTCATCAATATATATTTCTTCCCCTTTGTCATCAACAAAAATATGAAATATAGAGCTAATAATTTCAAAAACACATGATAACATTACTCCCCCTTAGTATATGCATTAATATAGAAGACTTAAATTCAAGAGAGTCACATCCTCTTAAATTCAAGTAAATCAAAGCAATAAGCATTTCAAGCATATAACCTTTCAAGTATAACAAAGATTTGCTTTTAAAACTTTTCCACTTATCAAGAATTTTCAAGGATTGCCATGAAGTTAAAAATATTTGAGAATTTTCTTCAAATCATCAAGCATAGAAAATTTTCAAATCAATAAGCATAGAAAATTTTCAAGTCATAGAGTATAAAAGATTTTCAAGTCATTGAGCTTAGAAAATTTCAAGTTATACTGCATAGAAGATTTTCAAGTCATTGAGCATAGAAAATTTTCAAGTCATTAAGCATACCTTTCTCAATAAATTTAATATATTTAAAAATTAATCTCTAGTCATCAACCATACCTTTTATAATTAATAAGTAGAGAAACATGGGAGGTTGATAGAACCCCAGAAGGAGCTCTATAGATTTTGATCCTTGGGGAGGATCAACCCTTAGAACGCTATAGGGGTTCCTCCCTCCTAGACTCGGCACAAAGCTGAAATAAAATTAATAATTGCATGGTTCAAGAGGGGGGTGACTACATCTTTAAATAGGGATCAAAACCCTAGCTTAAGGGGGTGTTTGTCTAAGTAGAATTACCCCTTTGCCCCTCCTATAGCCAACATCTTTAAATGGCTAAGTGGCTCTATAGCCGACCTAAGTAGGGGGAAACCCCAACCGACCAACCCAGTAAGGGGTGTGGCGGCTACTAAGCCCTAAGGGCTAATCTAAACCCTAGTCATACTCCTTTATAAGATAGGAGTGGCTTTATTACAATCTAATAGGGATTTTATTGACTAATACTAAGATGATTAGGACTCTACTCTACTGGAGTCCTATCAAGTCCACCCTCTTTAGATCAGCCTTGTCCTCAAGGCTGAGGGTCCATAAACTCTAGAAACTGGATCTTCAACTCCTCGTGTGACTCCCATGTTGCATCTTCGGAGGGTAAGTTAGTCCACTTCACAAGTACTTCGGTTGAAGGGCGTCGTCGGCACATCACAATCCTCCGATCAAGTATAGCTTCAGGTTGGGCTTTGATTTCGCCATCATTAGTGGTGCTTAGAAGCTGAGTCTAGGCCTTCTCATATTCTCCCAACTTTAGCTTTAGTAAGGACACGTGGAAGACGGGATGTATTTTAGCGTCATCTGGAAGCTTTAATTTGTATGCCACAGCCCCAACTCGCTCTAAGATCTGGTATGGTCCATAAAATCATGGAGACAGCTTCATTGGTGCTCTTGGATTGATTAATAGTTGCTTGTATGGTTGGAGCCGAAGGTAGACCCAATCTCCCACTACGAATTCCTGCTCACTCCGGTGGTTGTCTGCTTGTTGCTTCATACGAGCTTGAGCGGCATTCAAGTTGTCTTTTAGTAGTTGCAGCAGTTTATCCCTGTTAATCAAATTTTGATCGACCTGATCTACTTTGGCCGAACCAAGCACATATCTAGGTATTACAGGGGCCAGTCGGCCATACAATGCCTCATAAGGGATACATTTAGTTGATGAATGAAATCTCGTGTTGTACCACCATTCAGCCCAAGGAAGCCACCTTGTCCACTCTTTGGGCCGATCACTGGTGACGCACCATAGGTATGTCTCGAGGCATCTGTTCACCACTTTTGTTTGGTCGTCTGTCTGGGGATGATAGGCTATGCTCATCTTCAATTGGGTGCCCTGTAGATGAAAGAGCTATGTCCAAAATTTACTTATGAATATCCTATCACGGTCGCTCATAATCGACCTTGGCATCCCATGCAGTTTTACTATATGTTCCACGAAAAGTTGAGCAATACTAGCAGCAGTATAGGGATGTTTCACAGTATAAAAGTGAGCATACTTGGTTAGGCGATCTACCACCACAAAGATTGTGCTTTTACCTTGGGATAGTGGCAGCCCATCGATGAAATCCAAAGAAATGTCGGTCCATGCTGAGTCTGGTATGGGTAGTGGTTGTAGTTTTCCTGGTCTTGCCACTGTTTCACCTTTCTACTGCTGACATACATCACATTTGGATACATAATCATAAATTGATTTTTTCATGCCCTTCCAAAAGAAGTTTTGCTTCACCCTTTTATAAGTCCTCAGAAATCTGGAGTGCCCTGCTGAGGGTGAAGAATGCATCTCGTGTAAAATAATTTGAATGCAAGGGGAAGAAGGAACAGTAATAATTTGATCTTTGTAGCGCAAGTTCTTTTAATCCCACGAGTAGTGACTCATGGACCCCGGGTCTTTCTCCAACTTTTCTATGATGGTTCGGGCTTCTGAATCATTCTTTCATTCCTCCCTAATATTGTCGAGGAAGTCGGTGGAGGGAAGGGAGATGGCTGAAATTTCAACTTGTCCCGGTAGCCGAGATAGGGCATCTGCAACAACATTCTCTTTTCATTTTCGGTAAGTAATTTCATAATCAAAGCCAAGGAGTTTAGTTACCCATCGTTGCTGCTCCGGGGAGGATATTTTTTGCTCCAAGAAATATTGAAGGCTTCGATGGTCGGTCTTAATCTGGAAGCGCCGACCGATCAGGTAGGGTCTCCACTTTGTAACTGCGTGTACGATAGCAAGCATTTCTTTATCATACACGGATATTTTAAGATGTGAGGGAGATAAAGTTTTGCTGGTGTAGGCAAGGGGTTGGTCATCTTGCATTAGAACAGCCCCAATTCCAACTCCGGACGCATCGGCCTCAATCACAAAAGTTCGGTCGAAATCGGGTAGCGCTAGGACAGGCGTCATCGTCATGGCGGCCTTGAGTCTTTCAAAGGCTGCGGAGGCTTGATCCGACCATAAAAATGAGTCCTTCTTGAGTAGGGATGTGAGTGAGGCACTGATCTTGCCATAATCTTTCACAAACTTCCGGTAGTAGCCCGTGAGTCCAAGGAAGCTGCATAGTGATTTTACATTTGTAGGTCTCGGCCATCCTTGCATTGTCTTGATCTTTGTTGGGTCGACCGCCACTCCATCCTCTGATATAATATGTCCTAGATACTCCACTTTAGGTTGTAAGAAGCTGCACTTTGACTATTTAACATAAAGAGTATTCTCTCGAAGAATGGTTAGAACAGTTCATAAGTGCTCAAAATGTATATCAAGCGTAGGGCTATAAATGAGAATATCATCAAAGAATACCAATATGAATTTATATAGAAACCTTTAGAAGATGTCATTCATCAAACTTTAAAAGGTAGAATGAGTATTTGTAAAGTCCGAAAGGCATTACCAAAAACTTGTAGTGACCGTTATGCATGCGGAATGTAGTTTTCAGAATGTCCTCAGTGCATACTCGAATATGATGGTATCCGGATCGGAGATCCCATTTAGTGAAGACTCGAGCTCCTTTTAATTGGTCCAAAAGTTCATCCACGATTGGGATTGGATATTTATCCTTGACGGTGATGGCGTTTAGAGCCTGGTAGTCAACGCACATCCGCCACGTTCCATCTTTCTTGCGCACTAGCAACACCGGTGAGGAGTAAGGGCTGCAACTCGGTCGAATCACCTCGGTGTCAAGCATCTCTTTGACAATGTTCTCGATCTCGTCCTTTTGCAAGTGAGGATAGTGGTATGGTCGCAAGTTTGCTGGAGGTTTGCCTGCCAAAATAGGAATGCGGTGGTCATGCTGCCGATTAGGGGGCAGCCCACGCGGCTCCGAGAAAACATCCACGAATTCATCCAGCAATAGGGTAAGCTTAGGATCTAAGTTTTGTATGTTCTCCCCCTTAGATGGCTGCTGGATATTCATCAGGAATCAACTATGTACTTTATGCAAAATTTTCTCCATTCGTTGCGACAAAATGGTGGAAATATGGCTCCCGCGCTTGCCTCGTAACGTGACCTGTCTCACTTTGTAATAAAATTTCATAATTAATTTAGAAAAATTCTAGGAGAATCACCTAGCATTGTGAGTCATTCGATCCCAAGTATGGCTTCATAATCATCAATGGGTAGGAGGAAGAAATCAGCTACCACTTCTTGGTCTTGGAGGAGTAGTTTCACCCGCGGCCACCGTTGGTCGCAATTGAGGATTCGGCCGTCGACGACTTTTACGTTGAACTTGTTGCAACCTTCGATTTGAAGTGTCAAACGTGCATCAACCTTACTATTGAGGAAGTTATTTGTGCTGCCCGTGTCGATGAGAATGGTGATGGGTTGCTGTTTTAGAAATCCTCCAACTTTCATCGTCTACGAGTTGGAGTAGCCAGCTAATGCGTGCATTGCATAGTCGACCGATTGGAACTCTTCCTCCATGGCTTCTTCTTCAGGTTCAAGGGCTTCTTCAGATGGTTCATTGTCCTCATCCTCCACTAGTTCAATCACAAGGAGCCAGCCCTTTTTGCAGTGATGTTCTCGGCTCCACGGTTCGTCACAGTACCAACACAATCCTTTGGTCGATCGTTCATGAAGCTCATCCCTGGCCAATTTTTTTGGTGTGGGGGCTCGGATGGCAGTAGAGGGGGCTATAGGCCTTGGCATGGCTGGTCGGGGAGCGACCCTTGTCCTTCGTGCCTCTTGGTTCAATCATTTTTCTTGAATACGTGCAAAGAAAATCGCCGCCATAAGAGTGTATGGTTGTCGCACCTTTACTTCTCCCTGAATCTCCGGCTTTAGGCCCTCGATGAAAGTCCCTAAAAGTTATTTTTCAGACCAATCCATAGTTTGATTAGATAAATGTTCAAATCTTATTTGGTATTCTTGTATTGTGGAGGTTTAATGAATCTTTGTCAATTGTCCGTCGATGTTGTCGAAATCGACTGGTCCGAAGTGGTTCAGTAGTCCTTCCTTGAATCGCTGTCAAGAGAGTCCTCCATGGGTGTGCTCAAACCAATTAAACCACTGAATAACATCTCCCTCGATGTGAATGGCATCAATCTCCACTCGTGTGGCATCGGTGGTTCGGTAGAACCGAAAATAGCGCTCCGCGCGTAAGATCCACCCGATCGGGTGTCCTTCTTCCCATCTAGGGAAGTCAACTTTCATGCGTGAATTATTGAGATCAAAGGTGATGTGGCCATGTTCTTGAGGATCATCTCGCCGATCTGAAGTTTCTCCATGTTGTGATTTCCTCGGGCTCAATAGTCGGCCAATGCTGAATTCAGCGAAAAGGGATCGCATCTTCTCTTCCATGCGATTTTCAAAGGCTTCAAGCTTTGCATTGATAGCCTCCTCAGATGCCATAGTATACGCCTCTAAATCTATAATATTAAGATCCTTTTTTTGTTGTCGGGTTAGTGGCATGGGAATTTTGGAGAAGGGATGGCCGGTTGGAAGGTGAATCGGTTTGGATGGAAGTAGGCTACGATTTGCGACAGATTTGGGGCTACGGTTTTGTGAAGTTTAGGCTATGAATTGGTGTAGTTTTAGGGCTGTGATAGCAGTAGATGAAGGTTAAGAAAGTAGATTTTAAATCTGGAATAGATGGTAGCAAAGGTAAGTGTCTCGGTAAGGAAAGTTGGCTAAAAAGGTAAGTGGATCGATAAGGAAGTAGGCTGATTTGGGGAGTTGTTTGGATTCGGTTTAGGGTAATATTTGGAAGGGTTTTTGGTGAGTATGTTAGGTTTAGAGATGAGGAAAAGAGAGTCTAAAATCTCACAAAAAATAACACTCAAATCTGATAGAATTCGATGAAAAGAAGTGTTGCAATGTGCTGTCCTGCTGAACCAGTTTTTGCATCGACAAAATGATGATTTCTTAACATAAATTCTAGGGAAAAGTTTAAGAAAATTAGGCAGAAACCCTTGGTTTAGATGTTGTCAATACCAGTAGAAATTTTGATGAAATTTTGGCAGCATAATGGTAGGGAAATAGGGCAAAAGATGCAAGGCAGATTCCTTTATCGTAAAATTCCAGAACTGCATAATGGTGAAAGATCATACAAGAAAACCGGTTCCAGAGGGAGTTTTTTCATAAAATCAAATCCAGATGAAAGCCAACTTGATTTTGAGAATTGTGTAAAAATTTCGGTCAAGAACAATGAACAAAAGTTTGGTTTCAAGTAGCAACAATCGGCTGAAAATTTCTGCAGTGTTTCGCCCTTGCAACGATGATAACGTTTACGACGGTAAAAAATTACAGCAAGAAAACTTTGGAAAAACTTTTCCCATGTATAATATGAAGGATCTTTTAGTATTGAAGAAGTGTGGGATATAAAAATATACCAGAATTCCAGATCAAACGTAGGGGACAGCGGCGTGGAAGGTGGAGGCGCGTGTCATAGCAATTATGAGAATTGCTTGGGAAGGTGGAGGCGACTGAGATGGCTACATGGCAGCAGGAACGTAGCTCTGATACCAGATGATAGAACCCCAGAAGGAGCTTTATAGATTTTGATCCTTGAGGGGGATCAACCCTTAGAACGCTATAGGGGTTCCTCCCTCCTAGACTCGGCACAAGGCTGAAATAAAATTGATAATTGCTTGGTTCAAGAGGGGGGGCAGCTACATCTTTAAATAGGGATCAAAACCCTAGCTTAAGGGGGTGCTTGCCTAAGTAGAATTATCCCTTTGCCCCTCCTATAGCCAACCTGCCTTAATAGGAGTAGGGGTGTGGCGGCTACTAAGCCCTAAGGGCTAATCTAAACCCTAGCCATACTCCTTTATAAGATAGTAGTAGTTTTATTATAATCTAATAGGATTTTTATTGACTAGTACTAAGATGATTAGGACTCTACCTTGCTGGAGTCCTATCAAAGGTGTTGTTGAATCATTTCATTATGAGAAGAGCTCTTAATAAATTTTAAAAGTAATATTAAGATGAGCTCAAAAGTCCAAGAGATTTAAAGACTACTTATTATTTCAAATATAACAAAAATCATCTCTTGATATATAAAATCATCTCTTGTAAATTTCAAATGTGGCACATCTTTATGCATTTTTTGAAAACAATAAGATACCAAATCATGGAGAAAGTTTTCAAAAATGTTATCACAAAAAGCTTAATCTCATGAAATCTAGGTTAGCAATTTATATATTTTCATGATTTAGTATTTCTAGTTCTCAACCTCGATCCTGTAGATATATAAAATTCGAATATGAGCTCAACACATTTTTCTCATACAAATTTCAAGAAAATATAATAAATAAATCTAGTAAGTTCTTTCTTCTCTTTTTGGAAGTGCAAGCTAACAAATTTTTGCTTCCATTGCATTATTCAAGCTTGCAATTTTACAAGCTAACTAATTTTGCTCCCCCTTTCTCATTGTCAAAAAGAGGGGATGGTTGCAATAGTGAAAAAATTTCTCATTTTACCATTTTTCAATATCATCACATAAAATATATCATGAAAGATTAACATAGTGATGAGATGTACAATTCATGAAGGTAAATTATGAATATCAAGAGACAAATTTGTAGGAGAAATAATTAAAATAAAATCTCCTGATTCATCCATAAGAAATCTTAAGTTGTCAAGCTCATGATTTGTATAAAAATTTTCTTTTAAATAATATAAAAATACATAACAAAAGATTTTGATTCATAAAAGATTTCAAGTTATAATTCTAAGAAATCAAAATCATGATATCATTTAATTTCAAAATCACTTTCAAGAGGTTCAAAATATAATTAATAGACTTATTAGTCTCTTGAAATTCTATGATTTCCTTTCTCTATTTTGTGTGAATAAGAAGGTAGAATCAAGGTAGAGAAATAAAAAATATTATATCACAAAAATATTTAATTTTAAAGATATAAATTTTATAGATGTGAATTTTGAAATTAAGCTCAAAACTTCAAGATATTCAAGAAGATTCAAAAGTTTAAGAGCTACTCATGCATTTAAAATCATCTCATGTAATTTGGATAAAAAGCATCAAGAATTTCATAAGAAGGCATGATGGTAGATCAAGCTCAAATTGTAAATCAAGTATTTTGTATGCATTTAGAAAGTTCTAATTTTCTTCTAAGCACTTGTTCATCATTCAATGTTTGCTTCTAATCATATTAAAAATTTTATCTCCTACTTTTTATTATTGTCAAGAGAGAAATATGATTGCATAATTTTTTTCATTCATGTTCAATTTATGTCAAAAAGTATAAGAGATATCATGTCATTAAAAATTCAAATCTAAAAGACATGATTTCGTTTAATAAGTTTTCTTTCCTCTCTTTGTAAATATTACAAATGAGCCTTAAGGGATAATCTTAATTTATCCAAGATAAATCTTTTTAATAGAAAAGAAGAATGATCTTGATAAAAATTTTAATTATTATTGTTAAGATCATAAATCTCCTTTTAAGGAAAATCATAGAGATCAATAATATGATTTCCATAACATATAAGTCAAGTCAAGAAGTTAAGGGAATATTCATGATAATGCAAATCTCTTTTAATTTTTAACTTATCACAATATTAAGAAATACTAATTTTGGTGATAAGTTATACTAAGAAGAAAGTCATAAGTAATCATGTCATAAAGAATATTATTATCAAATCATAAATGCTAAGAACATGATTTATTTTGATATATTTCTTCCTAGATGAAATTTAAGAGCTTTTGAAATCTTAGGAGACAATGTAAGAAAGATCTTGATTTTTATATAAATATCAAGTTATAAATAATGAGAAGTCAAGATCATGTTTAGGATGAAAGGAATCTTAGTAAAAAGATCTCAAATTTTAATTTTTAAGATTTTAATATCATGATTTAAGTTATCAAATAATCAAAAGCAACATATCAATGAAGTTAGATAGATTCAAACATATCCATTCTTTAAAACAAAATCATTTGAAAATATATCCAAAATCATCATCAAAAATCGCTTTTCAGAAAATTTCAATAAAGTCATCATAGATTATTTTCCAAAAGAAAATAGTTAAGATTTTTCTAATTCATTTTTGTAGTTAAATAGATTAACAATAGTATCATTTTATCTCTTGTTGAAGGATTTATAGGATAGAAATATTTTTAAGATTAATTATCCTCCTTTTCGTTGTTTCATGTGATTTCTTTCAAGAATAATTTTCAAATCAATGATTTTTCGTTTAAGACTAAAAACCAAATTTCATTTCAACACAGTCATTACTATAAGACATAAAATATTTTTAAAGCATAAATTTAACCAATCTCAATTTTAATATTTAAATGAGTCTAACTCTTTACACAGTGCGAGTTGACAAACTCATCTTAAAAATGAAGCATATATATTTTCTATGCTCTAACATTTAACATAAGCATTCAATCATCATGGCATATATTTTCTATGCTCTAACATTTAACATAAGCATTCAATCATCATGGCATTTCAATCAATGTAACATTTAAATCAATCATTCTACAAACTTAGTTAATATTTGAAGTATTTTAATAATAGTCTTTACATTTAAACAAGCTAATGATTTTAACATATACTCAAAATCTCAATTTTGTAAGTTTCAATATGTTTTTCAATAACTAAGGTTTTTTTGTTCTAATTCATTTTCATATTTGTATACTCTAGCTATGCATCATCAATATTAATTGTATAATGATGAACCATTAAAAGATTCATTGTCAATAATTTTAATTTCAATAATTTTCTTATTACTACTTAGGTCAGTAAGCTTGAAGGAGTGTTAGATCTCAAGTAATATGACTTGAGCATCTACTTTCAAAATATTTTTATTGCTCCTAGTTTTGTTAGGAAATAACTTTATATTATAGGAGGTTTTGATTTAGGTACCCATTTAACATTGGGTCCTTCATAAAGATTTTTATCTTTCTTTTCTAACCGATTTTCATTGTATAGAGTTCTCTTTAGAACTCATACAAGATGATGAGGAGTATATTTTTAAAAAAGGCATTTGTTTGCCTTATATCCTAATTTACCACAAAAGTTATACTTAATTCTTGGTAGCATATTCAATGTAGGTCCGTTTACAAAGATGGTTGGCTTTTGTTGAATACTTCCGACAAAGCCTATGTCATATTTATTATTAATATGACCCTTATTGACAAGGATCATATTTAGGGATTTATTCCCTATCTCAATTTTATCAAGTGTAGTTCTAAGCATGCTATTTTCTTCTTTAACTTTTTCTACTATTTCACATTTCAAGCATGGTTTATGTGATGCTAAGGAGTCATGCATTTCATCAAATCTTTTAACTAACAAATCATGATCAACTTTAAGCATCTTAAAAGATTTGTCAAGTTTATTAAACTCATTGAATAAATCATGAAACATGCTTAATAATTCAGAAAATGAAATATCTAAATATTCACTAACCTCGTCTTCAAATGTCATTAAGGCATAGTTAGCCACCTCTTCTTTGGATTGGTCTTCATTCTCGGATGAACTTGAATCATCCTAAGTGGCGAACAGTGCCTTCTTTTTTAGCACTGGTTTCTTCTTCAGTTGAGAACATTCACTTTTGAAGTGTCCCGCTTTTTTGCATTCATAGCAAATAATGTTATCTTTCTTTGGTTCCTTTTTGTTTTTATAGTTTTTGTTCCTTTTTATAAATTTTTTAAATTTTCTTGACAGAAGTGCAATGTCATGGTCTTCATTACTCGAGATTTCACTCGAGGAGTCATTCATTGTTCGAAGTGTTATATCCTTCATGTTCTTTGAAAGGAGTTTATCAAGCTCATCATGAGCTTTATAGTTTAGTTCATAAGTCATAAGGGAGCCCATCAATTCTTCAAGAGGCAGGTTATTCAAATCTTTGGCCTCTTGAATAGCGGTTACTTTAGGATCCTAATTTTTAGGCAAAGATCGTAAAATCTTACTCACAAGTTTAAAATTCAAAAAATATTTTCCAAGTGCTTTAAGTCCATTAATGATATCTGTGAAACGGGTGTACATGTCTCCAATAGACTCGCTTGGTTTCATTCGAAACAACTCATAGTTATGAACTAGAATATTTATCTTTGATTCTTTTACTCTACTAGTCTCCTCATGTGTGATTTCTAATGTGTGCCAAATATCGAAAGCCGATTCACAGACGGAAACACGATTAAACTCATTTTTATCAAGTGCACAAAATAAGGCATTCATAGCCTTTGCATTTATAGAAAAATTCTTCCTTTTCAAATCATTTAACTCATTCATTAGTTTGGAAGATTTTTCAAATCTGTTCTCAATATTCCATAAATCAAAGTCCAAAGAGATGAGAAAAATACGCATCCGTGTTTTCCAATATGTGTAACCCGTCCAATTGAACATGGGTGGACGTGAAATGGAATGTCCCTCATTCATGCCAAAATAAGTCATTTAATCAAGTATGTATTAATCCAAAGAGTAATAACCTTGCTCTGATACCAATTGTTAGGATCAATTGGCACTAAGAGGGGGTGAGCGGGGGGGGGGGGGGGGGGTGAATTAGTGCAAGCTAAAAATTTTCTTTCAAAAGCAAAAGCTTTTCGAATAAGATAGAATAGGAAATCTGAAGCTTTTCATTTTTAATAAAATAAGTGAGTGATTAAAGGTAAGTTGTTAAGAAAGCCGGAAAGATAATCATATTTGAGGAAAAGAACTTATCGTCTTGCTTTCAAGGAGTTTAGTTAAGTTAGAAGCATCAATTCAACAACATTCAAGCAATGCAAGTATGAAACACTTACAATTTTATAGTGGTTCGGCGCCAACGACCTACGTCCACTTCTGAGTCCTCCTTCTTGAGGCACACCGGCATCCACTACTAATCTTCTTTGGGTGAAGATCAAACCCTCATACTTGAGCTTACAAGGGAGACTAGATTTATAACTCTAAGCTCTCTTCCTTACCCCTTTTCTTTTTCTTACAATTCCCACACAATATTTTCTCAGAATATAATCCACAAAAAGTGTTGTCTGAATGTAAGGAAATCTAGGGTATTTATAGGCCCCAAATTGACTTCAAAATCGGAGCCAAAATCCAACCGTATCCAGAAAATTCACGTACGGGAGGTTTACGTGCCGACCTGGGTAGTTTACCTACCGTCAGCAGCTGGTCGCCGACCAAGTTCTGTGATATGGGCAGTTCACCCGCCACCTAGGCGATTTACCCGCCAAAAGCTGTTGCCTGTCGCCCGGATTCTGTGGTATGGGCGGTCCAACCGTCACTCACCAGCGGTTTACTCGTGAAAATTTTTAGAAAGATAATCACGTTTGAGGAAAAGAACTTATCGTCTTGCTTTCAAGGAGTTTAGTTAAGTTAGAAGCATCAATTTAACAACATTCAAGCAATGCAAGTATGAAACACTTACAATTTTATAGTGGTTCGGCGCCAACGGCCTATGTCCACTTCTGAGTCCTCCTTCTTGAGGCACACCAGCATCCACTACCAATCTTCTTTGGGTGAAGATCAAACCCTCACACTTGAGCTTACAAGGGAGACTAGATTTACAACTCTAAGCTCTCTCCCTTATCCCTTTTCTTTTTCTTACAATTCTCACACAATATTTTCTCAGAATATAATCCCCCAAAAGTGTTGTCTAAATGTAAGAAAACCTGGGGTATTTATAGGCCCCAAATTGACTTCAAATCGGAGCCAAAATCCAACCGTATCCAGAAAATCCGGGTACGAGAGGTTTACCCGTCAAACTAGGCGGTTTATCTGTCGTCAGCAGTTGGCCGTCGTCCAGATTCTGTGGTATGGGTAGTTCGCCCGCCACCTAGGCGGTTTACCTGCCAAAAGTTGTTGCCTGCCACCCGAATTCTATGGTACGGGCGGTCCAACCGCCACTCACCGGTGGTTTACCCATCAAAATTTTTGCAAAAGTAGTTCCCTCCATTTTTTGAATTTTGGCTTGACTTTTACGTTGACCAGCTCTTTGGTCAATTGATTAAGCTCAACCAAACCCAGTAGTGGATCTGTTGTCTCAATGAGTTGGTTTTGATTCCTTCCAAATCCAACTTAATTAAGACTCTAACTTCTAACTACGACTCAATGATTACAACACTTAATGACCAAGTAAACCTAATTAAGACCTAACTCCCACATACTCCGGCAACCTCCGGTAATCTTGCTGTAAGTTTTCCGGTCTTCT
Source organism: Ensete ventricosum (assembly GCA_029747655.1). Lineage (NCBI taxonomy): Eukaryota > Viridiplantae > Streptophyta > Magnoliopsida > Zingiberales > Musaceae > Ensete > Ensete ventricosum. The sequence goes on along the minus strand of JAQQAF010000003.1, from coordinate 25,795,769 downwards.
TCCCAGTGATCTCCCTTCGCGTTCCCAGCGAGCTTCCCGATTCCTTTGGCGAATCTCCTAGCGAACTTTCGACGAGATCCCATCGCATTGTCCGAACTTGGCCCAATGCCTAAGCTGTATCTTGGCCCATCATCTGGTTGTAACTTCATTGATCCTATCATAGTTAGACCTGCATGATACTAATTATGACTTAATTAAATATAATCATAATTACCAAAATATCCATTACAAGACCATCCCGACTCCCGACAAGCTTTTTGGCTACCCCCGATAATCTTCTAGCGAGTCTCGGTCTTCTTTTGGCGAACTTTCGACGAGATCCCATCGCATTGTCCGAACTTGGCCCAATGCCTAAGCTGTATCTTGGCCCATCATCTGGTTGTAACTTCATTGATCCTATCATAGTTAGACCTGCATGATACTAATTATGACTTAATTAAATATAATCATAATTACCAAAATATCCATTACAAGACCATCCCGACTCCCGACAAGCTTTTTGGCTACCCCCGATAATCTTCTAGCGAGTCTCGGTCTTCTTTTGGCGAACTCCCTTGCGCCATCCTGGCAAACTCCCGATACCCTCAGCGAGCTTTCGACACATTCCTGGTGAGTTCCCAAACACATCGACTCGATGCATGGACTTAACCTTGGCCAACCCTGATTGTAATAATCCTTCTGTCATAATTAATCCTGCATCAATCAATCTAATAATCTTGTTAGATCAAAAATCCATCAATTGACTTTATCATCAAAATCTGAGATTCAACAGGGTAGGCCCAACAGCAGTTGGAAGATGTTGAGCAACGTATTGCGATCCTACAATGAAAGTTAGAGGATGCTTAGGAGAGGGGGACCAGTTGGAGGGCAATATGCATATGTGCTCTGATGAGTTGATGGCCACTATGATGGAGACCCAAGAGGCTAAAGAGCTCTTAGAGGAGGAGCGATGCTGATCTCATGATCTAGAGAGCGGGGTGAACATGGCATATAAGGAGTCGAATGGGTTCCAACGAGGCCTGTTGGGATCAGGAAAGGCTTCATAATGCTATAAGTACCTCGTTGCTCTGGGGCGCTTCAAGGCTAAGTACCCAAGAATAAGTGTTGAGGAGGACCTCTTCGCTTAGCAGCCCAAAGATCTTAACATCCCTAAGGAAGCGCAAGCCCCTTTTGACAATAGCCTTGACTCATCCTCCTTTGTGATTGAATATTTCAATCTTCTTTTTTATTTTTTATCCTTTTTGAAGGGCTCTAGTCTAGGTCAACCGGATGTTAGCCCTCGCTTGTAAGCATCATGTCGGTGCAAGCCTCTCTCTAATAAAATTTTCTTTCTTCATGTATCATTTGGTCATAGGTTTTCGGTCGAGGAGGTGCTTTAAGGATAGATTCTTTTTCTTGATATGCTACGCTTGAGATCGAGCCCTACCTTCCAAAATCTTGAGACAATGAGTTCCCTCTCAAGTGTGGCCTCGTCAAAGAGTTCTCTTTGGGGAGTTGAAAGAGCAATTTTGGGTGGAAGGTGTTGGGTCCAGCTCATAGGTGGGCTTGGACTAGACATTGGGCAAAGCCCAAATTTGATTATTAAGATAAAAAAAAAGAAAAAGGAATAAAAGCTAAGTGCATAGGAAACAGTGGCGCACTTTTGGCAACATGAAAAGTAACGACACAGGAAATAAACAGAGAGAGAAGGAAGAGAGAGAAATTTAAGTTTTAAAGCTTTTATAAGAAGATATAACAGTAAAATTATCGATTTTGACCCAAATTTTTAAGTGAATAATTTTTGTAAAAAGCTCTACAATCTTAATAGTATTTGTTTATAATTTATCCTCTCTATGGTGATTTATGATATACACACTTGGTAAGACTTAGATCTTTTTCTTTCTTGAGATCCATTTTTATTGATGATGACATGATATTGGTGAACCAAAATCTATATTCTTGAGTTATTGTGATCCTCTAGTTGGTAAGAAGTTTTATTGGTGATAGTGGAGGTTTGAGTGGATTATGGTCCCGTAGTTTTTCCCGCATTGGGTTTTTCACGTTAAAAAGTTTGTCTCACTTTGTGGTTGATTCATTATTCTATTATTTATCTTGTTCTAATTAATATTTGATTTTGGTAACAAGTTGGTATTTTGGTGAGAATCTCATTTTGATGCACAAAGAGGGAAAAGAATTATTGTGCTTCAATAGTATTTTTCCAACAAGTGGTCTAAGAGCATAGGTTATTTGGTGTAAATTTTTCTTATGTGGTTGAAATGGAAGAGTCAGATGATATGATTAAATTGAACTCATCAAATTATTCTACTTGAAGGCGTATGATGAAAGATTTAATTTTTTCAAAGATTTGTATAAGCATATCAAAATTAAAGATAAACCCTCTACTATGAAAGATGAGGAATGGGAGGTTCAACATAGATAGATAGATATTGCCTATATTAGAAGATGGATGTATGTAAATTTGTTTGAGCATATTTCTGATGAAACCAGAGCTTATGTTATTTGGCAGAGGTTAGAAAATCTCTTTGCGAAAAAAGACAATGGGAAATAGAATTTCTCTTCCCATAAGGCTTATCAATTTAAAGTATAAAAATGATGATAATATTATTGAGTATATAAGTCTATTTCAGAGTCTTGCAAACAAGTTAGTAGCTATGCAAATGAATATAAATGATGAGAGGCAAGGATTGTTATTTCTCATCTCTTTACCAAATAGTTGGGCAACGTATATGGTGACAAGTTCCAACTCCACATCAGAGGAGACTCTAACCATAAACATAATTAAAGATAATTTGCTAAATAAAAATATCAGGAGGAAAGAAAAAGGAGAATATTCTTCTTGTGCACTTACTATTAAAAAATAAGAAAGACGTAGAAGAAGTCATAGTATAATTTCACATGATTATAAAGGAAGATCTAAGTCTAGAAGAGATATTAAATGTTTCCACTGTAATATACTAGGTCACATGAAGAAAGAGTGTAGGTTTTGGAAGCGAGAACAAAATGAAAGAAAGAAAAATAAGAAAGAGACTGATACAAGAAAGTGATATGGTTATTATTTGTGATGATGGATATGTCAGTCTCGTAGCTCGGGACAATAACTAGGTAATTGACTTTAGTGCTTTATTTCATGTTACTTCTCATGGTGATTTCTTCAGATCTTACACTGTTGGTGATTTTGGCAATGTCTAAGATTATGAGTATTAGAGATATTTGCTTGGAGACCAGTACTAGGAGCAAATTGATACTCAAAGATATTATATATGCTATGGATATTTGTCTTAACTTGATATCTACAGGCAGACTTGATGATGAGGGATTTACACACAATTTTGGTGAAAGCAAATGGAATCTCACCAAAGATTCTCTAGTTGTGGCGAGAGGAAAGAAACTGAACTCTTTTTATGTCATGGAAGCTAAGCTATACAAAGGAGAGATTAATGCAATTCAAAATGATGAAAGTATAGATCTTTGGCATAAGAGGCTTGGTCATATCAGCGAGAAGGGACTTCAAACTCTTTTTAGAAAGTAGTTCTTACCAAAGTTGCAAGGTACATCTCTTAAATCTTGTGATTATTGCTTAGCTAGAAAAATATATAGAGTTACCTTTCATACTTTTCTGTCATCTAGAAGATCAAATGTTATTGATTTGGTTCACACTGATGTTTGCACTATGCAAACTAGAACTCTTGGAGGTACTATTTATTTTGTTACTTTTATTAATGACCATTCTAGAAAAGTTTGGGTTTTTGCTTTAAAATCTAAATATTAGGTACTCGATGTTTTCACAGAGTTTCATACTAGTGTTGAAAGAGAAATTTGAAAAAAACTAAAGTTTGTTCAAGTAGATAATAGTGGTGAGTACAGGGATCCTTTTGAGAATTATTGCACGTTTCATGGTATCAGGCTAAGAAAACAGTTCCTAAAATTCCTCAGCAAAATGGTGCAATAGAAAGGATGGACAGAACTATTGAAGAAAGAATTAGGTGTATGATTTCCCATGCCAAGTTACCTAAGTCATTTTGGGGGGAGGCTATGAGAACTATAGTTGACCTGATAAATATTTTTCTGAAAGGTGATGTTCCGAAGAGAGTATGGAAAGGGAAAGATATATCTTATGATCACTTGAGAGTCTTTAGGTATAAAGGATTTGTTCATATTCCTAAAGATGAGAGGTCCAAGCTTGATAATAGAGCAAAAGCATGTATTTTCTTAGGGTATGATCATGTTTGGTAAAAATTATGGGATCCAGTGAATAAGAAGATTATTAGAAGCAGAGATGTTATATTTCTTAAAGACCAATTATTTAACGATGGTGATAATGTTGAGAAGAAAAAAATCTCTATTTATATCCCTTAGAGTTTTGGTCTAGTTCCTCCACCTATAGTTCATGATGATCATGAGGGAGATGAACAAGAAGATTATGGTGAGAATGTCAGTGATGATGCTCCTACAGTTGATGAAGTTGAACCAACTGAATAATTTAAGCAAGTATCTCTATCACCAGTAAAGATTCCATTAAGAAGATTCATAAGAGAGCGATGACCATCTATAAGATATCCTCCACATGACTATGTTATGCTTACTGACGGGGGAGAGCCAGAAACTTACTATGAACTATTCCCCGTGAGCATAAGAATGAGCGGGTTAAAGCCATGCAAGAAAAAATGAGATCCTTGTTTGAGAACTACACATATGACTTGGTAAAGTTACCTAAAGGGAAGAAAGCTTTCAAGAATAAAAGGGGTTATAAAACAAAGATTGAAAATAATAACTCACAACAAAGATATAAGGCATGATTAGTTGCGAAAAGATTCAATCAGAAAAAAAGTATTGACTTTGAAGAAATATTTTTTCTGTGGTGAAAATATCCTCTATCCGAGTTGTTCTTGGTTTGGCTGCCCGCTTGAATTTAGAAGTTGAGTAATTGGATGTGAAGACTATATTTTTACATGGTGACTTAGAAGAAAAAATTTATATAGAGTAACCAGAAGGTTTCAAAGTCAAGGAAAAAAAAAATCTAGTGTGTAAGCTTAAAAAAAGCTTATACGGACTCAAACAAACACCTAGACAATTGCACAAGAAGTTTGATTTCTTAATGATGAGCCAAGGGTACAATAAAATCATATTTGATCATTATATATTTACAAAAAAGTTTTTATATGATGATTTCATTATTCTCCTGCTATATATTGATGATATATTGATTGTTGGCCATGATGCTCGTAAAATTGATAAGATTAAGAGAGAGTTAAATAAGTCTTTTGCTATGAAAGACTTGGGATCGGCAAAACAAATATATGGCATGAGGATTCTTTGTGATAGAAAGAATGGGAAGATTTTGCTATCTCAAGAGGTCTACAATAAAAAGGTTATTGAAAGATTTAATATGAATAAAGCTAAAGCAGTTTGTTCTCTACTTGTAGATCATTGCAAGCTTAGTTCAAAACAATGTCCTACAAGTAAGAAAAAAAAGAAATATCCATAGTGCCTTACTCATCTACGGTAGGCAGTTTGATGTATACTATGGTTTGTACTAAGCCAGATAAAGTTTATGCAGTTGGAGTTATTAGCTGATTTCTATCTAATCCTGGTAAGGAACATTGGGCAGCAGTAAAATAGATATTAAGATATCTAAGAGGTACTACCATGTTGTGTTTATGTATGACATAGGTAAACTTGTGCTAGAGAGTTACACAAATGCAGACATGACAGGTGATACTGATTTCAAGAAATCCACTTCAGGGTTCTTGATGACTTTTACAAGGAGAGTAGTCTCTTGGCTGTCTAAGTTACAGAATTGTGTTACTCTATCAACCACAGAAGCATAATACATAATAATTACTGAAGCCCGTAAGGAAGCCTTATGAATAAAAAATTTTTTACAGGAATTGGGTTTGAAACATAAAGGATATACTAATTAATGTGGTAGTCAGAGTGTCATTCACCTCTCCAAGAATTCAATATACCATTCTAGATCCAAGCATATTAATATAAGATATCATTGGATTCGTGATGTGCTTGAGATAAAATAATTATACTTAGAAAAGGTGCATACCAATGAGAATGGATCAAATACCCTGAGAAAGTCTTTGTCTAAAGAGAAGCTTGAAGTATGTAGACAATAAGTAGGCTTAGTATAACACATCATATGAGTTAGAGGGGGAGAATTATTGAATCTAGGCCATAGATAAAATTGGATTAGACATTTGGGCAGAGCCCAAATCTGATTATTAAGATAAAAAAAATAAAAAGGAACAAAACCTAAGTGCATAAGAAAAAGTGGTGCAATTTTCACAGGAAAGAAACAGTGAGAGAAGGAAGAGAGAGAAAATTATATTTTGAAGCTTTTGTGAGAAGATTGAACGGTAAAATTTTATTGATTTTGACCCAAATTTTATGTGAAAAATTTTTACAATAATATTCATAATTCTAATAATATTGATATATGATTTATCATTTTTATGATAATTTTTTGATATACCCACTTGGTGAGACGTAGATTTTTTTCTTTCGTGAGATCCATCTATATTGATGATGACATGTCATTGGTAAACCAATATCTATGTTCTTGATGTTATTGTGATCCTCTAGTTATTCTGAATAAGTTTCATTATAAATCTATTATCATTATTGGTGATAGTGGAGGTTTGAGTAGACTACGATCCTATAATTTTTTCTAACATTAGGTTTTTCACGTTAAAAATTTGGTATCTCACTTTGTGGTTGATTTATTATTATATTATTTATCTAGCTCTGGTTAATATTTGCTTTTAGTAATAAGTTGATATTTGAATGAGAATCCAATTTTGATACATAAAGAGAGAAAAGAATTATTCTGCTTCAATAGTATTTTTCCCAACAGAAGGATCCGCTCGAACTAACTACATGGGTGGCTTGGCACTTAGCCATGGTACCTTGGGTCAGGAGTATCTACTCCTAGGGTGATCTCGAGATTTGCCCTGAGGTGGAGGTGCTTTCCTAGTGAAAAGAGGTGGGGGGAAGGTGCCTTTCTTATTCGATAGAGTTGAGGGCCAAAGGAGGTGCCTCCTTGGTGGAGTGTTTATTGGGAGGAGTAGATAGTCGTTCTCGTGATATTCGGGCCCTCCTAGCGTCAAAATTGTACAACTAAAAATGTATTTGCCTTGGAGCGTTCACTAAGGAGCCAACGCGGTCTGGGCTCGAAGGTGAAGATCCATTCGTGGGGTTCGCTTCGCGGAAAGGGTGCGGTCTGAGCGAGGAGATGAGGTGGCAAGTGAACTCTTGATATATTATTAGCTTATGGTGATGGTTTTGCGATCGTCTCGAGACATGACTTATCTGCTAAAGGGAGCTCGGGGTCGCCCCAAGGTGCAACTTGGCCTTGTTTGAGGATGCTTCATATCGTCCTGTGGTGCTCCTTAGATGCATCGGAGTCTTGTACAAGCGGTCAGCGATAAAGAGAGATCCCAGTATGACCTTTCGGATGATCAAGTTAGTAATTTAAGGTTTCATAATATGAATTTGAATAGTTAAAAAGGAGTCAATCTCCTTATTTTTCTGTTTATGATATATTTTTATATTTTTGAAAGAAAAAAATAAGTTTAGGATGTCCCTTCTCTTAATAAAGGAAAAGAAGAAGGTAAGAAAGTTTATGATTATATTTTTAAAATGATTAGGAAACTTACATTTCTCTATTTTGAATCTTACATGCAACAGATGACTTGATATTTGATGATAAAATATAAAAATATGATATATATATATGAATTCCTCGAATATGGTAGTTGTTCAGAATCGAAGAGAGCATAATGCCCGCCAACAATTCTCTTTCCTCTGCTTTTCCGAGTCAACTTGGTACGGAGGAAGATGATCCTTCTCTCCTATCTCGGTTGGCCCAGGGTTCAGCCTTCTCCGCTCACACGTTTCTGGTCACAGTAACGACAGCGAAACCCGATGACCGTGGCACGACTTTATGCGGGGAACAGGCTGGCCCCTGTCTCGGCTCAGAGAGGAGAGCCGTAACGTAGCTCGCATATATTCTAAGAATCATTTGACTTGACCATTTCCAAACACTTTTTCCTATCCAAGGGAACCTAAATCTGTTCTATATATTAAATTACAATTCAGGTCTACGGTCAATGGTGATGGCTCAACTTTAATCACTTTGGAAAGCGTTTACTTTGTTTTTGCTTTTGTGTTTAGTCATTGCATAATACGAGTTTGGAGGGGGTTTTTGTTAAAAAAATGTATATATATTTAATAAGGGAAACTTTAGTTGGTTAATGCTTTTATCTTTGAAATGTTATTGATTAATTATTTTAATTTTTGTTGTGTTATTCACGGTAGAGAACTCATAAATAGTAAATTGGCTAACTAGTGGTTTGTATATGAGACTATAACTAATGATGGGATAAGCTTAATTATTATTTACTCTTTTAAAATTAATTGCGGACAAATATGTCACCCTCATTAACACTCATCTAAAAAACTCATTAGTGTTTTTGAATAAAATTATAATATTTTTTTAGCCAAATCAAATTATAATGTTGTGAATAGGTCACAATGTTTCTTGTTACTGAATTAAAAAACTGTATCTCACTTTCAATTAATTCAAATTATTAAAAAATAATTAATAATATTATTATATTTATCAATATTTTACAAAACTATTTAGGGTTTTAAATATGTATTCTTATTGGTTTGGGGATAAAAGCAATTAAAAGAAATTGACTTCTATAAGCACTTATAAAAAATAGTATAATTGAGGAATAACGACTCAAAATATAATAAAGACTGACTTATTACCCTTAGTGGAGTTTCAAATAGGTGTTTTTATTGGTTTAGAAACAAAAAAATAAAAAGTTAACTTCTATATCAATTATAGTAATTTTGAATAAGGTTACAATATTTTTGACATCTCCATAAAAATATCATAAGCCTCAATAGAAAAAAAAAAAAAAAACTGGACAGGTTCATCTTACGGATCGACCCAACGCAAAGGATAGGAGGGTAGATGTAAGTGTCTATTTGGGATAAAAAAAATAATTATCGTTTGGAAAAAAATAAAAAAAGGCACCCTTCTGAGAAAAACTAAAAATGAAAAATTATTTTCCAGAAATTCCTATTATTCGTAATATTTTTAATGATACTAGTGTTAATTGAAGTTCTAGCATAATCAATTACTCCTATGACATTTGGGCAAGTTGAATTTTGCAAGGATAGAAATGTTGATTTGGCAGGGAGGTAAATGCAGAATTACTAATCTTGGGAGGAATACTCATATGCTGCAGTTTTGGCTCAGATTGAGTCCTTTGACCTGTATCTATCCAAAAGGATTAATCCACAATGCTCTTATTGACAAAAACATACCAATAACCACTTGTCCTTTATAAAGGGGGGAAAAGAAAATAAAGAAAAAACTTATTCTAAGTACTGACGATACTTATCTTAAGCAAAGAAATGTTGTCACCCATGTAGACAGACATGGGCATGTGTTGTGCACTTTGAAGAACTATTTGTCCTCTCTTTGGACTGTAGCATAGTCGCCTGCACAAAGAACACGGACTACGTGCTGAGATGGTACATTGACATGTATCAAGAAACATAAGAAGAAAGAGCTTTCGACCATGTAGCTTGCTTCTGTGTCTCGTGCCGCACCGCTGGCTTGTGCATATAGCATTGCTACTGATGGTGAAGAACCAAGAAAAAGGGTATGCTGCCATGCCATCAGGATTATTATTTTTATTTCTTAGATTTTGGTCTCGTTCAAATAGTTACAAAGAACTTACAGTTTCACTACCAAAGCACTTAAAAAATCTAGCTATTAACATCTATCATTAGCACAAGAGAATCCGAATTTTTCGTATTTCTCTTTTTGTTTTTTTTTTTTTTCTTCTTCTTTTTTTGTTGGTGGTAGTTCAAGAAAAAAATTCATTTTTTATTGCAGAAAGAAATTCTTAAATTTCATTTTGATGAAAATTTAGTAACTAAAAAAAGGCAGCACAGCACTGCACAATTATGGTCCACATGAATGATGGACAACCTTGTTGTGTTTGTGGTTCATATGGTGACAGGGTCTTATTCTAAGGACTCTCAGGTGGTGAGTTCAACGCGGTATTCAATTTCATTTTCATGTTCACGAACAAGATATCAAACATCACATCGTCTCCCTCCCCAACTTGGTAGCTTACAGCCGGGGACCGATCTATTGCTACTTGTCCTCTCCCCACACCATTCCTCCTATTTTCCATTGCCATCAACCCTCATTTATTTTCCTCTCTAAGTTAGTTAGTTTTTTTTTTCTAAAGTTAAATATATATATATATATATAATATTATATATGATGTGATACTCATCAATCTTTTAGTAACAAAGAACTAATATTCAATTTTTTCTATGAATATATATATATATATATATATATATATATATATATATATATATATATATATATATATATATATATATATATTATTGTATGCTATACGTTTCCAGAAGCTTGACATTAGTGCCTTGATTTTGATGTGTGTGTGTGCGGATGATGAAAATATTATCATAAAAAAAAGAAAGGCTTATACATGGTCCCCAAGATAGTACATAATCGATAATGCTAAGTTACTCAAAATTAAAATATTATGTCTTGTCTTCACAAATAAATCAAGAAGCACCCATTTCTGTATCGAGCTCTACCTCCTCATCCTTTGCATTATTACTGTTTACGCATACCTCCTTCCATGAGTACAAAAGTACCAATTTCGATCCAAGTACTTCTCATTTGTCTAAATCACGCGTTTCAAGCAAAAGTACATTATAATGATATGTTGATGATGATTCATTCTTTTATCCAAAATTTAACTTATTTTTAAATCAGTACTCTATCAATGATTAAATACCATACTTTGTTGCATCCTGAAGGGAGCCTTATTTAGTATTTGTTTATGGGAGAGGCATCAAACGTCACAAACTTTCATGTCATCGTTCGTCAATCTGGACCGTCCATTCTACCACGCTACGCTTTTTTGTGTTCCTGAGAACCAACTCCGAAATATAACGAATTAGACCAGTTGCAAAGAAACGGACGGTCGGGATTGCATCAGCGCTTGGCTTTGTCTTATCTGGGCCGATCATATTCCGGTTCACTACCGTCCAAAGGAGGCGGTTCACTTTTGGTTTCTTTCCCCTATTCTCTCTGGTTTGAGAGTGTGAGAGAGAGAGAGAGAGAGAGAGGAGATTGACCGGAAGAAGCAAAAGATTCGCTGTTCGTGAGCGGTTTCTCGTCATTCCAGCCATCGGTCCTTTGTAATCTGACACCCAACAGCGTCCTTTGTCTTGAGACACCCTTTTCCTGCCCTTTCTTTTTTGTTTCCTTTAGGCAAATAATTAATTTCCGAGCCCTTAGACAGATCAAGGTAGGTTCTGACCTCGGATTCAGGTTTAACATCATTTCGTTATTGGTTCTGTGTCTTTGCTGGGGTTTTTGGTTCTGGAATAAGAGAGGGGGCGCCGGGGGGAATGTTTTCTCAGTAGTACGTCACATTGACATTGGAGAGAAAGTATATCTTCGTTTCTAGGAATTTCCATCCTGGTTTCCGGTTCTTAATCTGGATTTGGTGAAAATGAGGAAGCTCGGCCGTCGTGGTGTGGAAAAGATAGGATCTTTGTTTTCGTTGTTTTGGGTTTTTCGTTGATCCGAGGTGTTTTTTCATCATATTCCACAATGAGCCTTACCTAGGTCTTTCGTCATACAGTTTAAGGAGCAATAGATCTTCTTGAGTTCAATCTGCAATTTGTTTGTTCAAATATTTCATTTGTTGACTATTTGTGGCTCAGACAATAGAGTTTGAATTTTTCTAGCTATGTCCGTGTGATCTGTTTTCTGTCTTGATGATTGGCTTCGCTCCCTTTTCGTTTTGTCCAGGGGCAAAGATCGCATTAGAAGCAGCACAAATTTGATGGTAAGTTCATTCTTTGTGGTACTAACATTTTCATCTTCCCGCTATGACGGCCTTGTTACTTGCATGATTGGTTTCTTGGTGGTTTCAAATATGCCTTGTTTTAAGAAACGTGCAGTGATGCTTGATCTTTTGGAAATTGATCATCAGGGGGAAGAGGCACCTGAGTATCTTCTGAACAGCTTGGAGCTTGCAGCCTACGATTCTGAATCCACAGGCTGCCGGACGGCTACCGTTGTTGGTAATAAGACGGTAATACTTTACTCTGGCTTTTATAAATTTGCCAATTTTATGATTAATGTAATATATATCTTGCAAGATCTAATTGCTTTTACTTGCATGTTCAGTATGTAGTTGAAGGATCCAAGGATGGAAGCAAGTCATTGATAAACGTCAAAATTTTTGACACGCTAACAAGATCATGGTGTGATGTGTATCCTCTTTCTAATATTTTCCACTCAGGTTATTCCTAAAATTGGATCGATAAATTCTTATACTGGATCGGGCAGGGTGTTTCCTACTGTATTGGGTATCAAACCTGTCCAACTGAAAGACCACTCAGCTCTTCTTTTGAAGAATGGACAGTTATTGATTGTTAAGATGGATTCTACATTGGATGATTGCATCTGGTTTCTTGAGGTTAGAATGTGGTTTTCAGTTTTCTTAGTTGCTCTTATGTTGTATACGTATCATTCAACATCTCTTCTTTTCAGAATTCCTTTAATGATTTACCACATGCTTTAGTTTCATAGTAGGGAATAATTTTTTTCATTCTTAGGCTATTTAATGATGTTATGTGAATGATCATCAACAATATGGACAAACTAGCATGTTGTGCTATTCTATGTTTGGTATATAGACCATTATTTGGATGGTCAGTATCCATCCCTCATGGACTACTTATGTTTATGTGATTGTGCCATACGTTTGGAATGATTTTGGTGCAAAACTTTGTTTATGTACACGTGCTCAAAGAATTCACATATGTCCATTTTGCTTTTGTTGGTAACCTTTTCCTTGGATAATTTGGTAGGTGAATAGCCCTTTTGTTAAAGAGCAAAAGAAGATACTTGGAACTGAGGTAGTTGCCTGGAGTAAGGGTGTCATCGGCAATGCTCCAAATCCAATTGTGATCAGTGGTCCTTCTGGAGTCGGTAAAGGTACTTTGATAAACGAACTTATGAAGGAATTTCCATCAAGATATGGGTTTTCTGTAAGTCACACAACTCGAGCACCAAGAGAGAATGAACTGGATGGAGTTCATTACCACTTCACAGAGCGAAGTATCATGGAGAAAGATATAAGAGATGGGAAGTTTCTTGAATTCGCATCAGTTCATGGAAATCTTTACGGGACAAGCATTGAAGCAGTTGAAGTTGTTACAGACTCTGGAAAGGTATTGTGAATTTGCTGGGTTTGCTGTAACATGCCTATAAAGAAATATAATGTTGGTACTTCAATAGTTCAATTACACAATTTGTTTGGTGTTGATTTTATTAACGTATGGAAGGCTTTTTGTTCCCAGAGATGCATCCTTGACATTGATGTTCAAGGAGCTAGATCTGTGAGGGCAAGTTCTCTGGATGCAACATTTATCTTCATTACTCCTCCATCATTTGAGGAACTTGAGAAGCGGCTGCGTGCACGGTACAGAAACTCATTTGAAAAAATTTATAATGTTTCTACTCGTGCAGTTGCCAGAGATCTTTTATAATGAAGCTAGGAAGACTATCACAATGCTTCTTTTGTCAAACTACACAGTGGAACAGAAACTGAGGAACAGGTCCAGAAGAGACTAAGAAATGCCAGAGCAGAGCTTGATGAAGCAAAATCTCCTGGTCTTTTCGATCATATATTGGTAAATGATGACCTAGAATCATGTTATGAGAATCTTAAGGTGCTTACTTCTCTCTCATGTCATCACCTGTGCTGGTCCAAATTTCTACTTTTTTGGATATGTAATATATGATGAATGAAACCATGTGTAATTGAATAGTTTATTCATGTAGAAATCACTTGCTTCAGATGAAACTGCTGATCCTTTATATCAGCCATGTAAGTTACAAGCTACCTACACTTTTATAGGATTATACTATTCAAATTAGGTGTCTATAAATTATTTCATTCATGCAGCTGTGAAGATCTTGAAGGCCCATGTGTCACGTATGGAATCAAAAGCAGATCATAAAACTCTTATACATTGTAATGCTATCGGCACCAATGCAGCAACACATAGTTTGTAAGTTATCCTTTTGTTTTACCAGATTGCACATTAAGGACAACTGATCTTGTTTTTGACTTGTCTGCTTGTTATTTGGGGAGGCTTATGCTTGACATGTCATCGCTTAAAGGAGGGGCTCCTGGCCGAACAAGAGGACTCGAGGTATATGCGCTTGAATCCTTGGGCGATGGTCTTAACGGGATCTAACAACTTTGACATTTTATGAGTTATGCAAGCAGAAGAAGGTATCTGCACTAGCACTGACTCGATTTTGGAATGATCTAGACTATGTTACAGAGTTGTTAATATTTTAAGCTCCTACACTGAGAAATATGTTTCTTCTGGCAACAATTGCATTCAGGTAGGTGCTCCTATGCTCTGTAAGGGTGGAGAACTTTAGCCAGGCATTGTTTGCGGAATTTGGATTCTTCTGTGGACCAGCTTTATGTCCTCATTCATGAGAGAGAATTTGAATATGTCTATTTGTTCAATATTTGTTGTAAGGTGACTTCAGTTTGTTTTAGATGAAGACTGAAAGATTTATGTTAATGGAGATGTTTTTCTGAATCATTGTTTTGATTCTTATTCATACTGATTAATGAGAAGAACACGGGCGTTAGATCTTAGCTTCACAAGTGATTTTAGTTTAGATTTGAAATGGACTGAATGAAGAATTTCTCAAAGAATTTATAGGATGAATATGTATGTATTCTTCACCCAGATGGAAAAAATATATATTGATAATCACATTTTGGATCGAGAGAGGCTTCTCCCTTTCGTGATCCACGAACGCAATCATCAACAATTTCTTTCTTGTGAGCACGAACAGTACTCGATGGCTGCCAATGATCAATGCATTTTGTTTACGGCAATCCAGGAATCAACCTCAAAATAAACCGAAAAATGCATGCATGTATTGCAATTTGTCACCGAGGACGAAAGAAGGGAACAACAGGAAACGGATGAGTAACTAGTTGGACGGCCAACGAGATAAAAAAGTCTAATTGTGGATCTCACGGTAAAAAGGGTGGTGAGTCTGCTGCGACGTGGAAATCAATTGTTGGGTTATATCGTGACGGCTTAATCTGATTTCCGTAACATTGCGGCATCACTTGATGCCTCCTGCGCGTGCATGGGTTAAATGAGGACGAGAGTGAGTTTTTTAGGGATCAGTCACGAGTTCACAACACAGAGGAGGAGGCAGCAGCAGCAGCAGCAGCAGCAGGAACGTTGCGCCATGATAATGTACAGAGTGATGATGAACAAGACATCAAAGTATGCCCAACTTTGGCAGACTTTTAAGAGCTGGTCCACTTCCAATGCTTGTCATGGGGTGGTGGAGACAACAAGGCATCATTCGCTGCCTTACCCTGCAACCCTCTCTGCTCCTGTCTCCCACAAAATAAGACCCTCCTGTCCACCCACCTCTAATAATAATAATAATAATAATAATAATGTAGCAACCAGCCATATGATGACGCAACACTACAAGCAAATGTTCTTCTAGATTTCAGCAAATGAATGCATTTAACTAACTCCTGCAGCTCCTCTGCGCTATGTCTCGTTCTCCTCCATTCTCCTGATGAGGTCCTCT
The DNA here is from genome assembly GCA_029747655.1 of Ensete ventricosum. NCBI lineage: Eukaryota > Viridiplantae > Streptophyta > Magnoliopsida > Zingiberales > Musaceae > Ensete > Ensete ventricosum. The sequence goes on along the minus strand of JAQQAF010000003.1, from coordinate 25,780,024 downwards.
GCGTTCTCTGCCGAGACCACAATGTGCCTCGCCGACCCTTCGATGAATCCTTCCTCCACTCCCTTGTCGAACAACGCGAGCAAGCTGTTGTAGTAACCATCCACGTTCAGCAACCCCACCTGCACAACACAACACAATCCTTCATGTAGCTCAATGTCATGGTGGAAGGGCGCCAGCTGAATGAGATGACCACTCACTGGCTTGTCATGGATCCCAAGCTGATACCACGCCACTATCTCCAAGAGTTCCTCCATGGTTCCATAGCCACCTGAGGAGATCCATGTTTAGGAGAGTATAAAGAATGAAAACGTGGTGGGCTTTGGGGGGGGGGGGGCTTCAGCAAGAGTTCGACTCGGTTTCACCTGGCAGGGCAATAAAGGCATCGGCATGCTTCGCCATTTCTGACTTCCTCTCATGCATGTCTGCAACTACTTTCACCTCTCCAATGGATTCTCCTGATACCTGCTAAAGATTCACCAGCTCAGTTTGCTGCTGCTGAACTTTCAGTAGTAAGTAGCAAAAAGGAGAGGAGATCTGTGGCTCTTTACCTCGCTTGGCAAGACGGATGTGGGAATGACACTGTGATGAAAGCAGTGAGTTAGGAGGCAAACGATTTCCATCTATGATGATGATAAGTGGGACTGAGATCTCACCCGAGCACATGACAGCCACCATTGAGGACAGTCTTGGATATCAAACCCATCAGCCCTACGCTTCCTCCACCATAAACCAAGTCTATCTTCCTCTCTACCTGAAAAGGAGACAGTGCACCGGCAAACAAGATTGTAGGGCAAGGTACAACACATGAGAACAAAGAGTGGAAAGAAAAAGGAAATATATATATTTGCAGCAGCAACGAGCAGCTGCTTCCATGTAGCCATTCTTCACGAGACAGAGAGAAGAATCATCAGATTCCAAATGTCAGAGCATTTCTTGAGATGTCACCAACTCACACAAACAAGCATAGACAGATATCACAGGCAACAAAATTCTCAGCGAAGGAAATTTTCATTGTTCTCGGTGGAGTTATTGTTCATGGCACTTGGATGGCTAAGTGGTCTCACCAGTTGCTTCCCAAGGTCGACAGCTGCTTCACCGAAGGAGGGGTTGTTTCCTGATCTACTCCCACAGAAGACACATATTCTTCTAAACCTCCCTTTACCGCCACATCCCATTGCATTTGGTTGATTTGATTCCATCCCCACAAGAAGAGGAGAGAGAAGAGAGATGGAGGCAGAAGCAATGCACAAAGACAGATAAAGAAGAGGGAAGACAAGGGAGGCTAACAGCGCAAGTGCAATGGGGAATTAATATCAAAGCATGGAAGCCGACACCTTAATATCTCCCTCCTCCTCAGTCTTTTATCCCTAGTGGCTCCTTTGCCTGCTCAAAAAAACCAAGTACTTGGTGTTGGAGATGATACCAACATGAATTCTTCTCCACCTCCCTTTATCCCTTGCTCCTCTCCATTTGTTGCCTCTCTCTCTCTCTCTCTCTCTCTCTCTCTCTGTGTTCCTTGTTCTGAATCTAGTAGAATAACCATACAAATGACTTTCTTTTTGTGCTTATCCAATCAGTGCACTGGGTTTTGGTTTTGGTTCACTGTACTGTATAGACTGACCTCATTCTTCCACAGTCTAAACCTGACATATTCTGTTTACATAACCTTTAAGAAAAGAACTTGGCACCCTTAGTTTTTCTCTTAAAGGACTTCATGTCATCCATATCCAGCAATCTCTTTGCTAGGGAAATACCCAGCAATCTCAATAAAAGAACATTTGGAGCTCTAGTAAATTCCAGTAACTTCACACATGGTAATTGTTGTTGTTCTCAAGGACAACTGGTGCTACTAACAGCATCAGATCATGTACCAAATAAGCAAAATAAATTATCAGCTCAGAGGATGTTGTGATATTTGAATTACAATGATAAAATGTAGGCCATTCCAGCAGAGTGGATATGTGAGTGCAGAATGCTTTTCGACTTCCACCTTAATTAATTCTTCTCTTGGACACTTGGCTTACAAGCACACAGTGGATTAGCTCATGGACTCAAAAGCAAACAGTGATTGGTTTTGGACTGATACAGGAAGGGATGCTGCATTCACAGAGGACCCAGCAAAAAAAAAATTTCTTATTAGTGCTCTGCTTGGTGTTCTTGTGGTTGTTGGTTTCTGCTTGATGTGTACATTTGGAGCTAAAAAGAAAGGCTGGAATAATATGAGCCATACAGAAGATAGGGGGCCATGTCTACAAAAGCACACCATTTAGTTTAGTGAAGCAAGAAGCAGATTTAGTGATTCTTATGCCAACGATGGACCCTGCTTAGCAGCTTGCTTTACCTCAGTTAATAGATTTAAGGAGATTGATGAACTAGAATCACACTATGGAAGCAACTTCGATCTACTCCTCTTGCCCACCATTTGCTCCAAGAAAAAAGAGATTGTATTTGCTTGATCAATGCCATTGTTTTGATGAGGTTCTCACACAAGGCGGGAGAAAACCCGTGACAGATCCAGTATTATGCATATGCATTCTTCCAATCTCAATACACTGTTTCCATTAAAGCTAGGATGTTTATGAACTGGATCATGGATTTGAGGAACAATATATATATATATATATCAAGTTAAAGACTGGTACCATCCAGTTGATTTTGATTGCTTGCAATGTTGCTATATCATGATTTTTTATCTTCGCCCACGGACATAGAATTACGAGTTATGGTTCTCTCTCTGATTGAATTTAGACTCAAAAGATGTTTCAATTCATCTCAAATAAGACCACAGTTTCATGGGGCACCTTGCTCTGTTAGTGGGGCACTTTGATAGGATCATGCTGCTCCACTCTTGTGGTTGCCTTGGTGCTATGCAAATCAATGAGGACAAAGAAAGAAGCATCAAGCTTGGGAATTAGTACTATTTGTTGAACAGAATGTGCCGCCACTATTTCTTCCCCTTCCACTATAAATTCTGGATGTTATAGTACCTGTTTAGCTCAATGCATGTTCACCCTCCATTCATTGTTTGATTTCTAACAACCATAAATCATTTAAATTATTAAATCAAAGAGAATCTCCCTAAAGATTAGTGGAGTTGCATTCATTATATTTGCAGAATGTTTATAACCTGCAGCAATGAGGACTTTCATGTGATTTCGGACTTTGGAAGACATTCCTGTAGAGGATGTGATAAGGTTTAAGCTGATGAACCAACACTCAGCATCTAAACCATCTGGTAATTGAATATGGCTATAGAAATTAAACTAGTAGATTAGATAATACCTCACATTATTAATCATGTGAGAGAATTAACCTAAAGTACTTGGACAATGGGTCAGTCACCTGATTAATCTTGGTCTAAACAATTACTAAGTTGTGATTTATCATCCACTGTCAGCATATCAAGCTCTCCTGCTCGGAGGATATGCCCATCTGCATAACCTAAGCTCCACAGATTAAATTAATTATACGGAAGAAGAGAGGATAATAATAATAAGATTGGATTAGGAAGTCAAGACAAATCAATCAGCATGTCCTCTGATATGTGTAGGTGCCAAAACTTCAATCAGCAAGGAAGGATCCTCAGAATCCTTGAGTTGGTAGGGCCTTGGAATAGAGCTCCACACTCAATAGGTCCACAAGCACTGGCATGGAGGATAAATGGCCCTATCATAACTTATTCCATGTTGGTGGCTTCTATGATTGCTTGAGAGGAGGCATCATACACAGGTCAACCAAGTTGAAAAGACACCACTCACCAATATGTTGATACAACCTGTACACAAATAATAAACTTGTGTCAATCATAATCCCACATAATCTGTAGGTTAGCTGCCAGACCATCTCATTATTTTGTAAATGATAAATGAATTTAGGAGAATCAAAAGTAATGCAGAGGCATCTAAAAAAAAAAAAAAAATCAGTATGTGCAGTCTTATCTTTTTAAGGATAAATTTTTTTTTTTTTACTTCTTATGACTTGTTCTTAAACATCCAAGTCAATCAGCTTAACTGGTAATATTACTGGAAGCATCTCCACTGACCGAATACACATGTGGAGTGCAAAACAGGAAAAGTGATGTAATTGATGGCATATTTTGACTAGAGATATGGATTATCTGAGACTTGTTCTTGGGTTGTGCTGCATCTGTATATTTTTTATTTTTGGGAGAAGCCATCTGTAGATTTCCATCTTCACTAGAGAAGCAAATTAAGCTTCTTAAAATTGCTGACCGAGCAAGCAAGCTGAACTAAGCATCGTAAATACCATGCAAAATTATACAAGATTTTATTGTGAAGGATCCGTTCCTTCTTGTCTTCTTTCCATTAGACACTAACTTACATGATGTATTAGAATTCCAAATGGAGTTGTATCATCATAATTGTACTTGTCCTACATATATCTTTAATTTGACCACTGGGCCATCAAGGCCATAAAACCGAATTAAACCTGAAGGATTCCAAGGGTGAGGGGGTCTCCTACATAGCTGACATGTTGGATTCACATGTGGACCATACTTATCAGATGTATGAGAGTGCATGTCTAGGTTTGGTGCAATTAAATATGCACATATCTTTTTATGAAGAAAATTAACAATTTTTTTTTTTTTTTTGCATTAAACAATATACAAGAGACTCAAATTAAGACTCATTACTTTGCAACGATACTCCAATCACTCACTGTAATCTCCCAACAAATATAATTCTATACACAATCTTTTTTAATTATGCACTTTGTCTTTTACTCGTAGCATTCTACACCTTTCTTCTCTTTTCTAACAACATCAAATCAAAAACCTCTTATTAATAGATAGGAGTAATTGCTTGTAGATCATCTGAAAGCGGGAAAGAGAGATAAATAATAGAGGAGAGAAACAGAGACCCTAATAACTATTTTTTTTTTTTTTTTATTATCAATTTATCCTAATTTCTTAATAAAAATTACATCATCCCCAATCGACTTTAATCGTTTCTGTCGAGACGTTTGGGTTGGTTAGCATATCATTTGATAATATGTTGGCATCGAGCCTGCGTATGATAATATATTATTATTATATTTAATATAATAAAAGTGTATTTTAATTTTCATTAAAGAAAGTCGAGTTTAACAAATGGAAAGAATCCAAAGGTCTGACTTCAACTAAAACAATTACTTGTAATATAATTGAAACTGAAACTAATTTTTCATCTGCATACAAAGATTATTTTAATTTCCGCAGTCGAGTCATGTCACTCTTCAAACAAGATAAGAAGGATTAAAGTTGATGTTTTACCAAGAGGAAGGTCATAAACATCGGGTGGTGGCTACCATCGTCTTTAGGGACATCAACTTTTTTTTGTCTGTGTTGGTAAAATATGAATCACAAGATGGATCTCTCTCTCTCTCTCCCCCCGAAAAGAAAAAAAGAGATTTTAGGAGCTCATGTCAATTATGGTCGATTTAATAATCCCTAGCTTTTGATTGATTTGGTAGCAAAAATTAGAATATGTAACTCTGTTACATGCATATACATTAAAAAAAAGGGTATTGTTGGTTCTAAGACCTCATGAGCATACGTCTTAATTTATTCAGCGGTTAATACACTTATACAATTTTCATATGTGAACGTTTTTGCATATTATTTGATTTAATATAGTAAAAAAATACTAATTAAGGGAAAAAAAAAAGAGCAAGAAAGAAAGAAAACAGGCAGCCACCCTATACACCCTCACTTATGCACTGCACCACCTTACACCCTCACAAACCATGAGCGTAGAAGCACAGGACGGACTAAGATGATGGGCAAAATTTTATAGAAAGAAATATTCATTATACCAAGAGAAATAAAGAGAAAACAATAGATTAAGAAAAGTTAAATTCATGATTGGTTCTTGAGTGGATTTTTTTTGAAAGAGTGATTTATTTTGAGTAGATTTAATGTAATATATCTTTGAGACTATATATGTTATATCATCAAACATATAGAGTTTTCAAGTTATAAATAGTTTTAAGTGAAAGATAGAATATATTATTTGTTTTACTCTTCCTTTGTGTGATAAATTTATCTCTTCTTCCTATCAAATTTAATATTTGGTATTAGAGTTCAGATTAAGCTATGATCTCTTTCTCAAGCACCATCTAACTCATGATCCCTAAATTGATAAAATAAAATTATGATATATAGTGCATCCAAATGAAGGTCCTTCTAGCTGCAAAGATGTATATGAGTTCGTAAAAAATGGATTTGTTGAACCAAGTTCAGAAAAAAAAAGAGCAATGAATGTAAAACCAAGAAAACAACTCAAAGATATAAGAAAGGAGAAAAAAGATTTGTTCACGATCTATCAAGGACTTGATGATACAATATTCGAGATCATCGCTCAAGCAAATACTTTAAAAGAGGTATGAGAAATACTTCAAAAAATATTGGGTAGTATTGATAAGATAAAAAAGCTTTATCTATGAGTTTTACGAGTTGAGTTTGAAAAATTACAATAATGTACTTCTAAATATATTTCTGATTATTTCTCAAAAATTATTTATATTGTTCTTCAAATAAGACGAAATGATGAACAAATAAGTGATCAAAAAGTAATAGAAAAAAATACTAAGATCTCTAGATCTAAAGTTTGATTTTATTATTGTAGTGATTGAAGAGTCTAAAGATCCAAAACTAAAATGTCTTAAGAACAACTAATAAGTTCTATTCAAGTTTATGAAATAAAAATAATATTTCTGATAATAGAATGAATGTAATAAATGCATCTATTGCAGTAGTAGCTCCACCAAGAAGATGTCGGGTGACCTCGCCTATTGGCACTATAGGACCTCTTGATAAATTATAGATGTGATAAGCACTCTGAATATCCAATATTCAGGTATTATCATAAAAATCTAACAAATAAAGACTGATCATGAATGTACCTAAAGCTTCTCCAAGCTTCTATTTCGCCTTCTCTGCAAGGTATTCTTTGTAGTTCCTCTTCTAATGCCCATCTTTGCATAGTGGCAACACTGGCCTTGTCCTTTATCGGGTCTTTCTTGACAACCTTTGTCTTCCCTGGCAACAAATTGTAGATGTGATAAGTACTCCTAGTATCTAATACTCATGTGTTATCATAAAAATCTGACAAATGGAGACTGATCATGAATGTACTTGAAGCTTCTCCAAGCTTCTGTTTCATTTTTCCTGCAAGGTACTCTTTGCAGTTCCTCTTCCAATGCTTGTCTTTGCCATAGTGGAAGCACTGTCTTTTGTCATTCGTCGGGTCTTTCTCAACAACCTTTGCCTCACTCGGTTTGCCCTTACCCTTGCGCTTCTTAAGAGATTTATCAATCTTAACTACAGGATCATTGGTCTACTCTACCTCAATTCACTATTTCAAACCTTATATAGAAGGCTTTTCTGTGCCGAGAATGACGCAGTATAGTGACTTGTCTAGTAGTTACTTAGCTATTATCGACGAAAGAAAAAAGGTAATTGGATTACTCCTGTAGCTCTACGCTCAAAGTAGTAAAGTTGAGTTCCCTTGTTTGCTACTTTTGAATCTAAGGTGAGTTTGAACCATCAAAATTCTACTTGTCGCTAACAGTCCTTTCTTAAAGGAAAGTTGTCGACGAAGCAGGAAGGAAATAAGGTTCATTAGTTAAAAGCCAGTAGCATGCTTGTTAATACGTATGAGATATTGCTTTTTCTTTTTTGTCTCACCAATGTAGAGAACTGACTTCTCTTTCTTGATGGTGATCTCAGTCTCACTCAACATATTGAGGAGCTCAGGGAGAGTCACCTCAAGCTTGTTCATATTAAAATCCATAATGAACTGAGAAAAAGAATATGGTAGGGACTGAAGTATAATACTAACACACAAGTTATCCTCTAGGATCATTCTTAGACCTGTGAGCTTCTCAATCCACTCAATTATCCTTAAGACATGGTTTTGAACTGATGTCCCCTCTATTATCCTAGCACGAAAAAGACTCTTAGATATTTTATATCTATAAGTTCTTCCATATTCCTTAAACAACTAGCAAAGATGAAGAAGGATATAATTGACATCCATGATCTCATATTACCTTTGTAGCTCAGGAGTCATAAAGACCAACATATAGCATTTGGCCAAAGTGGAATCTTCTATATACTTTATATAACGAGCGATCTCATCTTCACTTGCTCCTTCCTCTGACGTGGGTAATATTATGTCAATGACATATGTGATTTTCTTCACTATGAGAACGATTCTTAGATTACAGAGCTAATATGTATAGTTTGGATCAATGAGGCAGTCGACATTAAGTATGTCAAGTAGGGGGTTTACAAGCGATATATTTCTAACAAGCAAAGATGTAACATAAATGAATAATATGTAGATTTTGTAGAAAAGTAAATAATTAAGATACATACTTCTTTCTTAATCTACTCCAACTATTTTTCTAGTGAATCACGCGATACCCTCGGCACGTGAAATGAAAGTCTCAAATAGACTTCTAGTAGGATAATGATCAAATCAATGTCTTAGTATAACCTCGAGGAACTCAACCAATCACACTAAGCCCAAAAAAGGTAGGCAACTCTCGCCAAATCATAACTTGTGATTTATGTCATGTTCAGCCTCCGAACCATCATGGCCTTAAGGGACATGATGGTTGCTACCCTTTCCCCTCCTCTTTTTGCCAATAATTTTGATATCAATGGACCTTAAAATGCCTCTCTATAACACCTCTTCATAGTGAGAAAAGATGTTATCATATATGAAAAACTATAAAAAATTACAGTAAGGTACACAGAAAATAGTTTATGCATTTTAATCTCATTACACGCAGTTTAAAAGTCAATCTTTACCACATGCAACCTGGCTCTGATATCACCATTGGGAAAACATCAAAGCATCACATGCGGAGTGGAAGAAAGAAAATAAAATCAGTTTCCCACGTGCATCAAGTCGTCGTGCAAAGCTTGGTGCACGAAAAACCCGTAAAATCAAAAATTATGATGCATGAGAGATTGATTACCTAGGGAGATCGTGTATCACTGAAATTCCATATCTAGATAGAGAGGATGAAGAAGGTCAAATATCATCCTCACAAGTGGTATCCACACAATGGATCGTTGCAGCGATGCTCCTATAATCACAACCCCAAAATCCATAACTCTTGCACACCTTCTCGTAGCATTCGTGGAAGAAGATCACATATCTTCTTCACTACCCTCTCGTAACAGGAAATGGTTAGTCGGCTGAGAAGGTGAGGGAGGGAGAAGAATAGGAGGGGATGACCAAAGTACAACATATCACTATTGTGTCGCCGCTACCTCCTATTTATAGAGAGCGACCAAAAAACCCTACTGGATCTTGCCTTAGTGAGTATTGGATCTCTATCCAATTACCCTCACTCCTAGAATTATTGCATCTCTATCCAATAATCTCAATTGACCTCTAATTGGGCCTCATGCAACGGATCTATCAATGTTAGGTCTCATCCAATGTGAACAAATGCTAATTGAATAACTCATATTCAATCCTCTACTCGCTGAAACATCCACTATATGTGTGTGACCCTCTAGGCCCAACATCGAGCTGGTCGTGAGTCCTACTTGTCAGAACTCCTTCTGACTTGGTGAATTATTATCTCATAACAATTCACTCAACTCATCGACTATGGACATATTAGGCCATTGTGTCATGGTTCCAAGATGGTACAGGGATCTAATCTAATTCATAACATTTGATTACCTCATCAAATCTTATGTTTCGATTTTGGAAAGCTTGCTTCAGTCTATAGATGGACCTGAGCAACCTACACACCTTATCTGGACTTTCTTTACACATGAATTACATAGGTTGTATCATATACACCTCATCTTCGAGGTTGCCATTAAGAAATGTAGTTTTCATATCGATTTACCAGATCTCATAGTCATTGTGTGCTGCAATAGCCAAGAAAATTCTGATGGATTTTAGCATGACTACAAATGAGTATGTTTCATCATATTTAACTTATAGGTTCCCACCTTTCCATTTGTTTCAATCTTCTTTTTGAAGGTCCATTTACTGTCGACAGGTATGATACCCTCAGGTCATCAACAAGGTTTCAAACCTTGTTGTAGTATATGAAATTCATCTTAGAATTCATGACTTTATGCCACTTCATAGAGTCTATACTCATAATAGCCTCATTGTAGATTTGAGGATCAATATCTTGAGTGTCTTCTCCATTGATACGTCTCGTATATCTTTTGGGATGGTGAGATACTCTACTAGACCTGTGCAAAGTTGAAACTTGTATGCTAGGTACCTAAACAATCTTGGCCTCCAGAATGGTGCTTGAGCTTGGTTCTCCAACCTCGCTCAATTATATCACGCTCCCATCGTTTTCGTAAAGAATGTATTCCTTCTTAAGGAACGCTGCCCTCTTAGTAACAAAGATATTTTTATCCTCAGGATGATAGAAATAATACCCACACATTTTCTTAGGATATCCCACAAACTTACATCGCTCCATCCTTGTCTTCTAACGTGGGTAAGGTAGCCCCAATTCTTAACAATATTAAGATCATGCTTCTTCCTTTTCCATATCTCATATATTGTATACATTACCAACTTAGATGGAACTTTATTCAAAAGGTAAGTTATGGTCTCCAGGGCAAAATCCTAGAATGAGACAAGTAGGTTGGCAACTTATCATGGATTACACCATGTCTAACAGTATGCAATTCCTCCTTTCTGATACACCATTAAGCTGAGGTTATAAGGAGGTGTCCATTGGGATAAAATCATATGGTCCCTGAGGAAATATGTAAACTCTATACTCAAGTACTCTCCTTCTTGATCCAATCGCAGTCTTAATACTCTTTCTAGTCTGGTTCTCTACTTTATTCTTGTATTCCCTGAATTTCTTGAAGTCTTTGGACTTGTATTTCATCAAGTACACATGTCTATACCTAGAGAAATTGTTAGTGAAAGTACTGAAGTAGGAGTAACCACCTATGACCTAAGTCAACATAAGACGACACATCACTATGTATAAGTTCCAATAACTCAATGGCTTCATCTCTAGTTACACTAAATGGAGAGTTGGTCAACGTTCCATGAGGCAAGGTTCTCAAGTTAAATATGGCTTATAGTAGAATGGTTCTAAGTATCCATCATTCAGCAACTTTTGAATTCTTCCCTCACAGATATAACATAGCCTATAATGTCATAGGTATATGTTGTTCACCTCATCTCGTTTCCTTTTGGGCATATTTACATTCATGATTATATGGAGCAATGTCTACATAAATAAACTATTGGACTCTACTGCCACTCCTTGATCTAAATCTATATTAGGAGTTTGTCTCTTTAGTCCCTTGCTTTAAAGTTTCCTTAGTGATGATCTTATCATCTAAAATTAATGAACAACTATTATTTTTAAAAAATAATTTATATCCACTAGCTATCAAATATAAAATGGAAATAATATTTTTAATAATAGAAGGAATGTAATAACATACATTTAATACAATAGTAGCTCCACTAGACAGATCTAAGATGACCTCACCAACACCCAGTGCAGCAACTCTTGCTATATTGCTCATTTTGAGGTCCATCTTGCCTCTCGTTAATCTCCTAGGTCTTGCCAAAACCTGTAATGAATTACAGATGTGATAAGCACTCTTAGTATCCAAAACTCATGTGTTATGAAAAAAATGGATTAAATGGAGACTAATCATGAATGTATCTGAAGCTTCTCCAAGCTTCCATTTCGCCTTCTCTACAAGGTACTCTTTGCAGTTCCTCTTTCAATGCTCATCTTTGTTGTAGTGGAAGCATTGACTTTTATCCTTTGCCGAGTCTTTCTTGGCAACCTTTGTCTTAACCAGTTTGCCCTTGCCCTTGCCCTTCTCAAGGGACTTGTCAGCCTTTCTTTTCTTTTTGGTCTTAGTAATGTTGAGAATTGGCTTCTCTTTCTTGATTGTGCTCTCAGCCTCCCTCAACATATTGAGGAGCTTGGGGAGAGTCACCTCAAGTTATTCATATTAAAGTTTATAATAAATTATGAAAAGGAGTCTAGGAGGGACTGAAGTACGAGGTCCACACATAGGTTATCCTCTAGAACTATTCCTAGACCTATGTATTTCTCAATCCACTCAATCATCTTCAAGACATTATTCTGAACCGATGTCCCCTCTATTATCCTAGCATGAAAGAGACTCTAGGATATATTATATCTCTAAGTTCTTTCATATTCTTCAAACAGCTGGTGAAGATGAATGAGGATGGAATTGGCATCCATGCGCTCATATTGTCTTTATAGCTTAAGGGTCATAGAGGCCAACATAGCACTTAACCAAGGTGGAATCATCTATGTACTTCACGTAATGAGCGATCACATCCTCTCTTGCCCCTTCCTTTGGCGTGGGCAATATCGTGTCAAGGACATATGCGATTTTCTCCGCTGTGAGAATGATTCTTAAGTTGTAGAGCCAATCCATATAGTTTGGACCAATGAGGTGATTGGCATCAAGTATGTCATATAGAGGGTTTGCAAACAACATGTTTCAAGAGATGTAACATAAATAAATAATATACAGATTTTATAAAAAATAAACAATTAAGATATGAACAATTATCTTAATATACTCCCACTATTTTTCTAGAGGGTCACATGACACCCTCAACACGTGAAACAAAAATCTCTAGCATACTTGTAGTGAGGATCGGGATATAATCAGCATCTTAGTGTAATCTCAAAGAACTCGACCAATCACACTAAGCCCAAAAGGTAGGCAACTCTTGCTAATCGTAACTCCTTATGATTCCTGCCCTCTTCAGCACAGGAAGTATCAAAGTCTCGAGGGACCTGACCAATCATAATGTTTGATTAAGTCATCATGTCATTATAAGATGAGTCTGATTTGATGATATGTCATTGAGGGACTCGACCAAGCATACCATATCTGTAAGTCAATGGTGACATCTCTATGTCATAGGAAAAATCTCGAGTCATGATATAAGTGAGCCTCGAGGGACTCGACCAACTCAACCTAGTCGAGATTTGATTTCTCGCTATAATATGATGTGTCACACACATATATATTTAATACATATATTTACATCGTATGCAAATATATATAAGTATCTAATAGGTGTATAATCATCCATATATCACATATGAGCAATCACACCAGATGATCATGGACCATATCCTAATGCGATCGGGCCCGAGCTAGGGGGCTCAAACACTCATATCATGATCTATATGTGCATCGACGCATCTCCATGTCCTATGATCATCCATCTTGTCATCATTGGTTCCACCAAAACCTCGGTGTATCTCCACGCGTCGTGATCATCCGTCTCAGCTTCGTGGATCCCGTTGGTACCTCCATACTCCTGTCGTGCCTTCTCTTATAATTACAACATAATCATAAGCACACAAGTCTGATAATAAATAATAAAAATTATAGGCTCGCAGGCCCCAACAATAATAATAATTACACATACATGTATCACATCACATGGTCTATGATCATCCATCTACATCATACATCACATGTACACATTATGTAGGATTACTAGATAATTATAATTAATTAAATTATTTAATTAATTATTATATTAGATTTTGGAATACCCTACCATAAGATGCCTCACATGACAGAAAATAATCTTTATGCAGCTAGGAAACCCTAGTTGTTAAGGGCATCCTTACGGCCAGAAGTCCTTGGCTATAGGGCAACCTTAGGCGACCAGAAAACCTTGGCCTATAATATATGCCTTGTAGCCAACACTCTTGGCTGCAAGCTGCCATGGGCGGCCAGGGCTTGTTGGCCACCATGCTACCCCCTATGGCTAGGAGTCCCCAGTCATAGGGTTACCACCTAAGGCTAGGAAACCCTAGCCGCTAGAGGTTCCCCGTGTCGCCATGACTCCTTGGCCTTATGGGGGCTTGCTGGCTGAAAGCAGCATGGCTACTCTTAGTTTGCAGCAAGTGGCCAGGCCAAGAGCCTCTTCTAGGGCTCTCAGCTAAGGCTGCAAGCAGCCTTCGGTCGAACCATAGAGCAGTAAATGTTGCTGCCCTCTTCTCCCTTTTTTGCGTCAACAATTTTACCATCAAAAGGCCTCTCCACAGCACCTCTCAATAGCGAGAAAATGTGTTGTCCAAATTTGAAAAACTATGACAAAATTCACAGTAATTTGCATAGAAAATAATCTATACGATTCATACCAACACAGTTTATAGCCAATCATCACACAATAAACCTGGCTCTGATACCACTGTTGGAAAATCATATAGGAGTATCACATGTGCAGTGGAAAAAAATAGTTTCTCATAATTATTAAATCATCATGCGATGATTGGTGTGGGAAAATCATAAAATTGAAAACTGCATAACACGTGTTAGATGTTTTATCTAGGGAGATCGTATGCCCTAAAAAACTAGATTCGAATGAGAGCATGAAGGAGATCTGATGTCCTCCTTTCTAGCTACAATGGAAGAAGCGACGATGCTCGTCCTTTATAGCATAAAAACTCGTAGCTTTTGTGCACCTTTTTCGTAACTTTTGTGCACCACCTTGCACCAAGTATAGAAGAAGAACTCATTTCTTCTTCATTGTCCTCATGCACCAAGGAGAGGCATAGTTAACTGAGAAGAAAAGGGAGGGAGGAGAATAGGAGGAGGCTGCCAAAAGTCTCTTTCCTATGAGTCCTATGGCCCCTTCCTATTTATAGAGGCTCCTATCAACTTAACCCTAATAGATTTTGCCCTATTGGGTACTAGATCTTCATCCAATTACTCAAACCTCTTGTATTAGTGAGTTTCTACCTAATAATCTCTTATTGGGTCTCATCCATAGGATCCAATAATGCAAGGGCTTATTGGATATCCAATAAAATAGGGGTCCTGTGGATATCTCTTATTTGAACCTCTACTCGTCGCAACATCTGTCATATATATGTGACCCTCTAGGCCAATACTAAGTTGGTCATGAGTTACACTTGTCAGAACTCCTTCTGGCTCAATGAATTGCTATCCCATAACAATTCACTCAATTCATCGATTATGGACGTACTTATAATATCCCTCATTTCTAAATTTTTTATGAAAAATTATTTGTAATATAAGAACTCTGTTTTGAGTTGTTTATAAGACATATTTATAAAAAATTGAAGACCTGTTTGTAAAACCAAAGGATCTAATCAAAAATATTAATAATAAGAAGACTTAAGTGTAAAATACATAAAACAATAAATTCCACTACCTCTACATCTCTTCCTTCTCCCTTAAGAAACCCGAGTCAGTGGATAAGAGTGGAAGAGAAAAAAAAGGAGAAAATGAATATAAAGAAAAGGAAGAGGAGAAGAATAAATTTGGGGATTTAGAGATTTTGATCAAATCCACTCATTTGTGATCAAAATCTTCAAAGATAAGTTTTCTATCATTTTTTCTACTGAAATTTTATCTTTGCTTTGGACTTGATTATGAAAAAAATTTGAAATAATTTAAGCCTTGCAATATGAAATCTCTCTTATTGATTGCAAAAGTTTTAATTTGGAAAATTTTAGAGACTTTGACCTTCCTACATTGTTCTAGCCGTAACTTTCTGGGCTAAGCTCTAATTTGGATAAATCTAATTCATCCGAAAATAGACTTTTTAAATTTGGAGTCCAATAGCTTGCCCAAATATATGTTTAAATTGATTCTATGAAATCTATAAAACAGAGATTATAACTTCTGACCTTTTGTTACTAAATTAATTATAAGTCTCTGTTGAAAACTATTATTTATGCAAAACTTATTTCATGAGAAATTAGATTCATATATCCTTCTTTTTGGGTTTGTAACATATTTTCCTATTGAAAAATTTATTTTAGTTTATCCTATCGATTATGCAAAATAGGGACTGTAATTTCTGACATTTTGATGTTAAACTGCTTATAACTTCCTATTGGGACTCTGATTTGAGCAAAACATATTTTTTTGGACACTAGGCACCTATATCTTTTTTTGAATACCTAGATTGATAGATTTGGAACAAAAATACTTATCTAGTCATATGTTGATTTCGATCCTATAGATTTCTACAAATCAGAGATTTTGTTCCCTGACCTTTGGTTACCAAACCATGAATAAAAAAAAATATGCATTCTAGTTTTTCAATAAGTGTAATCTGTCCCATTGAACATGGGCGGACGTGTAATAGAGTGTCCCTCATTCATGCCAAAATAAGTCATTTACTCACTTGGGTTTTTAGTCAAATGAGTAGCATATGACTTTGATATTAATTGTTAGGATCAATTGGCACTAAGAGGGGGGGTGAATTAGTGCAAAAGAGAAAGTGCTTAATTCAAAAATATTTGCTTACGGATAGTAAAGATAGAAAAACGGAAACTCCTTTGTGTTTCGTTAGAACCAATTAAAACCCAATTTAAGATAGGTCAAGAGATAGTAGCTCGTGTCTAACTATAAAGTAAATAAGAGGAATCACAAGTAGAAAATAAAACAATTAGGAACACTCACAATTATAATGGTTTGACCTTAACTTGGCCTACGTCTACTCCCGAGTCCTCTTCCCCGAGGTCCATTGGCGTCCACTATCAATCTTCTTTGGGTGAAGATCAACCTTTACAGCTTTCTCTTTTCTTTTCACAGGCTTAGGAGATGAACCTTACAAGCTTACAAGGGAGATTTACAAGAATTATACTTCTTCCCTCACTCCCTTGTCTCTTTTTTCTTTTTCTTACAATTTAGCACATAATTTTCTCATAGAATTTTTAGCCCAAAGTGTTGTGCTAAATGCAAGAAAACTTGGGATATTTATAGACCCCAATTGGCTTTAGAATTGGAGCCAAAAATTCAAACATATCCAAAAACTAGGTACGAGCGGTACCAGCATCGGTATCAGCGATGTCACTACCCAAAGCAGCCCAAAAAATAAGGTAGTAATGGTACAATCGCCGACCTAGGTAGTACAACTATCGCCTAGGCGGTAGGACGGTCGCTCATCAGTGGTACAACCATCGAAAACCCCAGAAAAGTGATTCCTCCACTTTTTTATCCCGACTGGTACCTTCTGTTGACCACTTCTCAAGTCAACCAATTGAGTTTGACCTGAGCTCAATCCACTCTCTATAGTGGACTCGGTTTGTCTCACTTGAGTTAATTTAGATTCTTTCCAAATATAACTCAAGTAGGACTTAAACCACAATTAATGCTAACTATGACTTAATTACAATCAACATGATCAACAAGTCCCATTAGACCTTTCCAACTCCCGACAAGATTTTCGGCTACCCCGACGATCTTTCGTTGAGTCTCTTGGTCTTCTTTCGGCGAACTCTCCAATGCCATCCTAGCAAGCTCCCAATCTCCTTCGGCAAGCTCTCGGTGAACTCCCGGTAAGCTTCTGATACCCTCGGCCAGCTTCCGGCGAACTTCCGACAAACCTCCAATCCCTTTGGTGAGCTCCCGACGAGTTCCCTACTGCATCGTCCTAACCCCAGCACAATGCCCCGAACTTGACTCTGGCCCCCCACATTTGATTATAATTCTCTCTCTGTCATAGTTAATCTTACATTAATCATCTCTAACACACTTGTTAGATCAATAGTTTATTAATTAATTTCATCATCAAAATCTGAGATTCAACAGACTTCTGTCTAATAGTCATCTAGAAATTGATGAATCATGTCATGTTTGTATCCTACTTCACTCTCTATGTTTTTTATATAATATCTAAAGCATTGCTTTTGAGTTTATATATATGTTTTGGATAAGAATGAAATGGATGTTATGTCTGATAGGATATTTGATATTTTGTTCCTTATTTGTTCATTTGATAAACTCTGAAATAATTCATACAACTTTGATATGCTCTGAAATATCTCATTGATATGCTTCAAAATGTTTTGTATGTCTTTAATATATTCTGAAATATTTCATACGTCATTGATATGCTCCGAAATATTTCATATGCCTTTGATATGTTCCGAATCATTCACACATCATTGATATGCTCTGAAATATTTTAATTATCATTGATATATTCTGAAACATTTCATACGTGATATGCTCCAATTACTCTTTATTCTATTTGTTATGAACCAAATATGCTTTGAATAAAATGACACTACAATTATGTATCTAATGGGCTGATATCTATGAATTCTTGTATCTCTGCCTTATATTTTGTTACCAAGTTTGTTTGAAACTAGCATGCTTTACCTTGGATATATTTGTTACTTGGTGAGCTTTGTAGCTCACTCCGTTGATATATAAATTTTTCAGGTTAGCTTGTCATTTGTTGAAATATTTAAAATTGGGCTGAGGCAGTAGAAAGCTAGAAGATTTTGGGCAAATCTTTATTAGATGATATGTTTCTATTGTATAAGAATACTTTATGTCTAATGGACTGATATCGATAAATTGTGAAGTGTTGTGGCTTGTAAATTTTTAAAGGACCTCTTATGTTTAGGATTTTGGAATGTTAAGTTAATTTGTATAATGATATGAACTTATGGTAATGTTGGTATTGTCATCATTAGATTTTTACCCTTAGGGATTTTATGATGTAGTTATTGATTCATTGAGTTGGCTCGGGTTTTTAAATCTTTGAGTGAAGTGTATTATAAATTACACATGTTTTATAAATGGATATGAAAAATAATTGAATGTTTTCATTTTGGTGTCCTCAAATATTAGTTTGGATCCTAGCTTTAGATTGTGATGAATTATAATGTTATCAATTTTAAGACAGGGTCACACCTCCTGAGTGTGATAATTTGGGGGGTGTGACAGTACCAGAACACTACACCAAAGTCCTCATATGGTATAGGATAATATACTTCATTAGACCTATCTATCATTAGTTATCATGTATCTATAGTTGCTCATCCATCTAGTATCATAGAGATCGTATATCGGACATGGTACTGTCAGGTCTCATATGGAATCTATTTAAGTCTTGCTATAATCGGATTCTCTCGGAGAACTCTTTCTCTCTCAATCTGAATGACCCTAACCAAGGATTTGCCTGAGCAAAAACACACGAGATATTTTTTTTGTGATATCAAGAGTAGGCGATCCTCTATTAACACTCAATTATTTTCATATAGTTATTAGCTACCAATCTCGATAACTAGTTATACCAGATCTGAAACTTTCAAACATATAAGTCTGATGTCAAATAAAGTTAAACAAGACATCATTGGTGTATCAAGTTTAAAGACCAAACACATAATTGAGATTACGGAATCACTGTATGACGTCAGGTATCATTATCCATCCAGTATTCCATAAGCGGAACAATGAACTCATTCTTCAATGAACACTTGTACTATACCCTTAGTGTCTATATATGAGTGGATACGAGACCAGTCGCCTCTATTATAGGGACGGGTATATAGTACACTAGTGTGTTTAGTAATCTCGATGTTCTTTTCGAGTAACCTACGATCGAGATTACTTGGAGTTTATGTTTAAAGGTAAATCAGTCTCATTATCATGATCTTATCACGATCTGATTCTCATTGAACAAATTCAAGGGCATCATAATATATATATATATATATATACACACACACACATATAGCAAACAATATATAAGAAAATAGCAATAATCATAATATGTAAAAAAAAATTATGTAGCGTGTTACACGTATCATCATTCACGTGATTGGTTTGCAGGACACCTGTAACTAGCAATTATCTCATATAAGATTTTATTATTGTTTATCATCGTTTGCTCACTTTTGGTCCTCTTCTAGCTTTATAGAGCTTTCGTCTCAAGGTATCTCCCTCAACATGTGGAGGGTTGCACATGAATCCTCCATCAAGAAACTTAAGACTTATCCTTAGATACATATCTCATTTTAGCAATTTTTCTCTTGGTATATTGCCCTTGGAAGATTCTAAGACTACCATCTCTTAAGAATATTTTAGCTAAGACATAATAGTGTATTATTCTGCTACTATAAATGCACTTGTTAGGTCACGATCATTCACCAAAGTAACCCTCCATTATACTGCCTAGCAACATAATGAACCACAGGCGTATCCTATTAATTCATATCGAAGAGAAAGTTTCTATACTCCGTGGAGTTGAATTTTAGTTATCTTAGGATAACTATAGATAACTCGCCATCCACACATATGTCATTGTATGAATACCAAATTTTTCAAGTTGATAATTTCTCTCACCTTTTCGAGCTTTGCTCATTCTTTTAGTCGTCGAACAATACATTCCTACTTATGTAGTCTTAGGATTTGTCATGTGCCACCACTTGCATTAAGCATTGATAAGTTAAGTTGAGAATGTTGAGTTATAGTTCAAATAAGTCATTCCTAACCTTTTGTACCCTACATGTTCTTTCTAACTCACTTATCCATGTGGTGTCTCACATGAAGGGTTAGACATTCATCAAAATGATCGATTTATATATATGAAGTTCGAATTCCACAATCTGTCGACTTGATGCCACTTTTTGGATTAAAGTTTTGGTGAATGAGATAACTGCACTAAGAAACAAGCGTAAAATTGAAAAAAATAATTTCTATTGCTTGTAAAGTTTTGATGAATAAGAACTACAAGATTTAAAGCAAATTAATTACAAATGCAAACAAGGACTAATAGGAATGTAGGGCATAGCTATCTTTGAACAACACTTAGGTACTCTTGGCAGATTATGTATTGCCATCAGTTTCAGTCTCCTCCTCTTTCGTTGCTAAAACCTCCTTTTGAGGTTTAGATAGTAGGCAACAAGCTATGAGGGCTTTTCAGAATAGTTCGATTGAGCTTAATGTAGAGCTTTGGCTGTTAGAACTGGAGAAATAAGACTATGATTAGAATGACTAGCTATACTCCCTTCTCTCTCCACCTCTCATCTCTTTTTTAAATTTGTTAGGAACTTGTTTGATTCCTTTATATGAGGCATACTTATCACGATATTGGTTGAGGCATACTCATCTCTTTTTTAAATTTGTTAGGAACTTGTTTGATTCCTTTATATGAGGCATACTTATCATGATATTGGTTGATGAGCTAATTATTCTGTAAGTTTTTATTTGACTCATGCTCGAGCTAAGAATTACTAATAATACACTCATCAACCTTTATAAGGCATTCATATGTTTCCACTTTTCCAATGTGAGACTAAGGGGTGTTTCAATACCTTTGTTTTATTGTTTTATAGGATGAGGTGTGCTCCAAGCCCTTCAAGTCTAAGGACTTTTCTTATAGGGTGCACACAATTAATACTTTCCTTATATGGCAATCATACCTCCTTTACTTGGTGGCTACCCCTATTTGTTTTATAGGCTGTGAGTCTTAGGATTGTAATGGCATTAAGAGATAGGGTGAATTAGTGCTTTTACGGTAAATGTTCCAAATCCAAAAAGTTCAAACAAAAATATGAATAAAAAATACATTTAACCAAAAGTGTAAGTGAGGATAGTGAGTGAAGTAAATCAATAAGCGATAATAAGCCAAAGCAAGAAAGAAAATATAAATCAATTTATAGTGATTTGATCATCCTAACCTATGTCCACTCTCAATTCCTCTTCTCTTAGGACCATCAGCTTTTACCATCGATCTTCTTTTCAATGGGCAAAGATCAACTACCATTTTTCCAACCTTTCTCCTTTTACTAGGCTCAGGAGAGAACATTTAAACAAACTCTTTCATACAAGACTTCATACCTCCTTAGAATAATCGCTAAACTCAATGAGAAAGGGACTCAAACACTTTCAAGAGTTTATAGTACTTTTAACCTCAACGATTCTTTCTTTTTTCACTCTTTATTTGCACTTGCATCAAGCCAGAATATGTAGGGTATTTATAAACCCCCAAATGCTTTAAAAATGAAGCCAAAATTTTAAATCCCTGAGTTTTCAGAGTACTAGCAGTACCACCACAAGCACGAGGTGGTATTCGTCGAACAGAGCTTGGGAATCTAGGCTCTGGTGGTAGCACCATTGGCCTAGGTGGTACCACCATTGGCCACAAGCGATATTACCGTCAGAAGTCCTATAAAAGCATAAAATAGTACTTTTTGATTGTTCGAGCAATACCACAACCTAGGCCTAGTGGTACCATCGCTTAGGCTTGGTGGTACCACTACCCACGCCTGCTCCAACTCATCGAATTAGCCTTCCAACAAGCCCAATTAATTCCTGGTTCAAGCCCAATTGGCTCGTAATCAAGTTGGTATGGTTTCAATCCAATACCAACTCAATTTGACTCGAAACGACCACGATCAAATTTTAATTACGAAGCCTTCAGCATGTTGTCCGACATTCTAGCATGTTATCTGTTCTTCTGGTACTTAGTTCGAACCTTTGGCACATCGCCCTTTCCTTTGATGTATCACTCGATCTATCGACATGTTGACTTCCCACAATATTCGATCTTTTGGTGTAATATATGATACTTTCGATCTGATGCTCGAACTCATGGCCTGAAATCCATCCTTTAGCACGTCGGCCAATCCTCCGGCCCGATGTTCAATCTGTGACATGATGCTTCTCTGGCCCAATGTCTAATTCTCTTGCTTCGATAATTTATCGATGATTGAAATTTTTTTGTGTCACTTATCTTAAAAATATATTAGTCCATAATCTTATCAATTGATTTCATTATCAAAATCTAGGATTCAATAATCTACCTATTTTTTATGATAACAACTAATTAATGACCGTGTTTTAACTAAAATCAGAGTGAATTTCAATAATGATTATTGCAAAAATTATATGCATAATTTCACATCATATACCTAGTTTGAGATAGCTACACATCTCAAACAAATATCAAAAGTATAATGCCATCAAATACAATATGCATATGAGTGCTACACCATCAAAAAAATTATCATTACATCTCCCCCTTTGTCATCAACAAAAAGAAGAAAAAGAAATATTAAACCACTACTTTTCTCTCCCCCTTTGTTACTATCAAAAAAAAGAAAATGATATCATTTTATCATTGTGTTATTTCTCTTCGTTACATCAATGTGCCAATAGTAAAGCTACTTTTGATATCATACGAAGGACATTAATACAAAAGAATTATATGATATAAATTTCACATCTTAGACATCATGAGAATGATCCAATGAGATGAATTTCCTCGTTAGTAAAGAGAAAGAATAAGAAAAATCATGATTCATGTATTTGAAAGATTAACATACCTAATTCTCTTCTAATAAAATTGAATTATTCCTCATTCAATACAAATATCTGCTAATTAATATTTTGTGTCAATGAAATCTAAAGATATATCATGATTGTTAATATTATCTCTAACAAAATGATATCTAATATCAATGTTGTTAATCCTAGAGTGTTGAATAGGATTCTTTGTTAAATAAATTACACTTGCATTATCGTATTTTATAGGAATATATTCAGGTGAAGTCCATAATCTTCCAAAGTACTCTTTATCCAGATTACTTGCATAGCATGCACCTGCCACTATATATTCAACCTCGGCTGTAGATAATACGATAGAATTTTACTTCTTGGAAGAGCAAGAAACAAGTCAATAACCTAGAAATTGACATGTTCCAAAGGTACTTTTTCTATCTATTATACATCTACAAAGTCAACATCAGCGTATTCAATCAAATCAAAATTTTCAGATTTTGGATACTATAATCCTATATTATGAGTTCCTTTTAAAAATACTTTTAACTGCTTTATAATAAGATTGTTTAAGATTTGATTGAAATCTTGTACAAAGACCAACACTAAACATTATATTAGGTCTAGTTGTAGTAAGATATAATAAACTACCTATCATACATCTATAAGTCTTTTGATTAAAGCATTCTCTTTTATTGTCCATATCTAATTTAGTAGAAATGTTCATTAGTGTGAAATCTTTTTAGCAGATCTAAAGTATACTTAGTTTAACTAATAAAAGTTTCATCATTTTAGTTGCTTAATTTGTAATACTAAGATAAATATAAATTCACCCATCAAACTCATTTCAAACTCTTGGCTAACACTCTTAGCAATTGATTCACATAAAGATTTCATCAGTAGAACCAAAAATAATATAATTAACATAAATTTGAATAATAAGAAGATCATTTCTTAAATATTTAATAAATAATATGATATCGATCATGCATTTCAAAAAAATTATGAAAAGAGCAAAGTCTCTCATACCAAGCCCTAGGTGCTTGTTTCAATCCATAAAGAGTCTTAAATAATTTGTAAAGATTATTTTCAAATCTAGGTGGTTGCTCAACATGAACATTTTTGAAAATAAAATCATTAAGAATGAACTTGTGACATCCATTTGAAATAATTTAAAATTTTTAAAACAAGTATAGGTAAGGAGTATCCTTATGGCTTCAAGTTTTGTCATAGGAGTAAAGGTTTCTTCATAGTTTATACCTTATTCTTGGTTGAAACATTTAGCCACTAATCTAGCCTTGTTTTGAACCACGATACCTTATTCATCTTGCTCATTCTTAAAGACTCATTTAGTGTCAATCATAAGATGATCATTAGGTCTATGAACAAGCATCCAAACTGTATTTCTTTCAAATTGATTTAATTCTTCATGCATTGTCAAGACCTATGAATCATCTTTAAGAATATCATCAATGCATTTAAGTTTAATTTGAGCTAAAAAAGCAGTATTTACACATATTTTTAAGTAAAGAATGAGTTTGAATACCTTTTGATGTATCTTCAATAATTAGCTCTTTAGGATGAGCATCTACGTACTTTCATTCCTTGGGTAAGATTTCTTTGGAAGTAAATGTATCCAAGTTAGTTTGGAGAGAAAAATTCTCATTCAAATTCAAAATATCAAATTCAAAACCATCATCAAAATCATTTTGCTTAACTTCAAAAAATTCATTAAAAATAACATAGATAGATTCTTCAATAACTAAAGTTCTTTTATTAAAAACTTGAAAAGCTTTAGAAATAGAAGAATATCCAAGAAAAATACCTTCATCAAATTTTACACCAAATTTTCCTTAGGCATGATTTTTATTTATAATAAAATATTTATAACAAAAAATTTTAAAATATAAAATGTTGGGTCTTTTATTATTCATAATTCATAAAGAGTTTTAGATAGTAGAGATCTTATGATAATTATGTTCATGACATAGCATATCGTGTTAATAGCTTTGGTCCAAAAGTATTTGAATAAGTTATGTTTCTTAAGCATGGTTTTTGTCATCTCTTGTAAACCCCTATTCTTTCTCTCAACAACTCTATTTTGTTATGGATTTCTTAGAGTAGAGAAATTATAGTCATATCCATTGGAATCATAAAATTCTTAAAAATTATGATTTTTAAATTCACCACCATGATCACTAAGAATAGAAGAAATCATAAAACCTTTTTTATTTTGAACTTATTTACAAAACTTCATAAAATATTTAAAACTATCACTTTTATGTGTTAAGAAATATGTCCAAATATATCTATTATAATCATCAACAATCACAAAACCATATTTACTACCTCCTAGACTTATGATATCAATTGGTCCAAATAATATATATGAATTAATTGTAATGGTCTAGAGGTACTCACTTGATTTTTAGGTTTAAAGCTATTCTTTATTTATTTTCCTAGTTGACATGCATTACAAATTTTATTTTTAACATATTTAATTCTAGTCATTCCTCTTAGAAGTTCTTTAGTTCCGATTTTTCATACTTGCATGGCCTAATCACTTATACCAAAGCCATGCATAATCGTTTAAAAATAAGTTTCGTCATGAAAATCATTAAGATTAATATTATAAATATTATTGTTCCTTAAGGCAATCATAGATTTATTCTTATATAGTATATCTATAAAGCAAGCATTCGATTTAAATTTAATATTATATCTCTTATCACACAATTGAATAATGCTTAGTAAGTTATGTTTAAAACTATCTATCAAAATATCTTCAATCAACATATTTAATTTGTTACTAATATTTTTAATATCGATAATTTTTCTTTTGTTGTTGTCTCCGAAGGTAACATATCCTATGTTTCAACTAGTGAGCTTTAAGAATTATATTGGATCTCCAATCTTTCAACTAGTGAGCTTTAAGAATTATATTGGATCTCCAATCTGTGCCTTGAGCATCCACTATTAATATATTATCTTTTACTCTAACAGTTGTTTGGACACATACCTACAAAAAGAAGGGTTTACTTTAGGTAACTTTGAGTCCTCTATAATTAAATCTGCCTCTGTTGACTTTTAACATCAAATTATTGAATGTTTATTTAGGAACCCAAACTAATTTATGTGAGTTATATTTTTTGTAAGAGGAATATGCATGTGGATCCTTTTATAAATATTGAGTGTTACTACTTACGAAGTTGATTCATTCATTCCTTCCTATATATACAACCTTTGTTTAATGATTTGTTTCTAATTTTAAACTTTTCCAAAGTTTGTTGTAATAAATATTTTCTTTTTAAAGTGAATTTAACTCTTCACATTTAGACCAAGGAGTAAAAGATGTTGATATTTCATATAAAATTTTTAATGTTTCAAATTTACTAGTAAGTAATGCATAATCCCTTTTTAGTGACTTATACTTCTTACAAATGTTCTTGAGTTCATCATGTATATCATGAAATGCATCAAATAATTCATCATAAGATAAGGATGTCTCGAAAGAGTCACATATCTCATCATTGAAGGTTATCAATGCGTAGTTAGCCACTTCGTTTTTATTGATTTACTCTTTGTCCTCTGATGCACTTGATTCATCCCAAGTTGCTTTGAATGTTTTCTTATTCTTTTGGGTTGACAATTTCTTCTTCAGTTATGGATACTCATTTTTGAAGTGTTTTGGCTTATTGTATTAATAAATATTATAGTATCCTTTTCAGATTTACTTTTATTCTTATAAGTTTTGTTTCTTTTCATGAATTTTTTAAGTTTTCTTGTGAGGAGTGCAATGTTATCATCATCATCACTTGAGCTTTCTCTTGAGTAGTCTTCTTTAGTTCTAAGTGTAATATCCTTCCCTTTTGGAAGATTTTTCTCTTGTTCATCATGTACTTTGTAAGTCATTTAATTGGTCATTAAAGATCTTATGAGTTCTTCAAGAGGAAAATTGTTAAAGTCCTTTGCTTCTTTGATAACTATTACTTATGGATCCCAATTTTCAGAAGAGATCTTAAAATTTTTATTTATTAATTCAAGGTTAGTATAGTATTCACAAAGAGCTTTTAAACTATTAACAAAATTCGTAAAATGGGTGTACATGTTACCAATGGTTTCACTTGGCTTCATTTTAAATAATACATAACTATGTACCAAAAGATTATTTTTTTATTTTTTTACTCTACTTGTGCTTTCATAAGTAGCTTCAAGTGCGTGCCAAATATTATATGCAATGTCATAAGTAAAAACAAGATTAAACTCATTTTTATCTAAAGCATAAAATAAAGCGTTCATAGCTTTAGCATTTAAGAAAAATATTTTCTTTTTCAAAATCATTCCATTCATATATTGGATTAGAGGATTTTTGAAAATCACATTTAACGATGTTCCATAAATCAAAATCCATAAAAATTAAAAAATTCTCATTCGTGTTTTTCAATAAGTGTAGCTCGTCCCATTGAACATATGAGGGTCAATGATAGAGTGACCCTCGTGATTGCCACAAAAAGTCATTAAAATTTTCTTAGGTGTTAATCCAATTGAGAGAACCAAGGTCTAATACTGACTGTTATGATTATAATGGCACTGGAGGGGGGTGAATTAGTACTTTTGTAATAAAGGTTTCAATTCGAAAAAGTTTAAACAAAAATATGAATCAAAAATACATTTAACCAAAAGTGCAAATAAGGATAGTGAGTGAAATAAATCAGTAAGCAATAATAACCCAAAGTATGCAAATTGATTTATAGTAGTTCGGTCATCTCGACATACATCTACTCCCGATTCCTCCTCTCGAGGCCATCGGCTTTTACTACCGATCTTATTTCTAACGATCGACGATTAACTATCATTGTTAAAACTCTTCTCCTTTTACCAGGCTTAGGAGAGAACTTTTACACAAACTCTTTCATATAAGACCTCATACCTTCTTAGAATAACCGCTAAACTCAAGGAGGAAGAGACTCAAACACTTTCAAGAGTTTACAACACTTTTAACCTCAACAATTCTTTCTCTTTTCACCCATTGTTCATACTTGCATCAAATAAGAATGAGTGAGGTATTTATAGACCCCAAAGGCTTCATAAATGAAACCAAAATTTTAAATTCCCGAGTTTTCGGAGTACTAACGGTACATCACCGGCATCAGACATACTACCACCGAACAAAGCCTGGGAATCTAGGTTGTAGCGATACCACCATCGGCCTAGGTGATACCATCGCCATTTGGGTGGTACCATCACCGACCACGAGCAATACTACCATCAAAAGTCTTGGAAAAGCACAAAATAGTATTTTCTGACTATCTAGGCGGTATCACCACCTGGGCTGGGTGGTACCACCACCTTGTTTAGGTCACTGAATTAGCCTTCCAGTAGGCCCAATTCGGCCTTTGTTTAGGTCCAATGGGCTCCTGATCAAGTTGATATAGTTTTGACTCAATACCAACTTAATTTGACTTGAAACTACCACAATCAAGATTTAACCACTCTAATTACAATTACGAAGCCTTCAACACATCGTCCGACATTTTGGCATGTCATATGTTCATCTAGCACTTTGTCCAAACCTTCGGCATATCGTTCTTTCATTTGGCCTATCACTCGATCTATCAGCATTATGACTTCCCACAATATTTGATATTTTGACACGAGACTCTATCCTTCTAGCCCGATGCTGGAACTCATGGCACAAATTTCATTCTTCAGCATGTCGACCAATCCTTTGCCCGCGTCTAATCTCTGACATAATGCTTCTCTAGCCTAACCCTATAATGGTTCATGTCCATGATCGAAGTTTTTCCTGCATCATTTATTTTAAAAGTATACTAGTCCATGATCTCATCAATTGATTTCATTATCAAAATTCAAGATTCAACAGAGGAGTGTTTTAAGTCCTTCAAGTCTAACGACTTTTCTTATAGGGTGCACACAATTAATACCTTCATTATATGGCAATCGTACCTTCTTTACTTGGTGGCCGCCCTTATTTGGGTGAGAGCTACCAAAATCCAAGTCTTATTATGACTCGAATTGAGGTAAGTGGATTAATGGTAATTGATCTTCAAGGATAGAGGAAAAGTTGTTCTACAATAGGTCTCTATTGAAGAAATCTACAATAAGCTGAATAGACTAGTGATAGGGACGATTGTGTCTCATGCTATTTTATCTGCCATAGAAGTCGACATGTAAGTAGGACTCTAATTCACCAACCCCAAAATGACGCTACATCGTGTCTTGGTCTACCCCACATCAATGATTGATAGTGTGACACATTCTCAGTAACTACCCCATCAGGATTAGAGGCTAGAGAGATTCATCCAATCATGATTATGCAATTAACTCCACCTTATGCTAGGCCAACTAGTGAAGAGGCCTAGGGATCAGGTATAAAAGTCACCCACCAGCTCACATTAAGGGGGGCTCTAGACATTGACTCACTCATATAACTTTCACTGTTATCTTCTCCCCTCTACTATAACTTAAGCATCAAGGAGTCGCGCTGGGTAACCCTCGACGTCGGCCTATCATGCAGGATCATTGATATCCCGGAGGCGCCCAGCTACTAGAGGATGACTCAACTTTCGAGGAGGAACCTTGCAACCAAGAAGATCCTAGTCTGCTTACCCAGCCACCCCGATCTTAGACCGAGTCCTCACCGACAAAATGACTTTTGGTCAAACTAACTATGTGGTCTTGCCTTGCCAAGTCCCCATGTCATTCAGGAAAAGGCACTAGGAAAAACCTGCATCTTCAGCAGTGAATCAACCGGATTGACTCATCAATCGACGATACTCATGACACCATCATTTTAGTGCTAGAAGAAAGGCCCGAGTCATGCACCTCGGTCGAGCAATACTCCCGTGTCATGCACCTCGGTTATAAGCCCTTAGCTCCCTTATGGGAGGGAGCACTAATAACGTCATTTAGTCTCATATTAGTTGAGAAGTAGAGGAACCAATGACTCATAATTCCATTAAATTTTTCTTACCCTCAAATGTATCTTTTAGAGCTCATGAGCTTTGAAAAAGTAAAATCATGCGAGTATGTTTATCGTTCAAAACAGATAATTCCTCACAACCGACCAAATGATCTCTTACCAAGAAGAATTTTACTATAGGCTGAATAGAATATCTCTCGATAAAATCTTTTGAGGTCACAATCTCAGGAAGGATTCTTGGTAAGAAGGTTGGTTTCTCCCGCCATCTTTGCTTGTCATAGGGTTGGGCTTTCTTTTGTATTTTCAAGGCTGCGATTCCCTTTCGTAAAGAGCTGAGGAATTGAGACTCTTTAGAGATTGGGCGATGAAGTATTCTTAGTCATGCAAGGCATACTTTGTGCCAGTTAATACCTAGTTTTGTTGTAGAAAATGATGGATGATGTGCTTTAACAAAGGTTCAAGTTCTATGATATCATATTTGTCATTTGGAATGAGGAATGATGATTCCAATATATATTGATGGGTTCGTAGAGCCCATCAAATTTTAGTTTGGTAGTTTTCAAAGTTTAAATTAGTGAGGATTATGTTCCCACGAATAAGGGTTTCAAAAATAAAACCAAATAAAAAAAAATATGAGAACAATGAATGTGCTAACTAGCGATTGTTGATAGGAATTATGTGCCGTAAAGGAATGATATCTAACAAGAGTGACGATTATTATACCGTATATTGTCTCATCTGCACCATAGGCGAGACCTATGGTATGGTGAGTTATATCTTCCTTAGCTTAATTTTTCAAATTATTTAAAAGTAATATGTATATTATTATCAACATGATTAAATAGTTCTAATTCGAAAAATATATGAGTGATTAATTAGTTGTAGGATCTTCGGTCACCATAGTGAGATCGCTAATGTTCTCTTTTGAATGATCCCGATTTGAGTTATTGAAATTATTACATTCACAAAAGCAAAATTTAATTGTTAGAAATTAAAAAAATATTTCAGTTACCACTTTTCATGTTCACACAAATAAATAATAAATAAAAATGACGGAGATGATTTTTTTTGCCATAATGATAAAATTATATGTCTACCACAGTCATATGACCTTAAGTTGTAGTCATTCAAAGTTAGACATCATTTGCTTAAGATTGTTGCCAAACATAATACGTATGTTTTTATTGAGTGGTAGAATATGCTTGGTGCCATTTTGATCACCTTATTTTCCAAGGGTAAAACAAACGCCAGATCATTGTCACACATGCAATGAGAAATTTCTAGAAGCGTATCACATTATCATTTTAGCACAGGACGTGAGGGATGGGGGAATATTGTGAATTGGGCCTGATGTCCTTTATAGGAAAATAGTTATTATTCATTAAGTTATAGAAGGAGTAATGGGTAGATCATCGTGGAATGTCATCGTTTCTAGATAACCTTGAGTAAACTAGCCATGCTAATAAGATATACAAGATGATAGACATTTTTATAAAGATATGTGATTTTGGCTATAGATTACTTAAGTTTATTTATATTATAATTATTATATTTTTAAAAATATAACATATAAGTTCCTCCCGTCAAGTCTAGGTTAATAGATGTCAAAGTCTACTTACGTGGTATGCTGACTTATAATAAATTATTAATATAATGATATTTATAATTTGAGTTTTAAAAAATGATTCATTTAGTCCATTTGATTTTGATCATACACCATTTAAGCTCATTTTACTTGTATATAAAATAACCCCCATATTTTTAAAAACGTAGCATACAAGCCTCTCTCATGAAGTTTGAGTTGATAAACATTAGAACTTACTTATGTGATATGCTGACTCATAATAAATTATTAATATAATGATACATATAATTTAAGTTTTTTAAAAAGATCAATCTTATCAATGAAAAGGAAACGACGTTAGTGGTAGTGGTAAACGAATGCAGAGAGACAACGGTAAGAGAGGCCGAAGGTATAGGTGATGGAGAGCTAGACCATCACGCCGTAGGCACGACGGGTGATGGTACAAGAGAGGATGAAGTGAGAGGTGGTGGGGATGAAGACGCCCAAGAAGAGGAAAAAGGACTAGAAGATCATTATGTGCTTAGCATCATCAGGACTAGAAGCTCCTGAGCTCATCATCAGGACAAGAAATGTTGTGTGCGTACGATGCCCTGCTAAACAATAGCGGCTCGGTGCTAATGTTGATGGTCGCTTCCATGATGATATCTCATCTCGCCATTGATGACGGTCTAATATTTTTAAATTTAAATTATACATGTTATTAAATTAATGGTTTATTATGAGTTAGTATGTCACGTAAGTAGACCCTGATGTCTGTTGACTCAGACTTAAGATAATAGACTTTTATATTATATTTTAAAAAATATATGAGTTATTTTAGACACGAGAAAAACTATAAAGACTTAAATAGTTTTTTTTAGAAAAAACTTAAATTATATGTATCATTATATTAATAGTTTATTATGAATTAGTATATCATATAAAACATAATCTTACTCTTGTTAACTAAAAATTGACGAGATGAGTTTATATATTATATTTTTAAATATAAAAATTATTTTAAATAAAACTAAACCATAATAACTTAAGTGCTCTATCGTTAAAATCATATGAGTTAAAATATCTTAACCCAAGCTTTTATATACATGCATTCAAATGATTTCCATAGTGGATTTTAATCAAGATATTGTGAGAGTGATCCGAAATTGCTTTGTGAATCGACAAATAACATTTGGCTTAAAAGATATTTTCACTAAAAATCAAGCTGGCAAAAACGATCACTGACAATAAAAAAACCAAAGATTCGAATGAAGAAAACGAGCAAACAAAAATCTACCACGTATTAACAGTAAAAAGTTATGATCATAATAACGTCATAAGTCATCACTGCTTGCCTTTTTTTTATGTTAGGGGAGAAGGACGTGAAGCATGCTTGCAAATGGAGAATCATGAACATTGGGAACCAAATGTCAAAAAGTTAAAAGACAAACTTATGAATTAGATTAAGATGTTATTTTATCCTGTCAGATCTGTTTGTTCTTACTCGATTCGGACTTAGCAGCTTTACGCCCTTTCCTGATGCACGGTTAAGACAAAGACTACACAAACCAACGGATAGGATGGAATAAAATAAAATTATAAACGAAACAAATAACTTGGAAGTAGCCTGTGAGTTGTCGGCTAGTGGGCTTCACAGTGGGCCCTATGTTTTCGGCGAATTGGAACAAGGGAGGTGACCTGGGGTAAAGA
The DNA here is from genome assembly GCA_029747655.1 of Ensete ventricosum. Lineage (NCBI taxonomy): Eukaryota > Viridiplantae > Streptophyta > Magnoliopsida > Zingiberales > Musaceae > Ensete > Ensete ventricosum. The sequence goes on along the minus strand of JAQQAF010000003.1, from coordinate 25,746,712 downwards.
ACGAGGTGCTGTATGGAAAGGCAAAACTGGGTTCTTTGTTATTCTTAGCCCACTCTAATTTTATTTCGATTCATTTTCTTTTTATCTTTAAATCTCCACCGCTCGTTTTTTTTCTTTTTTCTTTTTTCTTTTTGGGAAAACGACGAGACCGCGGGCGCAGAATAGGTGGTGCCTGGGATCGGCTGCTCGCAACACTCCCTTCGATTTCGATCCGCATCGCGCAATCGGAGCCCGAGGGTTTTCGATCTTCGTCTCTCTATCTCGAGGGTTACCCCCAATTCTAATCCCAGCGTCGCCCTGTCGCGGGACTGCCTGGCGATCGACACCGGGGGACGCAATGAAGGGCCTCTTCAAGTCGAAGCCGCGGACTCCCGCCGACATCGTGCGGCACACGCGGGAGCTCCTTATCTACGTCGACCTCAACTCGAACTCCCGAGACACCAAGCGTGAGGAGAAGGTGAACGATCCCATCGCGATGCCGTGCTCTTATCCTTCCTTGTGCTTTCTGCGGCATCTTTTCGTTTTCGTTTTTAATATTTGGCCTTTTGTTTGATAATCTGTTGCCTTATAATTGACTCTTATTGATTAAAAAAAATCGATTTTGCCTGTGCTCACGTCTGATTTATTTCTGTTCATTGGGGTTGTACTGTGATCAAGTTTTTACTGCATAATGTGCATGGGGGTAAAATGAAGTGATGACTTTTCGGTTGCTTTTCGTAAAGCTGATTCCTGCTTTTCTTTTGAGACTTAATTATTCTTGTGTTGTCTACTTAGGAAAGCTGGAAAATTTGTGGATACCGCTGGGTGAACGTAGAAATTAATCAATTGTTTATTGCTGCCACGTTGAGGTCTCATAGTTGAACGTTTTATTAACTAGACTGGATTTTATTAGCAACAAGTTGATCGAGTGGGTTTAAGAAGTATGGTGGTTCTTCGGAGAAGAGCTTGCCCTGTGGATTGTTCTTTAGAGTATCTTTTGTGGCTCAATAAACTAAATTTTATTTTACTTGTTTAAAAAGCAATGCAAAGCCTGAAACAAGCGACTGCAATGATCACATAAAAACAATATTGACATAGATCTTAAAAGAGTTGGCAGCTAGAGGCAAGATCCAGAGGAAAAAAAATTAAAAGTGTATTAGGAGAACTTTGTTCATTTGGTCTCGTTAGTCCTTTTTGGAGTGAGCTTGGCCTATCCATCTTCCCACATTGTTCTTTTGATGCATGAAAATAGTTGTAATTTTGGATTCTTGAGAACTACAGTTGCATGTAAGGTTTGCAGTTTTGACCTGTACCGCTCGATACGGGCGGTACATACCGGTCCGTCAAGTTACCGGTACGCGGACCGTCCGCTACCGAGTGGTTCCGTCAAAAATCGACCATCGGCGGTCGATTTCGATCGTCGACGGCCGATTGAAGAAGAAATCGACCGTCGGCGGGCGATTGAGAGAGAAATTGACCGTCGGCAGTCGATTGAGAAAGAAAAAGGGAAGAAGAAGAGGAAAAGAATAAAAAAAAGAAGAGGGGAAGAAAGAATACCTCGCCTGCGCGCCGTCCTCGCGCGCCTGCCGTTGCTGCCCGCGGCCGCTTTTTCTTCCACGCGAGGAGATGGAGCGTCTCCCCGCGTGGGGAGAAAGATCGAGGCGACATCGCCCCCTTTTCTTTTTTTTAAATATTTTAATATTTTAATATTATATTATATAATATTATATTATATTTTAATACCTGGCGGTACGCACTGTGCATACCGCCTGGTACGAGTCCCGTACCGGTACCGACAATATAATGGTATACTGGTACGGACTGGTAAGTCAAACCTTGGTTGCATGATCTGATATTTGGACTAGAAACATGTTCTGACCACGAGACAACATGCACTCTTTGGACTTTTCCAATTTAAAAAACTGAAACTGAAGAGGGCTTTTGTAGTCGGTCAGGTAGAAGTGAGCCAATCAGTTGAACCTCTTTTTGATGGAGGGTGGCCAGAACCAATTATAGTCTAAAGTTCCAATTTTTATGTTTTAAACAAGGTTTACTACTTACCTAGCATCTATAATTTCGCTTAAGGGGCAAGCTCTTCTCCATGGAAGGGCATTTACCCTTTTAATGTTTCCTCTTCACTTAGAAAAGGAGGTAGCACTCTTCTAAAGGTGGTGAGGGTTATGTATGTTGTTTCATGCAGAATAAATCAATTGGCCAAATTTTATGAAACAAAGCTAGAGAACCTTTGTGGACTTTGTTACATTTTTAATCAGAATTTGAATCTCCTCTAATTCGTTTAGTCCTTGTTTCTTAAGAAGTTCGTTTAGTCCTTGTTTCTTAAGAAGTTCGTTTAGTCCTTGTTTCTTAAGAAGTTCGTTTTAGTCCTTGTTTCTTAAGAAGTTTTGGTAAGCCTTATGGGTGGTTGTTCCTTATTGTTGTGAGTTGGACTCTTTACGAAGCCTTTTGAGTTTAAAAGTATTTCGAGTTTGTTTAAGGACATGTTGTTAAGTTTTGGATTTAGGTAATATTATATGAGGAGAAAAAGGATGTGAGTTGAGTTATATCTTTGGTTTATAACATGTATATATATATATATACACACACACACATATATATATATATATACACACATATATATATACACACACACACACATATATATATATACACACATATATATACACACACACACACACACACACACACACACACACACACACACACATATATATATATATATATATATATATATATATATATATATATATATATATATATAAAGTAGTTCTGCATCGTGCTTTGAAGCTCTCGAGAGTTTTGCTATCTCATTTAAATTATAGGTGCAGTGAAGGATTTTGAGCTTTAAGTTTATCTTTGGTTTATAACATATATATATATATATATATATATATATATAAAGTAGTTCTGCATCGTGCTTTGAAGCTCTCAAGAGTTTTGCTATCTCATTTAAATTATAGGTGCAGTGAAGGATTTTGAGCTTTAAGTTTACAAGGGAAGGTATTATCTACTTAATGTAGGTCAATTATTCTTTGTTTTGAAGTATAATGCCTAGGCACATATTTTACAAGAAAAATGACAAAACAATATGTAGTGTTAGGCATTACATACTTTGACAGAGGGAACTAGGGCATAAAATACCAGAGTCTTGCTGGAGAGAGAGAGGACGAGAGAGAAGAAGAATGAGATGCGGAAGAGAAAGAGATTTTAAAGAGAACAACAAAATGAAGGTGTCAGATATAAGTAAAGAGAAAGAGTAATATAAAAGAAATGGTACAAGAATAGGAAGGTCACCAAGGCATTAACCTTGGGCAATGGTTTTCCCCTCTAAACCCCCAACACAACCAGCTACCCTGATATCCTAATTCACACCCAAGCCATTTCTCTTCGTATGGCTTTGGTTGATAAGCATCATCCAGATTTATGTATGCTACATAAAAGAAATGCTCCCCAAATCCCTACGGCTACACTTAAGCCAATATCATATCCTGATACATGTTACAGGCTTACAGCTTAGCCTTTTCTCTTCAGTTTGGTGTTGGGCTAAAGAGCATGACTTTACAAAGTCTGCCTAAAATATTTGTCATATTTACAGCTTTCGTAATTTTTAAGTGATCATATGACTTCACAATGTAAAAGGGCCCCTTTTTAAAACATCCATCTCTATCTTACTGAAGTTGTGAACAGAGACTCATATACTTATAGACAAAATTCTGTTGACTAAAATTTTATAATAATAATTTTTATTTATTAATCAGTAGACTCTACTTATCTTAAAGATAAGACTCAGATGAACTCTTATTATTGACTGTTATGTTCAACTCCTCTATGCAGATGGCAGAATTATGTAAAAATATCCGGGAGTTAAAATCTGTTCTCTATGGCAACAGTGAATCAGAGCCAGTGGCTGAAGCTTGTGCACAGTTGACTCAAGAGTTCTTCAGAGAGAATACCTTGCGTCTATTAATTGTTTGTCTCCCAAAACTGAACCTAGAGGTAATTTTGTTAGTTATGATGTTTGATTTGTTGTTGGAACTGAGATTGTTTTTTTTTTCATGGTTCAAGCATAATACTTTTTAATCTTTTTTATACTGTACAACATATTAATCATCTCGCTGAACACTCAGTTTGCCAACTTGTTGCTGAAATTTGTTGTGTTTTTGCAGGCCCGAAAAGATGCTACTCAAGTTGTCGCAAATTTGCAAAGGCAACAAGTTCATTCGCGGTTGATTGCTTCTGATTACTTGGAAGCTAACAAAGATCTTCTGGACCTTTTAATTTCTGGGTAAGACATTAAGTTCAATGGCTTTGCGGATCAGAAGATTATATATATATATATATATATATATATATTTTTTTTTTTTAATTTTGTTCATGATGTTGCTCATGTTTCTTTTTCTATAAGCAGAGATTTTTACCATTTATTAATTTAGATTATGCTTTAATATCGTCTGTAGCTCCATTAGGATTTGCTTGATTGCATGCCATAAATAAATTTGTAGTGTTATTAGTTTTCTTTCTTATTGCATAACATTTTCATATTGGTGTGAGCTCACCTTAGATATGCATACCTATTGCTTTTTAGCCTCGTCAACATCATCTTTATAGCATCCATATTTCAATATATTGGTCATTCTGTTTTCGATCTTTTAGTAGTCATTATAGCATGATGTTTGGCTATCAAATCCTCTTGTTATATCATATTGTAACTAACAGTAAAAACAACAGTAATAGCACTTGCTAGGGAGATATACAATGTTCTGCTCTTCTTTCTTCAACTAATTTATGATGAGAAATGATTTTTCTTTGACTGCAATTGTATGTACCAGACATTAAATGAGACGGGGAACTGATTTTGAATAATAGATAAAATCCGTATATGTTCATCCACAAATTGTGATGTTAACTATGAATACAACAGTAGTTGATAAAAAAAACATTGCAAGTTTGTTATGTACTAATCACAATGAATCTAGAGGAGAAAGTCGGTTCAGAAGAGGGAAGTGGAAGTGATGATGTCCAAGGAAAAGGTCATAAATGTAGTTCTTTTGGCTGATATGCACATTTAAATTTGAGAAGGCTTCATATTTCTTAGCTAATAGTTTTAAATTAAATTTCCATTATTTGTCTTATGAGAATTTTTACAAAATAGACCACGAACTTTGTCGATAGTTTGGCTATGTTCATTTTTGTCTATAATGAGGTTGAAAAGAATGTCTCAAATTCTGCAGCTACGAAGATATGGACATTGCTCTGCATTATGGGGCCATGCTAAGAGAATGTATTCGACATCAAAGTATAGCTAGGTATTTAATTTAGTTTTATTTAGAACAGTTGTTTTCTTTCTTTTCTCAAAATTTTGTGGCTACCATTCATTGTATGTTCTGATATCAGTCTGGTTTTTTTCCTTAGATTCTATCACTATAAAAACAAGGGAAATTTTATCAATTTCTTTATCAGTGATGTTCTAATTCTCCAGTTTCCTCAAACTTATGTATTACTTACAGAAACAATATTGCAAATGATGAATAAACCTAAGTAATCAGTCTCCATACAGAATAGTAGAATACTTTGATGAATTTCTTATCAAGATCTTGCTACATATTTTCTTGTATGTTTTTAAACTTCCTTCATGTAGTGAATGCCTTTTCTCACCAGTCAACCCTGAAACTTTGCTAGTCAATGGACTCGTTTCCATTTTATTGGTGTTTGTATATTGATATTTCATCTTAAGGCCCAAATTTTATTAAAGGAGTTGGCTAGTGTAGATATAGATGTTAAATATGTTGCTCCAATGATGTATAAAATCTCTGACATTCTTCCAAATAGCTCAGCCATGAGGACTACAATTGTGACCTCAATTTTGGTTTTAAGTGATTGGCACCAAGCAATTGAAATGAGTCCCACTCTTTAACTTTATAACTTGGTTGATCAAGTTATATTAATCCCAACTTTTATCCTGGCCTAGCATTTTATCTTCCAGCACCTTTCGAATAATTTTCCCTAGACATCATATGAAAGAGCCTTCTCTCTTCACTGTTGCTTCGAATTGCTTGTGCGAATTCTTGTGTTTCACTATTGGTTGAGGTTTAAGAATTGTAAAGTCATCAAATGCCTACATGGTAATGTGTGGAAACCCCTTGGCACTAGATAGAACAACTAGGCACACAGGTCACAATTATGAAAATTTTATGATTACTATTCCAAAACTGATTCTTTATGGGCAAATGAACTTGTTTGATGAAACTTCAATATCACAGCATTTTGCATATGAAATATCCTTTTTAACTACAGTTGGTATTGGCAAAATTTGCTGAAGATTAGGGAGATTGCAAAGAGATCTACTAGCTACAAGTTGGGTGATGGCGAAGCCTTATAATTCTGGACAATAGCTACGTGGAGGATGTTTACTGTTTAAAAACCGGATGTATACTGAAGTGGTAATCAGATCAAAGTTTCAGAACTCATTATCAACAGCAGATGAGTTTTCCATCTGCTCAATGATACCACTGATCAGATACGTGAAGTAAGAATTATAAATATTACTGAAATAAATGAAACTACTGTTTGGTTGCCCCCGTGTTTCCCAAGTTCTAAATAAATCCCTGTTAGTTCTATTAGGAATCCTTCTCCATTGGTGAGGTGGGATGATATTGTTTGGCACAAGAAACAAATTCCCAGAAATGCCTGTTAGTTCTATCAGAATATGGCTGCTTTATATTAGTGTTATTTTTTGGCTTTTCTTTGCTGCGTACTGTTAATTTCTGACAGCGCATTCTTGCCTATAAGTTTGATAGTTAAATTTTTTTTGCCCTTGTAACCTGTGTTTTGCTTGTTGTTGGAGAACTAAGTGTTTTTTTTGGTAGTTAGTTGAGGTTTATAATGTGGTGGGGCATGGCATTGTTTCACCACTTGGCATCTCGTCGCTATTCCATTTTTTACTGGATTCTTTGTTCCGATTTTGATAAAATAAAACTTTTATCCATGAAGAGAAAAAACATTCTAGTAATTAGGAAGTTATTATACAACAGATGATATGCTCTATATACTCCTCCTTTGCCTTTCCTGTGTATATCATATAAGTTGGAGATTCTATCACCCAATATTTGGTATCAGCCATAATAATTCTAATTTGAGGATGTCCCACACTCATGTCCTTTTTATGTATGTTGTGTTGGAAGATACCTCTTTAATATACTAATGAAAATTAAGTAAAAAAAATTTAAGAGGCACTAACTAAATACTGATTAGAACAATCAAGATACATGGCTAAAAACATGCATAATGATGAGGTTTTAACAAATTTCATTGTTGAAATTATTTAATGCAGAAGGTTGTAGAACATTAATTTTTGCATGGTTACTTAAAAATAAAAATAACTACTTGTTTATATTGCATTATTTAAAATTATAAGCACCCTCATTTCCTATTTGTAGGATGTAATCTTTAAAATATAGGTCTTAGGTTCACCTAAGCACTTGGGGGATTGCCTAGTCTGAAAGAACCAGGTGCCTAGGCTTTTGACCGTTTTGAACTATTGTCTGTTATATAATACCTTTTTGCACCTCTTTCAATATATTGCCATTATTCCAAAAACCTCTCTTTTTTTCCCTAAGGATCATTTTCCTTTTGGGATGCAATGTCTCTCATGAAACATTCCTACACAGTTCATTTTATTTATCAAGTTAAGTGTTTATATACGAAACCAACATAGCACCTGTTCTTTATCAGCTTTGGATATAGGCATGTCTGGTTTTTTAATTAGGCCAGTCAAGTGAGTATATCATGTTCTTTATTTGAAAAATTGTTAGAAATTAGAATATATTTTCTTAAGCATTTCTTTTTTTGAACTTAAAAAGGTTGAATGAGTTTGGACTCTTCAATTGAGGCATCTGATATAATTTTCATCTGGCTTGTCAGACAAGAATAGATCCCATCTAGTTTTTGCTGAGATCCCTCAGTCAAAGGAAGAGAATTAGCGAGTAAATTTCTTTTATTTGATATATTTTGACAATGATTGTGTTCCATGTTTGTATTCTTCAAATCATTTCAAATTATTATGTACGATGGATTGCTTTTTGCTTCCCAATGTCTGGATTTATCTAGTTTCCCCTGTAATATAAAATATAATTGATTAATATATTTGTTAGCTGTGCTTGATGTCTTAGTTATTTGATGTATGAAAATAACATACTCATAAGATTGTACCTTGGTACAAGGATTTCTTGGTCTTGTATCCTTTTCTATGATCAAAGCTTAAAATTTGAGATGGAACAATTAATAAAAGGGATCAGCAGGTGGATGTACCTCCTGGAAGGAGAGGTCTTGGATATGTATTTTGTAGAGCTAAAGTTTAAGGAGAATGCAAAGTTACTTTGCCCGAATTTGAAGACCTTAGGTGCAAAGGCATGATGTAATATGTGGCCAATCCATCTGTCATAAAGTCCATGAGAAACAATAGACCTATTTTTGCAATCATATATGTGTTTATTTTGCACTTATGCTCTGACTACCTTTGCCTTTTTCTTTTCATTTTTCCAATAGGAGCACTGATTTTTTCCTTCATAATATTTGTCTCAGTTTCATGGATCCTAATTTCTATTTTCCTGTGAACTACTGCTCATGTTCTTATAGAGTAGAAACTTATGATCAGAACATCTGGTCTATCAAATAGTGATCCTGATCTAACAAATACGGGCTTAATGTTAGGCATAGTACATAAAAATCTAGGGTGCTTATGAACTACTTTGCAAGTTCCTAAAGAGCAGGAATTTTTTAGCAGATCAAATGATCTAGAAAACAGAGATTCTGACCTCTTACTTATAAATTTCATGGGTGGGCATTGTACATAAATGATCCTGGCTGCTTCTTTTATATGTTATCTTCTCTGGGGCTAATATTGTATGTCATTAAGTACCAAGTAGTTTTAACTTTCAATCATGAAAAAGATAGAGGAATTTATGTATTATATATGTAATGTTATTTCTAGTTCATATGGTTTACTTTTGTATTTGATCTGTTAGAGAGTATAAAATTAAGTGCCAGTTACTGGGATATATTTTTTCATTATCAAAGTTTCCATTCACAGGTATGTTCTAGAGTCGGAACACATGAAGAAGTTCTTTGATTATATTCAACTTCCAAATTTTGACATTGCATCGGATGCCTCTGCAACATTTAAGGTGACTTACTATTTCCATTTGTGGAGTTTTACGTTATAATATTAATTGTTTATTGCGTTATTCACAGTATGGAAGTGTAGTAATCTGATTTAAGTACTATTCTCTTCTAAAAATAATAGGGCAGAAGTTTGATACAACAAAAATTACTAAATATGATAAATGTAACCAAAGATGCAAGATAGGGAAAAGATTTTCATAGTTGATAACTTGATATAATCATGAGACAATTGACTCAATAAAGCCCCTTTCTATTAGGTTGCATCTATATAACTATGTACATTTAAGCATACATGTCATACTTGATAAATCATCATCCTTCTTATCACTACATCACCATGATTGCCATCACCGTCACCATCCAGGCCTTTTTGCTGTCAATGGTATATAGCGTAGGTCAAATCCTATAATCAAGAATCTTTCTGTGAAACTTATGATGCCATTTTACATGCTTTCCACTTGGCGTTGATTCTAAAGCTGGCGTGGGTTTTTGATGGACAACATAAATATAGGCAAGGGATTCGCAGCAAGCATAAAACCCATATGTGTAGCATAAAATCCGTTCTTCATGTGACAGCTGCAGCTGCGAAATTTCTTATGCATTGAAAAAGCATTGTTGTCAAAGTAGGTAGTTGCTCTTAGGGTTGAACTGCACCATTGCTTGGGGCAAGTGAACCAAGAAACCATTGACAAACTCAAGCAGAGAGTTCTAAAAGCATGGGCACTGTTGCTCTTAGGGTGGAAGTGCAGCCATGTTTTGTTAATTTTGTTGTCTTTTGTGATGAAAAAGCTATTTCGTCTATGTAATAAAATTGAGTATATTAGGAAAATTATGTAAATAAAACGTCCACAGTACATTGGGTTCGATTCACGGAAATAATCTCTTTAAATAATTAAAGGTAATGGAGCTTCATGCGCTAAGTACCCCCTTTTAGGAAAATTATGTAACTATTATAAATTGATTCTTCGCAACATATTTGATATGTTGAATCCAATGCTTGGGGCTCCCACCAATGCTAAATCTTACCCTTATAAGTAGGGAGAACCTAGATCGTCTAATTCATAACGAAGCAATCTTTGTTGTACCAAGGCTCGACCTTTACAAAAACATCTTTATGTCTCATCTTATTTACCTAGATTTCTCAGGCAAAAAAATAATGCTGAACAAAAAGTTGGGAAACAATTCTTGGTCTTGGTTGAAGATTTTGTGGCTTGTTTCAAGTTTCTTGACCTTATAAATAATCTCAAAGAATATGAAAAGAAAGCAGTTAATATCAATAAATTATTCTGTAAAAAGGTTGATTGTCCACCAAAATAAACTTGGAGTACATTTACCATTATATACTATGTAATGGTTATATACTATGTAACGGATGGTACTGCCCGGTACAGGGTGGTCCACGTATCGGTAAACCATCGGACCGGTACATACCACCCGTACCGGGCGGTATAGGGCGGTACAAAAAACCTTGGTTGGTACAACGGTAAGGTGTCTTCTTTGCAACTTGATAGACAAGGGTTCGCGTCATGAAAATAATCTCTTTGTGGTTGCACACATTTGGTGACCTCGTGTTAGTGGAAGTCTTGTGCATCGAGCACGACCTTCTAATACAAGTTATGTGAGACTACATTTGTATGAATGAGCCAAAGTGATTTTGGAATATAAATCCCCTCCATGGTGTCACAGACTTAGCTGGTTTTGCCGAAGTCGTGCGGCACCCTTACGAGTCCGTCCGCAAAGGTCAGTTTCCTAGAAACCTCCTAGGGTCCCTTAGGACCTACAAAAGAGAAAACGGGTTAGAGGAAGCACTTCCCACGGGATCCACAAGCAACAACTTTAGTAAACACTTTATATAGCCAATGCAAATTACAACTATGGACTTTACAAGTTCTGAATGATTGCACATAAAGGATAATGGTCCATTACAGACCGAAGTCCCCACAAGCGCCTACATGACACAACTCCCATTTACAAGCCGAAACCGGCTACAAAAGCTAACCAAACTAGGGCTGCCAAGCCTACTGCAAGCACACTACTTGTTGTACAAAGAATGTACAAAAATCAAAGAATACGGACAAAAATGAGCATTACATCGAATACCTTGTTTATATTTTTGTCCGTGACATTCTCCCCCCACTTATTCCTTTGACGTCCTCGCTGAAGCCGCTGTAGACGTTGTATCTCCTCGCCTTTTGTTGAATCTTTAATCTTCTGCTTTGGCTTATAATAGAGTGCGCCAAGAGGAACAGGCTTATAAGCAGTAGACATAGTCCTATTTTAGAGTATAAGTGTTGTTGGTAGTAGCGAGATTCCGACTACTGATCCGGTACTAATTAGGTTGAGATTCCTATCAGGTGTGAATTCCTAGTTTAGAGTTTGATTCCCGCTTCTACAATTTGGATATTAGTAGTTATATCTTATAAGGCAGTAGTTTGATTCGCTAGGCAGTAGCTGTTGCCTTAGAAGCGAAAGAGTGATAGTTGGGAAGAGCAGAAGGATAGGAAGGTACAAATTGAAAAAATGTACACCAAACGAAGCGAACAGGATCCAAACCCCATAAACGATGGTGAGACATTCACAATGCTAGAATTTGCATTCATACCACTGAAAGCGCAACAGGATAAAGAAATTGAGATCGTGGGAAACATTTGGTTGAGAGCGATACATGGCTTCCGGAAACAAAACAGACCTTTTCTCATTGGAACTTTACAAGAGACTGGAATAATAGACGAGCATCAATGGAAGCACCCGGATAATAAACCAGCTGGGGAAGCCACATGGGCAGAACCAGGGGAAACACCCTATTATGCCACGTGGCCCGTCCAGGCGTACTGTTAAAATTTTTTTGTATCTAATGGTCTGTTGCTCTCATGCGTAAAAGGTAAGCTCGTCTACTTAATAGATTGATGGAAAGGCGAGGACGATGACCTAGTTTACATCTCTTATTGGGGGAAAAGACCGCGTGCAGCGTTGGAAAATCACCTTAAAGGTCACCGGCGGTACCATCAAGTGCAAAAGTGGTAGTTCCGAACCTGATTTACTCGATGAGTGGGCGGATGAAGATTTTCATGCAAATTAGGGAGTGGCAGAGAACTTGTAGTACTCCTTTTTGGCAAAGGATGCTCTAACAAAGGATGCTCCGCTGCCTCCTCCCAGCCCTCCTTGTCATTGAATCCTTTAACAGGGCTCTCTAGAGTGCCTCCCGCAACCTTAAAGCAACACGCTCCTTGGCTCCCTACTGCTTTCTATCGCTGTTGTTGAGTAGTCGAACTCTAATCCTTCATGCTGCTTCAACTCGTCAATGACTGACTCTTGTGTGGGGTTGGCTGAGTTGTGCTGATCCTTGTTGATTTCTGCGAATCTTTCTGGTGAAGAAAAAGACCTTCCTTTGTTATGCGCCAGTATTGCAATAGTCTAATGTTGCTTAAACTGGATGGATGCTTGTTGGAGCTTTAACGAGCACCGCTTCGCAGACTTTGAAGTTTTTGAGGTACTTCCTCCACAAGATTCGCTCATTGATCCTTCTTCAACTTTAGTTGTCACTTCCAAGTAGGTTCACATCACTCTCGCTGTCGATTGACATTCTATCGGGAAATGAAGCGGACAATCTACTCTCAGTAATACTGATCATCAACGGTGAGGATTTGACAATTATTGTCTTCCATAAGCTTTCCTCGAAGGGTCACTGAACTTGTACAGAGCTCCTCTGCTAGATAAATAAGAGAATCGGGGTACTAAGTTTCGCCCATTCTCTTTGAGTTGAGAAGGCAAAAGTTACTCGATTTCGCCCGCCTCCTCGAGGTACGAGAACTGGGGTACTCGGTTTCGCCCACTCTCTTGAGTTGAGAAGGCAAAGGTTACTTGATTTTACCCGCCTCCTCGAGGTTGTACTTCATGCATCGAGCTGGTTACTAGCATTTCGCCTGCTCTTTGCTCACACTTCCGAAGCACTCGAAGTGTTTGCACTCCTTACGTTGAGTTAGCTACTGTGATTCGCCTTCCCACTGCCATCGAACTTCTGGAATGCAAGAAGTTTTGCTTGAAAAGAGCAAAAAGTTTACCCCAACTTAGAGTCCCTCAACTTGGAGTAAGTCTTTGATAGTCCTGGTCGACTCTGGGATTGTGTCTTCTTCTCCCTCACCTTTGCTGCCTACTCCTTTGAGTAGAAAAGGTATAGTACCGCGTACTGCCTACTTCGTTCCTTGGTCGAGCACTCCTGCATCAACCGGAAGTCCCTCACTTTCGGCTATCTTGATGAGAAACCCATCGACACTGGTCTTGTGAAGTTCCTTGGCCTCTACCCTTCTGTCCTGTCTTGGTACTTAGAGTTTGCCTCTGTATTCTCCACCTTCTCTGCCCCTTTTTGCGACCAACGCTCTCCCTCCATGAGAGCAAAGGATCGATGACTCCATGGAAGTCCCACCTCTGCGGTACCATGGCGCTGTCGAGCCCATGACCCTACTATTCGTTGCCTTGGATCTACATCCCTTTTTCCGCAATCGGTAGATCCGCCTCTGCGGCACTGTGACACTCCTCCTAGTCCACCTCCTTTCTGACCAACGCTTTGCTTTTGGGTAGCTAAGCCCCTTCGGACTCGTCGTCGCTTCCTTGCCCCTTTCGACCACCTGCTTCAACACCTCTATGTTTTCCAAGCAGTTTCCCTTGGTCGATGGAAAGACTGACTGCGATTCCCATGCATGGCCTTCGCCATCTTGTTGCAGGGCTCGCGCCGATTCTGTTCTCCTTAGCTTCCTTGGTAGCAACGTTCGCTTACTCGATCTTGTCCTCTGACTTGTCGGGCTCCTTTAAGCGAATATGAGCACTGAAGCAGTCCAACTCTCCAGCCACTCCGATCATACCTCTGTATGATCAAGTCCCCCACCATGGGATTCACTGGTACTTACACTCGGAATTCTTCCTCAGTGTTACACAACTCCCATATGCTGATGACTAAGACTTTCATATGATGCAAGATCCGATGCACACACGGAAGACCCGCCTCTATGGTACCATAACATTCACTCCTTGAATCCATAGCCCTTCTTGCCGATGTGAACCGAAGTGGAGCTTACAGTAGCTCCTGATCATACCTCCGCATGATCATGTCCCTCACGGGACATCTCCGCATGTGTTGTATTGTCGCAAACTATTCCACTACGATCCGCTGCACTATGTCGCCTCCTGGTGACATTTTCATTGCATTTAGATTCTTATGTGATGAACTCGAACTACGATCTTCTCCATGTGTGGTCTCTGTAAACACATCGTAGGGCCTCCGCCATCTCCGATTGCGTTCGCTCCTTTGGCAATTCACCTTCGCCAACCTATTCTCGGGTCACCCCTGGACGAAATATCTCTCCAGGACAATCCATCGCTTAGTAGCTCTCGAAGTCCCCTGACTTCGCTAGGATTGGTGCACCATTGTCTGGATCCTGGGTCTCTATCCCCCTACCAGCACAATCTCCACTGCGCATCAATTTCTTAATGACAACTCAAATGGCAGCACTGTGGCATATTCTTCATGAGTACCCGCCTCTGCGTTCTCTTGCCCTGAGCTAAGGTCTTTTGATTTCAACTTCGCCTCTGCAAGTTGAATTACCTTAGTTCCTCTGTCAAATGCTTTTCTGAGATAAGGTGCATGTGCCTCGAAGCTCCCTTCGTTTTTGACACCATGTAAAATGAGTTCGCCCCATCATAATGAAGAACCCATGGAACGACATAATCCTACTCTTGCCTCTACAAGAGTTCATGTCCTTGACCTCTGTCCAAGGAAGGCTTCGTGCTTCCATCTTTTACGTCGACTCCCTTCATGTGACTTGGATACTTCACCAAGTTCCACCCAAGTTGCTCCGCCTCTCGATTTGCATTGAGTTAATGGTGGCCCTCATGCCCACCATTCCACGGGTCAGCCATCCTTTGAGTTCGATTTTCATATCAACTCTAAGTGTGCCTTCGTATGATGTTGCCATTGTTGCTCCCCCACTTGATCTCGCAAGGCATCGTCCAATGCATTACTTCATTCGAGATCATGCAACGACTCCTCGCTGCTCGCTCGATCCATTGAGCTTTGTGGAGATACTGTCTTGAGGTACGCTTCCTCAACATGTGCAGTCCGCTGCACATGATTCTCCCTCTGGAGGACCAAGACTTATCCCTCCTGGATATCTGTCCTATTGGAGCAACTTTTCTCTTTGCATTCTTCCCATTGTAAGTATTGGAGACCACCATCCCCTTTGGACTACTTCATCTTATTGAACAACTTATGTCTTGTTCTGCCCTCGCAAATGCACTTGCTAGATTGTGACTCTTCGCCAATACAGTCCCCACTGCACCTTTCAAGGTCTAGCAACATGCTGAACTTATTGCACACTTCAGCCTCCTACGGACGTATCCTTTCCATGCTGAAGAGAAAGTTCTGATGATCCATGGCGTCGAGTTCCAATCGCCTTGGGATGGTCACAAACACTCTATCGTCTGCATGCAAGCCCTTGCATGAGTACCAAATTCTTCAAGCTAGCAATTCCCCTTACCTCTGTGAGCTTTGCATAACTCTTTCGGTCGTTGAGCAACACATCACACTTTGCGCGGTCTCATCTTTTACCAAGCGCCCCGCTTGCCTTGAGCATCGTCAAGTTTGGTTGCCAACGTCGAGCCGTAGCTCGAACTCAGCCATTCCAACCTTTGTGCGCTACACATTCTTCTTAGCTTGCTTGTCCTCGTGGTGCCTCTCGCGCAAAGGGTTGACCATTCCTCTGAATACCAAACTTGGATGCCCGCTCCTCTGAGCGACTCCTTTCCCTACATCTCAATGCTCGTTTCCGGTTGCATGTGTTGGCTGCCCTCCACACAGCCCAGCTAGGTCCCCCACGTTTGTATGACAAGTGTTTCTACGTGTGCTTGTCCCGCTCTGATACCAAAATGTAACAGACTTAGCTGGTTTTGCCTAAGTCATGCGGCACCTTTGCGAGTCCGTCCGCAAAGGTCAGCCTCCCTGAAACCTCCTAGTGTCCCTTAGGACCTACAAAAGAGAAAACAGGTTAGAGGAAGCACTTCTCACGGAATCCACAAGCAACAGCTTTAGCAAACACTTTATATAGCCAATGCAAATTACAACTATGGACTTTACACGTTCTGAACGGTAACCGCACATAAAGGATAATGGTCCATTACAGACCAAAGTCCCCACAAGTGTCTACATGACACAACTCCCATTTACAAGCCGAAACCGACCACAAAAGCTAACCAAACTAGGACTGCCAAGCCTACTGCAAACCCACTACTTGCTTTACAAAGAATGTACAAAAATTGAAGGACACGGACAAACATTAGCATTACATCGAACACCTTGTTTATATTTTTGTCCGTGACAATGGTATGATTCTGTTGTCCTTGCATGAATCATGTCTGGCATGAGAATAAGAGCCTTAGGTTTGATTGTTTGATGATTAAAAATCAGAACTCTCAACCTATTTTTTTGTCCTCTTTCTAATCACATTCTCAAATTCTGGATTAAAAGAATATTTTCTTTGTTCTGCATGCTTATTGTACATTAGATTTGGTATGGAGTATCTTGTTCTACATCAGATTTGGTATCAATGTTAATGACCTACATCACCGATATGGCTTCTAGTTAGCAGTCATCATCTTAAGTGCAATACTTTGGAGGAATGGGTTCTAGTCTTAGCAACAGAACAATCAAACCCCTCCTTGTCTGAGCCAATCTTTCTAAGCCCTTCATAATGCATTTTGTGTCGGGCATCACTTCTATACCTTTAATTTGCTTCAGTTTAAAACTTATGAAAATCATTACTGGGCTTGTGTATTTTGCTTCTCTCTCTCCCTCTCTCTGCATTTTGTAGTAAATTTGTTTATTATAGTCTTTGCATGCTGATCCTAGCCTTTAGACTTTGCTGGTGTATGTTCAATGTCTTTATTTGATTTTTTAATATTTGTTGTACATTTGTATATTTAATTATTATAAGCAGTGAAGGTAATTTGTAATTGTAATTCAGGAGCTTTTGACGCGGCATAAATCAACTGTAGCTGAATTTCTTGCTAGGAATTATGATTGGGTAAGTGATCACTTTCTGCATGAGTTTATTGCTGCAGCTTTATTCTTTTGTAGTGATGAACTAGAGAGTCTATGATGTTTGATATGATCCATGAATTGAAACTTTTTGCTCACTCAGCTGGTGGACAAGCATGATAGCTACAAGCTGGGTTATTTGATCCCTTGATAAATTTGCTGGACACTTTTAAGTAGCTTGAACTTTTAGGCATAATCTTGATGATTAAATTTTTTGATGAATAATCTGTAGCAGAAGTCAATTTTGTAAGTTGAATTTTCATATTGCACTAATATATACCCTAGAATAGATATACAGTTCTGTTTATTTGCCTATTGTTGACTTTGATATCTTCTTATTCATCATAATTCATAGTTATTTTAGTTTGTCAGACTTTTGATTTAACATTTTAAATAAATAAGATAATTATTTTTTGTCCATTTTCATTATCCATCTTTGTAGAGTGCTTGCTACTAGGACCAGCTTTTAGAACATTTTTCTCAGTGAAGTAGAAAGCTATAGTGTATCATGGATGTATACAACCTTTTCACAGGGCATACCATGTGGTGCTTTTAGCTATGGCATGAGGTGTAACAAGACAACAAAAAGTGCGATAAATAAAAGAATATAAAGTTTTTGTTAAATTCTTAATAAATTATATTATTAATGATATGCGTGGTTTGTGGTGCCGACTTGTACCGGGTGGTATGTACTAGTCCGATAAAGGACTAGCATGTATATGGCCCTGTACCATACGGTCCGTGATAGAGGACCTTGTATTTCTTGTTATAGGGTCTGTATCGATCGAAATGGTCAAAATATGATTGTTACCGACCTGTATCAATCGATAATGGTCAGATTTTGACCAAAACCGTTCAATGGTGGGGATTTGTTGAATTCAAATGGTCTATTTGATCGTTTGAACCAGATCTAAGGGTTTTTTTAACCCTTTCTACCCCCTCATTCTCCTCTTTCACTCTCTCTAACTCATCTACTAGCTCAATAAATTGCATATTTCTCTCATTTGCACTCTCTTGAACTCCACAAAACTATGATTTGTGGATTGGATCAAGCTTGGGAGGCTAATTAGAGACAATTGACACCTAACATAGAGGAAGAACTCTCTAATCAATAGTATGTAGACCAAGGTTCTCCGTTTCGATCTATACCGCCCGGTACAAACGGCACATACCGGTCCGACAAGATATCGGTACGCGGACCGCCCTCTACCGGGCGGTACCGTCGAAATCGGCCGTCGGCGGTCGATTTCGATCGTTGGTGGTCGATTAAGGGAGAAAGAAGAAGAGGGAGAAGAAGAAAAGGGAGAAAAGAGAGAGATACCTGCTCTTCCCTGGTTCGCCCGCAGGCTTCCTTCTTTGCTCAAGGAGATGAGGTGAGAAAGGAGAAGGGAACTCCCCGCGTGGGAACGAGGCGACGCCTCGTCTTCCCGCGGGAGAACGAGGTGATGCCTCGTTTCTCTGTTTTTATTTTTTTAATATATATTATATTATATTTATATTATATTATATAATATTATATTATATAAATAATATTATATTATAATATACCGAGCGGTATTATGCATACCCCTCGGTAATGGGTATCGTATCGTATTAAGATAAACTCAGTACGCTAGTACGGACCGATACAACGAACCTTGATGTAGACAACTTCTTAATTGCATTCACTAATACATGCCACAATTGTACTTGCCTAAGGAGCTGCCTCAGATACGTGTGGTTCACGATGATTAGAGTACGACCATCACCATATTGATGCACCAATTGCATATGGTGTATTAGTATACTATGATATAGGATCAATTTCGGGATTGAGTCCGACAAACATATCAAATTGATATACAGATACATAGGATCGAGGACGTCGATCCACCAATCAAGGAGTTTCATCATTTTTTTTGGTGGTAGAACCAGGTATATCCATCGATCGATTACTTGATTCATTTAAATCTTAAAGTTTAAGTTGTTTAACAAATAATCTAATAATTTAAATAATTTCTTTGTAGATAATTCAAATATAAACGGAAGGAAAATTCAGAATGTACCCATAAAGTTACTCCTCAAATCTCGAAAAAGATATATGCCACTATTCTTTCCTAATTTAGATTATTTTTTTGCTAAAATTATACTAAATTGATATTTATTTTTAACTTAAAAACTCTAATCTAATTTTTTTATCTATTTTTCAGAAATTTTTAGAGCTATTTGCAATCATTTTTCATGCCATCGATATGTCATGTCGTACCAACACATGGTACGTCGATACGGAGTGGTAGATACCTTACCATTGGCTGCTTGGTATATTGGTATGGACCGGTAAGGCGAACATTGATGCTATGAACTCAAACAAAAAATGTGTTGAGCAATGATAGAATTACATGCAGACATATAAATAGTTAGGAACAAATGCAAGAAGAACATCTAACTTTGAAAATTGTTGAAGGCAGGCGAAGTAATTTCTCTGCTTGATTTTGATCTTTGAGGGGGATCAACCCTTGAAACATTATTGAGGTTTCTCCCTCCTGGTAGTCGGCCATATGGCTGAATTGTAGATTGATCTTGCTTAATGAAAAGAGGTGGAGGCTACAAGCTTATATAGGGCTCAAAACCCTAGCCCTAGTGGGTGCTTCCTAAGTGAATTCCCCTTTTTGCCCCTCCTATAGCTGCCATGCCTAAATAAAGGGGGCGGCGGCCTAAGTGGCTGCACAAGTCAAGCCCCTCTGCTAGAAACCCTAGCCGACTAGCCCAGTAAGGGGGGTGGCGGGTAGGAAGCCCTAAAGATCCAAAATAAACCCTAGCCACACTTCTTTATAGGATAAAAGTGACTAGGTGGGGTTTTATTACAATCTCACAAGGTTCTTATTAATTACTTCTAGGGTGATTAGGACTCAACCCTTCTGGAGTCCTATCAAGTCCGTCCTCTTTGAATCAGCCTTGTCCTCAAGGCTGAGGATCCATAAACTCAGGAAACCGAGTCTTCAGCTCCTCATATGATTCCCATGCTATCATCAACTGAACTTTGGCCTCTTCATTAGCTTGGGTGTCAGTTGGAAGGATTTGGGCTTTCTTTAAATTTCCATTTGAGGTGGGATACTCGAAGGATCAACTGTAATCTTGGTTTGCTGCGCAGATATGATCTCCAGGTTAGGGCCCTAATGTGATCCCCAATTTTGCAAGGCCCAAAGAAATAGGGAGACCACTTCCTTAAGGCTCGAGTTTCCTGCTGATTGGGCTGAAGGTATAGGAAAACTTGATCTTCAATATTTCGTCCATTCCGTAGTTTGTCGAGAGGTCATTTCTTCTTTGCATGTGCTGCATGTGGTTAGTTTTTAGTAATAGCCAATCTTTCTTCTGGAATGATGATTATCCTTTGGTATAGTTCAGGATGATAAGAGCTCAATCTGGCGTGAGAATGGTTTGCAATTCTTCTGGGCATACTCCTCTTTCATGTCATGGACCTGTATCCAACCAAATTTTAAATTTGGTAGCAATGAGTATCCCCTTTAAAAATCTAGTGTGGAGTGTGGGGGAAGCCTCGGTGTGAATTAGGAGTCGACCATCTTGCACAAGGGTGCCGTCGATCCCAACTCTGGATATATCTGTTCCAATCATAAACATCTGGCCATGACTTGGTGGGGACAATATCGTGGTCGTGAGGGCTATAGTTCCACTCGGCCAAGGTGGTGCATCTTTCTTCACAGTGAGAGGGATGATGTTTTGAGATTTGCGAATGATCCTTCTCTTATTCAGATTTTGCCACTGGAGGGGCTTAAATTTCTCGTGGTCTTGGGTCGTAGATCGGAAGTCATCATCAAGGAGGTCTTTGAGCATCATGGTCAGATCATGGGGAAAGTCGTGGAAGTCACCTGAGATCTGGAAGTGCTGCATCAGCAACCATGGTGAGTTCGGCGGGATGTAACACTTCAGAAGTAACTTATCCCTGGGGAAAAGGATATAGGGATGTGTCGTAGCAAGAAATAAGCACGATCCAACAATCTGTATCTCTGTCATCTCTTGGGCGACCCTCTTATCTTTGATCTTCTGTGGGTTTGTGTAGCCGACTAAGGTAGGGACTGTACGGGTGGCCGGTTGTAGTGTATCCTTCTCTTTGGTCTCGAGAGTCATATCCTCAAGTTTGGATTCTTCAGTGGGCATGATCATCATAGGTCTCTCCTTTTTACAATGGTATTCTAGGCTCCACAGTTTATTACAACGCCCACATAGGCCCTTTGCTGATCCGTCATGAGAGTCTTCTCTTGTTAATTTCTTCGACTGAGGGGGTCGGCTGACAGTAGGAGGAGGTGAAAGCTTTGGTGCGCTGGTTGGGGAGCGACCCTAGTCCTTCGGGCTTCATGGCTCAATCGCTTCTCTTGATGTCGCGTGAAGGAGATGGCTGCCTTGAGTGTGTACTGCTGTCGCGCTTTAACTTCTTCCTGAATCTCCAGCTTCAAGCCCTCAATGTAAGTCCTCAATATCTGTTTATCAGACCAATCATAAGTTTGACGGATGGTGGAGGTTTGACGGATCATCGCTAGTTCTTCGTCAAGGTTCTTGCAATTGGTTGATGCTGAATGTTTATATGCTTTTGGTTGGGATGTGACTCTCATGCTTTGAGCATCTTGATTGATGTGTCCTTCTTAAAGTTGTGCGAAGGAGATCGATGTCGTCGAGGTGTAGGGCTGTCTTGTCTTATCCTCACTTCTTATCTCCAATAGGTTCTTTTTACAATCTGAATTTGCACCACGTTGTGATCTTATTGGGCTCGGTGATCGGCCCAATCTAAACTCCTCGAAGAGAGCGCATAATTTAGCATCCATACGCATCTCGAAAGCCTCCAATTTGGCTTCGAATAAGCCCACCGATGTCATGACGTAAGGATCTCCAACCTGTCAAATAAACTGATTGAAGAGTGTAGCTGTAATCTTCAGGTTGAAGGCAGCAATGATAGCAAAAGGATGAGAAACTGCTGCTGTGATGTTGCTACAAAATTGTTGGGGCTGCGGTGGTGAAGTCTCCAAGTGGCTGCTGTGTTGATAGAGGATGGCAGCCAAGGGGAACAGCAACGGTGGAGGAAGAAGACAGCAATAGTAACGTCAGCTGCGGTTCTGGTGATGCTGCAAGGTCGTCGAGGCTGCTATTTTTCGGGTGGCTAATATCTGTTGGAAGATGGCAGCCAAGAGATATGAGTCGGAAGGCAGCAGTGACTGTGGAGGAAAAAGAGGGCAGCAGCTTCGTCGGCTGTGGCTGCGGTGCGACTTCGTGGCTGCAGGCGGAGTTGGTTGCAGCAAGGGTGCGGCTGCAATAGGAGGAAGACGGGGCAGCGGAGTGCACGGCTATTGCGGAGGAGGGCAGCGGCGGTATAGAGCGAGAGACCGCTGCTGGTCATGTTCACTTCGATGCTGGCCGCGATCAAGGTAGTTGGCAGCGAAAGATTGCTGCTACGTTTCTGTCGCAAGAGATTGCTGCTGGCTGCGATCAAAGGGGATGGCAGCGAAAGATCGCTGCTGGCAGCGTTATGCAGTGAGGGATCGCTGCTGGACGTGATCAAGTGGCTACCGGTCACGATAAAAGTAGATGGCAGTGAGAGATTGCTGCGGCTGCGATGAAGACAGATGGCAGCGAAGGATCTCTGCTGGTAGCGTTTGTGCTGCAACGGATCGCTGCTGGCTGCGATCAAGGAGGATGGCAGCGAGAGATCGCTGCTTGCAGCATTGTGCAGCGAGAGATGCGTGCTGCGGTTGAAGGGATAAGGGAGATTGGGTGGCTGAAAGATTGGTGGACCGAAGGTTGAAGGCTGCAGTTTTTTGGGGCTTGTTTTGTGGCTGTTTTGGGTGCGGTTTGGGGCTGCTGTTTTGTGTTGTTTTGGCTGCGATTTGGTGTGGTTTTAGGGTTGTGATAGCAGTGAATGAAGGTTAGGAAAAGGGATTTTGGATCTGGGATAGATGGCAGTAAAGGTTTGATAGGGATCGGTGGGGGTATGCTGCGAATAGGTGCTGGTTGTATAAGGCTGCGGTTTGAGGCTGTTTTATGGCTGATTTGGGTATGGTTTTGGCTGCGGTTTGGTAGGGTTTTGGGGCTGTGATGGTAGAGGGTGAATGTTTATATGTGTTTGACAAATTATGTGTCAGCAGAACCTCTACAGGCTCAGAGCCCTGTGTTCATTCCATGCTAGTATGTCATTATTTCCTTTCACAAGCATGTTTGGTGTGTGGCATGATTGATAAAAGGGGATTGGGATGTAATTATTTGGGTATGGTTGTGGGCACATCTGCTTTGACTTTTGCCTGGGCTATCATTAGCTATCTGGCATGGGAAACATGATGAAACTTTGGACCTTCTGTAATTATGTGAAAATGCTTTCTTGAAATCATTTTAAGACTTCAAATTTTAATATGAAATTTTCAGATAATTGTTGCTGCTAGTTTCATGGCTAAATCATGGATTTTGTATGATGGTAGATTCTAAACCTCTTGTCTAACTTAGGTCTTCCCCTTAACCAAGGTTTGCAATACCATATCGTACCGCTCAGTATGTTATGTACGTACTGTTCCGATAGAGGACTGGTACACTCAGTATAGCTTGGTACCTTAGTATACCATGTGTCGATATACTCGATATAGCTCGATATGTACCGTACCAACAACTGATTGATACGTTGGTAGGGTACGAGATTGTGAACCTTGCCCTTAACTTTCTTTCTTGTTTCTTCAATTACCAGCATTTGATTCTATTTCTTCATGTTAGTCTTCCAAGTTCTCATGCACTTGTTGAGTTGATTTTTGGTTTGTTGTGATGATTAAACCCTAAACCATACTGAAACAATTATAACCAAGTGCAAAAATGTGTTACATTCCTACAATGACAAACATTGAGTCATAAAAGATGGGACTGGCATCACAAATCATTTCCTGCCATTGAGTTTAGTTAAAGTAATATCACTTGTTAAATCAAGATAATTCAATTTTTTTTATTGGTTCTACTAAGGTTTTCATATGCCTTCCTTTGCCTCCTCTTGCATTATTAAATGAACTTAACTTGTCTAATCCCAATCAAGGTTTTTCATACCGATATGTACCGCCCATACCGGTACATACAGTGATTTAAAAAGCGCCAGGGTCCCAAAACGCCTGAGGCGCTAGGCGCTCGCCCGAGCGAAGCGAGGCGCTTAAAAAGAAAAAAAATATATAATATAATTAATAAATATATAAAAATATAAAAATATAAAAATATAAAAATTTAATGTTTTAAATAATTAATAAATATATAAAAGTATACTCTTCGCCCGAGCGAAGATTATAATGCTGTAGTATGTGTGCTGCAGTATACTGCTGCAGTAGTAGGTGTGCTGCAGTATACTGCTGCAGTAGTTGTGCAGACTGCTGCAGCAGTAGGTGTGCTGCAGTATATTGCTACAGTAGGTGTGGCTCTCTATAGGGATAGAGAGAGAGAGGGGAGGAAGAGGGTCTACAGTTCTGGAGCTGGAAGGAAGAGTCACGTCGTCACCACTGTCGTTTCGGCTGGTGTGCCTGCTTCGTCCGCCCAAATACACACACCACCTGGCAGTCTCGCTCTTCATTCACTCGTTCACTGTCGAGGAATGCACCACGCCCCTCTCGGTTCCCCGCTTGGTTAGCTTCCAAAGTGCTCGAGCTATGGAGAGAGAGGTGTCGTCGTCGTCGCGTCTCGTGGTCGCTGTAGCAGTACTGCTCCTGCTCATCGAGCCACCCGTCTCACCGCTCTCGGACGAAGGTCCATTTCCCCCTCCTCTTCCTCTTGTTCCTCCTTGCCTGAACCCGGTGTTCCACGACAGGAACAACGCTATTGTCGCTTGGTATAACCCAGGCGCTCGCCCGAAGCGCCCGGCGCCTGGGCTCGGGCGAGCGCCTAGGCAGCGCCTCTTTGAAGTGTGCCACCTGGAGATCAAGCGAGGTGCTCGGACCTCGCGTCGCCTCGCTTGAGCGCTTAGGCGAGCGCCCAAGCGCCTATTTAAATCACTGGGTACATATATATACGTACCGAATGGTATGCCTAGGCATACCGCTCGGTACCAGCATACCGTACCGAGCTCAGCTCGGTATGTTAGTACGATACAGTTTGGTGAACCTTGGTTACATCTATATTTTGTTAATTAATTCAAGAAAAAGTACTCCTAGGATTGAGGAAAAAACAATTTTTTTTAAATATTGAACATTTGTTTTATATGCTTTTATGAGTGTATCTTACTCTTGCAACTACCTTTTGTTACAGTTTTTCACTGAATTCAACTCAAGGCTGCTTTCATCCCCCAATTATATCACAAGAAGGCAAGCTATTAAGGTATTGCAACTTTGATGTAACAGATTATTTTGGAGAAATAAGCCTGCTGGATCACTTCATGATGTTTATAATCCTTTAATACCTTGAGAGCCCTGGAAACAGCTAACTGATTCATCTGTGGAAGTAGTGGTTTTTATTCTTTATCTATAATTTGGAACATCCTCTAGCTTCATATTTGTTACATAAGTTCTCTTTTTCACAGCTTCTGGGAGATATGTTGCTAGACAGGTCAAATTCTGCAGTTATGATACGCTATGTTAGCTCAAAGGATAATCTTATGATTCTAATGAATCTTCTCAGGGTATGTTAAATTTTGTCCTCTGTTTTTCAAAAAGTTAATGTCTTTATAAGTTTACTGTTTGTTGGTTTCAAATATTTAAATCAATTTTAACCAAAGTTATTTTTTGCAATTTTTTTGGTTTTTATTCTAAATTTATCATGTATAATTTGGATATGTGACTATATAACCAAGAACCATTTTACTGTCCCATGAAGGTTATGGTTTTAGTAGGACTTCTGGAAAGTGAAATGCCTCAAATTTAATTTTAAATGGAGTATCATCCCAGTTAGAGATGCCACTTGCTTCTATTTATTTTTGAACATTTTTTTAAAATCTTGTTTCCTCCATTCCTGTTACTTGTTAACTCCGGGAAACTGTTTCAGAAGGTAAACATTGAGCACTGTTGGTGTGATTTTTGTCGACATAAGACAACCTTTCCAATCTGACTGTTTTTAGCTTCTTCCCATTCTTTGTTGATGAAGCAGTCACTATAACTCCAAATCCTTGTTCGTGGTCTTTAAAGTTTTCTTTTGCCTTTGTGAATTCATCAATATTTCCCTTAGATTAAAAATTTAGCATCATATTGGCTTATTCGTTCCTTCTGGTTGTTTTTATTTAATCTAGTGAATCAGGTTGATGTTAGTCGATCATAATTTTTCATTTTTGTTTGATATATTTGGTATCAAGAATTAGCTGAGGGTCGATCCAGTTGCAAGGAAAAAACATGGAAATGGATTTGAAACTATATTTGATATTTTTTTTACAAGTTAATTGGAATGCATATAAAATAAAAGAATTGAAAATTACCATTCCTTTTCCTTTTCTTGGTTTGGAATGTTAAAAAAAGTAAAATATACTCTGTTTGGATGATGGAAACTCATATGGAGAATTGGAGCAGCTTTTGGCTTTCCACAGAGAAAGTTCTGGAAGATGAAAAACTTCCATGGAAATCTCAAAAAAAAAATTTCCAGATTTTTACCTCTTTTAATCAAACATTAATAAATAACTTTAGTCTTCCATTAAATTATTGATGCAACCAAACGTTCTGTACATGTTATGTAGCAGAGGAACTTCAAACCACCTCATGCAATGGCCCTGCCCTAGTCATCTAGAGACAACAACTTTCCTGCTATATTTGTACCTTTTAGTGCTTTTCATTCACATTTTAATTCATACTCTTATTCTGATCGTTTTTC
This sequence comes from Ensete ventricosum, assembly GCA_029747655.1. NCBI lineage: Eukaryota > Viridiplantae > Streptophyta > Magnoliopsida > Zingiberales > Musaceae > Ensete > Ensete ventricosum. The sequence continues at coordinate 25,719,657 of JAQQAF010000003.1, read as the reverse complement.
GGTGTTCTAGGGTCCTTCTATTGAATCTTGTTGATGCTAAAGAATCTCATTATCGATATAGACAAAAGTTGGATAAGTCCTCAAACCAATAATGATTGTCTTGTGAAAGTTCTAGAAGTGATGAGATTTCATGGAGTGACAATTTCTTTGAAATAGAATCTTCTCCTATTAGCCCACTTAGTACTACCATAGATGTATGAGATTCTAATCCCCAGAGGCTATGTTCGAGATTAATTATCTTTTCCATATGCAATTAAATCATGGTGGATTGTAGTCATATCTTCTTTATTATTTTTATCTCTTGTTCGTTCTTGGGAGGCATTATGTCTTCCGTGAATTGAAGCTTATTAGCATAATTATATCTTATGAAAATGTTACATGGATTAAAGAGATGGCCTGTGCTTACCATTCTGTTAAGGATATAAGAAACATTTTGGGTCTTTCGTTGGGAGTCATAGCCCGATATAACACAGTCTGAATGCAATCGGCCTCTTTTGATGTTGAATTGGATTGGTTGTCTGAACATGAGCTAGAATTTAATGACCGCTTTCTAGCAGTCATCTGGAATGTGAGCAATGTTTTCATTTTGTTGATGTGCCTCATTGGCTTTGCAGGAAAAAGGCCGGAAAGAAGGCATAGGAGAGTTCTGAGTTGTTTATTTTTCTTCACTTTTTCATTAGTTTTGTGATATCCTTTTGCTTACTGCTGGCACTCGCTGATGGCATTGGCAGTTTGTTGTACCATGCTGGTAGCACATAATTTCCAACACCAGCTAATACTCCACCTACAGCTGTATCTTAGAAGCCTTGGCTAACAAAAGTTGATACTGTAATCAGTGTCAAATACATGATTGTGAGATTTATTCTACTTTAGATGACATTCTTTATGGAAAAGTTAGAAGGTAATGAAAAGTTGAAAACCTTTGTCCTTTTCTTTTTCTTAGCAAGGCAATGATATGATCAAGGTTTTCCATACCAGGCAGTACCGCCCGTACTGGGTGGTATGTACCGTCCGCTAGCTGACCGGTATGCGGACTGCCCACTACCGGTGCTACCTGGCGAAATTGACCGGTAACTATCGGGTGGTAGCAGACGATTTCGACCGTCGCCGACCGATTTCGAGCGGTATCAACGAGGGAGGGAGAAGAAGAGGAGAACCTGGAGGTTTCTTTGCTCGATCATTGTGCGATCCATCACCCGCAGGCGATTTCTTCTCCCCGCGCTGGGAGAAGAAACATCTCCCCACATGGAGAAGGATCAAGGTGACATCGCCGAGCCTTTTCTTTTCTTTTTTAACTTATTATATTATATTATACCGAGTGGTATGCCCTATGCGTATCGCTCGGTACCGGGTACCCTACCATACCGAGGTGAGCTCGTTATGCTGGTACGGACCGGTATAGCAATCCTTGGATATGACATTCCACTTTGTTCTCCCCTTTCACTCCTCGTCACCTCTTTCAACCATGTTGGCAACCTCGCTTCCTGTTCAGTACTATTATGTCTTTTGACATGCTGGAGTTGCTTCAACATCCACATGAACTTCTTGTTTAATGTAAACAATGACTTTGGGGTTGGTTTAAATCATTTAGTTTGTGGTTCTTATTTATCTACCTTCCCTGGAGGAGCATAAAGTTCCTCACCATTAACAATACCAGCATTTGTGATAGCAACATTCCTAATTGTTGCTTGCTTCAGGCTTCTACAGCAGGGTGTTGGTCCTTGTTAGGAGGACAAGGGAAAAGAGGGAAAAGGAAATCTCTACCTTGAGCTTTGAAGCAGAAACGCTTCAAAATGCTTGTTTTATTCATAGTGGGTACTGAGACTTGATGGATATTCCCAACAAGTAACCTGTTCACAAGAACATACTAACAATTTACTTTCGTATATGCTAATGAGCTGTATGTATGTAGAAGGCACTTAAATCTTATATCTTCTGTATAAGACTTTAAGCCATGTAGACTAGTGGCAAGCACATGTAATACAGACTTTTTAATTTAGTCCTTATGTTTTGTGTATGCATTTGATGTTCCTTTGTGAATATACGCTATTTGTACAATAATTGTTAAGCTTCTTATAAATCATATATACATTTATATTAGGCTTCTGAATGTTCAAAGTACAAAGTGAGATATTAAATTGTCATGTCCATGATGTGCAGTACCATCGTGAACTTCTATAATAGCGCACCTATGTTCGTGCCTGTTTCGTATGCCCTAAATACTTAACATTCTGGAGTCGAGTTTCTTTTAGCTTTGTGCTCCTATTGGTAGAAGCTTTAGATACTACAGTTTGTAGATATTGATGATTGTACATTGATTTCTAGTTCCATAAGTAATCTGTCGCATTCGGTAAGACTCAATTACTTGGCTGATGTCACTAGAAGTGTTCGTTCTCAGTTATGTAGATTTATCTAGTTCGAAGATATATCATAAAGATTCTTATTAATTTTGTTCAAAGGGAGAGACTCTTCATTCATAATTTATTGGAGTTTGTGACACAAACACCAAAACATGTAAATAATGCTGTCTTCGTAGTGTCAAATGTATAATTATACGTCATACACTGGTTTTATTTTGTCTTAAATGCTTATATACATTAGTTCATTATTATGCATTATCAGCTAATTTATTCTGGTTCAGGAATCAAGTAAGAATATCCAAATAGAGGCATTCCATGTATTTAAGGTACAAATCAGGTTTCTTTTCTGCATATTTAGATTTCCAATCTATTTTTAGATTTTCAAATCTTGACTGCATGTTCATTGCAAATGTCAGTTATTTGCTGCTAATCAAAATAAGCCACTTGAGATCACAAGCATATTAGTCACAAACAAGGACAAGCTGCTCCGGTTTTTAAAGGACTTCAAGATAGACAAAGGTAAAATCTCCATTGAATTTTGTGTTTGCTCTATGTTTTACTTTTTCTAGCTCTAATATATTCCAACAAAAATGCCTCCGGACATTTATTACTATGATTTTTTTTGTCAAATTTATGTGGAACTACTTTTATATATGACAAATGTCCAAAGAATTTCTGGTTTATATCAAATGGCTTTTTTTTTAAGGCAAGCTCAAATTGATTTAGTGGGTTGGCACAAATTTAATATCACTTTTGCATATCACTTTCTACAGAGGATGAGCAATTTGAAGCAGACAAAGCTCAAGTTGTGAAAGAGATACAAGCACTTAAAAAAGAGAATACATCGTAGTAGACTTTTTTTATATGTTGTTGTAAATTTAGAATTCCTATCTTTGATTTCACTGTTTCTGGGGTCTTGGATGTTATGCATGGACCGACTGTGTATTTACCGAAAATATACACTAGCCTTAAAAAAGTACGTGCATTTTGAATATCTTATGTTGCTTCCTAGTCCTTCTATATCCCTCATTTTTAGGCCCATCTTAATGATTCTATTCGGTCAAATATCAAGTAAGGCTCACAAAGTGTCAAAAAGAATTTGATGGTGGTTCCCAATATGTTTTGGAATCAGGATATGATTTATGTGAGGGAATATTATGAAGGAAATTTGACTAAGGTGGATGTTTAATCAGTGTTGGCCATTCTAGTGTCAGAATATCTCTGCGCAACCTATGTTCCCTTGCTGTGCTTACTTTTTTTGGCAGTCTTAAATCAATGGTTTGCCTCCATGTGTTTTATGCTCAGACGTTTATTTTAATACACTGTTCTCCTGTTGGTCTCATGGTTAGGTTTGTGAGAGTCACATTAAAATAGAAAGGTAAAGTTGTACATACCAATAATAACAGCAGGAGACCAAGGAGAATTGTAAGATCAATTAGTTTGTGTATACCCTAAGTTGTAAGGAGTGACAAACCAGACTTCATTGCTTGTTAGATGAGATGGGCACATGAAGAAACAGGTGAAGCTGTTTACTGTGGGAAAAAACAGAAGCAGGCAGTAGAAAAGAATGTGTCATCTTCCCAATAATTCATGTCTTATATTTGAATCTAAGGTGCCTACGCCGATCTTAGTTGATGAATTACTACCAAATGGAAACAAAAATATGCTGGTTTTTTGTTCCACGGAATGTTGCCTCTATTTATAGTGTAATAATTTATGTTCCTGTTTTTATGTTTATATTGCAAGTAGAAAATTTCATTATTTTTCCCACTAAATGAGAAAAATAAACCCCCACCGCCCCCCCCATATAATCAAAGGGTCTACTTGATTGTTTTGAGGAAAGTAAAACTACCCACACGATCCTTTGAGATCTTTAATATAGTTTTTATCTTAAAAATAATAATACTGGAGTGAAAATTAATTGCCATGGCACAACTTATGATGGTAAAGAAAAAAGAAAAAAAAAACGTGTGAGATGGCTGGTCGTTCTCTTCTAATGATTGATTGTAGTGATCACGGCATAACACGACACGAAAATTTATGCAATTAATAACTCAAAAAAATTATCTTATCGGGTCTAACGTTTCCTCCCAACGAATTCTCTCAATCCCTTATTTACATATCAATAGATGAAATTAATTCTCCTTTGTAGTCATCATGCCTACCCATTGTTTTTTTTTTTCTTTTATAAATTTTGAAGTTGCAAGCTAGTTTATGATTCTTGGCTAACCGTATCAAATAATGTAAGAATTGTTGTCTATTTTGCAAGTCTGCGTGCCAAGTGATGGGTCACATTAGTGTGATTACCTTACTTGGCTTTTGAGTCTGTGCACATGCAGACGATGAGGATGATTAGGGTTGATAAGTATTTTAGGAATTCTAATTGTATTCGAACTACGTACAATAAGTTTGAATAAATTCAACCTCCTTTGTGGATTCAAATTAGGATATAGATTGGGATTTACATAGGATGAGTAGCCATTAGAAAATTAGGATCTATTCCTATAAATATATAAGAGGAAGAGATATAGAGAAAGATATTTTGGATGCTCTTAGGTTTCTATCTAAAATGTCCAGAGAGGATGCTTTCTAAGACTTATAAAGAAAGTCGAAAGAAGAGTTCTTCGGGTTCATGTTGATGTGAGAGGATGTATAAGGGGTTTGCTTTAACTCAAGGGAAGGTGATTGCTTGTATGGATTTTTCTTATTTAGTGAAAAATTGTGTTTCCTTCAACTCAAAAGATTCGATGATGAGGAAGTTAACAAACTTTCCCTTTGACAGAGAAGGTGGAAAGTTTTTTTTTTTTTTTTTCAACAAGAACGTTGAAGGGATGAAAAGGCAAACTAAATACGATCATATTGTATAGTTACTAGAAAGAGCTTGAAGATAGTTATTATTTATTTTTGATAATATTGAATCGATGTAGAAATTATTAATGAATTCAGCATATCTAAATTCAACACATAATTAAAAACATAGTAATGGCAAACTAGTCTCAAATCTCCAATTTTGATTATGACGGAGACTCTCCAATTCTCATGCTAATTTACCATTAGTGAAGTGAATTATCTCGTGTCTAATTAAATGCTCTTTAGACTCAATATTAAATTGAATTATCTGATCCTATTGCCGATTTAAGCATCATAAAGGTTTTGATATAGTCTTATAAGGAAAATGATTCAGCACTTGGATTGATGCTCTCACTCTTAATTAAGTTGTGACATATTCTGGAAAAGGCTTTTTATAGCTCAGTATGCTTTATATTGGGCGACATATCTAAAAAATTAAGAAAAGAAACAAATATGTATTCGAGGGAATTAGAAATTTTTTTTTTCTTTTTCTTCTTCTTTTTCTTTAATTGTTTTCCTCAAAATTTTTGTTTTGAATTTTTTTTTCAAGCAAAACAGGTTCTGAACAGGCTTATGTTTTTTTTTCATGCAAAATAATCGTTGTGAAGTGAAATCTCTATAAAAATAAAAAAGGGATTGAATGTGTTCGAAGCAATACAATTGCAAATTAGAAATCTTCTTGGATTCTTTTATTTCTTCTCTTTCTCTATGTTTTCCTCATAATTTTCTTTCAATTTTTCTGAATTTTTTTAATGTAAAAACATCAGTTGCCAAGAGGCTTATTCATAGCCTGACATACGATATCTCTAAAAAATTTAGAAATTTAAAATATAATATAAATTTTTTAAAAAGTAAATATGGAGTAGAAATAAATAATTTCCTTTTTTTAGTTCATTCCTTTTATTTTTCTTTCTTCACAAACTTGTTCCAATGTTTCTATACTTTTCAACGCAAAACAATGTTACGTTATGAAGAGGCATATGAATTTTCTCATTCAAAATAATGTTTGTGAAGAGTCTTATGGATTTTTTCCATGGCATACATGGGTTGTGAATAGGTTTATTTATAGTCTGGCACGCTCTACAAAATCCACGATACAATTGTGTGTGTCTGTGTTAGACACCACGAAAATAAAGTCCTGAGGCTTCTATATATATAAATAAATAAATAAATATACACACATATATATATATATATATACGTATATGTGTATATAAGTACCTATATATATATACATATGTATATATACCTATATATATATATATATACATACATATTTTTAGAAAGTAAAGACTCTGCAAAGAAAAATAAATATGAAAACGAAAAAAAAAAGAAAAACCAGTGATTTCATTTTTCGAAAATTCGCCCAAAAAATTAGCGCCCTTTGTCGAGAACCCTTCTCGTTTTAATTGGAATGGTACATGAAATCATAACATACTTGGGAGTCCATCCTCTTCTCTCCGTTCCCCGTTTCTCCATCGCCAGCCGGAGATGTCTAAACTTGCGGGCGAGGGGGAGAGGGAATGGGAGGAAGCGGGAGGAATGGTGCCGGTGGGGAGGAGCTTGGAAGGGGAGAAGGTGATTCTGGTGCCCTACATGAGGGAGCACGTGCCCACGTACCACAGGTGGATGCAGGATCCCGCCCTCCTCGCCGCCACCGCCTCCGAGCCCCTCACCCTCGACCAGGAGTACCAGGTGCACGGCTCCTGGACCCAGGATCCGCTCAGTAATCGACTCTAATTCCCCTTTCCCCCTTCTTTCTTTCCCCTTTGACGAATCACTGAGCTCTTGAGAACTGATCCATGGGATCGATCGATGGTTTGTTGTTGTTGCAGAGCATACTTTTATAGTGCTAGACAAGCAGCTGATCCAGGGTGGTTTTGTCCCTGGGGAACCCCACGTCGAAGGTTCTTCCTCTAGACCTGGCTTCTTTCTGTTCTCTTTTCATCTCAATCGTATCATTCATCGTAAATTGAGTAGTCTGTGCTTGTGTTATTGCCTGATGAAGCAGTTTATGTTTTTGTGTCGCATTGAGTTGATTTTGTGAATTTGGTTTTAGCTAGAAATAGCTCAATTATAGATGCCGCATTTGACGATCTAGTCTTTTGAGGAATTGGAGCAGTTCGCTTTTGGATAGATGTTTTTATAATATTATTTTTGTAGGATGTTATTAGTATTTATTTTTATTAAATGTATAATATGGTTATTTTAGTGAATTTTTTTGTTGTATTTCACACAATTTATCATTTGTATTAGTTTTGCGTTTTTTTTTTTGTAAATGTTGATAATATAACTTTTGTAGTTATAATATTATTCTTGTATGATATTTTGGTGGTAAAAAGATCTTTTTAGCAATGTAGTTTTAAAACTCAAATTTTATTTTTGAATTTTAGGGTATGTAGCTTTGTCAATGGTTCTATATTATTTCTCTCTTGATTCTGAACCCACATATTAGATTCTAGTGATGTCTTTATCTTTATTGTATTACTCCTAGTTAATCCTAATTTTAGTTTTGATCTTTCAGACCTTTATTGATGTGCATTTTTCGATATATATGCTGTGCATTTCTTGAGTGATCTCATAGTCTTATGCATCACAAATTGTTATTCCTAGATATTGAGTCGATCATTTAAATTTGCTATGGAAATATGTATAAATTTAACATGAGGAGAATGATGTTGACACTATAGTTTTAGTCTTTAACCAAACTTCCTTTTGTTTTCATCACACTCTTTTGATTACTTAAACCTGGATTGATTCTTCTTTGTTATTCATATCTTTTTTCCATAGTCAGTACCACATCAGATGATTTTCCCCTTAGCTTTCAGTGAAAGAAACACATTATTTCCATTTTCCTGGTATCATTGAGCAACTGTCTCATCATGCTTCTTTCTAGTTTCCAACATGTTAGTTTACAAGGCATGGCTGCTTTTGCAACCATCTCTTATCTCTTTACTTTTATGGTATCAATACCATTTTCCTTCAATCGCAAATAGTTATATGGTGCTTTGCTTTCATAGTGGTTTGGGAAGGTTTATAGGGGCTAGCTCTTTAGGTGTTAATTCAGTTTTTTTATGTTTTTGAATAAAACTTAAAACAAATTACATTAGTTATTACAGTTTTTTGCTGATTGGATATTGGTGGCTAATAGGTGTCATTTCTGAGTATATCTTTAGTCTTCCACTAGATTACTACTCTATAATACAAAAGGGATCTGCAACAGTGAATGGCATGGCTCTCTTCCCCTTTCTTTTATAGTTACCTACTTCCAAACTTTCCTTTTAAAACTTAATCTTACATAGGCCTTTTTCTTAGTGAACATAAGAATTTCATTTCAAAATCCTGTCTTATCTGCACAATTCATTTTCTAAATTCAAATCACAGTATCTCATTATGCCATCACTTATTATAAACTTAGGAGCACAGCCAGGTTCATGCATTGCATGTCCATATGTATAGTCTGTGAATAATGATAGCGCTAGTGTGCATGTTCATTAATATTTGTCACTAAACATTTCTAAATTCTGTGTTTCTAGTTAGTGCTATTACAGTTTTCACTGAATTTGCATTTTTTATAGTATGTTATTGTTTAATTTCTCCTGCCTATTACTTCCGTTCTTTGTGAAATTTTTTCAGTTCAATGAGTAAATAAGGATGGAGACCATTTTAGCATTTATTGATTGATAACAATGTAGAAAAGAACTTAACTATGTCAAACAGCTGATCTATCCATTTGGATTATGGAATTGCAAAGATCGTCAATGTGCATGAAATGGGATTATTAAGTTTGTAAGATGTTGTTATAGATTAATTTTACTGGTCTGTGAATCTAGTACTAACTAGTTGAGGTTAATAGGAGGAAGAATAAATGATATTATTTAACTATGAGAAAGTGATACTAAAGTTAGTTATTGCCTAGTAGGAGAAACATGACTAAATTGCACTGACCTTTCTAATTATTCTTCCACATTAGACTGTATAGTTCGTTGACTATGAGATTATCTCACTGCTTCACTCATCTCTTCAGCTATGGTTGGTGATGTGAATATATACATGAATGATCCTGATGACTTGCATATTGCAGAAATAGAGATTATGATTGCTGAACCGACAAGGTAGTGATACTCTATTATTGCATACTTCTAAATTTCACATGTATTCTCCTTGTTGCATATATTCCTTATGTTCTTTAAGTACACTAACATGCTGTAAATATGACATGCATTTTGCAGGGACCTTTGTTTCTTAAGTTCTTAAAGTGCTGTAAAATGCTGAAAATTAGGATTGAGTTTATAAGATAAGTGGGTTTAATGTATCAATTTATAGTATGGCCAATCCTCGAATAAAAACAGTATGGTATATTTGCATCTATCTAAAATAGATAAGCAATTTTTTATTATAACATCTTGAAATATGTGACCCACTTACTTTGCTTATGTAAAGAAATTGTTTGATTATCTTTCAATTACTATTTTAACTCGAACAAGTCATACATATGGAGAACATTATGCAATTACTATTGGATTAGTATTAGAAATGAGCTATGCTAACCTGGTACCACCAAGCAAAAAGAAACGGGCTATGAGGGGATTGAATTCGGGTGAAGATTTGAAGATTGTGCAAGGATTCTGCTTAACTGGTCTAGGACATGTTACAAAGTGTTTGGACTTGATGATGCTTTTGCTTCTAGCTTTCGAAATGAGAAACACTGATCTGGTGACTGAGTTTGGATTTCTAATTGGGTGATCTGGCTTTGTGAAACTGACTACTGCTCTTATTACTAGTGATATACATGTGATATGAAGGTTTAAATTTGTTTATTTGGACAAACGGTGAGAAACATGTAAGCTTGTTATGAATCCTATGACCAGAGTAAAGATTTTTCAAACAATTTTGTATTTTGTTGTCAGAAGGGTGTTAGTAAGATAAATTATACAAAGATCTCAACTTGCTGAATGAGCACAAGCAACAATGTTTTTCTTTTATCTGTTCTATCATTTGAAAGAAAAATATTTGTTCTTATACAGGTTAAGTGATGTGTCCAAAGATTTAGTTTAGTTTGAACTATTTGACCCTACCTAAAACCATTTGGTTGTGATTGCACTAAATTAAAGAACTCTTCAGTTCATGTAATACTCGATATGCATGTTTAGGTGCCCAACAAATATTAGTCATCAATGGCATTTAACTTCAGTAGAAGTAATTACTATATCTACTCATGAGTTGAATTTAAATAAATATGTTTTAGTTCATTGTCTAATGTCCATATCTGATGCATGCAGGCAGCAATAAAAGTGAACCTCCTTGGTTGAAACAGAATAAAAATATTTAGTGCACAGATCTTTCACTTCTATTCAGAGATTTGAGTGATGTTCTTTCAATCAGTTTTTTTATTATCAAATGTGACAAATTTTTTAAAATGTTTATTTGTCAACATAGTTAAATTCTATCATGCTTGAGATGCTGAGGCATTAATGGTCATATTCCTGTTTGCTGCAAATTAATTGGACCCACATTAACAGAGTGAAAACAGAGGTCAATTACACTAATATTTTTTGTAAACACGTCCAGAACAAGTATGGAGTATATAATTTAGTTGACAACACCAACAAGCCAGAGATCCCACAACTGAAGGGAGCCGTATAGGATATCATGTGATGATGACTGCTAATTCATCATGAGGTCAGTTCAACTCGAGATGGTTTAACTATTTAGAACCAAGGTTTGCAATTTCGACCTGTACTGCCCGATATGGGCGGTACATACCGGTCTGCCAGGTTACCGGTACACGGACCGCCTGCTACCGGGCGGTTCCGTCAAAAATCGACCGTCGGCGGCCGACTGAAGAAGAAATCGACCGTCAGCGGTCGATTGAGGAAGAAGGGAAGAAGAAGAGGAAAAGAAAAAAAAAAAAGAAGAGGGGAAGAGAGAATACCTCGCCCGCGTGCCGTCCTCGCCTGCCTGCCATCGCCGCCCGCTGTCGCCTACGCGCGGTCACCGCCCGCGGGTCGCCCGCTTTTTCTCCCGCGCGAGGAGACGGAGCATCTCCCCGCGTGGGGAAACAGATCGAGGCGACGTCGCCGAGAAGGGAAGAAGAAGAGGAAAAGAAAAAAAAAAAAAAGAAGAGGGGAAGAGAGAATACCTCGCCCGCGTGCCGTCCTCGCCTGCCTGCCATCGCCGCCCGCTGTCGCCTACGCGCGGTCACCGCCCGTGGGTCGCCCGCTTTTTCTCCCGCACGAGGAGACGGAGCATCTCCCCGCGTGGGGAAACAGATCGAGGCGACATCGCCTCGGCGACGTCGCCCCCTTTTCTTTTTGTTTAATATTTTAATATTTTAATATTATATTATAAAAATATTATATTATATTTTAATACCGGGTGGTACGCACTGTGCATACCGCCCGGTACAGGTCCCATACTGGTACCGACAATATGTCGGTACACCAGTATGGACCGGTAAGTCAAACCTTGTTTAGAACACATTTGAAAGAGAGGAAAAATGCTTGTTAATATGGAATTTAGGTGTGACACTATGTGTCTTAACATATGGTGGTTGCAAGAGGCTATGCTAAGTTCTAAAATAGTATTGACTGGTCTATTGAAGAGGCTGTACTAAGATTAAATAAAAGAGCTTCAAGTTCTTGAAATCCGTCATGGATATTTAAATCAGCAAGAAAGTCGAGGATCTCAGAAAAGTTGCAAAATATCCATGTAATGAGAGCTGATTATCTCTCGGCAACTAAAGCAGAAGGGAACATAGTGGACTGAAATCATTGACTCGAGCTTATATGATTCTATATTGTGCTCAGTTCATAACAAAATAGTGATTTGGCAATGTTTCTGCAAATCAGGAATCATTTAGATGAAGCATTTGGTAAAATTGCTAGATTCTTAGTATTTGGGAAATTCAGAAATATTTTGGGATTCATAATTATGATAGAATCTCCTATGCTTATTGTCCATGATAAAAATGAACATCTAAGATTCTTATTTGTCTGCATGAGCAGTAAAGTGGCTAGTTTCTTTTATAGTTAGTAGTAATATAAATCTGTTTTTCTACTCATTTATCTAGTGGGACAATGACTGAGAAAGACCAATCTCATGTGCTTGCTCCATGCTGATGAGGAATCTGTAGGCCTTTCTCTAGCTGGTCTGTTTCTCTTAAATTTTCATATTTCCATGAAGAATTCTCTAAATTTGTTGAATGTTCATTTTGGCATCCACTGGGTTCTGTCTTTGCACATGATGCAATGGATTATCATGTGCTCCATTTCTGCAGTATCACCAGGCATTTATTTTGACAAATATCATCTCTTTACTTTCTTTCTGTTCTAGCTATACATTTGATGTCAGTATGACAAAGACATGTCAGTTTAATCAATATTCAAAATGACTTGTCACAGAAGCCTGATTGTTACTGATGCAGGACAATGTTAGCTTAGTTCTAGGGTTTGGTCAATTTGAGAGTAATAAAGATACAGTCTGCATAACCAGTTTGTTTAGTTATCGAGTTGTATTATAATTATTTTCTAGATGGAGAAGTGACTCTTAGTTATGGGCAAGTTTCTTAATGGCATATGATTTTGCTAGCTTGTTTAAGTAATTGCCTAACTGATGATAACTTTTTCTTAGAGAAAAAACTCCTGAATAGTTGTTTTTTGCATGGCTATGGTGTTTCTTTGTAATTAGGAGAGATTTAGGCATCTAAAAGTGTTGATAGTCCTTTTGGAAGAGCTCATCCTAAACTCTACAATAATAAAGTTGTTGGCTGGTTTACTTTGTACAGAAAAACCACTAACTATATTTTTCTTCTTTAGGATCACAAATAGTAATTGGCTTGAGAAAAGGGTTTGGATCAAAATTGATTTAGATCAATGCAAAATTGGCTCTTCCTTTAAAGGTTACCTTACTACCTGGTTCTCGCTTATTGTGTCTCTTTCTTCTAATGTTTACTCTTCTTGGCTATTCTTATTGTCAAACCCTATCAAAAAATAGATTATTGTGATAGAACCCAGAGGAGCTCTATGATAATTTGATCTTTAAAGGGGATCAACCCTTGCAACGCTATAGGGGTTCCTCCTCCTTGTAGTCGGCCAAATGGCTGAAATAAATTGATCTATTGCTTTATGAAAAGAGGTGGAGGCTACAAGCTTATATAAGACTCTAAACCCTAGCCCTAAGGGGGTGCTTCCTAAGTGAATTCCCCCTTTTTCCCTTCTTATAGCCGACCTGCTCAAATAAAGGGGGCGGCGGTCTAAGTGGCTGCACAAGCCCTGCGCCCCTGCTAGAAACCCTAGCCGACAAGCCCAGTAAAGGGGGGGGGGGGGGGGGGGGGGTGGCTAGGAAGCCCTAAGGCTCCAAAATAAACCCTAGCCACTCTTCTTTATAGGATAGAGGTGACTAGGTGAGGTTTTATTACAATCTCACAGGGTTTTATTCGTTGCTACTTGGTTGAGCAGGACCCATCCCTGCTGGGGTCGTATCAAGCCGCCCTCTTCAAATCAGCCTTCTCCTCATGGCTGAGGTTCCATGAACTCAGAGAACTGGGTCTTCAGCTCCTGTGATCCAGCATTAGTAGTAGTGGTGGAACTGTGATGTGTCATAATCCTGTGTTCCCATGCGATCATCAGCTGAACTTTGGCCTCCTCATCAGCTCGGGTGTCAATTGGAAGGATTTGGGCTGAGTCGTCTATTTTAAACTTTCATTTGAGGTGGGATACCTGGAGGATCACTTTTATTTTTGATCTAGTGCACAGATCTGTTCTCCAGGTTGGGGCCCCAATGCGATCTCCAATATTGCAAGGTCCAAAGTAGCAGGGGGGCCACTTCCTTAAGGGTTGAATTTCCTGCTAGTAGGGTTGAAAGTGTAGGGAAGCTTGTTTTTTAAGTTTGTCAGGAGGTCGTTTCTTCTTTGCATAGGCTGCCATGTGGTTAGTCTTTAGTAGTAGCCAATCCTTCTTCTGGTATGGTTATTGCCCTCTGGTATAGTTCAGGATGATGAGAGCCCATTTTGGCAAGAGCAAGGATTATAATTTTTTCTGGGCTTCTCTTTCGTGCCATGGATTTGTATCGAGCCAAATTTTAAGTTTAATAGCAATTAATATCTCCTTTAGAAACCTCGTGTAGAATGTGGGGAAAGCCTCGGTGCCGATTATGAGTCGGTCATCTTGCATAAGGGTAATGTCAATCTCAATTGTTGATGTGTCTGCTCCAATCATGAACATTTGGCCACGATTTGATGTGGACGACATCGTGGTCATGAGGGCTATAGTTCCACTGGGCTAAGGTGGCGCATCTTTCTTCACAGTGAGAGAGATGATGCTTGTTGAGTCCTGCAAATGATCTCTCTTACTCTGATTCTGCTATTGGAGGGACTCAATTTTCTCGCGGTCTTGGGTCGTGGATCAGAGGTCATCATCAAGGAAGACTTTGAGCATCATGGTTCGATCTTGGGGAAAGTCGTGGAAGTCACCTAAGATCTGGAACTGTCGCTTCAGCAACTATGGTGGGTTCGGCTGAATGTAACACGTCAGAAAAAACTTATCTCTGGAGACAAGGATGTAGGGATGTGTCGTAGCGGGAAAAAAGCACGACCGAAAAAGCCATGTCTCTATCATCTCCTGGGCGACCCTCTTAGCTTTGATCTTCTGTGGGCAGTAATCTGGCCGAGCATTAGTTGATGGTAATTTTAGCCAGTTCAGCATAGGGGGGTCGGGTATCTTGATAGGAGGTAGTCGCTTTGGTTTCATGGAGACTCCCAAAATTTCAGCAAGCTGTGGTATAAGGTTCTTGTCTTCAATCTCCTTTGGCTTCATCTCTTGAAACTCATGAATTTGAATTGAGAAGCCGTTAGATTATTCTTTTGGTACCTTCTCCAAGTGTTGTGTTGTGACCGTAGTCGCTTTGCTCCCTTGTTTCCCACGTAGGATCACCTGTTTTCCTTCACTGAGAAATTTCATGGTTAGCTTTGAAAAGTTCCAGGAAGCATCTCCTAGTGTGGATAACTAATCAGTGCCGAGCACTACTCCAAAATCATCGAGAGGGAGGAGGAAAAAAATCAGCAACTACATCTTGATCTTGTAGAATCAGTTTTACTCGAGGGCACTTCTGGTTGCACTTCAGGGTTCGGTCGTTAGCTACCTAGACGTCGAATCCGCTGTAATTTTCTTATTGGAGCATTAAACAGGCAACAACCTTACTGTTCATGAAGTTGATTGTGCTCCCGGTGTCGATGAGGATGATGATGGGCTGCTGCTCAAGAAACCCTTCAATCTTCATTTTTTGCGGGTGGCTGGTTGTGGTGTATCATTCTCCTTGGACTCGAGAGCCGTATCCTCGAGTTTGGGTTCTTTAGTGGGCTCAATCATCAGAGGTCTCTCCTTTTTACAATGGTGTTCTAGGCTCCACAGTTTATCGCAATGCCCATGGAGGCCCTTTGTCGATCTGTTGCGAAGTTCTTCTCTTGTTAGTTCCTTCGGCTGAGGGGCTTGGCTGATAGTAGGTGGGGTTGAAAGCTTTGGTGCTGCTAGTCGGGGAGCAACCCTAGTCCTTCAGGCTTCATGGTTCAATCGTTGCTCTTGATGTCGCGTGAAGGAGATGGCTGCCATAAGTGTGTACGATTGTCGCGCTTTAACTTCTCCCAGAATCTCCGGCTTCAAGCCCTCAATGGAAGTCCCCAATAGCTGTTTTTCAAACCAATCACGAGTTTGATTAGATAACATTTCAAACCTTGTTTGGTACTCTTGGATGGTGGAGGTTTGATGGATCCTTGCTAGTTGTTTGTCAACGTTCTCGTAATCGGTTGATGCTAGAGGTTCATATGATGTTGGTTGGGATATGGTTCTCATGCTCCAAGCATCTTGATTGAGGTGTCCTTATTCACGTTGTGCGAAGGGGATCGATGTCATCGAGGTGTAGGGCTGCGATGTCTTAACTTCGGTTCTTATCTCCGGTGCGTTCTTTTTGGAATCTGCATTTGCACCATGTTGTGATCTTCTTGGGCTCGGTGATCGGCCCAATCTAAACTCCTCGAAGAGAGTACGTAGTTTAGCATCCATACGCATCTCGAGAGCCTCCAATTTGGCTTCAAAGAGACCTATCGATGCCATGACGTAGGGATCTCCAACTTGTCAAATAAACCGATTGAAGAGTGTGGCTGCAATCTTCAAGTTGAAGGCAGCAGTGGCAGCAAAAGGATGAGAAAGGGCGGCTGCGATGATGATGCAAAAATCGTCGGGCTGCGGTGGTGAAGTCTCCAAGTGGCTGCATTGTTGATAGAGGATGGCAGCCAAGGGGATCTGGATCGTGAAGCAGCAGCGATGGTGGAGGAAGAAGATGGTAGCGGCAACGTCGGCTGTGGGTCTGCGGTTATTCTGCAAGGTCGTCGAGGCTGCAGTGGTGCGGCTTCCAGGTGGCTGATATCTGTTGGGGAATGGCAGCTGAGGGATCTGAATCGGGGGCAGCAGTGATGGAGGAGGAAGAAGAGGGCAGCAGCAACGTCGGCTGCGGCTGCGGTGCGACTTTGTGGCTACAGGTGGAGATGGTTGCAGCAAAGGTGCGGCTGCGACAGAGGGACGATGGGGCAGCGGAGTGCACAGCTGTTCAGAGAAGGACAGCGGCGGTATGGAGTGAGAGACCGCTGCTGGTCGTGTTCAATTTGTTGCTGGCCGCGATCAAGGAAGTTGGCAGCGAAAGATCGCTGCTGGTAGCGTTTGTGCCACAAGAGATCGCTGCTGGCTGCGATCAAGGAGGATGGCAGCGAGAGATTACTGCTGGCAGCGTTGTGCAGCGAAGGATTGCTGCTGGTCGCGATCAAGGTAGATGGCAGCGTTGTGCAGCAAGGGATGCGTGTTGCAGTTGAAGGGATAAAGGGAGATTTGGTGGCTGAAAGGTTGGAGGACTGAAGGTTGTTGTTTTGTGGCTGTTTTGGGTGCGGTTTTGGCTGCAGTTTTGGTGGAGTTTTAGGGCTGTGATGGCAGTGGATGAAGGTTAGGAAAAGGGTTTTGGATCTGGTGTTGATGGCAGCAAGGGTTTGATAGAGATCGGTGGGGGTATGCTGCGAATAACTGCTGGTTGTAGAAGGTTGTGGTTTTAGGCTTATTAGGTTGCTATTTAGATGCAGTTTTGTAGGGTTTTGGGACAGTGATGGTAGGTGGTGAAGGTTAGGAAGAGGGTTTCTGATTTGTGGTAGATGACAGTAAGTTTAGAGGGAATTTGGTGAAGGTTTGCTGCAGTAGATGTAGTCTTCGTAGAAGCGGAATTGTCACCGAAGAAACAGCAGTTTCTCAACGAAAATTCCAGCGAAAAACAGAGAGATTTGGGGCTGTGATGGTAGGGGATGAAGATGAGGAAGAGGGAGTTTCAAACCCGGAAAGGACAGCAGCGAAATCTGATAGAATTTGACAAAGGAACGTGTGTACGTGCTGTTCTGCTGAACAGAATTTGCGTCGAAGAAACAGTGGATTCTCGACGTAAATCTCAGTAGAAATCCGAGGAAATGGTGCAGAATTTCAATGGTAAAACCTCAGTTCAGATGAGGACAATAATAGTAATTCGGATCAAAGAAATTTTGACTGCGTAACGGTAAGAAAACCGATGCAAAGAAAGAGGGCAGAATCTTCGTTGTAAAATTTCAGCAGTTTGCGGCGAGGATTTGCAGCAATATAAGATCAGTTTCAGAGAGGAGTTTCACGATAGATCAATCTCAGATGGAAGCCAAGTTGATGTATAAGAACGTGTAAAAATTTCGTCCAAAAAAGGTATTTAAAAGTTCAGTTTTAACAAAGCCTCTATGCGGCTGAAAATTTTCTGCAGCAATTCTTAGTTCACAAAGATGATAACTTTTGCAAAGGAAGGAATTCGCAGCAAGGAAAAGATAGGAAATTCTTTTTGGTGTTTTGTAGATGGAAAATTGCAGTAGCAAAAGGTATGGGTGGTGGGGAAATACCAGATCTCTAGTGCAATTGATGGTGGCAACATCAGATTGATTTGATCTGCAGCATGGGGATGACGGTGGAGGCGACGTCAAAAGCAATTGTGGGAATTGCTTGGCTTGATGGAGGCGGCAGAGATGGCACCAAAGGCAGCAAGATCGCTGCTCTGATACCAAATGATAGAACCCAGAGGAGCTCTATGAGAATTTGATCTTTGAGGGGGATCAACCCTTGGAACGCTATAGGGGTTCCTCCCTCCTTGTAGTCGGCCAAATATCTGAAATAAACTGATTTATTGCTTTATGAAAAGAGGTGGAGGCTACAAGCTTATATAGGGCTCCAAACCCTAGCCCTAGGGGGGTGCTTCCTAAGTGAATTCCCCCTTTTGTCCTTCCTATAGCTGACCTGCTCAAATAAAGGGGGCGGCGGCCTAAGTGGGTGCACAAGCCCTGCACCCCTGCTAGAAACCCTAGTCGACCAGGCCAGTAAAGGGGGGCGACAGCTAGGAAGCCCTAAGGCTCCAAAATAAACCATAGCCACTCTTCTTTATAGGATAGAGATGACTAGGTGGGGTTTTATTATAATCTCACAGGGTTTTATTCGTTGCTACTTGGTTGAGCAGGACCCATCCCTGCTGGGGTCCTATCATATTGCCTTTCCGGAATGTTTCTTTATTCCCTTGCTGATATTTGATATCTAGAAGAGAAAAGCATCATTTATTACATATGGTTCTATCTATTCCTTGTAAACCAATGGATGGTGCTCCTACTTTGCATTAATCCTGGTATTAAGGAAAAGGCCTGATAGTTTGATCTCTACTTCATTCTCTCTTCTCTAGTTTGTTAAATTTGTTTTTTATAAGATGTTCATAATGTACTGAGCATAAGTAAGCATTTAGATTTCTCATGTGAAACTATTGACTTTTAAAAAAATATCAGTGGCCTGAACTCATCAGGAGCTTAAAAAATGTCAAACTGGATTCTTGCAGCCATGGATTGTAAAGTTTCCTGCTAAAGTAAATCTAATGTCAACAAAATTTATCATTGCTACAGGCAGCTTTAACATGAGAACTAGTAACCATATAAGAATCTTATTGTACCATTGCATACAAATTGGTACAGCATGATAAGCTTTGATATGTCAACAGAAGTTACTAGAAAATAAGGTTTTAATGAATTGGTATTGATACTTCTTCTGGAATCCTATCTTTTATTAATACTCAATAAAAGAATACTAAATTTGTTTAATATGTTGGTAGGAACCAGTAGGGTCACCTGTACTGTATAAATATGGTATGGTCAGTGTACTATGGTATTCTGTAAGAGTTGTAAAGGTTCCAGATCCTCAAGCATGACTCTTTTATTGCTTTTAAGACCAATTTTGTGAGAGATGACTAAAAGCAAGCTATTTGTTGAAACATACATTGATAATTTGATATAACGATACTATGTTTAATATGCCTGTAGGAACTACTGAACTAGTATGGTCTCCTGTACTATATAAATATGGTATGTTCAGTGTACCATGGTATTTTGTGAAAATTGCAGAGGTTCCTGACCCTCATGCATGACGCTTCTATTTCTTCTAAAACTATTTGTGAGAGATGATTAAAAGCAAGCTATTTTGTGGAACATAATCAGGAAGAATGGTTGTCAAGGTTATCCTTGGGATGCGAGGTTCAACTCTCCTGTAACATATATTTGTATCTATGACATTCAACCATTATAATCATTTGAAAATTTCCTTTTCTAAGCCACATGCAGTTTGAGGCTGTAATGTCCATCGTTTCTCTGTTGCAGTCGCCAGAAGGGGCTTGGAAAAGAATCTATCTTGATGATGATGGCTTTTGCAGTTGAGAGATATGGAATTCATACTTTCCGTGCCAAAATCGCAGAATCAAATGCAGCATCAATTAATCTTTTCAGGAAATTGGTATTCTCACCATTCATATCATTATTGATATGTATACATGCATTTGTTGCCAGTAGTAACAGTTACAAGTTATTTTTGGAATGATGGCTGTTTTTGGGTGCAGGGATATGTTGATGCTTCCTATAGTGAAGTCTTTAAGGAGGTAAAGCATCTGTTCATTTTATTTTCAAGTCACCTACTAGTGACTTTAATAATCGTAGATCTGGATGTAGTTGAATCATGTAGAGACATAGCTTTGACAATTCTAACATCTACAGAATTTGACCACCTATTGCCATACTGGTGTGCCAGAGTTATATTAGTTGCCATTTTCTTTGTTGTACTTCTTGATTCTTGAATCAATATTTGTTAATATCAATTGACAGGTTACTCTGGAGGTGCCTGTAAGAGCTTTCAATTAAAGGTCCAGAGACATAATAAGGTAAATGACTCTCTAATGGCATCCTATACACATTAATACTGGGCACACTGTACTGACAAAAACCAAAATATGTTCACCATTCAGAAACTTATGTGTTTGGTTTAAAGTTTCTTATCAGATTTAGTTTGTCATATATGGTGGCCCATGGTATCAAATATTGTGAGGATCAGTTTGTTTGAGGAGTTATTTATCGGTCCAGACTTGAACCGGCAATGCGGGCCAGGGCTTTTTGCTCGGTCCAGTCCAGTAAGTAGGTTACCACCAGGTAATCTACAGAAACGGGGGCTACTCTCTGGTTCATACTTGTCACCTGGGCAGTAAGTCCACATATGGTACTAAATTAATCGTTTTTCTTTTAAGTTTGTCAGTTGGGCAGTAAGCCCGCAGACGGTTTTTTCTTTTAAGTTTTGACACTTGTGGCTGTCTTTTTACTAATACCCTTCTCTTCCTCCCTGGTGCTATATAAGATATCAAGTCTGAAACTCCCCCCTTGCTTCGAGTGTGATCATAATTGAAACATTTGTGGCATACAGTTGTCAGTATTAAACGATGATGTCTTCTTCATTAAGCTTCATAATTGAGACATTTCCGACATACCAGTATTAAAGATGATATTTTCTTCATTAAGCTGGATAAGCATGCCATGACCTAAACAAATGGATGCACCATTCTGTTCTTATTGGCAACATCCAAAGGCTTTGTTTCTTGCTAGTCATACAATATAAGAACTGGAAACATTTGGTCTTTGTTCCTATGGTGGCCTGCATATCCTCTTTTTTATCTCATAAAGCTATATATATATATATATATATATTGCAAGAAAATTTAATGGCTATTGAGGTTACAGGAATTGGTGGCAAGCAATCTGCTGGTGGAAGGGAATACTCGTATTTAGAAATAATATAAAAAAAATTCTGGGAATACAGGTTTGCTTTGACAAATTTGTAGGTGTAATTTGATCATGAAGATAAAAAGACGAGCTCTTCAACATTGGCCAGCAGTGGATTGATAGATGAGATCAACAATAAATGTCATAATTGCAAATAGATAATCTTCTCATGGTACGTCTGTGTAGCTTTAGTAACGAGGAAAATGAGTAGTAGCAATTGATTCTTATGCTACTTTGGTTTTCGATAGTTGACCGTCATTCTACTTGATCAAGCTCTTCTGTGCTTGCCAAGTGATTTCTTCTGTTGCTGAGATTCCTAGGTTGCCGTTTCTGACAGTGATCCTGATGTTGGTATTGCTTCTATTGATATTTTGTTTGTATTCATGCAAGTTAATCGATGTTTGGTTGTATTAAGATGAGGAGGACCGTGCTAGTTGGTAGAAAAAAAAAATTAGATTTGTATGCTTGATTCAGATTAGGATTGAAACATGAGATAGCATTGAGATATTGTTAGTATCAAAATTGATCATCAATCGTAGTTGAGTCGATTTGGTTCACCTGCTAAATGTATTGCAAGTTCAAGTTAGTACAGGATATTCCTAAAATGGTGAAAGGATCGATCCTTATTTATATTTTAAATATTTTTTAATAAAATAATGAGAAGAATAATCTTTGATTAAAGAATATTTTTGCCTCAAGCTCATGTTTACATGGCATAATTGGCCCAAGATATTGATTATATTTTTCTATAAATTCGACCTGTAAAAGGAGAATGGGAAGAAAATACACCTTCACCTACCTCTCCTTATAATATCTGCCAGCCATACAGCCAGTTATTTTAACATCAAATTTCAAGAACTTATTGTATCTGCGATGAATCAGAAGCATTCAAGTGACTCCGTGTTCTAAATCAAGTACCGAAGTTTCCCATAAAAATGCTTGCTCATACTAGACGCTTTACTAACTCACACGAGCCATAATGGAGGTTAGCATCACTTAACGTTTGTGTTGGGATATGGTTTACCATCAATTAAAAATTATGCAAGGTTATCTGTTAGGAAGGGAAAAACTTGAAACAAAAGAAAATTCTTAAGAGATTAGCACCAAAATAATATATCAAAATTTAACATGATTCCATAGCTTCCTACCTATGTCTAAGAAAATCAAATTCAATCAATACAAAGATTACTCTCTTTTGAATTATCATAAACTTAAGTCTAAAACCCCCATGTACAACTTCTTATAGAGACCTAAAAAGTTTATCTCTCAGTCTTTTTCAGAAATCCTAGAGAGTACTCTTTCTCTCTCTACACGAGCACGCAAAGTATATTTTTTATTTTTTCTCACACCTAGACTTTTAAGGCTTAAGATGTATTTATAGAAATAAATCATAATTCTTTAGTTTAACTCTTACCAATTAAAATCTTATTTTAAATTCTAATTCTAATCCATCAATGAGTTTACATTTAATTAGGACTCTTTCAAATAGTTCGAATACAATTAAGATTTCTAAAATGCCTTTTAGTCCTACTAATGTCCACCTTGGTGAGTATTTTTTAACTTTGTGTCTTTTATAAAAATTAAATAATTGACTTGAAGAATTTATCATAAGTATATAAATCAAATTAGTTTCGGGTCAAACACTTGATTCCAAGAAACCTGTCAATACATACTGTGTAGCTGAAACTGAATCAATGACACTACTTAATTTCTAAGAGGGACCTCTTATCTTATTGTTTTTCATCACTAAAATGATCTTTTTTCCACACAATCGTCTGCATAATGAATGTTGGTTACATGTGCCCTACAAGCCAATCACGCGAGTCATGACACGTGTGACACGCTGCGTGATCTTTTTGCTTATGATTATTATTAGCATATTATCAAATTATATTATCTATTGCATATATATTGTGATGTCTTTGGTTCTATGCAATAAGAATCGGATTGTGATGAGATCACGATAATGAGATTGATTCACCTTTAAACACAGATCCTGAATAATCCCTATCATAGGTTACTCAAGAGGGACATCGAGATAACCAGATAGACCGGTGTACTATATACCCATTTATATGATGGAGACGGCTAGTCTCATAGCCACTTGTGTGGAGACACTTAGGATATAGTACAGGTGCTCATTGGAGAATGAATTTACTGATTGATCCGACTGTGGAATGCTATATGGTTAATGATACCTAATGTTAGACAACGATTTCATAGTCCTTGTTGTATATCTGGTCCTTAAACTTGAGACACCAAAGATATCGTATTTGAGTGCTCCTTTCTTTGACGCTAGACTTATAAGTTTGAAAAGTTTCAAATCTGGTACAATTGATTATTGGGATTGGTAGCTAACCTTACTAAGGCAATTGAGTGTTAATAAAGGATCATCCACTCTCGGTATCGCAAAAGAAATATCCCATGTGCTCGCTCGAACAAATCCCTGGTCAGGGTCATTCGGATTAAGAGAGAATGAATTCTCCGGAAGAATACAATTAGAGCGAGACTTAGACGGATTCCGTCTGTGACCTCATAGTACCATGTCCAATATACGGTCTTTTGGATATTAGTTGGATGAGGGATTATAGATATACGGTAACTAAGGACAAACATGTCCGATGGCATGGATTTAATCCCCTTGTGCCATTTGAGGACTATGGCGTAGTGGCCTAGTACATCCATAGTCGATGAGTCGAGTGAATTATTATGGGGATAATAATTCATTATATCAGAAGGACTTCTGATGGGAGCGACTCACGACCAGCTCGGTATCAAGCCTAGAGGGTCACACACATATGGTGGATGCTTCAGTGAATAGAGGAGTGGATGGAGATCCAATTAGCCCCTATTCTCATTAGATGAGAACTGACACTGATGGACTCCTTGCTTGAGGCCCAATTAGGGACCTAAGAAGATTATTAGATAGAGATCCAATAATATAAGGTTAGTGGGTAATTGGATGAAGATTCAATACTCACTAAGGCAAGAGCCCTAGGGTTTTTTGGTGGCTCTAAGGGAGACTCATGGTTGATAGGCTGTAGCTTTGGCCACCCCCTCCTATTCTCCTCCCTCCTTCTACGCAAGAGTTGCGAGATCAGATTGGAAGAGTTTCACTACAGAGATCCATCGTATGTATATCGCTAGAGAGGAAGATGCTTGACTTCCTTCATCTTCTCCATCCAAATATGAAATATAGGGATATATAATCTGCCTAGGTAAAATAATCTCTCACATGATGCAGTTTTTCGATTTTTGCGGCTTTCTCACGACCCAATCTTTTGCACAACGATTTGATCTGCGTGGAAAACCTATTTTTTGTTTTGATTTCCACTGCACATGTGATGCTCCTGCTGAGGTTGTCTAATAGTGGTATCAAAGCCAAGGTTTTTATGTGAAAGATTGGTTTTAAACTACGTGTGGGGAGATTGAATCACGTAAAACTGTTCTGCGCGTTCTTACTGCATTTTCACAGCGAACGCAACAAGGAGGGGCGGCCAGCCACGGCCAGGCCACTTGTAGGGGCGACCACCCACGGCCAGGCTGCTTGTAGGGGTAGCAGGCTATGGCCCGGGCTTCTTCAGGGTCGGTCGCATGTGGCCAGGGCTGCCTGCGGCCAGCCCGCAAAGGGCAGCCGCCAGTAGGCGCGGCCGCCCACGGGCATGGCTAGTGCCTGCAAGGGCTGCGCCTCTATCGGGGACAGTGTGAGCTTGCAAGGGAGGTGCCTACGGGCATAGCGCCTGCAGGAGCTACTGCCCGAGGGGCAGCGACGCCCGTCCGCCCATTGGGGCAGCGGTGCCTATTGCAAAGGAGGTCGCCCGTGGGTAAGGCAGCCGCCAACGGTGTGTAGCACCGCAGCCTGCACGACGACGACCGCTGGATAAGGGCAGAATGGGAGGGCTAGGGCATCCTTTTATAAAAGAACGAACCAGGTTTTGTCCTATGCTCAGAATATCGAAAACGCCTTGAACAATTTTGGAAATTATATGGATTGTCCTCTTATCCAGAATTATGAAAATACCCTTGATAATTCTGAAAATTCTGAGCATGTCCTGATTTTTTAAAAAATAATTAATTAAATAGTTTAATTAATTATTATATGTCTAGTAATCCTACATGTGATGTGATATGTGCATGTGATGTATGATGTGGATGGATGATCATGAGCCATGTGTTGTGATGTGTGTAATTGTGATTATTATTATTATTATTAGGACCTGCGAGCCTTTGCTTTTCTCGTTTATTGTTGGGACTACGTGTATGTGATTATTTTATAATTACATAGAGAGGCACGATGGGAGTGTGGAGGTGACAACGAGACCCATGATGCCGTGGCGAGAGATCACGACGTATGGTGATGCGACGAGGATCCGATGATGACAAGATCAACGATCACAGGGCATGGTGATGTGTTGATGCACACATAGATTCTATTATGAGTGATTAGGCCTATTGGCTCGGGCTTAATCATATTAGGTCACGACTCATGATCATCCGGTGTGGCTTGCATATATATATATATATATATATATATATATATATATATATATATATATATATATACATGCGATGTAGATATATATATTAAATATGTATATGTGTGACACGACATATTAGGAGACCGATACAAAACAAAACCCATCCTATGATAATATTAAGTCGGTAAGCGTAAGACAATCAGATTGACCCACGTGACCTTCTATCGTTATAGGAAGAAATTAAATCACGACATAAGTTGAGTTGGTCGAGTCCCTCGAGGCTCACCTATCTATGTGATCGAGTTCTTGCCTACGACATAAAGATATTACTGATTACCTAAGGACATGGTATGCTTGGTAGAGTCTCTCGAGGGTATATCATCAAATCAGACTCATCTTGTAACGAAGGTGATGACTTAACTAAACATCATGGTTGGTCGAGTACCGAGACCTTGATGGTTCGGAGGCCGAATATGACGGGAATCATAAGGAGTTCTAATACGACAAATTAGGAGACCGATACAAAACAAAACCCCTCCTACGATAATATTAAGTCGGTAAGCGTGAGGCAATCAGATTGACCCACGTAGCCTTCCATCGTTATAGGAAGAAATTGAATCACGACATAGGTTGAGTTGGTCGAGTCCCTCGAGGCTCACCTATCTACGTGATCGAGTTCTTGTCTACGACATAGAGATGTTATCAGTGACCCGAGGACATGGTATGCTTGGTCGAGTCCCTCGAGGGTATATCATCAAATCAAACTCATCTTGTAATGATGGTGATAACTTAACTGAACATCATGGTTGGTCGAGTCCCTAGACCATGATGGTTTGAAGGCCAAATATGATGTGAATCATAAGGAGTTGTGATTGGCAAGAGTTGCCTACCTTTTGGGCTTAGTGTAATTGGTCGAGTCCCTCAAGGTTGCACTAAGATACCGTGGATCCCGATCCTCACTAGGAGTCTACCGAAGACTTCCATCTCACATGTCAAGGGTGTCTCATGATGCATTAAGAAAATAGTGGGAGTACATTAAAATAAAAGTCCATATCTTAATTAGTATTTTATGTAAAATCTATATATTATTTATTTGTGCTATATCTTGTTTGTCAGAAATATGTCGCTCATAAACCCCCTGCATGGCATCCTTGATGCCGACTGCCTCATTGATCCAAACTATATAGATTGGATCCGTAATTTGAGAATTGTTCTCACTATGGAGAAAATCGAGTACGTCCTTGATACAATTGTGTCCACACCGGAAGAAGGGACAAGCGAGGGTGAGATTACTCGCTATGTGAAGTATATAGATTATTCCATATTGGCAAAATGTTACATCGTCAAACACCCACATGCAAAAGTGGAAGGGAAGGACCCATTTTTATTAATCAGGAAAGTCTGGATTTGGACTACTTATAATAAATCAAGCATATTACAAAAGGCTTTTGCATGCGATAAAAAGAAACTGTCAACTCTAGCGAGAGGAGGAGCCTTGTTCAGGTTACTGCCTAATAGTGAAGCATAGATGCACCCTCTCAACCAAATTAAGGGCTTGTTGACCTCTAACGATGGACAACTGATGCCCATACATACCAAAGCTGCTTCCGGGAGAGTAGGGGAGCACATCCTCATCCTTGGCCACTTGGTCATCTCCGGTCAAAGGGAGGTCCTCTACCTCCCCATCCCTCGCCAGGGCCTCCTCCAGATCAAACTTTAAAACTAGACCTCCTTCATTTGGCCTGTTGCACTAGGATGAGCACCGATAGCCACAGGGGCAGTTAAAAAAAACTTCCTAGGGCCTCATGACTAGGTGATGAAAGGCAAGGTAAAACAAGATACTACAGACAAAACCCCCCATCAGGGCCCATTCAAAAATAAGGGAAAGCTGCCTCGACAGGCAACTTACCATAACCAAGATGGCAAGGGCCTTTGCCTCGAGTTCCATGGTAAGACATGAAGCTGTGAATAAGATTCTTAGTCAAGAACTAGCAAGGAAAAAAAAGGGTGCCCAACTAGCTTTACCATGACTAAGGTCTCATCGGAACGTCCCACCAACCACCTTGAGGGTGTCGGACGGACTTCTCCAATGGGGCAGAGGACCAAAATGTCGCATGAAGGATACACAAGGAAATCAAAGAGAGGAGACAAGACTATGGAGCAAAACAGAAAGGCCCCCCCACTAGCCCACCCCCCCTTGACATTTATAAAGATCAACCCAAAATGCGGCTCCCAACGTTCCTGCCATGACATACTAGAAAAACTCTTCGATCGCTATAGATAGTTATGAAGTGATGCTTCAAAAATCATAGAAGGATCCCAAATTAATAAAAGAGATCACTTAAGGAGGAAGCAAACTACCCAAGCTACCAATGGCAAAACAACACCTCAAACCCTCATCACTGCAAAATGTCACAGATCACCTCGCGCCCTTAATAATTCAATGTCCAATTAAGGTATACCTTCAACTTAACAAGGGCTTTCAGGCCCTATTACAAATGTCGCTCGAGCGTAAGCCCAACCAACCTTAAGGGCTTTCAGCCCCTGCTTCAAACATCGCTCGGGCGTAAGCCTGATTGACCTCAAGGGCTTTTAGCTCATATTATAAACATCACTCAAGCGTGATCTTGTCCGACCTCAAGGGATTTCAACCCCTTCATAGGGCTTTTAGCCCCTATTACAACGTCGATCAAGTGTAAGCTCTCCGATCTCAAGGGCTTTCAGCCTCTGTTATAAACATCACACGATCGTAAGCTCAACCGACCTCAAGGGTTTTTAGGCTCTGTTACAAATGTCTCTCGGGCGTAAGCCCTACCAACCTCAAGGGCTATCAGCCCTTCACAATGCTTTTAGCCCCTGCTACAAATGTCGCTTGAGCGTAAGCCCAACCGACCTCAAGGTTTTTCAGCCCCTTTATAGGGCTCTCAACCCTTGTTATAATCATCACTTGGGCATAAGCTTGATCGACCTCAAGGGCTTTTTGCCCCTATTACAAATGACGCTCGGGCGTAAGCCTGACCGACCTCAAGGGCTTTCAACCCTATCATAGATGTCGTTCGAGTGTAGGCCAAATTGACCTCACGGGCTTTCAGCCGCTTCATAGGGTTGTCAGCCCTTGTTACAAATGTCGCTCGGGTGTAAGCTTGATCGACCCAAGGGCTTTCAGCCTCTTCATAGGGCTTTCAGCCCCTGTTACAAACGTCGCTCGGGCATAAGCCCGACTGACCTAAAGGGCTTTCAATCTCGAACACAGGGCTTTTAGTCTCGAACATGTTGTAAAAAACTTTCGAGCTCCCAAAGGGCTTTTAATCCGGAATACAATGCTTTTAATCCCGAACAGGTTCTGAAAAACTTCCGAGCTCCCAAATGGCTTTAAGTCCCGAACATAGGTCTTTTAATCCCAAACAAGTTCTAAAAAGCTTTCGAGCTCTCAAAGGGTTTTCAATCCTCAATTGATTCTAAAAAGCTTCCGAACTCCCAAAGGGCTTTCGGTCCTAAACATAAGGCTTTCAGTCCCGAATATAAGGCTTTCAATCCCGAACAAATTCCAAAAAGCTTCTGAGCTCCCAAAGAGCTTTCAGTCCCAAATACAGAGCTTTCAATCCCGAACATATTATAAAAAGCTTCCGAGCTTCCAAAGAGTTAGTCCCGAATATAGAGCTTTTAGTCCAAAATAGGTTCTAAAGAGCTTTCGAGCTCCCAAACAAAGAGCTTCCAATCTCCCAAAGGGCTTTTAATTCTGAAGTCAAAGTTTTCAGTTTCAAACAGGTTCTAACGAGCTTCGGAGCTCCTAAACAAATAGCCTCCAAGCTCCCAAAGGGCTTTCAGTCTCGAACATAGGATCTTAGCCCCAAACAGATCCACAAGAGTTACCAAGCCCTCAAACTGCTCTCACCATACTATCACAGATAAAAATATAAATAAGGTGTTCAACGTAATGCTCATGGTTGTCCGTGTCCTTCAGTTATTGTACATGCTTTGTACAGCAAGAGTGAGCTTGTAGTAAGGGCTTGGCAGCCCTAATTTGGTCAGCTTTTATGGCCAAGTTCAGCTTGTAAATGAGAGTCATGTCATATGGACACTTGTGGGGACTTCAATCTGTAATGGACCTTAATCCTTATGTTTAACTGTTCAGAGCTTGTAAAGTCCATGGTTATAATTTGTATTAGCTATATAAAGTGTTTTCTAAAGTGGATGCTTGTGGATCCCATGGGAAATGCTTCCTCTAACACATTTTCTCTTTTGTGTTGAATCTCAGATTTTGATGATAAAATCAATTGATGGGTTTTATGATCTAGCTTATGTACCAAAGAAAATAATGCAGGATTAACTATGATAGTAAAGGGTAGTACAATTAGATGTTGGGCCGAATTCAAGTTCGAGCATCAGACCGAGG
Source organism: Ensete ventricosum (assembly GCA_029747655.1). NCBI lineage: Eukaryota > Viridiplantae > Streptophyta > Magnoliopsida > Zingiberales > Musaceae > Ensete > Ensete ventricosum. Next base: position 25,689,399 of record JAQQAF010000003.1, on the reverse strand, counting down.
TTCAGACGATGTAATGGGAGCTCGTCGAGAGTTCGCCGGAGGTCGGCTGAGGTTCGAACGATGTTGTTGGGAGCTCACCGAGAACTCACCAAAAGTTTGCCGGGAAGTTTCTCAGGAGTTCGTCGACAGGTTGTTGGGAGCTCGCCGGGTGTTCGTCGGAAGAATGCTAGAAGTTCGTTGGGAGTTCGCCGAAGGAAATCGGGAGCTCGTCGGGGTTCATCGGAAAGATGCCGGGAGTTTGCCGAAGAGATGATCAGACAACAAACATTGTATGTTGAGTGTCGTAGTTTGCATCGTAATGAGAGTTAGTTTTACTAAATTAAGAGGCCATTAGGCCTTAATTGGGGCTAATTTGGACTCATTATAAAAGTCATTTCAATAACCCAAGGTCAGATAAGGCATGGTCTTCGAAGACATGGTCTCCAAGATGACACTGACTTTGAAGGTGTGTCAGGTGGTTGAACCACCTAGACTGGGGGGTTGAACCTCCCAGACAGTCTCCTAGATTGTCAAGTGGCTGAACCGCCTAGAACACACTCCTAGACTGTGTTAGGTGGCGGAACTGCCCAGAATACAGTCTTTGAGACTAGCACCATGGGATCACTGAAAAATTAATTTTTGGCTCCACTTTTGAAACCATTTGGGGCCTATAAATACCCCACCCTTTCTTACCTAAGGTATGCAAGCAATTAAGAGTAAAAATCGTATGAAAATGTTATTGTAATTGAGAGCTTCTCCTCATTTCGTCTTGTGTAGGTTTTTGTTTAAGGGAGAGTTTTGAGTCTTGTAAAGGTTATCTCCTAAATATGTAAAAGGTGAATAGAGTTGTAAGAGTGTAGTTGATCTTCACCTATTGAAGGAAGATCAATAGTGGAAGTCGGTGGCCTCAACGGAGGAGGAATCGGGAAGTGGACATAGGTCACGAGATCGAACCACTATAAAATCAGTTTGCTTCATCTTCTTTGCTCTTTAACTTCATTGCTCTATTATTTAACTTTCTCTTATCTTTGCTTGCACTATTATAAATATCTCTATACTTAAATGCATTTTCGATATGATTTTCATTGAGCAAAATTTTTAAATCGACGAAGATTTCTCATCAGCACTAATTCACCCCCCGCGCCCCCTCTTACTACCGCTTTGATCCTAACAATTGGTATCAGAGCCACAATTTCTCTCTATTTGGCTTAAAATCCAAGAGAGATGACTTTTATTGACAATCATGAGAAACTTTCTATCACTCGTCCTCCCATGTTTAATAGGACGAATTACACATATTGGAAAACTTGAATGAAATTTTTTTTTCTTTCTATGGATTTTAAATTATGACATATTGTTGAAAGTAGTTTTGAAAAGTCTTTCAAACCGATGAACGAATGGAATGATTCGGAAAAGAAGACATTCTCTTTGAATGCTAAAGCGAGGAACGCTTTATTTTGTGCTCTTGATAAAAATGAATTTAATTGGGTTTCTGTATGCGAAACTGCGTATGAGATTTGGCAGACACTTGAAATCACACATGAAGGCACTAGTCGAGACAAAGAGTCAAAAATTAATCTTTTAGTGCATAGCTATGAGTTGTTTCGTATGAAATCAAGTGAGACTATAGGAGACATATACACCCATTTTACGGATATCTTCAATGGTCTAAAAGTGCTTGATAAAAGTTTTTCTAATTTTAAACTTGTTAACAAAATATTAAGATCCCTTCCTAAAAGTTGGGATCCTAAAGTAACGACAATACAAGAAGCAAATGACCTAAATAATTTTTCGCTTGAAGAACTAATTGGATCTTTGATGACTTATGAAATGACATTTATAGCACATGATATACTCGAGAACAACCTTCCAAAGAATAGGAAAGACATAGCACTTAGAACCAAGGAAGACCACTTGGGAGAAAACTCAAGTGACGATGATGATGATGAGGACTTCGCACTTCTTATAAGAAAATTTAAGAAATTCTTAAAAAGGATTAAAACAAGACAAGATGCAAAGAACAAAAGTGAACTAAAAAAAGAGTCAATAATAACTTACGAATGTATGAAGCTGGGACACTTCAAATATGAATGTCCCCAAGTGAAGAAGAAGCAACTAAATAATAAGGCGCTTAAAGCTACTTGGGACGACTCAAGTTCATCCGAAGACGAGGAGTCAACCAACAAGGAAGAAGTTACAAATTACGCTTTAATGTCATTTGTTAATGAAGTAAGTAATCTAAACGAGTCTTCTTTATCTTATGATGAATTATTTAATATATTTAATGACTTATTTAATGATCTTAGATTAGTTAGTAATAAGTATAAATTGTTAAAGAAAGATCATGCTTCACTTGCTAGTAAGTTTGAATTTTTTTAAAAAAGTATGATGAACATAAGATAGTTCCTTGCACTAAGTGTACATAATTAGATATACTTAAGAAAGAAAATATTTCATTACAAGAAACATTAGAAAAATTTAAAATAGGTAATAAATCCTTAAACATGATCATTGCTAATAAGGGTCATGTTAATAGAAAGGAAGGAATTGGCTTTATGAGTAACACTCAACAAAAGCCAACCATCTTCGTTAAAGGACCTATATTATATGCTTCACCTAGAAATAAATATAATTTTTGTAGAAGAATTGGACAATATGCTTATAAATGTTTATTTAAAAGGCGTAGTACACATAAATTAATTTGGGTTCCTAAAGGAACCATAAATAACTCGATGTCATTATGATAGAACCCTAGGGTTCATCATGGAGGAAGAAGGTGGAAAAGGGAGATAATCAATCTCTTCGAGGGGATCGGGCCTCCTAGATCACTTCGAGGGGATCTGCCTCCTAGGGTTTTACCTTTGGCTAAAACTAATACTTTTTCATTGATTGATTTCCATAAAAAAGTTTATAACCTTATTTAGGGCTCTACTAATAGTCTCACTAATATTTGACTCTTAACTAACTTGATAAACTCCTAACTGAAAATAATAACTGACTTCATCTCAACCAAAGATAAAAACCAACTCTATCCACTTATAACTAACTTGATAAGGTTTACTCGACCCATAACTGACTCTGACTAACATGAATTAACCTAAATAGATAGACCCAACTTACCCATCCTATTCAAATCAGCCTTGTCCTCAAGGCTGAGCAGCATCGAACTTCGGGGGTACTTCGATCTAGGATATTTGCCAAGCGTCATAATCTTTTAATCAATTAAATAAGGTTTCCACTTTGTGTAAGCAATAGGCCGACCTTCTGGTGCAGCTGTCATTGAAGTCTTGTGAGGAAGCCTCTCCATTTGATGGTTACTAGTAGTTGTGATCTTGCTTCTATGTCTTCCTTTGAGGATCACTTGCTTTCTATTAATAATAAACTTCATAATTAGTTTAGAAATATTCCAGGTGACATCACCTAGAGTTGACAACTATTCAATTCCAAGCACTATTCCAATGTCCTCCAAGGGTATCAGAAAGAAATCAACTCATAGTTCTTGGCCCTATACCATCAATTTGATTTTTGAGCACTTACTATTACAAGTTAGAATTCGACCATCAGCAACTTTGACTTCAAATCTTTCACACTCTTCAATTTAATAGGCTAATTGGTCAGCAAGCCTTCTGTCATGAAATTGTTAGTGCTACCAATATCGATTAAAACAGTAACAGGCTGTTGTTTCAAAATTCCCTCAATTTTCATGGTTTGCGGGTTAAAGTAGCATACTATTGTATGTATAGTATGTACAAAAGGTCTAATAGCGTTGTCAAAATATGTACCATCTCGATCAAAGTCCACATCATCATTCTCTTGTTCCTCTTTAATTGGTTCTATCATCAGAAGATGGCCCTATTTACATCGATGTCCTCTATCCATTTTTCATCACAATGCCAGCACAACCCTTTTGCTGATCTTTCTTGGAGCTCTTCTCTGGTAAGTCTTCTAGGGTTTGGAGTGGAGGAAGGTGGGGCTATCGGCTTGCTTACTACTGGTTGATTTATGCTTTTATTTCTACGATTGTCCCTATTGAGATTTTCTTCGTGTATGCGAGTGAATGATATGACAGTCATCACGGTACGAGGTTGTTGAGCCTTAACTTTGCATCGAATCTTTGGATTGAGCCCTTCAATAAATGTTCCCAGCAGTTATTTTTTGGACCAGTCTTGGGTTTGGTTTAAGAGGCACTCAAATATGCTATGGTACTCTTGTGCAGTAGAGGTCTGATGGATTTTGGCAAGTTATCCATCCATGTTTCCATACTCTTATGAGGGTTCTCCATGAGTATGCTCGTACTAATCGTAACATTGGATCACGTCTCCTTCAAGTTGAATAGAGGCGATATCCACCTTGGATTCCTCTGGAGTCCTGTGAAAATGAAATTTTTTTTCAGCATGTGAAATCCAGCTAATCGGGTTTCCATCTTCCCATATGGGAAACTCCACCCTTATGCATGTGTATCATATGTCCTGCCTCTGATCATACTTTTCAGATCGACTCCCTTTGGAACTTTCACCATATTGAGTTTTGTTGGGACTCTCTGATCAGCTTCTTCTAATTTTATGGAGGAGCTCTTGAAATATGTCTTCCATACGAGCCTTGAAAGCTTTAAACCTTGCATCAAGTACATCATCTGTAGTCATCGTGTAGGATTATAGATTAGTGATGTTCAGTTCTTTTTTCTATTACGAGTCAGGGGCATGAGTTTGCATCATAGATGTGGTAGGACTTGGTTGTAACGAGATTATCGGTGTAAGAATCACCAATATATCAAAAAGCTGGATAGAGATGGTGGGGGCAGTAGTGGTAACAAGGAGTTACAACAGTGGCAACAGGGAGGTGCAGCAACAAGGGCGCGATTGGAAACGGCTACAGCAGCGGGGGCAGTAGCGGCAAGGGAGGAGGCAACGATGGGTGGCAGCGGCGACTGACGTCAGGTGGCAGCGATGAGGGCTGGCAGGAATGGCGATGCTGCTAGCAGAGGAGGAGATTGGAGAGGGGCAGCGATTGTGGCCGACGATGGCTATGGCTGTGGGGAAGATGTTGGGCAACGCTGGATCTGGCAGTTGGCAGCAACAATGGTGGAGATGCAAGGGAAGGAAGGCATGGCTAAGAGCAAGGGAAGTAGGGGATGCAGCACTAGCAGCAACAAGGAGGCGGCGATAGGGAAGAAAGAGGAGGAAGAAAGATGGCAGAGGCAGCTACGGCATCAAGCGGGTAAAGGATAGCAATGGCCAACGGGTGACAGCGGCGACAAGGGTAGTGCGCTGCCGAAGGCTGGCTGGCGACAGATGAGGAGAGGAGGAACAGAGGTGACTGGCGGTAGTCCTCCTTTGGGGAGGATGATGATGCGGCCGAGGGAGAGGGCAGCGATTGTGGCCGATGTTGGCGGCTAGAAAATTACTGCATAGAGCAAGGGAAGGAAGAGGCCAGCTTGAAATAGGGGACAGAAGGCTGGAAATGCGGTAGGGGAGGCAGCAGCATCGATGATGGCTATGTGCTGCTGAGGTCTGGCCGGCAATAGTGGCAGGGAGGAGGAAGATGCAGCTGCGGCTGCGCTTGAGGAGGAGGGGAGGAGATGACAGCGGCTGGTGGCAGCGAGGGTGGAGGAAGGGTAGTGGTTGCGGTTGGCGAGGACTTTGGTTGTGGCTGCAATTGTTGGAGCAGGGTATCGGTGGCTGTGCGAAGATGTTTGTTGCAACAATTATGATGGTGAGTTTGCAGTGAAGTGGCAGCATGAAGATGAGAAAGAAGATGTGATGAGGATGATGACGACAATTATATAAGGTAGCAAAGGGAAGCGGTGAGGATGATGAATGGTAGCAGCGAAAGAGCCGAGGAACGATAGCTCTGATACCAATTGATAGAACTGTAGGGTTCTATCATGGAGGAATAAGGTGGAAAAGGGAGATAATCAATCTCTTTGAGGGGATCCGATCTCCTAGATCACTTCGAGGGGATCTGCCTTCTAGGGTTTTGCCTTCGGCTAAAACTAATACTTCTTCATTGATTGATTACCATAAAAGAGTTTACAACTTTATTTATAGGGCTCTATCAAGTCCCACTAATCTTTGACTCTTAACTAACTTGATAAACTCCTAACTGAAAATAATAACTGACTATCTTAACCGAAGATAAAAATCAACTCTAACCACTTATAGCTAACTTGATAAGTTTTACCCGACCCATAACTGACTCTGACTAACATGACTCAACCTGAATACATGAACTCGACTTAACTAGGGTCCTAACACATTAGTAAAGTTAGGTAGAATTTTTCATGAGGAACTCAAAGGCAAATCGGTACCTAAACCAAAGCCCCCTTTCTTATAGGAATGTCTCCAAACAAAGGCTAGAAGCGCAAAATGGTACTTTGATAGTGGATGCTCAAGGCACATAACCAGAGATCCAACTCATTTCTCTAAACTTACTAGCATAAATGAAGGATTTGTCACTTTCAGAGACAATAATAGCGAAAAATCATTGGGTAAGGAACCATAGGTCATAAATCAAACCTCTTGATAGAAGATGTATTAGTTGATGATTTGAAACATAATCTACTAAGCATTAGCCAATTGTGTGATAAAAGATACATTATCAAATTTGAATCTAATGCTTGTATAATTGAAATATCACACAAAAATAGTTCTATAATTGCCTTAAGAAGTAATATTGTGTATACTATCGACATTGATAATTTTTGTGATGAAATGTGTTTTTCGGCTTTAAATAATGATTCATGGATTTGGCATAGGAGACTAGGACATGTTAGCATGAAACTATTAAACCAAATCTTAACTAAAAATATAGTAAGAGGAATGCCTAGCATCAAGTTCGTAAAAGATAAAGTTTATGATGCATGTCAACTAGGAAAATAAATAAAAAGTAGTTTCAAATAAAAAAATCAACACCTCTAGACCACTATAATTGATTCATATGGATTTATTTGGATCAATTGATACTACAAGCTTAGAAGGTAGAAAATACACTTTTGTTATTGTAGATGATTATAGTAGATATATTTAGACCTATTTCTTGGCACATAAAAATGATTCTTTTAAATATTTTTTTAAAATTTATAAACTTGTTCAAAATGAGAAGGGTTTTATGATTTCATCTATATGTAGTGATCATGGTGGTGAGTTTCAAAATCATGATTTTTAAAATTTTTGTGACTTGAATTGGTATAATTATAATTTCTCTACTCCTATAAATCCACAACAAAATGGAGTAGTGGAAAGAAAAAATATGAGCTTACAAGAAATGACTAGAACCATATTAAACGAATATTACCCAAATATTTTTAGGCTGAAGCTATTAACACGACATGCTATGTCATGAATAGGTCTCGTAAGACCATTACTCTACAAAACTCCTTATGAATTATGAAATAATAAAAACCTAATATTTTGTATTTCAAAGTATTTGATTATAAATGCTTTATTTTGAATGAAAAAGATGCCCTAGGAAAGTTCGATGCAAAATCCGATGAAGGCATATTTCTTGGTTATTCCTCAATTTCAAAATCTTATCGTGTCTTTAATAAAAGAACTCTAGTAATTGAGGAATCCATCCATATTATTTTTAATGAGGTTCGTAAATTAAATAAAATTAATTTTGATGATGATTTTGATTTTGATACTTTAAATTTGAATGATAAATCTCCTCTCCACAACAACTTGGATGCATCTGCTTCCAAGGAATCCTTACCTAAGGAATGAAAGTATGTAGATACTCATCCTAAAGAGTTAATAATAGGAGATGATACATCGAAAGGTGTTCAAACTCATTCATCACTTAAGAATTTTTATGCTAACACCACATTTTTATCTCAAATTAAACCAAAATGCATTGAGGAAGCCCTAAAAGATGATTCTTGGCTTATTTCAATGCATGAAAAGTTAAACCAATTTGAGAGAAATGAGGTGTGGGAGCTTGTTCCTAGACCTAGTGATCGTTTAGTAATTGGTACTAAATGGGTCTTTAGAAACAAGCAAGGTTAAAATGGTATAGAAACAAGGCTAGATTAGTGGCCAAGGGTTTCAACCAAGAAGAAGGGATCGATTATAAAGAGACCTTCGCTCCTATGGCTAGACTTGAAGCCATAAGGATGCTCCTTGCCTTTGCCTCTTTTAAGAATTTGAAGTTATTTTAAATGAATGTCAAAAGTGCTTTTCTTAATGGTTCTATTTCCGAAGAAGTTTATGTTGAACAACCCCCCGGTTTTGAAATTGATCTTTTTTCTGAATCATGTTTTTAAACTATCTAAAGCTCTTTATGGATTAAAACAAGCCCCTAGGGCTTGGTATAAAAGACAGCTCTTTTCTTATTTCAAACAATTTTTTGAAAGGTAATGTTGAGACCACATTATTTTTTAAGTATTTTAAAAATAATTTTCTAGTTATTCAAATTTATATTGATGATATTATTTTTGGTTCAACAAATGAATCATTATGTGAAACTTTTACCAAGAATATGAGCCCAGAATTTGAAATGAGCCTAATGGGTGAATTAATATTTTTCGTAGGATTACAAATAATAAAATTAAATGATGGTATCTTTATAAGTCAAACTAAGTATACCTTAGATTTATTAAAAAAGTTTAATATGGATAATGCTAAGGCCATAAACACACCCATGAGCACTTCTACAAAATTAGACTTGGATAATGAAGGTAGAAAATTTGATAAAAAAAACATATAGAGGAATGATAGATAGTTTATTGTATTTAACTACTACTAGACCAAACATAATGTTTAGTGTTGGATTATGTGCAAGATTTCAATCCAATCCTAAATATTCTCATTTTAAGGTAGTTAAGCAAATATTTAGATATTTAAAAGAAACTTTTAATTTAGGTTTATGGTATCCTAAGTATAAAAACTTTGATTTACTTGCCTATGTGGATGTCGATTTTGGAGGTTGTAGAATAGATAGAAAAAGTATAATAAGAACATGCCAATTCTTAGGATATGCTCTTGTTTCTTGGTCTTCTAAGAAATAAAATTTGGTTACATTATCTACAACTGAAGCTGAGTATATAGCAGTTGGTGTATGTTGTGCACAAGTCATTTGGATGAAAAACACTTTAGAAGATTATGGAATTCACTTGAAAAATATTCCTATCAAATATGATAACACTATTGCAATATGTTTAACTAAAAATCTCATTCAACACTCAAGAACTAAACATATTGACATTAGACATCACTTTATTAGAGATTATGTAAATAATCATGATATATCTTTGGAATTTATTGATACTAAGCATCAATTGGCTGATATCTTCACCAAGCCATTAAATGAAGACCAATTTGACTTTCTTAGAAGAGAGCTAGGAATGTTAAACTATCCAAATGCATGATTTGTTATTTTTCAATTTTCTTGAGCTTTTGCTTGAAATTTATATGAGATAATTCTGAATACATTAGTAGCTCTTATAATCTTCTTGGACTTTCCTCGACTTTTGAGTTCTCTTTCAATATTTTGATTCTTGGATTCATGAATATGTATCCCCCCTCTTAATAATTTATTTTGTTTTGGGATACTTGGTTTTGGATCTTTGACGCCCCCTCCCCTTCTTCTTCTTCTTCTACTTTACTTATAAAGGGGAAGAAATCAATTTGATACGAAATAGATTATTATTATTATTTTTACTAAGGGGGAGAAATGGACTAGATTTCTTTCTTTGTGTAATGAATATTTATGATAAATATGTTGATATATGTATTGAACACTTAGTATTCAAATGTATGGTGAATATTTTCTTTTTTTATAAAAAGGAGAAATGTCATGATTGATGACATATGATAAATGTTGTGTTTGAAATTTTATCATAAAATGAATATTTATTTTGAACAATTATTTAGAAAAGGTACGTTGAAAATTTCTCCTTTTTGGTGACCAAAGGGGGAGAGATAGTATATTGATGACAAAATGGTATGATAAATATTCAAGAATGATAAATATTCAAATGATGGATATTTGTGATAAATATTCAAATATGAATTGAGCATTTCTCCTTTTTGTTGATAACAAAGGGAGAGAAATGACATAATTGATGATATAAGAGAGATATTTTGAGATCTTTGAAATAGTTGAAATGAATGATATATCATAATTGATGACATGGTTATATTGTGAATATAATGATTGAAATTTTCATATGATACTAAGAAAAAGAATGCTTTGAAAATTTTATTATATATGGTATCATGAATGGTTAAATTATGAAAATACTATACTTGAATTCAAAAGTGATGGGTTATTCTGAATTCAAGTTTATTATATTTATCCTATGGCATATACATAGGGGGAGTTAAGGCTAACTCCGTCATCAATTGGTCGTCATCATCAAAAAGTGAGAGATTATTGAATCTCAGATTTTGATGATAAAATCAATTGATGGATTTTATAATCTAACTTTTATGCTTAAGAAAATGATGCAGGATTAAATGCGACAGTAAAGGGCAGTACAATCAGATGTTGGGCCGGAGTCAAGTTCGAGCATCAAACCAAGGTTCGGACGACGCAATGGGAGCTCGTCGAGAGTTCATCGGAGGTCGACCGAGGTTCGGACGATGTTGTCGGAAGCTCGCCAAGAACTCACCAGAAGTTTGCTGGGAAATTCGTCGGGAGTTCGCCAACAGGTTGTTGGGAGCTCACCGGGTGTTCGCTAGAAGAATACTGGAAGTTCGTTGAAGGAAATCCGGAGCTCGCCGGGGTCTATCGGAAAGATGCCAGAAGTTCACCGAAAAGATGATCAGACAATGAACATTGTATGTTGAGTGTCGTAGTTAGCATCGTAATGAGAGTTAGTTTTACTAACTCAATTAATAGTCATTAATTGGGGCAGATTTGGACTCATTATAAAAGTTATTTCAGTAACTCAAGGTTAGATAAGGCATAGTCTTTGAAGACACAGTCTCCAAGATGACACGATCTTCGAAGGTGTGTCAGGTGGTTGAACCGCCCAGACATAGTCTCCCAGACTATCAGGCGATTAAACTGCCAACAACACAATCTCCCAGATTGTGTCAGGCAACGGAACTAACCAAAATGAAGTCTTCGAGACTAGCACCTCGGGATCACTTAAAAATTGATTTTTGGCTCCACTTTTGAAGCCATTTAGGGCCTATAAATACCCCACCCTTTCTTGCCTGAGGTATGCGAGCAATTAAGAACAAAAATCTTGTGAAAATACTATTATAATTAAGAGGTCATTAGGCCTTAATTGGGGTTGATTTGGACACATTATAAAAGTTATTTCAGTAACCCAAGGTTAGATAAGGCACGATATTCGAAGATATTATCTCCAAGATGAAACAATCTTCGAAGGTGTGTCAAGCGATTGAATTGCCTAGACTGGGTGGTTGAACTACCCAAACATAGTCTCGTAGACTGTTAGGTGACTGAACCGCCAAGAACACAGTCTCCTAGACTGTGTCAGGCGGTGGAACCGACCAGAATGCAGTCTTCGAGACTAGCACCTAGGGATCACTTAAAAATTAATTTTGGCTCCACGTTTGAAGTCATTTGGGGCCTATAAATATCCCACCCTTTCTTGCCTAAGGTATGCAAGCAATTAAGAGTAAAAATCTTGTCAAAATGCTATCGTAATTGAGAGCTTCTCCTCATTTCATCTTGTGTAGTTTTTTATTTAAGGAAGAGCTTTGAGTCTTGTAAAGGTTATCTCCTAAACCTGTAAAAGGAGAATAGAGTTGTAAGAGAGTAGTTGATCTTCACCCATTGAAGGAAGATCAATAGTGGAAGCCGGTGGCCTCAACGGAGGAAGAATCGGGAAGTGGGCATTGGTCACGAGACTGAACTACTATAAAATCAGTTTGCTTCCTCTTCTTTGCTCTTTAACTTCATTGCTCTATTATTTATCGATCTATTTTTTTTACTTGCACTATTACAACCATCTCTACACTTAAACGCATTTCTGATAATATTTTCATTGAGCAAATTTTTTAAATCAATGAAGATTTCTCATAAGCACTAATTCACCCCCCCTCTTAGTGCCGCTTTGATCCTAACATTTTATAGGTCCTAAGGAACCCTAGGAGGTTTCGGGGAGGTTGACCTTTACGGACGGACACGTAAGGGTGCCGCATGACTTAGGCAAAACCATTTAAGTTCGTGATATTTTAGTATCAAAGCAGGATAAGCACATGCAGAAACACTTACCATGCAAACGTGGGGGTCCTAGTTGGGGTGCATGGAGGGCAGCCAGCACACATGATCATTTTGAAGAAACAGACATAAAGATGTAGGGAAAGGAGTCACTCAGAGGAATAAGCATCCTTGATTGACATTAAGAGGAATTGCCAATCATTTGCGCTAGAGACACTATGAGGACAAGCAAGCTAGAAAAGAATGTGTAGCACAAAAAGGTTGGATCACTAACTTTGAGCTACGGCTCGATGATGGCAACTAAACTTGACGGTGCTCAAGGCAAGCGGGGCACTTGGTAAAAGATGAGACCATGAAAAGTGGGATGTGTTGCTCAACGACTAAAATAGTTATACAAAGCTCATAGAAGTGAGGGGAATTGTTAACTTGAAGAATTTGGTTCCCATGCAAGGGCTTGTATACGTACAATAGAGTGTTCATGGTCATCCCAAGGTGATCGGAACTCGACGTCATAGAGCACTGAAACTTTCTCTTCGACATGAAATGGATACGTTCGTAGGAGACTAAAGTATGCAACAAGTTTAGCATGTTGCTAGGCCTTGAAGGGTGCAACCGGGGCTGTATTGGCAAAGAGTCACAATCTAGTAAGCATTTGCAGGGGTAGAACAATATATATATTGTTCGGTAAGACAGAGTAGTTCAAGGGGATGATGGTTTCTGAAACTTCTAAAGGAAAGAATGCAAAGAGGAAAGTTGCTCCAATATGACAAATATCCAGGAGGGATAGATCCTGATTCTCCAGAGGAAGAATCATGTGCAGTGGACCACACATGTTGAAGAAGAGTACCTCAAGACAATATGTCTATTAAGCTCAACGGATTGAGCGAGTAGCGAGGAGTTATTGCATGATCTCGAATTAAGTAATGCAATGGCGGATGTATTGCGAGATCAAGTGGGGGCGCGACCATGACAACATCATACAATGGTACACTTAGAGACGATATGAAAATCAAACTCAACGAAGGGCTAACCCGTGGAATGGTAGGCATGAGGGTCACCTTTAACTCAATACAAATCGAGGAGTGGAGTAACTTGGGTGAAACTTGGTGAAGTATCCAAGCCACGTGAAGGATTCAATGTTGAAGATGGAGTATAATGTTAGGATCAATTGGCACTAAGAGAGAGAAAGAAGCAAGTGAATTAGTGCAAGTGTAAATTTTTCATTTTAAACAAAAATGTTTTGGTTTAAGTACTATAGGAATATCCAAAGCTTGTTGTTCAAATAAAGCAAGTGAATGATAAGAAGATTACTAAGTTACTTGCTTACTAATTACTTAAGAAAGAGCAAGAAAATCTGACAGATAAGAAACGTCGTAAGTGAAATGTTTGCTTTCAAAGAGTAAACAAGATCGGAAGCATTAATAAGAAAAGCAAAAGATGAACTCATAATTTTTATAGTGGTTCGACACTAATGGCCTACGTCCACTCAGGAGTCCTCCTTCTTGAGGCACACCGACGTCCACTACCGATCTTCTTTGGGTAAAGACCAAACCCTTACACTTTGCTTATAAGGGAGACATTGAGAAAATTTCTAACTCTAAGCTCTCTCCCTTCCCTTTTCTTTTTCTTACAAATCACACCCAATTTCTTTTTTACAGAGTTTAATTGCCCAAAAAGAGTTGTTGTGAATGCAAGAATACTTAGGGTATTTATAGACCCCAAGTGGCTTCAGAAATTATAACCAAAAATCAAATATACCCGAAAAAATCGGGTATATGCGGTTTACCAGCCAACCTGGGCGGCTCAGCCGCCCGAACACCAGGGTATGGGTGGTTTACCTGTTGGCCCTGGGCGGGTCAACCATCAAAAGTACCCAGATTCCTGGGTACGAGCGATTCAATCACCCAACCTAGGTGGGTCAACCATCGTCAATCTGGTAGCCTCCGGCATTCTTGCGGTGAGTCTTCCGATCTTCTTTCGGCAATCTCCCAGCGTGTTCCCAGCGAGCTTCCCAATCCCTTCGGCTAATCTCCTAGCAACTTCGGCGAGATCCCATTGTATCGTCTGAACCCGGCTCGACGTCCAAGCTTGATCTTGGCCCATCATCTGGTTGTAACTTCATTGCTCCTATCATAGTTAGACCTGTAAATCTTTCTCTAGCACACATGTTAGATAAACACTTATAATTGATCTCATCATCAAAATCTGAGATTCAACAATCTCCCCATTTTTGATGATGACAATCAATTGATGACGAGAGTTAATCTTAACTCCTCATAAATTCATGCCATGATAAAAATGACTTAAATTCAAGAGAATCACTCACTCTTGATGAATTTAAGTGAATTAAAACAATCAATATTTCAAGCAAATCATATTTCAAGGATTGCAATAAGACATATATTTATCAACAATAATTTGCTTTTAAAGTATCATATCATCAACGCATCATGTTATCAATGCATGTCATGAACACATCAAGGATTATCATGAATTTTAAATATTTAAAAATTTTCCTTAAGTTATTACCGATGTCATCAACACCATTTAATTACATAAGTCACCAACATCCATTTCTCCCCGTTTGTCATCAACAAAAAAGGTGAAATATGGGGCTAAAATAAATTTTTGCTCCCCCTTTTTAAAAGACGATATGATTCATAAAGAACTTTCTTCCTCTTGTGAAAAAAAAGGAAAGAAAACAAGGGAGGAGTTGCAAAACATCATTAAGAAGAGCTTTCAATTTTGTAGAGGTAACATTTCAAAAATAAGTTAAAAAAATCTAAAATAATCAAGGAGATTCAAAGGTTTAAGAGCTACTCATTTAAAAATTATTTCATGTAATTTCAAGCAAACATAGCAATTAAATCTGTAAAATAATAAAATCATCATCATGCAACTTTTTTCTTCGTTTTGTGAATAATAAGATAAACATCTCATCGAAACAATAAAATATTATCACAAAAATAGCTCATTCTCATGAAATCAAGTAATTCATATATTTTCATGCTTTAGTATTCAAAGTTCTTTTCTAAGAAAATCAAATTATTCTTCATTTAAGGGTTTTGTAAAAATATCCGCTAATTATGCTTAGTGTCAATGAATTCCAAAGAGATATCTTGACAATTTACATGATCCCTTATAAAAAATGATGTCTAATATCAATATATTTTGTTCTTGAATATTGAATAGGATTTTTGGTTAGACATATAGCACTTTATCACACTTTATAGGAATATTTTTTAATTTTATTCCATAGTCTTCTAGTGTGTTTTTCATCCAAATGACTTGGGCACAACATGCACTATCTACAATGTATTATGCTTCCGTAGTAGATAAAGCTACTGAATTTTGTTTCTTGGAAGTCCAAGAAACAAGTGCATGCCCCCAAAATTGACATGTTTCGGTAGTGCTTTTTCTATCTATTCTACATCCACCAAAATCAGCATCAGAATAGACAATTAAGTCAAAGTTCTTTGATTTAGGATACCATAATCCTAGTTTATATGTTCCTTTCAAGTATCTAAAAAATTCATTTAAATGCTTTCAAATGAGAGAGTTTTGGGTTAGATTGATACCTTGCACACAATCCAACACTAAACATGATATTTGGTCTTGTAGCGGTTAAGTATAATAAACTTCCTATCATACCTCTATAAGTTTTTTTATCAAAGTTTTCTCCTTCACTATCTAAGTCCAACTTTGTAGATGTGCTCATGGGAGTGTTTAATGCTTTAGCATTTTTTATCCCAAATCATTTTTCAAGTTCAATGTGTACTTATTTTGATTATAAAAATATTATCATCAAGTTGTGTTATTTATAATCCTAAGAAGAATGTTAACTCACCCATTAGACTCAACTCAAATTCTGGACTTATTTCTTTAGCAAAAGACTCACAGAAAGATTCATTTGTAGATCTAAAAATGATATCATCAACATAAATTTGAATAATAAGTAAATTATTTTTAAAATATTTAAAAAATAATATGGTATCAACCTTGCCTTTTAAAATTTATTTAAAAAGAGAAGCCCGAGGGGCTTGTTTTAATCCATAGAGAGCTTTTATAAGTTTAAAAACATGATTAGGAAGAAGATTATTTTCAAAGCCGGGGGGTTGTTCAACATACACTTCTCCGTAAATAAAACCATTTAAAAAAGTACTTTTAACATCCATTTGAAACAACTTTAAAATTTTAAAAGAAGCAAAGGCAAGGAGTATCCTTATGGCTTCAAGTCTAGCCACCGGAGTGAAGGTTTCATCATAATCGATTCCTTCTTCTTGGTTGAAATATTTGGCCACTAATCCAGTCTTGTTTCTAACCATGATACAATTTTCATCTTGCTTGTTTCTAAATACCTATTTAGTACCAATCACTAAATGGTCCTTAGTCTTAGGAACAAGCTCCCATACCTCATTTCTCTCAAATTGATAGAACTCTTCATGCATTGCATTAACCTAAGAATCATCTCTTAGGGCCTCATCAATACACTTTGGCTCAATTTGAGAAAGAAACGTGGCATTTACACACAAATTTCAAAGAGAAGACCGAGTTTGAATTCCTTTTGATGTTTCTCCTATTATAAGCTCCTTAGGATGATCATTCACATACTTTCATTCCTTAGTAAGGTATTAGAAGTAGATATATCCAAGTTACTTTTAGGAGTGTTATCTTTTTAATTCAAAGTATCAAAATCAATTTCATCATCAAAATCAATCTTCTTAAATTTGGAAAGCTCATTAAAAATAACATGAATAGATTCTTCTATTTCTAATGTTCTTTTATTAAAAACACAATAAGCTTTTGAAATAGAAGAATAACTTAGAAAAATACCTTCATCGGATTTTGCATCAAATTTACCTGAAGCATCATTTTCACTCAAAATAAGATATTTATAACCAAATATTTTAAAATAAAAATATTAGGCTTTTTACCATTCCATAATTCATAAGGAGTTTTAGTGAGTAATGGTCTTACTAAAACCCTATTTAAAATATAGCATGCCGTATTAACGGTTTCAGCCCAAAAATATTTGGGAAGACTATGTTCATTCAACATTGTTCTAGCCATTTCTTATAATCTCCTATTTTTTCTTTCTCCTACATTTTGTTGTGGATTTCGTAGAGTAGAGTAGAGAAGTTATGGATATATTCATTTGAATCACAAAAATTTTAAAAATTATTATTTTGAAATTCTCCACCATGATCACTTCGTATTGAAGAAATCATGTATCCTTTTTCATTTTGAGTAACTTTACAAATTTTGTAAAACATTTAAATGTATCACTTTTATGTGCTAAGAAATAGGTCCAAGTATATCTACTAAAGTCATCCACTAAAATAAATGCATATTTGCCACCACCTAAACTTACCTAAACTTATAATGTCAATTGGTCTAAATAGATCTATATGGATCAATTGAAATGGTCTAAATATGCTAATTTGATTTTTCAACATAAAGCTACTCTTTATTTGTTTTCCTAATTGACAAGTGTCATATACTTTGTCTTTGATAAACTTAAGATTAGGTAAACCTCTTACTAGTTCCTTGGTAAAGATTTGGTTTAAAAGTTTTATGCTAGCATAACCTAATCTTTTATGCCAAATCCAAGCATCATCAAAGCCGAAAAATAAGTTTCATCACAAAATTTTTTAATATCTATGGTGTATACATTGTTGTTTCTCAAGACAATCAAAGATTTATTTTTGTATGGTAATTAAATTATGCAAGCATTAGGTTAAAATTTAACCACATATCCTTTATCACATAATTGACTAATGCTAAGCAAGTTATGTTTTAAGCCATCAACTAACAACACATCTTCAATCAAGAGGTTTGATGTGTTACATATTGTAACTTTTCCAATGATTTTACCCTTGTTGTTGTCTTCGAATGTAACAACTCCTTCACTTAAGCTAGTGAGCTTAGAAAAACAAGATAGATCTCCTGTCATATGCCTTGAGCATCCACTATCAATATACCATTTGGTGCTCCTAGCTTTAGTTTGGAGACAAACCTACAAGAAGAATATATTTGATTTAGGCACCCTTTACATTGGGTCCTTTATAAAGAACTTTTCTTTATTTTCTAATTGATTTTTATTGTATAAAATTTTCTGTGGAACCCATACTAGTTGATGTGAACTACATTTTCAAAATAGGCATTTGTTTGCCTTATGTCCTAATTTACCACAAAAATTATACATGATTCTTGGTGGCATGTTTAATGTAGCTCCTCTTACAAACATGGTTGGCTTTCGTTGGACATTACCAACAAAGCCTATGCTATTTTTCTATTAATATGACCCTTATTTGCAAGGATCATATTTAGGAATTTGTTCCATATTTTAAAATTTTCTAGTGTGGTTTTAAGCATGATGTTCTCTTCTTTAACATTATCTAGCAAATCACATTCAGAACATATTTTATATGAAATTAATGAATCATGTATTTCGTTAAGTCTTTTAACTAACAAATCATGATCAATTTTAATCAATTTAAAAGACTTACTAAGTTTTCTAAACTCATTGAATAAATCATGAAACATATTTAATAATTTTGAAAAAAATATTTAAAGGCTCACTAACCTCATCTTCGATTGTCATTAAGGCATAGTTAGCCACTTCTTGTTTGGAGTTGCCTTCCTTATCCGAAGAGCTCGATTCATTCCAAGTAGCCGAAAGTGATTTCTTTTTTAGTGTTGGATTCTTCTTCAAATGAGGATATTCATTCTTGAAATGTCCTGATTTTTTACATTCATAGCAAATGACATTGTCCTTCTTCGATTCTTTTTTGTTTTTATAGTTCTTGTTTTTTTTTATAAATGTTTTAAATTTTCTTGATAATAAAGTAATATCATGGTCCTCATCACTCGAGGTTTCACTCGAGGAGTCATTTGTTGTCCGAAGTGCTACATCCTTCCCGTTCTTTGGAGGGGGTTCATCAAGCTCATCATGAGCTTTACAGTTTAGTTCATATGTCGTAAGAGAGCCAATCAATTCTTCAAGAGGCAAGTTATTTAAGTCTTTGGCCTCTTAAAAAATGGTTATTTTAGGATCCCAATTTTTAGGTAAAGATCTCAAAATCTTACTAACTAATTCAAAATTTAAAAAACATTTTCCAAGTACTTTTAGGCCATTGATGACATCCATGAAACGGGTGTACATGTCTCCAATAGACTCACTTGGTTTCATTTAAAACAATTCATAGTTATGAACTAAAATATTTATCTTGGATTGTTTTACTCTACTAGTCCCTTTGTGTGTGATTTCTAGAGTGTGCCAAATTTCAAAGGCCGATTCATAAACGAAAACACGATTAAACTCATTCTTATCAAGAGCACAAAATAAGACATTCATAGCCTTGGCATTTAAAGAAAAATTCTTCCTTTCCAAATCATTTAGTTCATTCATTGGCTTGGAAGATTTTTCAAATCCATTCTCAACAATACTCCATAGATCAAGGTCTAAAGAGATAAGAAAAATTCGCATCATTGTCTTCCAATACGTGTAATTCGTCCCATTGAACGAAGACGTGAGATGTAATGTTCATCATTCATGCCAAAATAAGTCATTTACTCAAGTGAGTATTAATCAAAAGAGTAAGTACCTTGCTCTGATATCAATTGTTAGGATCAATTGGCACTAAGAGGGGACGGGAGGGCGGGCGGGGATGATGAATTAGTGCAAGTGTAAATTTTTCGTTTTAAATAAAAATATTTCGGTTTACGCACAATAGGAAGATCTAAAGCTTGTTGTTCAAATAAAGCAAATAATAAGAAGATTGCTAAGTTACTTGCTTACTAATTACTTAAGAAAGAGCAAGAAAATCCGAAAGATAAGAAACATCGTAAGTGAAATATTGGCTTTCAAAGAGTAAACAAGATAAGAAGCATTAATAAGGAAAACAAAAGATGAACTCATAATTTTTATAGTGGTTCGGCACGAACGACCTTCGTCCACTCCCGAGTCCTTCTTGAGGCACACCAGTGTCCACTACCGATCTTTTTTGGGTGAAGACCAAACCCTTATACTTTGCTTATAAGGGAGACTTTGAGAAAATTTCTAACTCTAAGCTCTCTCCCTTCCCTTTAATTTTTCTTACAAATCACGCCTAATTTTTTTTTTCACAGAGTTTAATTGCCCAAAAAGACTTGTTGTGAATGTAAGAATACTTGGGTTATTTGGAGACCCCAAGTTGCTTCAAAAATTAGAGTCAAAAATCAAATATACCCATAAAAACTAGGTACGGGCAGTTTACTCTCGACCTGGGCGGCTCAGTCACTCGAACACCAGGGTACGGGCGGTTTACCCGTAGGCCCTAGGCGGGTCAACCACCGAAAGTAGCAGAGGCAGGTACTCTTAAAGAATATGCCATAGTGCTGCCATCCGAGTTATCATGAAGAAAGTGGTGCACAGCGGAGATTGTACTAGTAGGGGATAGAGGCCCAGGATCTAGACAATGGTGCACCAATTTTAGTGAAGTCTAGGGACTTCAGCTATTAAGCGATGGATTGTCCTAGAGTGATGCTTCGTCTAGGGGTGACCCGAGAATGGATGGGCGAAGGTGAATTGCCAAAGGAGCGAACGCAATCAGAGGTGGCGGAGGCCCTACGATATGTTGGCAAAGGCCACATATAGAGAGATTGTAGTCTGAGTTCATCACATAAGAATCTGAATACAATGGAGATATCACCAGGAGGTGACATGGTGCAGCAGATCATGGTAGAATAGTTTTCGATAATACAACACATGCAGAGACGTCCTCTGAGGGATGTGATCATATAGATGTATGATCAGGAGCTATTGGGACCTCTACTTCAATGGACAATATAATGGAAAGAAGGGCTATGGATTTAAGGAGTGAATACTATGGTACCGCAGCAGCGGTATTCCATGTGCGCGCATTGGATGAAAGCCTTCGTTATTAACATATGGGGGCTGCGTATCACCAAGGGAGAATTCTGAGTGCAAGTACCAACAAGTCCCATGGGGGGACTTGATCATACAAAGGTATGATCAGAGCGGTTGGAGAGTTGGATTGCTTCATTGTTGCTTAACGGAGCCCGGCAAGTCAGAGGACATGACCGAGTAAGCAAATGTGGCTACCAAGGAAGCTAAGGAGAAAAGAATCGACACAAGCTCTACAACAAGAGGGTGGAGGCCATGCATGAGAGTTGTAAACTATCTTTCTATCAACCAAAGAAAATTGCTCAAAGAACATAGGGGTGTTGAAGCAGGTGGTTAAAAGGGGCGAGGAAGCGACGACAAGTCCAGAGGGGCTCAACTACCTAAGTGCAAAGCATCAGTCAGAAAGGGAGTGGACTCGGAGGAGTACTATAGTACCGTAGAGGCAGATCTACCGATTACGAAGAAAGAGACACATATGTAAAGCAACAGATAATAGGGCCATGGGCTTAGCAAAGTTCTATGGTACCACAAAGATGGGACTTCTTTAGAGTCATCGATCTCTTGCTCTCATGGAGAGAGAGCATTGGTTGTGAAAGGGGCTGAGGAGGTGGAGAACATAGAGGCAAACTCCAAGTACCAGGATAAGACAAAAGGGCAGAGGCCAAGGAACTTCATAAGCTTGGTGTCAACGGACTTCTCATCAATATAATTGAAAGTGGGAGATTTCAAGTTGATGCAGGAGTGCTCGACCAAGGAACGAAGTACATAGTACGTAGTGCTATATCTTTTCTACTAAGAGGAGTAGGCAACAAAGATGATGGAGAAGAAGGTACAATCCCAAAGGTGACCAAAAGTATCAAAGATTTGCTCCAAGTTGGGGTAACATTTTACACTTTTCGAGCAAAACTTCTTACATTCTAGAAGTTCGATGGCAGAGAGAAGGTGAATCATAGTAGCTAACTCAAAGCAAGGAGTACAAACACTTCGGGTGCTTCAGAAGTGTGAGCAAAGAGCGGGCAAAATCTAGTAACCAGCTCAATGCATGAAGTACAATCTCAAGGAGGCGTGCAAAATCAAGTAACCTTTGCCTTCTTAACTCAAGAGAATGAGCAAAATTGAGTACCTCAGTTCTCTTGCCTCGAGGTGGTGGGTGAAATCAAGTAACTTTTGCCTTCTCAACTCAAAGAGAATGGGTAAAACGGAGTATCCCAGTTCTCTTATTTATCTAGTAAAGGAGCTATGCATAAGTTTCAAGACCCTTCAAAGAAATCTAATGGAAGACGAGTTGTAAAATCCTCACCAATGGTGATCAGTGCTACTGAGAGTATATTGTCCGCTTCATTTCTCAATAGAAGGCCAATCAAAAGCAGAAGTGATGTGAACGTACTTGGAAGCGACAACTAAATTAAAGAAGAATTGATTGGGAAATTTTATGAAGGAAGGACATCAAAAATTTTAAAGCCTACGAGATGATGTTTGTTAAAGCTCCAATAAGCAGCATCCACCCAGTTTAAGCGGCATAAGACATTTATGATAATGGCGCAAGATAAGGAAGGTCTTTTCCTTTATCAAAAGGATCCGTAAGAATCAACAAGGATCAACACAACTCAGCCGACTCCACACCAAAGTTAGTTATTGGTGAGTTGAAGCAGCATGACGGATCAGAGTTCGACTACTCAACAGCAGCAACAGAGAGTAGTTGGGAGTCGAGAGACATGTTGCAGCCAGAGCAGAAGATTGAAGATTCAACAAAAGGCGAGGAGATACAGTGTCTGCAGTGGCTTCGACGAGGATGTTGAAGGAATAAGTGGGGGAGTGATAGGACTTCAGTAGGGTTTAGTCCTAATCACCCTAGAAGTAATTAATAAGAACCCTGTGAGATTGTAATAAAACTCCACCTAGTCACTTCTATCCTATAAAGAAGAGTAGCTAGGGTTTAATTTGGGGCCTTAGGGCTTCCTAGCCACCACCCCCCTTACTGGATTGGTCGGCTAGGGTTTCTAGCAGAGGGGTGTGGCTTGTGCAGCCACTTAGGCCACCCTTTTTATTTATGCATGGTAGCTATAGGAGGGGCAAAAGGAGGGAATTCACTTAGGAAGCACCCCCCTAGGGCTAGGGTTTGGAGCCCTATATAAGCATGTAGCCTCCACCTCTTTTAAAAAAGCAAGATCAATCTACAATTCGGCCATATGGTTGACTACTAAGAGGGAGGAACCCCTATAGCATTCCAAGGGTTGATCCCCCTCAAAGATCAAAATCTATAGAGTTCCATCTGAGGTTCTATCATATGATATTAGAGCAATGATCTTGCTGCCCTTGTAGCCATCTTAGTCGCGTCCACCTTCCCAAGCAATTCCCACAATTGCTGTGACACATGCCTCCACCTACCACCACAGCCGTAGATCAAATCAATTTGTCGTTGCCCCCTGCGTTTGATCTAGAGATCTGGTATATTTTTATTACCCATGCCTCTTCAATACTACAAAATCATTTACCTTACACGTTAAAGAGTTTTTCCATATTTTCATTGCTACAAATTTTGACTATCGCAAATGTTATCGTTATTACGAAGGCAAAATGCTATAGAAATTTTCAACCGCCTATTTGCCTCTTGAAGCCAGTTTATTGCTACTCCTTTTTGGTCAAAATTTTTATATAATTTCAGAGATCATCTTACTTTCATCTAAAATTGATCTCTAGAAAAAATTCCTTTTGAAACTGGAATTATAGAGCTACAATTCTTCATCGTGCAGTGCTGGAATTTTACGATGAAGAATTTGCCTTCTGCCTGTTCGCCTCTTGAAACCAAACTTTTGTTCATTCTTTTTGGCTGAAACTTTTATATAATTTCATAGAGTGTCTTAACTTTTATCTAAAATTGATCTCTAGGAAAAATTCTTTCTAAAACAAGAATTATAGTGCTATAATTCTTCATCGTGCAGAGCTAGAATTTTACAATGAAGAATCTACCTTCCGCTTGTTAACCTCTTGAAATTGAACTTTTATTCATCTTTTTGGCTGAAACTTTTGTACAATTTTATAGATCATCTTAGTTTTCATCTAAGATTGATCTCTAGGAAAAAATCATTCTGAAATTGAAATTATAGTGCTGCAATCCTTCATTGTGCAGTGCTGAAATTTTATGATGAAGAAACTAGCTTATGCCTTTTTCCTATTTTCCTACCATTACTCTGCCAAACATTTATCAAACGTTTTGCTGATATCAACCACATCTGCATCGAGGATTTCTACATATTTTTCTTGAGTTTTTCTCTAGAATTTATGTCGAGAACTCATCGTTTCTCTAACGTAAATTTTGTTCGGTAGAATTGCACGTACGCAATGATCTTTCATCGAATCCTATCAGATTTTACTGCTATTTTTCTAGATTTGAAACTCCTTTTACCTCACCTTCCTCCCTTGACACCACAGCCCCAAATTTCATAATTTTTGGCTGGAATTTTTGTTGAGAAAATGTTATTTCTTCGACGATAATTTTGCTTCTGCGAATTTCGTTGCAGCGAATTTCGTTGAATTCTATCAAACCTTCGCTGCCATCTCTTCCAGATCTAAAACCATCTTTCCCTAACCATCACCCTCTACTATCACCACCCAAAAAATCTATCAAATCATAGCCAAAAACTCATCCCAATTAGCCCCAAAAACAGCCCTAATCGCAGCCTACTTCCTTACTAATCCACCTACCTTTTCAGCCCACCTTCGTTATCGATCCATCTACCTTTGCTACCATCTATCCCAGATCTAAAATCCCTTTTCCTAACCTTCATCCACTGCTATCACAGCCCTAAAATGACACTAAATCACAGCCAAAACGCCACAGAACCATAGCCCCTACTGCACCCAAAATTGCCACAAAACTAGCCAAAAAAAAAACCATAGCCTTCGGTCCACCAACCTTTCATCCACCCAACCTCCCTTATTCCTTCAACCGCAATACGTATTCCTCGCTGCACAACACTACCAATAGTGATATCTCACTGCCATCCTCCTTGATTGCGGCTAGCAGCGATCCTTTGTGACAAAAAAGTTACCGATAGCAATATGCATATCTCGTAGTCACAACAATATTACGCTGCCAACTGTCTTGATTGGGGCCAGCAATGAATTGAATCTGACCAACAGTGGTCTCTCACTCCTTATCGCCATTGTCCTCCTCCGCAATAGCCGTGCACACCGCTGCCCTGTCTTCCTCCTATTACAGCTGCACCCTTGCTGCAACCACGCCACCCGCAGCCACAAAGTCGCAGCGTAGCCGCAGCCGACGTCGCTGCTGCCCTCTTCTTCCTCCACCATTGCTGCTGCCTTCCGACTCAGATCTCTTGGCTACCATCTTTCGACAAATATCAACCACCTGAAAAATCGCAGCCTCAACAACATTGCAGCATCACCGCAGAACCGTAGCCGACGTTATTGCTGCCATCTTCTTCCTCCACTGTTGCTGCTACCCTTGGTTGCCATCCTCCACTTGGAGACTTCACAATCACAGCCCCGACATTGCTACAATTTGCTGCCTTCAACCTGAAGATTGCAGCTAAACTCTTCAGTTGGTTTATTTGACAGGTGGGAGATCCTTACGTTATGACATCGGTGGGCTTATTCGAAGCCAAATTGGAGGCTTTTGAGATGTGTATGGACACTAAATTACGCGCTCTCTTTGAAGAGTTTAGATTGGACTAATCACTGAGCCCAATAAGATTGCAACGTGGAGCAAATTCAGATTGTAAACAAAACCTTGGCGAAGAACTAGCGATGATCCATCAAACCTCCACCATCCAAGAGTATCAAACCAGGTTTGAAAGATTATCTAATCAAACTTATGATTGGTCCCAGAAACAGATATTGTGGACTTTCATTGAAGGTTTGAAACTGGAGATTTGGGAAGAAGTTAAAAGCGCGACAGCCATATACACTTAAGGAAGCCATCTCCTTCGTACGACTACATGCAGATAGGCTAAACCAAGATGCTCAAAGGACCAAAGTCATCACACGACCAGTAGCACAGAGACCCTCAACCCCATCTACCACTAGCCGGTCACCACTGCCAAAAACGTCAACAAGAGAAGAGCTTTGTGACAGATCGGGGTAAGGGCCGATGTGGGAATTGTGATAAACTGTGGAGCCTAGAACACCAATATAAAAAAGAGACACCGCTAATAATTACGCGCATTGAAGAATCCAAATTTGAAGATACGACTCTCGAGCCCAAGGAGAAGGATACACCACAATCGGCCACCCGAACGGTCCCTACCTTAGCCGACTATTCCAACCTACAAAAATTGAAGATCGAAGGGTTTCTCGAGCAACAGTCCGTCATCGTCCTCATCGATGCCGGGAGCACACACAACTTCATAAGCAGTAAGGTTGCTACCCACAAAATGCTTTAAAAAGAATTTTATAGCGGGTTCGAAGTCAAGGTAGCTAACAGCCAAATTCTGAAGTGCAACCAGAAGTGCCCGCGGGTTAAATTGATCCTACATGAGCAAGATATAATTGCTGATTTTTTCCTCCTCCCTCTCGATGATTTTGATATAGTGCTTGGCATTGATTGATTGTCCATAATTGGAGACATTTTCTAAAATTTTTCAAAGCTAACCATGAAATTTTTCAACAAAGGAAAATGAGTGGTTCTACGAGGGAGCTAAGCGACTACGACCACAGCGCAACACTTGGAGAGATTACTAAAATAAGAATTCAGTGGTTTTCCAATTCAAATTCAAGAGTTTCATGAGATTGAAGATAAGAACCCTCTCCCACATCTTGCTAAAATTTTGGACGTCTCCACAAAACTGAGTCGACTACCTCCTCTGAAGTTGTCCGACCCCCCTATGCTGAATTGGTCGAAATTTCTACCAACTGTTGCTCGACCAAATTGCTTCTTACAACCTCAGAAGGTCAAAGATAAAAGGGTCATCTAAGAGATGATAGAGACATGGATTATTCGACTGTGCTTATTTCCCGCTATGACACATCCCTATATCTTTTTTCCCGAATATAAACTACTTCTAAAGTGTTACATCCTGTCGAACTCACCATGGTTGCTGATGTAGCACTTTCAGATCTCAGGTGACTTCCACGACTTTCCCCAGGATCGAACCATGATGCTAAGACTTCCTTGATGATGACCTTCGATCTAAGGCCCAAGACCGCGAGAAAATTGAGCCCCTCTGGTGGTGAAATTAGAAAAATGGAAGGATCATTTGTAGGACTCAATGAAGCATAAACATCATCCCTCTCATTATAAAGAAAGATGCACCACCTTGGCCGAGTGGAACTATAGCCCTCATGATCATGATGTCGTCCACACCAAATCATGGCCAGATGTTTATTATTGGAGCAGACACATCCAGAGTGGGGGTTAACACCATCCTCATACAAGATGGTCAACAACCCGAAGAAGTAAAAATGGGCCCTGAAAAATCACCACTCCTACCCACTTCAGACTTAGATCAGACTCACACCACTAGAGATTTTATCATAGGACAGCCCTTACTCCAAAAGAAGGCATGATTACTATTACAGAGCAACCATATGATAGCCCATGCAAGGAAGAGACTTCCCCCTAACAAACGCTAAAGTAGAAGAAAGTTTTCTGAGAAAGATCAAGTCCCCCTTCATCTCCAGCTCCACCAGCACGAAATTCAAGCCTCAAGAAAGTGGTCTCCCTATTTCTTTGGGCCTTACAAAATTGGGATCACATTGGGGCCCTAACTTAGAGATCAGATCCGTGCACCACATCAAGATTATAGTTGATCCTCCAGGTATCCCACTTTAAATAGAAATTTAAACAAGATGACTCAGCCCAAATCCATCCAACTGACACCCAAGCTGATGAGGAGGCCAAAGTTCAATTAATGATCGCATGGAAGGAGCTGAAGACCTAGTTCTTAGAGTTCATGGACCCTTAGCTTTGAGGACAAGACTGATTCAAAGAGGTCGGGCTTGATAAGACTCAAGCAGGGTTGAGTCCTAATCACCCTAGAAGTAATCAATAAGAACCTTATGAGATTATAATAAAACCCCACCTAGTCAATTCTATCCTATAAAGAAGTATGGCTAGGGTTTAATTTGGGGCCTTAAGGCTTCCTAGCGCCACCCCGATTAGGGTTTTTAGCGGAGGGGCATGACTTGTGCAACCACTTAGGCCACCACCCCTTTTATTTATACATGGTAGCTATAAGAGGCGCAAAAGGGGGAATTCACTTAGGAAGCATCCCCCTAGAGCTAGGTTTAGAGCCCTATATAAGCATGTAGCCTCTACCTCTTTTAAAAAAGTAAGATCTATCTATAATTCAGCCATATGGCTGACTACTAGGAGGGAGGAACCCCTATAGCGTTCCAATGGTTGATCCCCCTTAAAGATCAAAATCTATAGAGCTCCATCTGGGGTTCTATCAAGGAGAATGTCACAGACAAAATATAAACAAGGTGTTCGACGTATTGCTTATGGTTGTCTATGTCATTTAATTTTTGTACATGCATTGTACAATAAGTAGCGAGTTTGCAATAGGCTTGGTAGCCCTAGTTTGATTAGCTTTTATGGTCGGATTCGACTTATGAATGAGAGTCATGTCATGTTGATACTTGTGGGGACTTCGATCTATAATGGTCCTTGATCCTTGTATGCAACCATTTAGAGCTTGTAAAGTCTACAGTTGTAATTTGTATTGGCTATATAAATTGTTTTCTAAAGTGGTTGCTTGTGGATCCCATGAGAAATGCTTTCTCTAACCCGTTTTCTCTTTTGTAGGTCCTAAGGGACCCTAGGAGGTTTCAGAGAGGCTGACCTTTACGGACGGACATGCAAGGGTATCACACGACTTAGGCAAAACCAGTTAAGTTTGTGATAATACAGAAACAAAGAGCTCTCGAGCTTCTAGTCCCAATTGATCTCCAACCCCGAATAACTCCAAAGGAAATCTTGGTTCCAAATAAGTCACTGAGGGGCTATCTATGCTAGATAAAAGTCCTCGATTACGAACATGACCCCCTCTTGACCATTCATATCGATTACAAATCTCGTTCAACTTCGCCCGCTTATCCCGGTTGATCCATGGGTTTAGTTGTTACCCAAAAGTCAACACTCCTGATACAAAGCCTACGAACTGAGCAAAAGACCCAACCACGAGCCAAACACCCCGTCCATACTGACTCTTAGTTTGGCCAGTCCTACTAATTGCCAGCTCAGTCAATAATGCTAACTCTCAGTTTCGACCAGTCTTGACGACTATCGGCTCAGTCTGTCCATGCCATCTCTTAGTCTTGACCCTGAAAACCAGGATTCATAGAACAAAACCGATGATCAAGCAAACTTGCCACCATGAGTTGCACCCTCAATTCACTCAAGGTGCAACTCTCATTTGGGAGGGAGAGGATGATAGGATATATTTTGGCCCATCCAACGTATACTTCCATGTCACCCTTAAAAAAGCCAGGCAGACACTCTCGATTCAATTCGGATTAAGGTCCCAAGAAGGAACACTGCCCCAGACCACCACTCGAGGGGCTAGGTTCAGGCCTCACCACCTACCTTGCCCGCAAGGTTACCTTTCGTACGTCTTCTACATAGTAGGAGGACCTATTATTGAATATCATATTTTGATGATGAAATCAATTGATGAGTGTTTAATCTAAATGTGGCCAAGGTTTGGATGATGCGGTGGGAGCTTGTCAGGAGTTCGCTAGGACTTCACCGAAGGCATCAGAAAGATCATTAGGAACATGTCGGGAGATCGCTATAGGAAGACCATGAGAGTCATCGCAGGGAATGCCAGAGGTTGCTGGGTTGCAGGAGTGAGGTCGTTAATTAAGCTTGGTGGTTATGTATGGTTGTAATCCTTAAGTCGTAGGTTAAGTTTGATTCCGTATTGAGTGTGATTTGGAAGGAATCCAAATCAACTCAAAGTGGCAATCAGTTCCACTATATGGATGGACTGAGCTTAGGTCGAGCTCAATTAGTTGACCAAGAAGGTGGTCAACTGAAGGTACATGACAGGATGTGAAAAGTAAAGGAAATCACTTTTTCAGGACACCCGACGGTTAAACCGTTGGTAAGCGACGGTTGTACCACTGTCACCCAGGTTTTTTGACGGCTAACAGTGGCTCAACTGCCTAGGACGGTGGTTGAACTGCCCCTACCCTGGTTTCAGGGAAACTTTTGGCGATTTGACTGTCGACGTCAGTGGTTGTACCACCCATACTCGGATTTTCTAGATATATTTGAATTTTGGCTCCAAATTCTGAAGCCTTAGGGCCTATAAATACCTCAAGTTTTCTTACATTTCACACAATAAATTTTGGGATTAAAATTCTATAAACATTTGTGTGAATTATACGAAAAAGAAAAGGGGAAGGGAGTGAGCTAAGAGTTGTTAAATTCTTATAAAGAGTCTCCCTTGTAAGCTCAAGTTTGTAAGGGTTTGGTCTTCACACAAAGAAGATCGGTAGTGGACACCGGTGGGCCTCGACAAAGAGGACTCGAAAGTGGACATAGGCCAAGATTAGTGATGAACCACTATAAAATCATAAGTGTTCTCTATTTGGCTTATTCTCTACTTTCAATTGTTCTTAATTAGAAAAGCAAGAGTATCATCTTTCAGTTGTGATTTTAAATTGTTTACTTATTCTCCTTCAAGTTTAAGAAATGCTTTCAATTTTTTATTTTGATTCAAACGAAAAGATTTTTATTAAACCAATTGATCATAACAATTGGTATTAGAGCAAGGTCTTACTCTTTGAACTAAACACTCACTTGAGTAAATAGCTTTGTTTGGCATAAATGAGGGATATTCTATTTCACGTCCTCCCATATTCAATGGGATGTATTACATGTATTGAAAAACAAGGATGCGTATTTTTCGTATTTATATGGTATAGAGAATGGATTTGAAAAATCTTCCAAACCAATGAATGAGTAGAATGATTTGGAAAGGAAGAATTTTTCTTTAAATGCAAAGGCTATGAATGCCTTGTTTTGTGCTCTTGACAAAAATGAGTTTAATCATGTTTTTGTTTATGAATCGACTTTGATATTTGACACATACTAGAAATCACACACGAGGATACTAATAGAGTAAAATAATCTAATATTAACATTTTAGTCCATAATTATGAGTTCTTTCGAATGAAACCAAGTGAGTCTATTGGAGACATGTATACCCGTTTCACGGATATCGTCAATGAACTTAAAGGTCTTGGAAACTATTTTTTTTATTTTAAACTTGTTAGTAAAATTTTAAGATCCCTTCCTAAAAGTTGGGATTCTAAAGTAATCGCTATACAAGAGGCCAAAGATTTAAATAACTTGCTTCTTGAAGAACTCATTGGATCATTAGTAATATATAAATTAAATTATAAAGCTCATGATGAGCTTGATAAACCCCTTCCAAAGAACAGGAAGGCTGTAGTACTTCGAAAATGACTCTTCGAGTGAAACCTCAAGTGATGAGGACCATGATATTGCACTATTGTCTAGAAAATTTAAAAAAATTATGAAAAAGAACAAGAACTATAAAAATAAAAATGAACTGAAGAAGGACAATGTCACATGCTATGGATGCAAAAAACTTGGACAATTAAAAAAATGAATGTCCTCAATTGAAGAAGAAGGCGCAACATAAGAAGAAAGCACTTTCGGCAACTTGGGATGACTCAAGCTCATCGGATAAAGAAGACCAATCCAAAGAAGTTGCTAACTATGCTCTAATGGCGATACAGGATGAGATTAGTGATTCATTAAGCATTTCTTTTTCAGAGTTATTAAATATGTTCCATGAATTGTTTGATGAGTTTAGAAAAATTAATAAATATTATAAGTTGCTTAAAAATGAACATGATTTAGTAGTTGGTAGATTTGATAAAATGCATGATTCATTAGTATTACATAACCCTTGTTCTAAATGTGAAATGTTAGATAATGTTAAAGAAGAAAATATATTGCTTAAGACAACATTAGAAAATTTTGATATTGGGAACAAATCCCTACATATGATCCTTGCCAATAAGGGTCATATTAATAGAAGAAATGATATAGGCTTTATTGGTAACATTCAACAAAAGCCAACCATTTTTGTTAAAGGACCTATCTTAAATTTGTCACCGAAAATCAAATATAATTTTTGTAAAAAATTAGGACATAAGGCAAACAAATGTCTATTTAGAAAATATAGTCCACACCAATTAGTTTGAGTTCCCAAGGAAACTTCATACAATAAAAAATAATTAGAAAAGAAAGGCAAAGCTTTTTATGAAGGACCCAATGTAAAATGAGTACCTAAATCAAAAATATCTTTCTTATAGGTTTGTTTCTAAACTAAAGCTAGGAGCACTAAATAATGTTTTAGATGCTCAAAACATATAACATGAGATCTAACAAGCTCACTAGCATAAATACTAACAAGATAAATTATTAAAAATAAAAATAC
This sequence comes from Ensete ventricosum, assembly GCA_029747655.1. Lineage (NCBI taxonomy): Eukaryota > Viridiplantae > Streptophyta > Magnoliopsida > Zingiberales > Musaceae > Ensete > Ensete ventricosum. The sequence continues at coordinate 25,656,936 of JAQQAF010000003.1, read as the reverse complement.
ATCTTCATTATGATGGTGCATAACCCTTTCGTTGCATGCTAAAATTGGAAAGAAGAAAGAATAGCTATCTTTAAAGAAAAATTATGAACATGAAAGAGAGATTTTGATGATGATTAATGTACTAATTTGTGTACTTATATGTGTATGTTGTCTTGAGATTAAATGACTAAATATTGAATTTAAACTTATAAGTCATATATAAAATCATTTTTCTTTAAAGGAAAAACTTCTTGATAACATGATAGAATCTTCCAACATAGAAAAAAAAATCATTGGATTTTAGTTGAAGAATATCTCATAGTAATGACTCAACTTGAAAGTGATTTACTAATTTGGACTTATCTTATCATAACCTTGATTGATGATGCATCGTTAGAGAATGTTTGAACCCTCTAAAGAAACATTGAAAGGGACTTTAAAAATCAAGGTCAAATTGAATTCAAAAATTAAAGTGGACTATTACTATTTAGTTTAAAAGATCAAAAAAATAAGAGGGAGTACTAGTGGTGGCACCGCTGGTTCAGTGGTTGAACTGGCTGAACCTCCCCGGTTGAACCGCTTAATGTGTGGTTCAATCGACTGAAACCCAGACTACAAAAAGCCCCAGTTAGGGCTGGCACGGACACCGACTCTAAGCACCCTCACCCCTCTCTAAAACCACTTTCACTCCTTCCTTCCCCTCTAAAACATCAAGGAAGGCTCCATACTCTTCAAAATGAAGGATTTTTGCCTATCTCCATAAGATCTAACTAAAGGTAACTCTCCAAAACTTCTCTCTCAAGCTATTAAGTTGCTTTTACCATCCTTCTTGCAAATCTATGTAGAATGGCCCCTAGAAGATCCTCAAGGGACAAGGGAAAGAGGATATTAGAAGAAACCTATGAAACTACACTTTTTGATTCTTATGAACATGCTATGAAATTTTCAATCCTTGAATTTAGGAGTGTCCATAAGGGAAAATATGTTGATCTAGATGACCTAAGAAATATAGAGCCAATCCAATGGTTTATAAATCTTGATACCCTACCCATTCTTCAAGTAAATGAACCCATCTACCCGAGATTAATTTGAGTATTTTATAACATCATGCATGTAGATGACAATGAAATGCTTCTATATATCTTTTGGGACACCACATAGATATTACATATAATCTAATTTACAACCTTATAGGCATCCCCGAAAAAAGAAATGGTTGTTATTTTAGGAGACAATGGGATATAGACTCTATATGTGCAACCTACTATGAAGCTTTAGGAACTATTTTCGGAAATCCTAATCTAGCTATTGTACCAAGAACTTGTAAACACATGCTACCATTTAATACAAAAGTGTTTTACCATATAGTAATGAGTATTTTACTTCCAAAATAATTTCACCATGATGAACTGAATCAAATGGAACTAGGCACCATATACTAGATAATGAAGGGACAAGATTATTGCTTTGGGCATCCATAAGGCATAACATGATTGATCTTGTAACTAAGGACATGATGCTACCTTATGGTGGATTAATCACTAGACTATTACATGCTTATGACATAGTCATTCTACCAGATAAAGAAATCATTAAAATATATAGGTATAATGTAATCAATAGGAATCTTTGAAGGAGATTTAGGTGTGTCGAAAGACATGGTACATGGATTAGATTACTTAGAAGAATTGATACTTCCTCATCTAAACCTGAACCTAAGACACCTATCCTTAGGAGAAACCCATCTCCTCTTACCAGTCCTCTTGATGCACCACCCATGATGCAACCAGCACCTTCTTTTTCTGACGAGTCTATTATGAACTAGTTGAAACGAATTAAGCTATGTAAGATGAATTAATGACTAAGATGGAGCATATCCAATAACAGCACTACGCTTTATCTAGGCATTTTGGATTACCACAAACTGAGTAATGTAATTGGTGAAACTTGATATCTTGTACTAATCACACACACTCATGATGTACTCCTTTTTTATTTACACCTTGTTGCATGAACTTACTTATTCATAAACTCTTGCTACCTAGAAGTATTTTCTAATGCTTTATGTTGCAAACTTATTGATATTGGAATTTATTGATACTAAGTATCAATTAGTAGATATTTTTACAAAACCTTTAAATGAAGAACAATTTGATTTTCTTAGCAGAGAACTTGGAATGTTTTTTCTTGAAAATATATGAATTGCTAATCTAGATTTCATAAGATTAAGCTTTTTTATGATAATGTTTTTGAAAACTCTCTCTATGTTTTTATCTTATTGTTTACAAAAAAAGAGAAAATTTGCATGAAGATGATGAATTGCTATATTTGAAATTTATGAGAGATGATTTTAAATACATAAGTAGTCTTCTTTTGGACTTTTGAACTTATCTTAATATTCTTTTCGAAATTTATTAAGACATCTTCTTAATGATGTAATGCTTTCACAACTCCTCCCTTGTTTCCCTCCTCATTATTCACAAAGGGGAAGAAAACTTTATAATGCATATTCTATTTTACTAAGGGAGAGTAATATCATCATGTGCTTTGAAATCATTAACTATACATTTCACCTTTATGTTGATAACAAAGGAGAAGAAATGGACATTGATGACACATGGATATTGATGTACATACTTGGATATTGATACATAATTTTTTTAAAATTCATACTTTGATGACTTGATGCAAATTTTTATTTGCTTGGAACATGGATTTTGATGCACATACTTGGATATTGATGCATAATTTTTTGAATTCATGCTTTGATGACTTGATGTATATTTTTATTTGCTTGGAATATTGATTGCCTCAAGATACTTGAATTCAAGAGTGTGTGATTATCTTGAATTTAATTTTTTTTATTATGGCATAGATTTAGGGGGAGTTAGGATTAACTCCTGTCATCATAAAAAAGGGAGAGATTGTTGAATCTCATATTTTGATGATGAAATCAATTGATGAGTATTTAATCTAACATGTGTTGTTAGAGGAAGTGATGCAAATTTAACAACGATAGTGAAAAGGAGTTACAGATTAGACATGGACCCAAGATCAAACTTAGGCATCGAGCCAAGGTTTTGATGATACAGTGGGAGCTCGTCGGGAGTTCGCTAGGACTTTGCCAAAGGTATCAGGAAGATTGCTAGGAACACGCCGGGAGATCACCGGAGGAAGACCGTGAGACTTACTGTAGGGAATGTCGAAGGTTACCGGATTACGGGAGTAAGGTCATTAATTAAGCTTGGTGGTCATGTATAGTTGTAATCCTTAAGTCGTAGGTTCAGTTTGAGTTCGAATTGAGTGTAATTTGGAAGGAATGCAAATCAAATCAAAGAGACAACCGGTTCCACTATAGGGATGGATTGAGCTCATGTCGAGCTCGATTAGTTGACTAGGGAGGTGGTCAACTGAAGGTACATGCACGAGATGTGAAAAGTGAAGGGATTCACTTTTTTCGAGATTCTCGACGGTTAAACTGTCAGTAAGTGACAGTTGTACCACAGCCACCTAGGTTTTTAGGTGACTGACGATGGCTCAACCGCATAGGATGGCGGTTGAACCACCCATTCCCTAATTTTAGGGAAGCTTTCGGTGGTTTGACCATCGGCGCCAGCGGTTGTACCGCTCATACCTGGATTTTTTGGATACATTTGAATTTTAGCTCCAAATTCTGAAGCCAATTGGGGCCTATAAATATCCTAAGTTTTCTTACATTTCACACAATAAATTTTGGGATTAAAATTATGTGAAAAATTTATGTGAATTGTAAGAAAAAGAAAAGGAGAAGTGAGTGAGCTAAGAGTTGTAAAATTCTTGTAAAGAGTCTCCCTTATAAGCTCAAGTTTGTAAGGGTTTAGTCTTTATCCAAAGAAGATGTGGACATGGGTGGGCCTCAACGAAGAGGACTCGGAAGTGGACATGGGCCAAGATTGGTGCCGAACCACTATAAAATCGTAAGTGTTCTCTATTTGGCTTATTCTCTACTTTCAATTGTTCTTAATTAGAAAAGCAAGAGTATCATCTTTCGATTATGATTTTAAATCGCTTACTTATTCTCCTTCAAGTTTAAGAAATGATTTTGATATTCGATTTTGATTCAAATGTAAAGATTTTCATTAAATCGGTATTCTCAACACTTGCACTAATTCACAAACCACCAACCCGCCCCCCCAATTGCTCCTAACACATATTTCAACTTAGATAACGGTCCAGGAAAGGATTGCACCTACTATAGATATGCAATAAAAGCAACCAGCACTGTAGTGGGATAGGACAAACAAATCCTAACCCCTTTTGTATGATTTCTATCTCCATATGTAGTATAAAAGGTACTTAGGCATGAACACTATGGGGATCCTTCTTACATAGAAAAAAGACAGACGACACAAGGTGATTCATGACTAACTTAACCATTAGATGGGTCACGTCAGCGTGATACATCCCCGACCATAGCCTTAGTGCAGGTATCGGTGATTGAAGAACAAGCCGAGGAATGAAATGACACGCTCGTAAAAGAAGGAAACTCAGTCCTTAGTGGTCGACTGAGTGAGGTCCTCCGACCAAGGATAAGCAACCCCCTCCCCCCTCCTCGAAACACCGTAGCAGGACCCAGATGGTTGCAGCTCCACCTTGACTAGAAGTCGACCCTGACATGAGGCAATTGCCTAGGGTCCTGACCTACCCGCCGACATCTCGAAGAGCTTTCACATCCCTTAGACGCCAACAAAGAATCCTCAAGCGTCCATGTATACGCAGGCAAGGCCGAGGTGACATTTTGACCTCAGTACATGAAATATATGTTAAATATGTTTCCAGCCCTTTGAGGCCTTTACTCTACATAGTACAACCCTTAATGTAATATTCCTTTCATCAAGTCCATATAACCTCGAGTAACTTTTAAAATCCACTTCCAACCTTATAGCCATAACCTTAGGAATCTAAAATGACTCAAATAAATTAGATACCTCTGTATCTTTAAAAAATAAATCATATTTTCTTAAAAAAATAACTTATGTTTGGATCTTCGTTTTATTGAAACCCATGACCCCACTATCGAATCATCACCCAAACTCAAGTTACTAGCCAACTTATCATTTAGTGAATCAAAATAAGTTTTTTGAGTGTAAATATGAGACACAAGTAGAATCTAAATATCAACTCTTCTTTTAAGTTGTATTATTATATTTAGAGAATATGAGGATATTTCTAACTTCATAACAAGAGAGTTCTTATCGATCTTTTTTTTTTTTTTCATGAATAACTTGGCTTGATATGTACATATTCTTCTATAATATTGAACATCATCTATATAACTTTTGATCTTAACCCACTATGCTGATTATCAATTTTTGTTAGGAAATTATCCTCAACAACTTCAATCTTGAGCAACTAACGTTTTATTATCAAGAGTTACTAAAACATTAACTTATTCCGGTGTTGCTATATCCCACACCAAGTATTATCTCCACAGAGTTATCGTAGGAGTCAGTGAGTGAGCAATGTAAAAAGCAATAACACTTAATTTTTTTCATCAATCACCACAACTACTTCCTTTCATTAATCTAATATTCATTTGAATATTTTTAGAGCTCCATCAATTCCCCATCTTTCTCCCCTATATAAATTCTAATTTAGGTATAACTTGTTACTTAAACTTTGACCAAATAAATATTTTTTAACTTATCCCAAATTACTGTGACAAAATTATCATTAGTAACACTATACATTCTCTATTAATATAGTATAAGATGATGATCATGTGATGCTGATGCGTTAGTCATATGGCATTGAAGTGTTGACCAGGTATCATCTCCCATATTATTTGCCCCCTTTCATGCTTTAACATTGATAAGACTCCAGAAGGAGTCTTATAGATTTTGATCGTTGAGGGGGATCAACCCTTGGAACGATATAGGGATTCCTCCCTTCTAGACTCGGCACAAAGGCTGAATAAAAGATTATAATTGCCTGATTAAAAGAGGAGTGCAACTACATCTTAAATAGGGATCAAAACCCTAGCCTAAGGGGGTGCTTACCTAAGTAGAATTACTCATTTGACCCTCCTATGGCCGACCTGCCTTAATAGGAATAGGGGCGACTAGGTTGGCTCTAAAGCCGACCTAAGCAGGGGGAAACCCTGGCCGACCAACTCAATAAGGGAGGCGGCGGCTACTAAGCCATAAGGGCTAATCTAAACCCTACCCTTCTCTTTTATAAGATAGGAGAGACTTTATTATAATCTAGCAAAGTTTTTATTGACTACTACTAAAATGATTAGGACTCAATCCTGCTGGAGTCCTATCAAACATGTGGAGTGGTGTTAGAGTACAATGTGATCTTCCAGGCTATCAAACCTATACATGTGAAGAGAGGGCTCATAGATACTGTACTTGGGTCATAGAGGGCACTTCTGGGTCATTTGGACATGTTGTCACTAAAGTACTTTAGGAAATTTTGGCCATGTTATCGTTAAATGTAGCGCTTCGGGTTGCATCAATCATATTATCATCAAAGATAGTACTTCAGACTATTTTGATTATGCTGGCATTAAAGCAAGGGGTTTCAAGTTGACCTGACCCTACTAGCATTGAAGATAGCAGTTTAGATTGTTTCAGTTGTATTATCATCACAGTGAGTGATTTGGGTGGATTTGGTCATGTTATCATAAAAGGTAATGCCTTGGGCCATTTCGTCAATGATATGGGTCATTTCATCCATGCTATCATTGAATGTAGCACTTTGGGTCGATCTAATCATATTGTTGTTGGAAGTAGTACTATATGTCAATTAAATCACATTATCATTGAAGGTAGAGCTTCGGGTTGATTTGGTCTCGTTGTCATCGAATGTAGCACTTTTGTCGATCCATTCCAAGACAACCAATGACATCTTCCCTTAACAACAACCAATGTTTTGCATGAAAATTTGATAAGCCTCTTCACAGCTATTGTTTTGCATCATAAGATCATGCTAGGCTATATATAAGTCTCTTGACAACCAATGTTTTGTATGAATCCTCAATCCCTTCAAAACCATTGTTTTGCATGAAAAAATTCATAAGCCTCTTGACAATCATTTTCTTGAGTGTAAAAATAAAAAAAAATATAATAAAATTATAAGACAAACAAAGAAGAGAAGAAGAAAACAGATTATTAATTTTTTACTGATTTCTCAAATTTTTATGCTATTTAATTATATTTCTAATTTATGTATGTTTAAGATGTCGAGTAGTATGGAACATGCTAGGCTACAAATAAGTCTCTTCATAACCAACACAACTAATGTTTTATATTGACTAAAAAATAAAATATATTTTTTAAAACATAAAAAATATATCATATCTTAATAAATCTCACCCACATCTAAACCAATCTCATACTTATCTAAAATAGATTTTTATCTTTATTTTATCTAATCCTAATTATTTAAATTAATCTTAACTACTTGAATTATTTCTTATATATCTTTTTTTACTATTTGAATTATCTAAATAGAGATCTGGCTAAGTATTCAAAACATGAAAGAGAGAGAAATTAGAAAATAAAAAAAAAAGCAAAAAGGGCCTATATGCCCTTTTTCCTACTTCACTTCGAGGGTGAAAGATTGTGCACATGGTTTGTTCATAAAACTCCTTAAAAAGACAAGATAGACATGTCCGACTTCAATGCTCATAAGTGCTAGTATAATTTATTTTTGAATAAAATGATAATCTAGCTTTATAAAATGTCATTCATATAACCATAGATGAGAGAATATTATTTTTAAATACTTTATTGATGGGACATTCCTAACAATTTCTTCATTGTCTTTGATAGTTTACATGGTGTGCCTAATAAATATTGACTAGATTTAATATGTTGAGTCGGTATTGTCAAAAATAATGATCATATTATTTACCCTTCATTTGTCTCATGATAAGAGCTTGTCCATCTTAGAGTATAATGTTTGTTTTGGGGCCCCGTCCGTTGCCATCTCCTTAAAAAAAAATGAGTGAATTATGTTTTGATTACATTTTTATTCTAAGTGGATGTATTATGCACAAAGGTTATTATTTGGGATTCATCAAATAGTTCAAATATTTCATCCTGTGTGAACGTTTCATATAAAAAAAGGATGATTTTGAATGCATCAGATGCTTCAAATGCCTTTTTATCCTTGGTGAACATATCATGCACAAAGGGGATGTTTTGGGGTGCATCAGATATTTCAAATCCTTCATCCTGGGTGCATCATGCATCATATTCAAAAGGGATGCTTTGGGATTTATCAAGGCACTTGAAATATGATTTATTCTGGGTGGAGATATTGATTGCATGCAAACATGATGCTTTGGGTGCTTCGGATGATTTTTTATCCAAGGAAGATGCATCATGCATAAGTGAGAAACTTTGGGGTGCTTCCAATACTTTTCCATCCTAGGCAGAGATACATTGCACATAAACATATACATTGTTTTGGGGGTGTATCGAGTGTTTTAGGGCACCTTTTTTATTATGGCTAGGTGCATCGCATAAAAAAGGGAGGCTTGGGGATCCGTTAGATATTTCATATGCTGTTTTTTTGTCCTAAGCATATGCATCATGGACAAATAAGAGATTTTGAGGCATGTTAAGTGCTTCAAAAATTTTTTTTTGTCTTGAATCATACATAAATAGGACGTTTATGATATGCCAGGTGCTTTGTATTAGATAAATGTGAGAAACAAAAGCACACTTGATATATTGTTTCAGCATCTATTTATAGAGAGGTGGAAGGAGGATTTACCTCAACTGATGAACAAGATTTTCTCATTCAGTTAAGAAACTCTGTTACAGCTAACATGCCCCCACAAGATCGAGTTCTTGTCAAGGACGTCTATCTTGTATCGATACAATGAAAATATTTTACGTGTCAGACTTTGTTAGGGAGTCGGCGAGCTGATCAACCATGTGGACATGGAAACACAGAGTTGCTGGCAGATGACTTGATCTCTCATAAAATGGAAGTCAATAGCAATATGCTTCATGCAGGAGTGAAAAACTAGATTGACACATAGTTAAACAACACCGATGTTATCATAATAAATAACAGGCATAGAATCAAAGTGAATTTGAAGCTCCTTAAGCAAGTTGGTGATCAATTAAGTTTGATAGTAGCAGTGACAATATAGCACGATATTCAGCTTCAGTAGTAGACTTGATTGTCTTTTATTTCTTAGAACTTCAACTAATCGGATTAGCACCAAGAAAAATAATATACCCAGATTAGAGGTTCTATCATCAACATTTCCAGCTCAATTAGCATCAGCAAAAACATGAAGCTAAAAGGGAGTATTTGCGAAGAAATATGCCATGATCGAATGGTGCCCCTTAAGATAACGTAAAATACGTTTGACAGTAGTCTAGTGAAAAGTAGACGGTCGATGTATAAACTGGGATAATTTATTAATTGTAAAGGAGATATATGGACGAGTAAGAGTAAGATACTGTAAGGAGCCAACCACTTGCTGATACTAAGTAGAGTCTGTAGCAGGACTACCATCACATAACTTCAGTGATTCACTAGTCGATAGGGGAGTGGAACCTCTTTTGTATCCTGCATGTTTGTCTTCAAAAGCAAATCATGAATGTACTTTCTCTATGAAAGAAAAAGGCCAGAAGATGTAAACATAGCCTCGACATCGAAAAAATAATTCAGGTCACCAAGATCTTTAAGAGAGAATCTATCGGCCAATTGCTTAATAAATGCCTGAACCTCCATAGAGTTATCATCGGTGATAATAATATCATCCATATAGACTAGAAGATATATAGTGCGCCTATATTATTGGCGTAGAAATAGGGAGACATCAGACTTAGAGTTGATAAAGCCAACTGAAGACAAGTATAGACCAAGTTCAGTACCAGGCTCATGGAGCTTGACGAAGTCCATAAATGACCTTTTGGAGTTTACAGACGTGTCATGGATATTAAGGATGTATAAAGCCTGGAGGTTGCTCCATAAAGACATCTTCAGTGAGAGTCCCTTGTAAAAAGACATTGTTAACATCTAATTGGCGTAAGCACCAGCCTTTAGATATTACCAGATTAAGGATAAGTCAGATTGTAGTAGGTTTGACAATAGGACTAAATGTCTCAGTGTAGTCAACACTAGGTCGTTGATGAAATCCTTTGATCACAGGTCATGCTTTATAGCGAGCAATCGAACCATAGGGGTTTTGCTTAATTCGAAAGACCCACTTGCACCCGATAATATTTTGTGTGGAGTGAGAAGGGGTAAGGGTCCATATAGCATTGTGAAGGAGAGCATCATACTCCTCATACATGGCTTTACGCCAATGTGGAGATTTTTTGGCCTGAGTAAAAGATATTGGTTCAGTAGAGTCGAGGAAAGGTTTGGTGCTAGCATGTAAGTGAAGAACTTGACGTGGTTTAAAGACTCCACTCCTGGAATGAGTTTGCATAGGATCCCGGGAGGCTGTAATAGTGTTGAGGGTTATCACAGGTTGAGTCAAGCGGAAGGACGACATAAGTACCCTGGTGAAGTGAGGACAAATGTTGTGTTTCTAGAGGCAATTGCATAGGAAGAGGAGGAACCGGAGGAGAGGAGGAGAAGGAAGCTGTTGAACAAAAGTAACAAGAGAGTGTGGATTCGGCAGAGATGCGTGGGAAGATGAAGACATGTCGTAGAAATCCAATGGAATGACAGATTGCCTGTGATCTCGAAAGGGAAAGACAAACTCTACATAAGTGACATGTCTAGAAACAAAGACTTTAGCAGTGTGAGGGTCATAACATCGAAAGGTATTATGTTCAAGAGAGTATCCGATGAAAATACAAGGGCAAGATCAAGGCTGCATTTTATGGGAATTGTAGGGACGTAACCATGGATAACATATACACCAAATACCTTTAATGGTTGTTGGTTGGGGCATTTTTGAAGTAGTTTTCTGAATAGTGATTGATATTGTAGGATAGGAGTAAGCATGCGATTAATGAGGTAGATAATAGTTTGAAATGCTACGAACCAAAAGGTAGATGGCATGAAAACCTGATAGAGCATTATTAGACCAGTTTCAACAATATGTTGATGTTTATGTTCGGCAGATCCAACCAGTTGAGGAGTATATGAAGGAGACTTGAGATATTAATATCGCAAGTGGATAGATAAGATGCAATGACATAATATTCACCCCCACCATCAGAATAGATAGTTTTAATAGTAGTCTGAAGGTAGTTCTCGACTAAGTTCTTAAAGTTAGAGAAGACAACTACGACATTAGACTTTTGACGGAGAGGATATAACTATGTGTACTTTGTAAAATAGTCTACAAAGATAACATAGAATCTAAACTTATCAAAGGAAACAACTAACGCAGGATCCCAAACATCAGTATAAACAACCTCAAACGGTTTAGAGCTGGAAATAGAGGATGTACCAAAAGAGAATTGATGATTCTTATTTGCTAAGACAAGCATCATAGTGATTAATAATATTACTAGATATAAAAATAGGAATATAGTAGCGAGAAAGCAATTTTCGTTGAATAGAGGTCGAAAGATGACCAAGACATCGATGTTATATGTCGATTGGAGCAGTAGTGGAAGAATAGTAGTAGGTCGAGTGAGAGATAAGGCTGAAGGTCATTTATAGATATTATCTTTATTTGGGCCGTGAACCAAGGATGTCCCCGTGCTCAAGTCCTTGACAAGAAAATAATTAGAAAAGAATTCAATCGAAGTATGGTTTTGTTGGCAAAATTGAGAGACAGAAATAATGTTTCATTTAATGTGGGGTGCACACAAAATATCATCGAGTGTGAAAGAAGTGGTATGTGAATTATGCATCGTAGAACTAGTATGAGTGATAAGAAAATAATTAGAAAATAATTCAATAGAAGTATGGTTTTGTTTGCAGAATTGAAAGACATAAATAAGGTTTCATTTAATGTGGGGTGCACACAAAATATCATCGAGTGTGAAAGAAGTGGTATGTGAATTATGCATCGTAGAACTAGTATGAGTGATTTGAATGCTTTTACTATCACCGATGATGATGTCTTCATTTCCGCCATAGTTGTTTGATCAACAGGTTCTAGAGATCGAAAGTGAGATGGTGGGAAGTACCAGAGTCCACAATCCAATTAGACTGACTATCAAATGGAGTAGTCATGACATTTGCCTGAGGCCAAGCTGATGAAGCTGGGAGATGAGGTCGAGACCGACAAACTTTTGTAGAGTGATCAATTTTGTCACACAACTAGCAGACGACCAGTTGCTGAAATATAGGAGGATGATGTGGCTGGAAGGAAGCACTCTGATGATGGTGGAAGTATCGAGGATGGGGAGGAGGAGGAGACGGGGTGGTGCCTATAGAAGTGGGAGGAAAGTTAGCTACACCTTTTGAAGCATTCTTGTTGTATTTACCATTCTACCTTTTGGATTTTTGGTTGAACTCAGCTGTAATGGGAGGTCCTGGTAGTCTATCATCAAGCTTCATGTAAGCTTCATAGTCTGTCAGCTTGTCGTAAAGTTATTTAAAGGAGATCGGAGAGTTGCGTGCTCGAAGTGTTGTTGCCAATTATTTGAACTCTACACTCAGTCCATTAAGCGTGTGGACTGTTGGGAAACCTCAGCGGGTGCATCACATGCGCAGCGAAAATCAAAACAAAAAATCGGTGTCCGACGCAGATCAAATCGTCGTGCAAAAGATTGGGGTCACGAGAAAAATCATAAAAATAAAAAAACCGCGATGTGAGAGAGATTGATTTTACCTAGGGAGATCGTATACCCCTGTATTTCAGATCTAGATGGAGAAGATGAAGGAGGTCAAGCGTCCTCCTCTCTAGCGGTATCCACACGATGGATCTCTGTAGCGAAACTCCTCCAATCTGATCTCGCAACTCTCGCGCAGAGGGAGGGAGGAGAATAGGAGGTGGTGGCTAAAGTTGTAGCCTATCAACCAAGAGTCTCCCCTCCTATTTATAGAGAGCCACAAAAAAACCCTAGGGCTCCTGCCTTAGTGGGTATTGGATCTCCATCCAATAACCCACTAATGTTGTATTATTGGATCTCTATCCAATAATCTCCTTAGGCCTCTAATTGGGCCTAAAGCAAGGAGCCCATCAGCATAGGATCTCATCTAATGAGAATAGGGGTTAATTGGATCTTCATCCAATCCTCTATTCGCTGAAGCATCCACCATATGTGTGTGACCCTCTAGGCCCGATACCGAGCTGGCCGTGAGTTACTCCCATCAGAACTCCTAATATAGTGAATTATTATCCCCAAAATAATTCACTTGACTCATCGACTATGGACATACTAGGCTACTACGCCATAGTCCCCAGATGGTACAAGGAGATCAAATCCATCAGACCTGTTTATCCATAGTTACCATTTATCTATAATCCCTCATCCAAATAATATTCCAGAGACCGTATATTGGATATGATACTATCAGGTCACATACGGAATCGGTTTGTCTTGCTCTAATCGAATTCTAATGGAGAACTTCTCTCTCAATCCGAATGACCCTAGCCAGGGATTTGTCTAAGCAAGCACATATGAGATATTCCTCTTGTGATATCGAGAGTGGATGATCCTCTATTGATACTCAATTGCCTTCATAAGGTTAGCTACCAATCCCGATAACCAACTGTACCATATCTGAAGCTTTCCAAACCTGTAAATCTGACGTCAAAGAAAAGAGTACTCATATAAGGCATCCTTGGTGTCTCAAGTCTAAGGACCAGATACACAACTGAGACTATAGAATCACTGTCTGACATTAGGTATCATTAACCATACAGCATTTCATAAGTGGATCAATCAGTGAATTCATTCTCCAATGAGTACCTGTACTATATCCTTAATGTCTCCATACAAGTGACTATGAGACCAGCCGCCTCCATCATATAGATGGGTATATAGTCCATCGGTCTATCCAGTTATCTCGATGTCCCTCTCGAGTAATCTATGACCGAGATTATTTAGGATCTGTGTTTAAAATTGAATCGATCTCATTATCGTGATCTCATCACGTTCCGATTCCTATGGCATAGAACCAAGAACATCACAATATATATGCTTTATATAATATAATGTGAGAATATATCAATATTAATTATAAGCAAAAAGATTACGCAATGTGTCACACGTGCCATCACTCGCGTGATTGGCTTGCAGGGCACCTGTAACCAGCAATGGACAAGAATCGCTTCATTGATGAGGGAATGACCTATCAAAGCTAGGTCATCGATAATCATTTTGATATGTTGTAGGTAGTCGGTAATAGTACTTCCCTCATACTTGAAGTTCATAAGGCTGGAGAGTAGTCCAAGCATGTGAGTCCGTAAGCGATTCGCTAAGATAGTTTGTAACTTAGTCTAAGCTTCTGCAGTAGTAGGACAGGAGGACACAAGCGGGGTGATGGATCTAGCAACAGAGGCTTGAATTGATTGGAGAGTTAGCCAATTTTGACGTAGCCATAGTTTGTAAGCATAATTTGGTATTGGGTTGGGTTCTCCTAGAACATGGATCATTGCTAGTGGATAACTAATAGAGCCATCAGTATAACCTAATAAATTATAACCAAATAAAAGATTAGAGAATTAAGCATGCTAGAATGCATAGTTGCCGCCTTTTGATAACTTAAAGGGGATTAGGGAGGCAACATTGATAAAAATAAGTCCTAGATGCGGAGAAGGATTGCCAGTAGGAAAGAGAGTTGGAGTATCAAAGGTAGATGAGGAAGACATTTGAAAATCACAAGGGTGACAATCAAGGAGAAAGCAAGAGAAGGCATAGGTTAGAAGATGGATTTAGAAAGATAATATCGCTTGAGCAATGAGGTACTGGAGAGAAGAAAATTGCAAACTAGTGCAGAGTTGACCGTTAGTTGTTGCAGTTGGATGCAATTGGATAGTGATAGGTAGCGAAGAGATCTGGGAAGTAGGTGATCTCACCGAAGAAGCAGTTCATAAGACCGTTGAGGGACAGAGAATGATAGTGTTTAGTTGAAGCAGATGGGTGATCTTCTTAGGGTTCAGTTTGTCACTAGTGCTTGGCTTCAGCAGACAAAAGAGCAGGACTCCTTCGGTTGCCACTATAGTAGGGCAACAAACACTAGCAGATTCTGCTCTTAGAGCTGTAGACTCGGAAGGATAAAGTGGCACAAGCTACATTCTGGCCACAAAAGTTGGCGAGCTACATGGAGGAAGTAATAATCTGCCAAGTGACGAGGCAGATTATACAGATGAAGAGTATTATACAATGAACTCCACCAGCAGCACAGGCTTTGATGTAGATTTTGGTCTAGCGAGCTTGTGAGAATAGCAAGTGACCATCTTCTTGGTACCACAAGCAGCAAGTCACGATAGCAGGACAATAAACTCCTACAGATATCGCTCCTGAGGCTACAGGAGCCTATTCCTAGATATGGAATGTCGGGTGCAGTAGTTCTGTTCTACCAGAACTAGCCCAAACTTCACAGTCAATTTGAGGAACCCGATATGCCTCCAAATAAGTTTAGCTTCTTAGGTTGAATCTGGTCAAGATAATGTAGGAAGTTATATCCACTTTTGCTCTGCTACAGGCAGCGCATGATGGCTTCCAACAGGTCTGCTGCAATGAGGGTGACGATGTTGATGAAGAAGAGGATGGTGACGACAGAGCGACAGAGGCTGCAGGAGGGACAGCGCCAATGGCAGAAATATCAGAATCTGTAGACGAAAGCAAGCCGCCGATGAGTGGACGATGATGGAGGACAACAAAAGCCTGATTGCAGGTTAGAGCGATGCTTTCAGATGTCACAGCTGAGATACTGCTAGAAGGGAGAATATGTCTCGGATGATGGAGGTGCATATAAAGGGATTAAAGCCATGAAGCTACAATAGGAGAAGGCCGGTGATGATCCTGTGGAATCTGTGAAAATCCCCAAGGCAACTTGTATGGCTGACCGCGAGGTTGCCACAACAAAGGGAGCACGAGGGCCAGTGGAATGAGAATAATGACTGCTGGATTCTATTGGAAGTGCTACTGCTTTCTCCATCGGAGGCTTCTTTGACAGATCGAGAGTGGAAGATCAAACCTTACTGTAGAAAGCATGACCCCCGGCCATGAAGAAGATTGATGAGTGGATGATGAAGCCTTTTCCAGCGATGATGGCGTTTGAAGTGCAGACGCAGTGGCCAGGAGAGAGAGAAGGCCCAAGGCGAAGCATTGAGGCAAAGCCGCAGCAATTGTACACAGATGGAGAGCGACGGGAGCAGAGGGGGTCCTTGAGGGTGTGCATTCGAACAATCGCTGTTGGCTGCGTATATCACAGACAAGCAGTAGGGGAGGCAACAACATCGACGAAGGGTATGGGCCAGGATCCAATTAAGTTTTCTCTATATTGGAAGGAGGTAGAGAATGAAGTCACAGTGCTTCGATTGACAAGGGAGCAACAGTCGGTGGCAAGAGCACCAGCTTTAATGCTTCCTTTGGCACTAAAAGAGGCTTCTTGGTTAATGTCAAATCCCAACAACAGCAGTTGCAGCAGCAACAACTTGGGATTCTCCAGTTGTAGGCTAAAGGAAAGGAATCATTACAGATGCCAAGTGGGAGTGTAGAGCAATAGAGTCTCGAGAGGAAGGGGTGTGGTCCTCATGCGACACATGCATTTGCCACCAAGAATGCAGCAGTAGCACACACCGCCTCCTTGGGAGGGAGCGGGTGAGGTAGAATAGGTGGTAGGAAGAGGAGATCCAACGACTACAGGGAAGATCGGCATCGATCTGGTGTTGGTTCTTATCCAACACGATGGTAGCAGGTCTGGAAAGGAAGAAGACCCCTCGCTACATGTTGGTGAGAAGGGGTAGCGCTAGGAGAAGGAGGAGCTGTCGAAGGAGAAGACGAGGAAGCCGCTATAGTGAATGTGTGCTTCCCTTTCTTCCCTGACTTTAGGAGCAACTTAGAGGAAGGGTTCAGCCCATTCTCGTCCGGGCAAGATGAGTTGGAAGCAAAGGAAGTGCGTTGATCGCTCTTAAGTCATAAAAAGAGAAAGATCCTAGGAAACGTCGTTGATGAAGAAGCTGCCGACTTGCACTGAGGAAACACCGCAGTCACTGGGGAGGAAGGCTGAAGATGCGGTGCCTGGCAAAGGAGTTACAGCTTTGGCAGAGGTGATATCGGAGAATTTTTATTGTTTGACAACGAGAAGAAGGTTTCTCTTGCGCTCTGATACCATATTAGATAAATGTGAGGAACAAAAGCACACTTGATATATTGTTTCAATATCTATTTATACAAAGGTGGAACGAGGATTTTCCTCAACTAATGAATGAGATTTTCTAACTAATGAACGAGATTTTCTAATTCAGTTAAGGAACTCTATTACAGCTAACACTTTGGATGTCTTTTTAATGATGAACGTATGTGTCGTACACAAATGAGACACCTTAAGATGCCTCGAGCTATTCAGATATTTTTCTAAATATATTTGAGAAGCATCCATGCATCAACAAAACATTGGGTCAAACTTTCAAAGATAGTCCGTGGGTTTTATGCTTGTATATCTACAAGCAATCAAACCGTAACATAATCCTAAGAAACTTGGCTATCAAACAAAGGAATAACAAGGACAACTAATCAAGGTAGCCAAGAAGTGGTACTTACAAGAGCTATAATCTTTCATATAAATCATTCATACAAAGTGAGCAAACAACAACAAAAGAAGGAAAAAAAAAGAAAAGAAAAAAAACTGATAGACTAGAGATCAGCTCAATACTCCCCAAGTGGAACCAAACTTTCTATATAACGAGTAAAGCGATATTCTGTGAACGACATGTTATAGTGCATGACATACGGCTGGTGGCCGAGAAACAAAATATTCTATTGCATTTTGATGAATTTGTCGAAGTTTTGGCTTCTAAGATTGTACCAAGCAATTGCTCTAGGCAATCGAAGAATAATCTTCTCACCGTGAACACGAATAGGCATGATATATCGTGTCTCCTCTGGTGGGGAGAGATTGTAAATATAGCATCTAATCCATTCCAGTAGTTCGTTGGAGAGATTGATAGCATAACTTCTAATCGATGCCATTGTTTCGCCGGAATCGGATGACATCCACATCTCGACCACTTGCTCATCCATCAAATTGTTGACGAAACACAGACTTCCTTCGAATTCCACGAGTCTAGCAGTGCGCGGGTGCCACCGGCTGGTGGGAGGTGCAGAGACCAACCTGAACTCCTTATCGAACAATCTGAAGGCGAGAATTTTTTCCTCGGGGGTGACCACTCATGTTTCGTGGTGTCGATGAACCACTCATACTAGCATTATTTTGTGTCAGAGCCAAACCCAATAGGTCTCTCTCGAAGATACTTTTATTGAAAATAATTCAAGTAGTTAAAATTAATTGATAGATTTATTAAGATATGATAGATTTTTTAATATTTGTATTCTATTTTCTAAAGTACTATGCACTGTAGATTGAAAGTACTCCTAGTGTTCTCTACTATACTCTTTCTTTTCTCCCTGAAATTCTGTAGAAAAGCCAATAGTGATATCAAAGCCTAGTTCAAAGAAAATCAAAAGGAGTACACCAATAAAAAAAGGGAAACATGGTAGATCCAGAAAAAAGAAAAAAGAGAAGCTGATAAGCCTTGAAGTAAGTGTTCCTAATCAGCTTCTTCCTATCTTCAAAGGTGATAATTATCAATTTTGGGCTGTTAAAATGAAAACTTTGTTTATTTCACATGGATTATGAAATTTGGTACAAGATGGTTTTGTTCAGTATGATCTACAGGATCATAGTATTACAAAAGATCAAAAAAATCAAATGAAAGAAAATAGATGCAAGAGCCATTTACATACTACAACAAGCAGTAGATGATTCCTTATCTCTTAGAATCATGAAGGCATCAACCATAATAGAAGCTTAGAAGATACTAAAAAGTATGTTTGGAGGCACTGACAAGGTAAAACTTTCAAAGCTTCAAATTCTTCAACGTGAATTCAAAACTCTTATGATGGAAGATTCTGAATCTATCACTGATTTCTTCTCAAAAGTTTCTTCTATTGTGAATCAAATGAGATCTTATGGTGAAAATTTAAAATTAAACTATAGTAGAAAAAGTTTTACGAAGTTTATCTTCAAAATTTGATATGATCTCTACTGCTATAGAAGAAGCTAAAGATACAAGTACATTATCTATTGATAAATTAATGGGCTCTCTTTTAGTTCATGAATAAAAGGTAAATATGTCTTCAGATGAAACTTTTGGAACATGCTCTTTAAATGAAGATAGGTCAAAAGAAGGATCAAAAGAATTCAAAAATCAGATCTCAAGGGAGAGATCAAAATGACATAGATCATGATCGATCAACCAAAGGTCAAAGGAACATGAATGAAGGTTACAAAAGAAACTCGTCAATGTTTTTGTTGCAAAAGAATTGGACATATTGAAAAAGATTGATGGTACAAAAATAAAAATCCAAATATTCCTCTATATTCTTACTATAAAAAATATGGACATCTTGAAAAAGATTGTTGGAACAAAAATCAAACTAACTATCATAAGGAAAATAATAATGATAAAAGGGATGATGAAAATATTTTCTTTATAGCATCTAATAAAGAATATTCTAGATCTATATGAGTTTTAGATAGTGAATGCAGTAATTATATGACAGGGGATAAAAGTTTATTCCAGATGTTTGATGAGTTAGTCAGATCTACTATGCAGATGAGAAATTGGTAATAAGGTTCAAGTAAAAGGAAAATGAACAGTTGCTATGAACACTAAATCCGGTAAAAAAGTCAATGATGATGTGTTGTTCCTGATTTAAAACAATATCTCATTAGTATAGGACAACTAATGAGAAAATGATATTATGTTATTTTTTATAATTAAAATACCTAATTTATGATAAGAAAATTAAAAAATTGATAGCAACTACAAGGATGACCAAAAATAAAATATTTCACATATGATTTTCATATTTTGCTACTCCTATTGATGAATCGACATTATGACATAAAAATTATGATCATCTAATAGTTGATAAAATACATCCATAGGAAAAGGATAATATCTTAAACTTTGAGGACAATAATGAAGGTACACACACAGAGATAGTAGAAATTTCTGATGATGTAAAGAAAGCTAAGAAAGAAAAGAAAGAGAAAACCTTCTCATTTAAAGGGATTCGATCCAACAAATACACAGCTTCCATCAGATCATCAAAGATGGCTATAGAAGAGAATAATACCAAATTATAGATATAAGAGAAATTATAAAATAATTTAGGTCAAAAGTTCTTAAAGATTTATTGACAAAGAAAAACATAAGGTAGCCACTATAGCAACGAAGCTCAAGTTGTCAACATCTTCACAAGAATTTTGGCGAAAAAAATATTTCTTCAAATATAATTTTAAATTATAACTACTTGAATTAAGGGGGTATGTTAAAAATAATTCAAGTAGTTAAGATTAATTAAAGAAGTTAGAATTAGATAAAGATTTAAATCTAAATCTAGTTTAGATGAGGATGAAATTAATTCAGATCAAGATGAGATTTATTAAGATATGATATATTTTTTATTATTTTAAAATATTTATATTTTTTAATTTTTAATCAATATAAATAAATTCTCAAATTGAAAAAACTCATCATGTCCTCTATTATACTACTGAAGATTATCCGATGCCCTCTAAACGCATGATAGATTTTACGGGAAGACATCAAAATGATCGAGACAAGATCCTCCGGGATGAAAACCACGACGGCGTCAGACCTCGGAGCCCATCATGGGTTGCTACGGAGAATAGGGTTTTCAGCCATCTTCTTCTTATGACGAATACCACATAGTAGCATCACAAGAGATCAACAGTGCATATTAGCTGCATTAATGGAGAGAGGCAGCATGGGTTACTTACCTTTTATCTACTGTCTTAACTTTTCTTGGTGTTTCAACCTACTAAAACATCAAAGATCACTTTTCTTAGTGTTCCTTTGTATTATATAATTACAAATATATAGACATCAAGATTAACATATATATATATATATATATATATATATATATATATATATATATATATATATATAAGTAAATTCACAATAAAAAAAATCAAGAAGGAATCACCAATAGATATATAAAGAGTCCTCCACCACATATGATACTTTATATGATTTATTTGAATTTCTTTGGGTTGTATTTTATTTAATCTACAAGAGAATGTGCATCTAAGATATGATAGGATTTAAAATTTGGCAAGTTCGAAAAATAAATTCTAATCATAATCCTCTAATCCACCCGAGGAACAAGTTCTAATCCTTATCCTTTACCATGATTTATATTCAGATGCAATTATTATGCACAATGTCATAAATAGGTAAGATAATAAAAGTTCCTAAAAAATGTTCATCCCATTTCTTCTTTTGACATAAACCATGCAGCTATGTTGAGTTTCTAAAAACAAAATTAAAAATAATATAGTTAAATGATTATATAAACATCAAAATGAAGAATAAAGATAAAATCTATAGATATAGCTAATGGAATATATATATATATATATATATATATATATATATATATATATATATATATATATATATACCACCACTTCATAATAGAATATTAGAAAAGTATATATGCAAATCTCCTACATGGTATACTTGATGTCAATTACCTCACTAGTCCAAACTATATGGATTAGCTCAGCAATTTGAGAATTATTCTTATGGTGGAGAAAATCATATACGTCCTTGACATGATTGTGCCCACGCCGAAGGAAGGGGTAAACGAGAATGATATCGCTCGCTATTTGAAGTACATATATGATTTTACCTTAGTAAAGTGTTATATGTTGGCTTCCATGACTCCCGAGTTATAAAGACAACATGAGAGCATGGATGTCAATTCCATCATTCTTCATCTTCTCCAACTATTTGAGAAACAAGAAAGAACTTAAAAGATATGAGATATCCAAGAGTCTTTTCTAAGCCAGGATGACTAAAGGGGCATCGGTTCAAAATCATGTTCAAAAGATGATAGAGTGGATTGAGAAACTCATAGGTCTATGAATAGTCCTAAAGGATAACCTGTGTGTTGATCTTATACTTTAGTCTCTGCCAAATTCTTTTTTTGGTTTAACATTAACTTCAATATGTGCAAATTTGAGGTGACTATTTGAGCTCCTCAATATGTTGAGGGAAGCTAAGACCACTCTCAAGAAAGAGAAGCTAGTTCTATATATTGGTGAGACCAATAAGAAAAAGAAGGCTGATAACCCTTAAGAAGGGCAAGGGCAAGGGAAAATCGGGTAAGGCAAGGTTGCCAAGAAGGACCCAATAAAGGATAAATGTCAATGCTTCTACTATGGTAAAAATGGGTATTGAAAGAGGAACTGCTAGCATTACCTTGCAGAGAAGGTGAAATAGAAGCTTGGAAAAGCTTCAGGTGTTGAATCTCATATTTTAATAATGAAATCAATTGATGAAGCTATGATATAATCTATGTTTAAGAAAAGTGACGTAGGACTATCTTCGATCATGAAAAGGCAAAACGATTGAAGCAGTAAAATTATATGCTGGGTCGGAGTCAGATATCGAGCATCGGGTCGAAAAAATCAGATATTACATCAAGATTAGATGTTGTGGTAGTCAACATGTTGATGAATCGAGTAATATGCTGAAGGAGAGCATGATGCATCGAGAACGAATGACATGCCATACAACACAAGATTTATGCTTTATAATTGTTTATGTCATGATCATCATAGTTTAAATCTTAATTGAGTTAGTTTTGGGTGTAACCATGCTAACTCAATTAAGGGGCCATTGGACTTCAATTAGGGCTAATTTAGGCCTATTGGAAGGCCCATTTCTATTACCCGAAGTTAGGTTTGGCAGTGGCACCGCCCAGACCAAGCAATGGTACCACCTAGAAGACACAATCTTTGAGACTATGTTAGGTAGTAGTACCGCCAAGATTAGATGGTGGTACTACCGAGACACAGTCTCTCAGACTGTGTTTAGTATGGTACCACCCAGGCTAGTAGTACTACTACTAGAACACAGTCTCTGAGACTGTCAGGTAGCGGTGGTATTGCCCATTAATGGGGTGGTACCACTTGTATCCCGAGTTTGAATTTTGAATTCAAAAATTTAATTTTTAGCTCTAACTTTTGAAGTCATTTAGGGCCTATAAATACCCCACTCATTCTTGCTTGAGGAAGCAAGAATTGAGATAAAAAAACTTGTGATTCTAAGTATGCAATCATTGTTGTAATCTCTTGAGAGTTCCCCTCCTCTTAAAAGCCTAGAGTTCATTCTAAGGAATGTGTGAGATTTGTTAAGGTTGTCTCCTAAATCTATAAAAAGGAGAAAGAGTTATAAAAGGGTAGTTGATATTCGCCCATTAAAGGAAAATTGTTAGTAAACACTAGTGGCCTCAATGGAGGAGGAATCGAGAGTGGACGTAGGTCACGACGATCAAACCACTATAAATCCAATGTATTCTTTTCTTGTGCTTTATTCTTATTTCTTGTTTAATAGCTACTACTCCCACTCGCATTCTAAGTCTAATATATTTCTGATATAAATTCTGATCCAATGATTTTTTTTCAATCGATGCAATTTCTTTTTGAAAACACTAACTCACCCCCACCCCACCCTCTTAGTGCCAACACCTAAGTGTGTTTTTAATGGTTTTTTTTTGTATTAATGAGGGTCACTATATCACTCGTCCTCGTATGCTCAATGGGACAGACTACATTTACTAGAAAACATGAATGAGAATTTTTTTGATTTTTATAGATTTCGAGCTATGGAATATTAGTGAAAACGTCTTTCAAAAATCTTCTAATCTAATGAATGATTGGAATGATTTTGAAATGAAACTATTTTCTTTGAATGCTAAAGCTATGAACGCTTTGTCCTTTTTATAGAAAACATGAACTATTCTCCTTCGCACGACTACACGAAGACAGGCTGAACCAAGATGCTTAGAGGACCATAGCCATATCACGACCAGCAACATAGAGACCCTTGGCCCCATCTACCACTAGCCAGTCACCTCAACCAAAAAAGTTAACAAGAGAAGAGCTTTGTGATAGATTGGCAAAGGGCCTATGTGGGAATTGTAATAAACTGTAGAGCCTAGAACACCAATGTAAAAAGGAGACACCGCTAATAATTGTGCCCACTGAAGAACCTAAATTTTAAGATACGACTCTCAAGCCCAAGGAGAAGGATACACCACAGCCGGCCATCCGTATGGTCCCTACCTTAGCCGGCTATACCAACCTGCAAAAATTGAAGATTGAAGGGTTTCTCAAGCAGTAGTCTGTCATCGTCCTCATCGATGCCGGGAGCACAAACAACTTCATGAGCAGTAAGGTTGCTGCCCACTTAATGCTCCAAAAAGAATATGACAACGGGTTCAAAGTCAAGGTAGTGCCCGCGGGTTAAACTGATCCTACTAGAGCAAGATGTAGTTGCTAATTTTTTCCTCCTCCCTCTTTATGATTGTGATATAGTGCTCGGCATTGATTGGTTGTCCATGATTGGAGACATTTTCTGGAATTTTTCAAAGCTAAACATGAAATTTTTCAACAAAGGAAATCAAGTGGTTCTACAAGGGAGCCAAGCGAGTATGACCACATCACAACACTTGGGGAGGTTACCAAAAGAAGAATTCAGCGGTTTCCCAATTCAAATTCAGGAGTTTCATGAGATTGAAGACAATAACCCTCTCCCACATCTTCCTAAAAGTTTGGACGTCATCAAATTGATCCAACTACCTCCTCTGAAGCTGTCCGACCCCCCTATGTTGAACTGGCCGAAACTTCTACCAACTGTTGCTCAGCCAAATTGCTTCCAACAACCTCAGAAGGTTGAAGATAAAAAGGTCACCCAAGAGATGACAGAAACATGGATTGTTCGGTCGTGCTTATTTTCGACTATGACACATCCCTACATCCTTTTTCCTGGATATAAACTACTTATAAATGTTACATCCTGTCGGACTCACCATGGTTGCTGATGCAGCACTTCCAGATCTCAAGTGACTTCCACAACTTTCCCCAAGATCGGACTATGATGCTTAAAGACTTCCTTGATGATGACCTCCGATCTATGGCCCAAAGTCGCAAAAAAATTGAGCCCCTCCAATGGCAAAATCATAAAAGGGGAAGGATCATTCGTAGGTCTCAACGAAGCATGAACATCATCCCTCTCATTATAAAGAAAGATGCACCACCTTGGCCGAGTGTAACTATAGCCCTTATGACCATAATATTATCTACACCAAATCATGGCCAGATGTTTATTATTGGAGCAGACACATCCATAATGGGGATCAGCACCATCCTTATGCAAGATGGTCAACAGCACAAAGAAGTGAAATGGCCTCGAAAAATTACCACCCCTACTCACCTTAGACTCAGATTAGGCTCACACCACTAGAGATTTTATCAAAGGACATCCCTCACTCTAAAAGAAGGCACGACTACTATTACAGAGCAATCACATGACAGCCCATGCAAGGAAGAAACTTTCCCCTGACAAACGCTAGAGTAAAAAAAAGTTTCCTGAGAAAGATCAAGTCCCCCTTCATCTCTAACTCCACCAACACGAAATTCAAGCCTCAAGAAAGTGGTTTCCCTATTTCTTTAGACCTTGCAAAATTGGGGATCACATTGGGGCCCTAACTTGGAGATCAAATTCGCACACCAGATCAAGATTACAGTTGATCCTCCAGGTATCCCACCTCAAAAGGAAATTTAAACAAGAAAACTCATACCAAATCCATCCAATTGACACCCAAGCTGATGAGGAGGCCAAAGTTCAATTAATGATCGCATGGGAAGAGCTGAAGACCCGGTTCCTAGAGTTCATGGACCCTCATCCTTGAGGACAAAGCTGATTCAAAGAGGGCTAGCTTGATAGAACTCTAGTAGGGTTGATCCTAATCACCCTAGAAGTAATCAATAAAAACCCTGTGAGATTGTACTAAAACCCTATATAGTCACTTCTATCTTATAGAGAAGTGTGGTTAGGGTTTAATTTGGAGCCTTAGGACTTCCTAGCCGCCACCCCCCTTACTGGGTTAGTTGGCTAGGGTTTCTAGCAATGGGGCATGGCTTGTGCAGCCACTAAGGTCGTCCCCCCCTTTATTTATGCATGGTAGCTATAGGAGTAAAAGGGGAATTCACTTAGGAAGCAGCCCCCTAGGGCTAGGGTTTAGAGCTCTATATAAGCATGTAGCCTCCACCTCTTTAAAAAAGCAAGATCAATTTATAATTCAGTCATATGGTCAACTACTAGGAGGGAAGAATCCCTATAGCGTTCTAAGGGTTGATCCCTCTCAAAGATCAAATCTATAGAGCTTTATTTGGGATTCTATCATATTCATTGAGAAGTAACCTACCTATAGTGGGAGCGTGATAGATTTGAGCAATGCTGGGTGAACCTACCTCAAGCACCATTATGTAGGACGAGTATGTTCTAATACCTAGGACACAAGTTCCAACTTTACATATGTCCGATAGAGTATCCTATCCTCCTGAGAGACATGTAGAACATTTTGAAAGTGTGGACATTGAGGATGTTGATCCTCAGACCTACGAGAAGGCTATTATGAGCATAGACTCTGAAAAATGATAAAAAGCCATGAATTCTAAGATGGATTCTATGTACTCCAATAAGGTTTATAATCTAGTTGATGCAGCTTAGGGTAGTGTACCCATTGGGTGCATTCAAGAAGAAGATTAGAGCAAATAAAAAGGTGGAGACATAAAAGGCAAGGCTAGTGGCTAAGGGGTATCGTCAAAGGCAAAATGTTAACTATGATGAAACTTTCTTGCCTATAGCCATGTTGAAATCTATTTGAATTATATTGGTCATTGTAACATACTATGATTATGAGATCTAGCATATGGACGTGAAAATTGTATTCCTCAATAGCAACCTCAAGGAGGAAGTATATATGATACAACTTGAGGATTCATATCTAATGAGAGTCCAAACAAGATGTGCAGATTTTTTTGGTCCATCTATGAACTAAAACAACCTTCACAAAGTTGGAAAATAAAATTTGATGAGGTAATCAGATCTTATGACTTATTTAAGAATGAAAATAAGCCTTTTGTGTACAGAAAGGTAAGTGAGAGCACTATCAACTTCTTAATCCTATATGTGGATGACATCCTAATAATTAGGAATGATGTAAGAATGCTCTCCACGATTAAAGTTTGGCTATCTAGACACTTCTTCATGAAGGATTTAGGAGAAGTATCATATATTTTGGAGATTTGGATCTATAGAGATAGATCTAAGAGGATGTTAGCTTGTTCTAGTCCAAATACATAGACACTATCATCAAAAGATTTGACATAAAAAAATTCAAGAGATATCTCATACCAATGAGACATAGGATATCACTTTCTAGGATCATGTCCCCAAAAACTCCTAAAGAAAGGATAAACATTGATAGAATATATGCCTTTGCGATAGGGTCTATTATGTATGTTATGTTATATACCAGATCTAATATAGCGTATGCTCTAAATGTCATGAGTAGATATCAGGTTGATTCAGGTTTAGAATACTAGAAAGCAGTAAAGTGCATCTATAAGTACTTGAGAAAGACTAAAGATCGTTATTAGTATACAAAGGAGGTAGCCTCCAGGTTGAGGGTTAAACAAACTCGAGTTTTCAATATGATGTCGATGATAGCAAGTTGAACTTAGGGTATGTTTTTACCCTGAATGGAGGAGTAGTAAGCTGGAAGAGTTCCAAGCAAGATGCTACTACTAACTCGACCAAAGAAGTCGAGTAATTATTGCGACAGAAGCAGCAAAGAAGGGAGTCTAGATAAAAAAGCTTATCACAGATCTGGGTATTGTGCTGAGCAATGAAGAGCCAATTCCCTTATACTACAATAATAATGGGGCGATTACTCAAGCGAAGGAACTCATGTCTCATCAAAAGTCCAACCACGTTCTAACGATGTTCCACTTGATCAGAAAGATCGTAGCTCGTGGTGGTGTAGCAATGAAAAGTGTTACATCCGAAGATAACATCACAGATCCACTAACTAGGCCTTTGTCTCAAATTGTCTTTAAGTGTCAGAAGGGTCTAATGGAGATCATGCATGTGGGTAATTGACTTTAGGTCAAGGGAGAGATTGCTAGTTATAGGTGCCCTTCAAGTCAATCACGTGAGTGATGGCACATGTGATATGCTATGCATTTATTATTATTATTATTATTATTATTATTATTATTATTATATTTTATTACTTTATATTATATGATTAATATATTATGATGTCCTTGGATCTATATAATAAGAATTAGATCATGATGAGGTCATGATAATGAGACCAATTCGCTTTTAAACACAAACCCTAAGTTATCTTGATCATAGGTTACTCGAGAGGGACATCTAGATAACCAGATAAACTGGTGTGATATATACCCATCTATATGATGAAGATAGCTGGTCTCATAGTTGCTTGTGTGGGGACACTAGGGATATTATACAGGTGCTTATTTAAAAATAAGTTTACTGATTGATCAGCCTATGGAATATTGGATGGTTAAAGATGCTAGAAAACCTTATCAGAGCATCGCATGTGTAATGAAAAAATAAAAACAAAAAGTCTCCCATGTTAGTCAAATTGTCATGCGATGATTGGATCTCATTCATAGAATTCAATAATTCAGGAACTTATTGGATCTCATTCAAAGGATCTAATAATACAGAGGCTTATTGGATAATCTCTTAATAGATAAGATCTCTATCCAACTACTCAAGCCTCTTAGATTAGTGGATCTCTATCCAATAATCTCTGCTCTTATTGGATCTCATTCATAGGATCTAATAATATAGGGGCTTATTGGATATCCAATAAAACAAGGACTCTGCAGATATATCATATATGAACTGCTACTTATCGTAACATCCATCATATGTGTGTAAACCTCTAGGCTCAATACCGAGCCAGCCTTGAGTTTTACCTATCAATATTGGGAAACCTTATCAGAACATCATATGCGAAGCAAAAAAAATAAATAAATAAAAGGTCTCCCATGTTTATCATGTCATTGTATAATGATTAGTGCATAAAAAATTATAAAATAAAAAATTTCTATGTTGTTAGATGTTTTACCTAAGGAGATCGTATATCCTTAAAAACCTAAATTCATAGGCATAGATGAAAAGGAGGTTAGTTGTCCTCTCTACCAGTACTCAAAGAAGGCATCCTTGGTGTCTCAAGTCTAAGGACCAGACACACAACTAGGACCATGGAATCTTTATTTAACATCAGGTATCTTTAACCATCTAATATTCCATAAGCAGATCAATCAATGAGCTCATTCTCCAATGAGCACATATATTGTACCCTTAGTGTCCCTACACAAGCGATTGTGAGACCAATCGCCTCTATCATATTGAAGAGTATATAGTACATCAGTATGTGCAGTTATATCGATGTCTCTCTTGAGTAACATATGACTGTAATTATTTAGGGTTTGTATTTAAATGAGAATCGATCTCACTATCGCGATCTCATCATGATCAGATTTCAATTTGCATAGAACTAAGGACATTAAAATATATGCTACAAGCAACATAAAGTGAGAATATGTCAATAATAATAAATAAAAAGATTACGCAGTGTGTCACACATGCCATCACTCATGTGATTGGCTTGTAGGATATCTGCAACAAGCAGTCAAAACTCCTTCTAACTTAGTGAATTATTATTCTATAATAATTCACTCAACTCATTAACTTTGAACATACTAGGCCACTACGCCATAATCCCTATATGGTACAGGGGGGTCTAATCCATTGAACCTGTTTATCCTTAGTTATCATATAAATGTAGTCCCTCATCCATCTAATATCATAGAGATCGTATATCGGGTATGATATTGTCAAACCTTGTATGTCTCACTCTAGATAGATTCTTCTGGAGAACTCATTTTCTTTAAATCCGAATGACCCTTGCTAGGGATTTGCTTGAGTAAGAACACATAGGATATTTCTATCGTGATATCGAGAGTGGACGATCCTCTATTGACACTCAATTGCCATAATAAGTTTGGCTATCAATCCTGATAACTGACTATACCAGATTTGGAATTTTCAGACTTGTAAGTCTGACAAAAAAAAAAGGAGTACTCAAATAGGACATTGTCGGTGTCTTAAGCCTAAGAACTAAAAACACAACTGAGACTATAGAATCGTTGTCTAACGTCAGATATCATTAACTATCTAGCATTTTGTAAGCGAAGTGAACTAATTCTCGAATAAACATATATATTGTACCCTTATTGTCCCTACACAAGCAGCTATGAGACCAACTACCTCCATCATATGGATAGGCATGCAACACATTGGATTGTCCGATAACCTCGAGTAACCTATGACCAGGATTATTTGGTATTTCTGTTTAAAGGTAAATTGGTCTCAGTATCGTGATCTCATCATGATCTGATTTCCATTGCATAGATCCAAGGACACTACAATATATATACAATAAATAATATATATAATGTGAAAAATATCCATAATAATAATTATGTAAAAAGATCATGTAGTATGTCACACGTGATATCACTTACGTGATTGGCTTGCAAGGCATATGTAACCAATAATCTCCCACTTAACTTAAAGCCAATCACCTACGTGTTTGATCCCCATCAGACCCCTGTGGTGCCCAAAGATAATTTTAGATAATGACTTCGTTAGTAGATCTGCAATGTTATCTTCAGATGAAGCTCTTTCCATTATTACATCTCCATATGCCACGATCTCTCTAATTAGCTAGAACCTCCTCAAAACACATCTGATGAGAACTAGGTTCCCTTGGTAGAGCTATTACCCTGTTGGTGTCACAATATATGAGAATCGGCTCCTCGCTGCTCGGTACGACTATCAAATCTACAATGAACTTCTTTATCCAGGCTCCCTCCTTTATTGCTTCTACTGCAGCAATGTATTCTACCTCTGTGGTCGAGTCAGTAGTAGTATCTTCCTTCGAACTCTTCCAACATACTTCTGTTGAATTTCAAATTTTGATGATGAAATCAATTGATGAATTTATGGACTAATAGGCTTTTAAGATAAGTGATGCAGGAAAAACTTTGATCACGGATACAAACCATCATAGGAAAAATCATCAAAGTAAGAGAATCAAATATTGGACCAGGAAAGCATCATGTCTGGGATTAGAAATTGGACTGAAGGGTTGGTCGACGTGCTAAAGGATGGACTTTGTACCATGAGTTCGGGCATCGGACTAGAAGAATCGGGTATTGTGCTAAAAGATAGGATGTTGTGGGAAGTCGACATGCCGATAGATTGGGTGATATGCCGAAGAATAGGATGATATATCAGAGGTTTGGACAAAATGTCGGATGATTAAATGATATGCTAGAATGCCCAACAAATATGTTGATTGCTTCATGATTATGCTAGATATGTGATTGAGTGGTTAAGTCATGATTAAGGTTGTTTCAAGTCAAATTAAGCTAATATTGGATCAAAATCATGCCAACTTAATTGGGAGCCTATTGGGCCTGAACCAGCATTAAATTGGGCCTATTGGAAGGCCAATTCAGTGACTTGGAATTAGCCTAGGTGATGGGCCATCAGGCAGTCAGAAAGCATTGTTTATGCTTTTTCGAGTATTTCAGTGATGGTATTGTTAGGACCGAAATCGACACTTGGGGGGGTTAATTAGTGCTTCTAAAAAACTTTCATCGATTTGAAGATTCGTACGAAAACACTTGTAATGGAAAAGCATTTAAACTTATAATTGATTATAGGACTGTAATGAGCAACTAAAGTAATTTGCAAAGTGATTAAATAACAAAGAAAGAAGGCACACAAATTTTATAGTGGTTCAGTTGTCGTGACCTACTCTACTCCCGATTCCTCCTTCATTAAGGTCACCAGCTTCCACTAATGCAAGCTAGTAAGTAAGCTTCACTTCATGTTGCAAGATATCAAATTGACAAGTTTTACTTCTCTTTAAAGTATAAAAGCTAGCATGTTTTTGAAAATATGAAGTTCAACAAAATTTTTGCTTCTTTAGATGTGCAAGATAGCAACTTTTGCCTTAAGCTAGCACTTCTCTTTAGATGTACAAGCATTTTAGGTTCTCTTGAGATGTGCAAGCTAGCATTTTTGCTTTTCTTGAGATGCTAGCAAATTTTGCTTCCTTTACAATGTGCAAGCTTTCTCTCTTTTAAATGTGCAATCTAGCAAATTTGCTTTTATTTACAATTCGCAAGCTAGTAAGACTTTCTCCCCATTTGTCATTATCAAAAAGAAGGGAAGAATACAATGGTATAATTTTTTTTTTTTTTTACAACAATGCTCTAATCATCACACAAGATATAAACCATAAATATAAGGGAGTATCGAAGCATGAAGAAAATAACATCAATTTATGTATACAATGTTCCAAATATCAAAGCACATTATATCAAGTTGTGAGTATTGAAAAAAAAATCAAGGAAACATTATGATTCATTTAGACAAATATTCTCTTTAATAAAATGAGAGAATTATATGACAACTAATAGTGAGGGATCTTAATTCATAAAAGAAAATTTCAAGTTTTAAATATCGAGAAGTCAATATTATGATTAGAATAAAAAACTTCTCTATAGTAAAAAGCAAGAAAGAGACATAAGAGAACAAATAAAAGTTCTCGATTCATGTATAAGAAATCCCAAATCATCAAGATTATGATTCATAGAAAATCTCCAGTTATAATTTCGAGAAATCAAAAGACAAATCATGATTCATTTAGATAATTCTCTTTAATAAAATAAAAGAGTCATACTAAATAATCTTAATTTATATAAAAATCTTAAGTTATAATTATCAAGATCATAATTCTCCTCTTTAGTTTATAGTAACATAAAGAAATTATAGAAGTTAGAAAATTTTTGATTCCCATACAAGATACCTTAAGTCAAGAAATCAAGAGAAAGTTCATGATTCAGTTTTAAAAACAATCTCATTCAAATTCAAATCATTAAAATAATTTTTATAGTTCAAGAGATACAAAAATATCATTAATAGATTCATCAATCTCTTATTGAAAACTCAATAAAATAGAGATTGAGAAATTTTCAAGGATAATACTTTCCTCTTTTTAGTTGTTTCAATTCATGTGATTAATTTCATACAAGCATGCCCAAGTTTTTTTTTTAATGTCAAAACCATGCATCATGTTTAAAACCAAAAGGCAAGCTTTATCATAAAAATCATAATCATTTAAGCATAAATCATCTTTGATTAAAAGATTTATTAAAACAAAATCATCAAGTTTTAATCATATATAATTAATTAAATTTTTTGAACAATTTACATTTCTTACTAACCTTTTTCATCAAACAATTTATGAAAGCATCAAGTAATTTATTGTAATGTTAAAAAGATTTGCTTGAGTCACCTTGTTGTTGTGAGGCTCAACTTCGCTTGTTTGCTCCTCATCTTCGGATGCACTTGATTCGTCCGAAGTTACCTTGATCGTTTTCTTCTTTTTTGTAACTTCTTCTTCAATTTGGGATATTTACTTTTGAAGTGCCACAGTTGATTGCATTTATAGCAAGTTATTGTGTTCTTTTTTTGTTAATTTTTATTATTACTTTCATGTTTTATGAACTTTTTAAAATTTCTTGTGAGAGGTTCAAAGTCATTCTCGTAACTTGAGCTTTCTCTTGAGTGGTCTGCCTTTATTCTAAGTGCCAACTCCTTCCTATTCTTTGGAAGGTAGTTCTTATGTCCATCATATGATATATATGTCATTTCGTAGGTCATCAAGGATCCGATAAGTTCTTTAAGTGGATAACAATTTAAGTTTTTTATTTCTTGAATGACTGTGACTTTTGGATCCCAACTTTTAGGAAGGGATCTTAGAATTTTATTAACGAGTTTAAGGTTAGAAAAACTTTTACTAAGTGTTTTCAAACCATTAACGATATCTGTAAATTGGGTGTACATGTCTCCAATGGTTTCGCTTGGTTCCATTTGAAACAATTAAAAACTATATATCAAAAGATTAAGTTTAGAATCTTTAACTCTACTTGTGCCTTCATGTGTGATTTTAAGAGAGTGCCAAATCTCATGTGCAGTTTCGTATATTGAAACACGATTAAATAATTCGTCCTTATCAAGGGCACAAAACAAAGCATTTATCGCTTTAGCATTCAAAGAGAAAGTCTTCTTCGCCAAATCATTCCATTCATTCATTGATTTGGAAGACTTTTGAAATCAATTTCAACAATACTCCATAAACTGAAATCCATAGAAAGCAAGAAAACTTTCATTCGAGTTTTCCAATATGTGTAGTTCATCCCATTAAACATAAGAGGATTAGTGCTTTCAAAAAACTTTCATCGATTTCAAGATTCATTCGAAAAAGCTTGTAATGGGAAAGCATTTAAACTTGAAAACGATCATAGGACTATAATGAGCAAGTAAAGTAAATTGTAAAGTGATCGAATAGCAAAGAAAGAAAGCACACTAATTTTATAATGGTTCGGTCATCTTGACCTACTCCACTCTTGATTTCTCCTTCGTTGAGGTTATCGACTTTCACTATTGATTTTCTTTCAATGGGTGAAGATCAACCATCCTCTTACAGTTCTATTCTCCTTTTCACAGATCTAGGAGACAACCTTTACAATTCTTTCAACCCTCCCTTAAACAGAAATCACATTTGGAGAAGAGGAATGAAACTCTCAAAGACTTACAATAGCGTTTTCTCAAGTTTTTGTTCTACTTTCTTATTGTCCCAAGCAAGAATAACTAGGATATTTATAAACCCAATTAGCTTTAAAAATTGGAGACAAAAATCCAAACACCTTGAAATTTCGGGATACGAGTGGTACCACCGCTAGCATCGACGGTACCACCACCGAACAGAGCTTGGGAATCTAGGCTCTAGTGGTACGACCACCCGAAATAGGTGGTACTACCATTGACAGCCACCACTACCCAGGAACCCGAAAAAGTATGTTTCAGTACTTTTCGTAGCCTAGTTTATACTATCTTTTGACTTGGTTGTACCTCCTCCTAGATCAACGAAATGAGCCTCCTAATGGGCTAAATCAGCCTTAATTATGGCCCAATGGGCCCCTGATACGAGTGATACCATCGTTGGCACTGACGGTACCACTACCGAACAAAGCTTGGGAATCTAAGCTCTAGAGGACCACTACCAGAAATAGGTGGCACTACCACTAACAGCCGCCACTGCGCGGGAACCCGAAAAAGTATGTTTCAGTACTTTCCGTTGCCTGGTTTATACTATCTTTTGACTTGGTTGTGCCTCCTCCTAGATCAATGAAATGAGCCTCCTAATGGGCTCAAATCAACCTTAGTTAAGGCTTAATTATAGTCCAAATGGCCCCTAATTGAGTTGGTATGGTTACACCTAAAACTAACTTAATTACAATCACAACTATTTCAATCTAGACATAATCGATTACAAACAAGAATATTAAGTTGTCCGACATGTCATTGGTTCATCCAGCGCTTCGTCCAAACCTCTGATGCATTATCCTCTCTTGCGATGTATTGTCCAATCGGCCTGTTGACCTCCTCAACATCCAATTTCCTTGGCTCAATGTTCGATCCTTTGAGCCTGATGCCAAACTCATAGCACGAAATCCTTGTACCAGCACGTCGACCATTACTCTAGCTCGATGTCCAATCTTCTGACATGTTCAATTCCGACCTAACATCTGATTCCATTGCTTTAATCGATTGGTCTCTCATTGATCGAAGCTAGTTCTGTGTCACTCAAACATATATTAGATCATAACTTTATCAATTGATTTCATCATCAAAATATGAGATTCAACAGATATCTCTCCCTACTGGCGACAGTACCGCTCAGCAATGGTGGTACCACTTGGGCTGGTGGTAGTTTCACCAAAGTTCAAATTTTCAAGCTCTATACGATAGTAGTATTACTCGACGGTAGTGGTACCACCAGTACCTTGAAAACTCAGGGATTTAAAATTTTGACTCTATTTCTGAAGCCTTTGGGGTCATAAATACCCCACTAATGATTGCTTGATGCAAGGGTGAAAAAAGAGAATTCTTTAGGTAAAATGTTGTAAACTCTTAAAAGTATTTGAGTCTCGACATCTTAGAGTTTAGCGATTATTCTAAGGTGGTGTGAGGTATTGTGTGAAAGAGTTTGTGTAAAAATTCTCTCTTGAGCCTAATAAATGGATAAGGGTTATAACAAAGGTAGTTAATCTTCACCTATTAGAAAGAAGATCAATACTGAAAGTCGATGGCCTCAATGGAAGAAGAATCGAGAGTGGACAAAGGTCAGGATGACCGAACCACTATAAATCAGTTTACATTTCCTTTCTTGCTTTGTCTTGTTATTGCTTACTGATTTACTTCACTCACTATCCTTACACTTTTAAGTTAAATGCATTTCTGATTCATATTTTCATTTGAACTTTTTTAAATCAGAGCTTTTTGCGATAGCACTAATTCACCCTCTCCCCCTCCTCTTAGTGCATTACGATCCTAACAATTGGTATCAGAGCTTGGTTCTCTTAGTTGAATTAGCACCCAATAGAGTTTTAATAAGTTTCTTTAGCAATCACAAGGGTCACCCTATCACTCATGCTCCTATGTTCAATGGGATATACTATATTTATTGGAAAACACGAATGAGAATTTCTTGATTTCTATGGATTTTAATTTATAGAACGTCGCTAAATGTGATTTTCAAAAATCTTCTAATTCGATGAATACATGGAATGATTTTAAAAAGTAATTATTTTCCTTAATTACTAATATTAACGCTTTATTTTATGCTTTAGATAAAAATGAGTTTAATTATGTTTTTCCTTGTGACACTACATATGATATTTGGTACACACTTGAAGTTGCTCATGAAGGAATATGTAGAGTAAAAGAATCTAATTTAATCTTTTGGTACATAGTTATGAACTGTTTAAAATGAAGCCAAGCATAACCATTGGTGACATGTACACCCTTTTTATAGATGTTGTCAATGGTTTAAAAGATCTTGATAAATGCTATACTAACCTTGAATTGATAAATATGATTTTAAGATCTCTTTCAAAAAGTTAGAATTCAAAAGTAATGAATATCCAAGAAGTAAAGGAGTTAAATAATTTTTCTCTTGAAGAACTTATAGGATCTTTAATAACTTATGAAATTACATGTAAAATATATTATAAAAAAGAGAAAAACCTTTCTAAGAAAAGGAAGGATATTGTACTTAGAACCGAAGAACATCATTTGATCAAAAGCTCAAGTGATGATGATGACATTGCAAACTATGATGGCTTTCAACGATGAGGTATGTGATTCAACCGAAATATCTTTATCTTATGATGAATTACTTGATGCATTTCATTATTTTTATGATGAGCTAAAAAAAGTTAGTACGAATATAAATTACTAAAAAATAGTCATGTATCTCTCTCTAATGAATTTGATAAATTGACAAATAAGTGTGACAATTGTATGTTAAAACCTTGCTCTAAATGTGAAGAGTTAGACTCACTCAATATATATATATATTATTTCAACAAACATTAGAAAATTTTAAACTTAGAAACAAATCATTAAACACGATTCTTGCTAACCAAGTTTGTGTACATAGAAAGGAAGGAATCAACTTCATAAGTAATAACACTCAACAAAAGCCAACAAAATTTATAAAATGATTCATACTGTATATTTCTCTTAAAGATAAATATAATTTTTGTGGAAGATTTGGTCATTATGCTGATACATGTCTTTCAAAAAATATAGCTCTGATAAAGTACTTTGAATTCCTAAAGGAACCATAAACGATTTAATGCTAAAAGTCAAGAAATGTAGATCTAACCATGAATGACCCAAAGTTAAAATGGTACCTAGAGCAAACCCCTCCTTGGTATGTCTTTAAATAATAGTTAAGAGGAAAAGATGGTATCTTGATAGTAGCTGCTCAAGCTATATGACTAGAGATTCAACACACTTCTGAAAACACACTAGCCAAAATGGAGGATATGTCATCTTCAATGACAACAACCAAGGAAAATTATTGGCATTGGATATTGGTAATAAATCAAATCTTTTGATTAAATATGTTCCTTTAGTAAATGATTTGAAATATAACTCATTAAGCATTAGTCAACTCTATGATAAAGGGATACAATGTTAAATTTGAATCTAATGCTTGTATCATAAAAATATCGAATTAAACTAATTCTATGATTACTTTAAGAAGCGATAATGTTTATACTATTGATCTTGATGATTTTCATGATGAAACTTATTTTTTTAGTTTTAAACGATGATACATGGCCTTGGTATATGTGATATGAATTAGGCATATTATATTATTGACATAAACGATGATGTTTATACTTTGCTTTTTGGTTTTAAGCGATAACATTTATACTAATAAATTTTTTATCACTAAAAATTTTAAGATGATTGACAGGAATGAGACATTTTATATTATTAGTATTGAGATATTTAAAGATAGACCTTAAATATTGCTAAGAATGTCTTAGAAAGAATATTGATGGAGTCTCAGGGAGATTTAGTATATAGCTTTGTTCAGCAAACAACAAAGGTAAAAACTTAATCAAACTAAGTATTTTTTTTAATGACTTAAAAAGAATCAAATAAAAAAATTTATTATGTATGCATAGTTAGAAGTCTATTATATGCTAAAGCATATACTAGATTATATATCAATTTTAATAGTCAAAATATTAGGTATATATTAGAGATACCTAAAAATAAAATATTAAAAGGTTATTAAGAAAGTAATAAGATGTTTAGAAGGGACAAAGGTTTATATGCTCATATAAATTAGATTTGCTTGAAATGATGATATTTTTCAATTCTGATTTTGTAGATTATCTAGATAATAGGAAGCCGACTTTATGTTTTATATTTGTTACTTGAAGGGACAATTTACAAGAAAAATATTAAGCAATATATTGTTGCATTATCAATAGTAAAAGTTGATTTTTTGATATTTTTAGATCACTAATTAAGTTTTATAATAGCAAAATTTTATCTCAAGAGTTGATGTAGTAAGACTTAATTGTCAAATCACTGAAAATACTTTATAACATATTGCAATAGTTTTTTTCTTTATGAATGATAAGTACCTTAGCATTTATATGTATTATAGTATAAAGTACTTAATGGTTAGAGAAAGAGAGTGCAAAAATAATTAATATAAATTAAAAACTTAAGTTTCACTATATTTATTACTAATCCATTCACAAAGACTTATAGCCCAAAGTGTTTGAAAGAATATGTTCTTATGATTAGATTTATGAGCAATCCATAAAGGATATGATGATGCATGTTTGAGTGGACACTATAATTGATATTCTTATTTACATAATTTTACTTATTTATTTCTATCATCTAGTTCATATTTATATACGTACATATTTTGATTGAATATGCTAATAGGATTGTATTGAAAAGATAAATTACAATATTTATTTTGGACTGTATTAGGAAGGACTAATAGTATTATGATACATCGAATGAATTATAGCATACAATCACGATGACTCATACTGGTCGTCAGATTTAATATATTGTTATGCTTATTAGACTTATTGATCTATTTTATAAAATTCATGCACACATATAAAATATTATTTTTAAAGTTTCGTAATCTAATTAAGTAAAATTAATTTTAAATAAATTTTATTTTATCTATTTTAACTTTAAATTTTTTTTATATCTTATAAATTAATGAATAAAGTGAGAGAATGTTATATTATATAATTCTATCTGTTTGAGATATATTATATATATGATTTGATTCTGATCATAATTATAACTAATAGAAAGGAAGAACTCATAGTATTAGGAAGGACTAATAGTATTATGATACATCGAATGAATTATAGCATACAATCACGATGACTCATACTGGTCGTCAGACTTAATATATTGTTATGCTTATTAGACTTATTGATCTATTTTATAAAATTCATGCACACATATAAAATATTATTTTTAAAGTTTCGTAATCTAATTAAGTAAAATTGTTTTTAAATAAATTTTATTTTATCTATTTTAACTTTAAATTTTTTTATATCTTATAAATTAATGGATAAAGTGAGAGAATGTTATATTATATAATTCTATCTAATTGAGATATATTATATATATGATTTGATTCTGATCATAATTATAACTAATAGAAAGGAAGTTCAATTATGATATGATTTCTTAGGAGATAATAATAGTGACTCTCCTAATTAATTATTATAGATCCTTTATTGTTGCCTATAAAATGGTAAGACTTTTTAGGGATAAAGCAATCAATAAATTAGATATTACAAATCTTCTTTCATCTCTTATTTCTCCGTAATCCATCGCTCATAGTGGTCCTATTAAGATATGAAAAGAGAAAAAGTTGAATCTAATTTTTCTGGTAGATAGGCATCATTGTGATTTTCAAATTCGACAATAGTGCATCTACAAATTAGATAAAAGCTTTCTGAATAATATCAAAAAATATATGTACTATATTTGATATATTATTATTTAATTTCAATTGTTAGTATTACAGTTTTTCATATAACTATAGCATATTATAGTTTTTTATGTTTACACAAAAAATAAATCTTGTATATCACTGAGGTGATCTCCTTCATGGAGGAGCGCAAGATGAAGAGAAAATCATTATGAAGAGGAGTTTTCCTGTGTCTCTCTATGGTCGAAGTGTTCATCGATGATCCCTCTTCAGGAAGATCACCATAAGATCGACACCAATCTCTCTGATAGCTTCCCTTTATCTACATTCGAGCTAGCTAGAAGAGTGGTAGAAGAGGGAGTTTAACTTGTCGTGGGACTGATGTCCGTCTCTACTGTAATAAAGGTCTCTCTCAGATGGGAAACAGTAATTAAGACGAGAGAATACCTGCTGATTGTTTTGTATCAATAGCATCTTAAAATTCCTTAGGAATTGTGTTCACTGTGAGCTTAATAAAAACGTTAGTTAGCCTCTTGTCACAACAAAGTCAGAAATAAGAAACACAATGGAAATTTGAAATGGAGTATATCTATTTTAGTGTCATTATCCAACGAGCTGAGACTCCTCATTTCGATTGTCAAATTGAAGCCATTTCAAATCCATTCTTCTCGTTGGATCGGATTGAACCACCACATTTATTTTAGATCAATTTTGATAGGATCGTGTGACATTTTATCAGATTTCTAGCTTAATGAGATGAAGAGAGATTTGTGGTCAATTCAGCGTAATAAGGTCTGCCCATCACAACAAATAGAATAAATAAACCATCATATTCCATTTGATGATAAGCGTGACGAAAAATTGTTGGTTTACTCGCTCCGAAGCCACCAGAATTTAGTCAAAGAAATTATGTTTGCATCTTCACCTTTAAAAAAAATACAAAATATAAAATTATCAATGTTTATTTTACTGAAAAAAATATATTATTGCTAAATCAAGAGAGGACAAAAAACACTCCTTGAACAAAAAACTCCAAATAAGAAGGCCACTCTGCTCATATTTAGACAATCAATTAGCTATTTGATTCTGTACTCTAAACACATTGGTGACAATATACATATCAAAATTGCCCAAAAGGGTTCAGAGACTATGCACAATACTACAAATAGTCTAAGGAATAGTATATATTTGTTGGTAAAATTCTGAAATGAAGCAAAGCATCGGTTTCAATATGTACTTGTGTCAATCCAGTAGCTACCATCTCTTGAATCCTAGAAACCACAGCTATCACTTCAAAATAGATCACATTATGTAAGATTTATATAGTCCTTTATAATTGATAAGATATATAATAAAATTAATTGGATTCTGATTACATATATTAGTTAATATTAAATTAAAGTTCATATTATATTAGGATACCTTAGAAGATGGATGCTCTCACCCTATAAATAGATAGGACCTCCTCTAAACCTATAATGGTATATACACTAGAT
Source organism: Ensete ventricosum (assembly GCA_029747655.1). Lineage (NCBI taxonomy): Eukaryota > Viridiplantae > Streptophyta > Magnoliopsida > Zingiberales > Musaceae > Ensete > Ensete ventricosum. The sequence goes on along the minus strand of JAQQAF010000003.1, from coordinate 25,614,944 downwards.
AATGGTGTAGAAGGGAATACAGAAGAGATATTACGGCTATTCTCTCATCTCCCTAATCCATCAATCTCAGTGATCCTATGAAAGGATAGGAAGAGAGGAGAAGAGTTCCAGATTCGTTCTAGTTCTCTTTGCAGATTGACGTTACGGTGATATTCGGATCCGGAGGATGGTACTTTTGCATATCAAAAGGATCTTATTCAGATAGAACTCTTCTAATAACCTATCTTAGACCCTCTGCTCTCGCCCTATAAATAGATAGGACCTCCTCTAAACCTATAATGGTATATACACTAGATAATGGTGTAGAAGGGAATACAGGAGAGATATTACGACTATTCTCTCATCTCCCTAATCCATCAATCTCAGTGGTCCTATGAAAGGATAGGAAGAGAGGAGAAGAGTTCCAGATTCATTCTAGTTCTCTTTGCAGATCGACGTTACGGTGATATTCAGATCCGAAGGATGGTACTTTTGCATATCAAAAGGATCTTATTCAGATAGCATCTAAAGGTATACATCGTAAACATATCTAATATTATTTGATTTCAATCCTGGCATAAAAGTTTTTCACATAACATATTGCATGATTACAATTTTTATGCTTACAATTGGTATCAGAGCCTAGGTTCTTGAGATCAAATATATTAGATCTGCTGTATTTGTTTATGATACCTTAAAGATCTGAATGTCTTATCGATCTGAATTCATATCTATTATGTTATGTCGTTTGCTTGCGAACGATGTGAGTTGGATGATCATTATGTGGGATTAGATACGTTTGGCCAAATCTGCTTACGGTGCGTGCTCATGGCAGCATGTATGCGCCGTAGCAAGGAAAGTGTAGCAACAGTGGCCACATAGCTGGCAGCTGTGTATAGGCAACAATGGCTTCCAACGACGACCGCGCATGAGTAAAGGCTACCACAAGCGGCTGGCGGTGGCCCGTGCGGTAGTAGTCGCATAAACGGTAGCTGCATGCAGCAGAAGTCGCAAAAGCGACGGTCGCGCATGGGTAAAGGCTACACAGGTAGTAGTCGCACACTAGCGGTCGCGAGCGGGCCTACCATAAGCGGATGGCGGCAATCGCGTGTAGCACCATCGCATGCAGCAAAGGTTGCACAAGCAGTGGTCGGCACGCGCGTAGAATCCGGGCAAGCCGTAGCCGCACACTAGCAACCGCACAGGAGGCGGCAATGGTGGCAGCGATAAGGGAATTATGGTTTTTCATATGAAAATTATGGTTTGCCCATTTATCGAATTAGGGTTTCCCTTTCTCCGAGAAAATTATGGATTTACCCTTTAGCTAAAATTATTGTTTTGCCCACCCAGCTTGGGCGGGTCAGCCGCCCGAAAGCCTGGGCGGTGGCGGTACACCTGCCACTCACCAATGGTTTACCCGTCGAAATTTTCGTAAAAGTTGTTCCCTCCACTTTCAAATTTCGGCTTGAACCTGATGTTGACCAACCCTCTGGTCAACCAATTGAGCTCAATCAAACCCCAATAGTGGACCCGATTGTCTTATTGAGTTGATTTGGATTTCATCCAAATCAAACTCAATTAGGATTCACTTCTAACTACGACTCAACGATTATAATGCTTAAAGACCACAAGCTTAAACTAAGACCCAACTTCGGCCAATCCAATAACCTCTGACATTCTTGCGGCAAGTCATCCGGTCCTCTTCCGGTGATCTCCTGGCATGCTCCAAGCGAGTTTCCGATCCCTTCGGCGGATCTCCTAGCGAACCCTTGGCGAGGTCCCACTGCATCGTCCAAACCTAGCCCGATGCCTACGCTTGATCTTAGCCCATTATCTGATTGTAACTTCATTGCTCCTATCATAGTTAGTCCTACATGATGCTAATTAGTCCTGCATGATGCTAATTATGATTTAATTAAATATAACCATAATTGCCAAACATCCATTACAAGACCATCCAAACTCTTGGCAAGCTTTTCGGCTACCATCGATAATCTTTCGGTGAGTCTCGATCTTCTTCTGGCGAACTCCCTTGCGCCATCCTAGCAAACTCCCGATACCCTCGACGAGCTCCCGATGCACTCCTGGCGAGCTCCCAACCGCATCAACTCGATGATGGACTTGACCTTGGCCAATCATGATTGTAATAATCTTTCTATCGTAATTAATCATGCATCAATCAATTTCTAACAATCTATGTTAGATCAATAACCCAACAATTGATTTCATCATCAAAATTCGAGATTCAACAATCTCCTTTTTTATGATGACAATAATTAATGACAGGAGTTAATCTTAACTCCCCATAATCCATGCCACTTAAATTTAAGTGAATCACACACTCAAAAATTCAAGCAATCAACATTCTATGCAAATTAAAATATAAATTTACATCAAGTCATCAACTCATGAGTAAAAATGAATTAAGCATCTATATCTAAGATGTCTAATTCATATCCTTATCTAAGATATCCATGTATTTCAATAAGATCATGTGTCATCAATGTATTCATCATATGCCATAAATATATATTTCTCCCCCTTTATCATCAACAAAAAGGTGAAACATAGCTACTAATTTCAAAACACAGATGACATTACTCCCCGTTAGTATATGCATTATAAAATTTTCTTCCCCTTTAATAAGGAGAGAAATAAGGGAGGTATTGTTGAATCATTTCATCATAGAGAAGAGCTCTTAATAAATTTCAAAAGCAATACTAAGATGAGCTCAAAAGTTCAAGAGATTTAAATACTACTTATTTATTTCAAATATAGCAAAAGTCATCTCTTGATATCAAAAATTATCTCCATATAAATTTCCAATGTGGCACATCTTCATGCAATTTTTTTTTTTAAACAATAAGATAAAATCATGGAGAAAGTTTTCAAAAAAAATGTTATCACAAAAGGCTTCATTTCATGAAAACTATGTCAACAATTTATATATTTTCATGATTTAGCATTTCTAGGTCTCAACATCAATCTTGTATATATAAAATTTCGAATATGAGCTCAACAAATTTTTTTAATATAAATTTCAAGAAAATATAGTAAATAAATCTGAATAATAATAAATCATTATCTTTATGTAAATTTTCAAAATCATCATTATATGCATGATCATCATACATGATTTCACATCATTATACCTTCTCCCTCTTTGTCATCAACAAAAGGAGAAGTACAATTAGCAAGTTTTTGATATATGAAAGCTTAGCAATTTAACAAATTTTTCATTACTTTACATGCAAGCTAGTGAATTCATTCTTCTCTTTTGAGAAGTGCAAGCTAGCAAATATTTGATTCATTTGCATTATTCAAGCTAGCAATTTTATAAGCTAACAAGTTTTGCTCCGCCTTTGTCATTGTCAAAAAGAAGGGATGGTTAGAATAGTGCAAAAAAATTTCTATTACATCATTTTTTAAGAAATAAATCAAAAAATATACCAATCATCACATGAAATATATAAAGAAAATTAACATTGTGATGAGATATTCAATTTATGAAAACAAATTGTGAATATCAAGAGATAAGTCATAGGAGAAACAAATAAAATCTCTTGATTTATCCATAAGAAATCTTAAGTTATCAAGTTCATGATTTGTATAAAAATCTCCTTTTAAATAATATGAAAATACATAACAAAAAATTTTGATTCATAAAAGATTTCAAGTTATAATTCCAAGAAATCAAAACCACGATATAGATAAATCACTCATTCAATTTTAAAATCATCAAAATCATTTTCAAGATATTCAAAATATAATTAATAGACTTATTAGTCTCTTGAAATACTAGTGATTTCCTTTCTCTAAATTGTCACGGGCTTATAAATACGAGTGTATCTTATAAGCACTTCCCACGTGATCCACAAAGTAACAGTTTTAGCAAACACTTTATATAGCTAATGTAAATTACAACTATGGACTTTACAAGTTTTGAATGGATGCACACAACGGATAATGGTCCATTAAGTCTCCACAAGTGCTTATAAGATACACTCGTATCAATAAGCCAAAATCGGCCACAAAGCAAACCAAACTAGGGTTGCCAAACATACTGCAAGCCCGATACTTACTGTATAAGGTATGTACACAAACTGAAGATACGAACAAACAGTAACATTTCATTGAACACCTTGTTTATATTTTTATCCGTGACATTCTCCCCCACTTATTCCTTCGACGTCCTCATCAAAGCCACTATAGATGCTGTATCTCCTCGCATTTTGCTGAATCTTCAATCTTCTGCTTTAGCTGCAACACGTCTCTTTGGCTCCCCCACTTAAACTGTCGACGCCCTCGTCGACGCTTGTTAGTAGGCTTTAACACGAGCTTCTTTATGTCGTATGGTGTCTTCTAGCTCCCAACTGGCTTTTATTCGAGGAAGCTTTTGCCACTTCACAAAGTGCTTGATTTATTACACTCCATTGGGTAGCTTTGTCTTGCGACTGCAAGAATAGTTTCAACTCGCTTCTTGTAGGGGGCTCTGGTGGGGGGTAGTCGATTTGGAATATTTTAAGAATTATCTTGCGGATCTAAGTGATAGTCTTTCAAGTTGTTTGCATGGAAGATGTTATAAATTTTGAACCATGCTGACAATTACAACTTATATGAGACATTATCTATCCTGCTGATGATTGGGAAAGGCCATTCATACTTGTGTACCAATCCTTTATGCACTTTATGCCTAAAGAACTGGAGTGATGCTGGTTGGAGTTTCATTAACACTATGTCACCAACTTTAAACTCCTATGGTCTCCTTCCCAAGTCGGCCCACTTCTTCATCTTTTTAGCCATCTTCTCTAGGTAATTTATGATACCATTCCTTTACGAAGTATGAAGTAAGCCCGATACTTACTGTATAAGGTAATACTGAAGGTAATACCAAACTAGGGTTGCCAAACATTGCTGCACCCCTATATTGCTCAGCAGAGGAGGGGACCAAGTTGATGATGAAAAATATGGTGAAGTATTGGGGAGTCCTACACAAAATCATTAGTGATCAAGATTCTCGGTTCTAGGGATGATTCTAGACCGAGTTGTTCAAGTTGTTGGGATCTAAATTATCTGCACTATGATACCATTCCTTTACGAAGTGATATACTGATAGGCTACTCCCTGTATAATCAATGACAAAGGTGTGAGGAGTTGATGGTTGTTGTCCCATAATAATCTCGAAGGGGCTCTTGTTGGATGCAAAGCTTCGCTGCAAGTTGTAGGAGAATTGGGTTATGTCCAACAGCTTCACCCAATCTCGTTGGTTGGCACTCACATAGTGCCGAAGATATTGCTCCAAAAGCAAATTGATTCTTTCAGTCTGGCAATCTGTCTAAGGGTGGAGGCTTGTGGAGAAGTATAATTTAGATCCCAACAACTTGAACAACTCGGTCTAGAATCATCCCTAGAACCAAGAATCTTGATCACTAATGATGTTGTGTGGGACTCCCCAATACTTCACCACATTTTTCATCATCAACTTGGTCCCCTCCTCTGCTGAGCAATGTAAGGGTGCAGCAATGAATGTTGCATACTTCAAAAATCGATCGATTACCACAAGTATCGATCTAAGTCCCCCTACTACGGGCAAGCTTGATATGAAGTCCAAGGAAATGCTCTCCCATGACCTTTATAGTATAGGCAGCGGCTCCAAAAGTCCCTTTGGCTTTTATTGCTCTACCTTATCCTGTTGACAAGTAAGGCATGTTCAAAGATATTCCTCCACATCTGTCCCCATCTTCGGCTAATAGAAGGCCCTCTCCATGAGAGCCATTGTTCGGTGGATACCTGGATGTTCAGCCCAAAGGGAATCGTGACACTCTTTCAAGAGTTCACGCCTCAAATTATCCGCTCGTGGAACATAAACTCTATTCCCTTTGGTGTAGATGAGTCTGTCCTGGACCCAAAATCGTCGTTCCTTGCCCTCTTTGATGAGTTGCATCAGGGTTACTGCTTAAGGATTAGGGTACAGTCCATCCCTGATCCTAGAAAGGAAGTTGGAGTGCAATTGACTTGCTTGGCCTCCGCCCTCCAACTGTATAGCATTCACTAGTTCCACTTTATGGCTCAATGCATCAGCCATGAAGTTTGCTTCTCCGAGCTTATACTCTATTACCATGTCGAACTCAGCCAAAAAGTCCTGCCATCATGCTTGCTTTAGGGAGAGTTTCTTTTGAGTTTGGAAGTAACTCAATATGACATTGTCTGTCCTTAGCACGAACGGTGCTCCTAGAAGGTAGTGGTGCCACACTCGTAGACAGTGGACCACTACTGTCATCTCTTTCTCATGCACAGGATATCATCGCTAGGTCTCGTTGAGCTTGCGACTCTTGTAGGCCATTGGATAACCCTCTTGCATAAGAACTCCCCAAATAGCAAAGTTAGAAGCATCTGTATGGACTTTAAAAGGCTTCCCATAATCTGGTATTCGGAGTACAGGTTCCTCCAACACAGTAGTCTTTTGGTCTTGAATGGTGCCTCACATTTGTCCGACCATCTCCAAGACTGATCATTCTTTAGCAACTTCGTCAACGGAGCTACGCACTTCAAATATCCAGCTATGAAGCACTAATAATAGTTGACGAACCCAAGGAAGGATCTCAACTCTGGCACCTTCTTTGGTGTTCGCTAGTCCACCACAGCTTACACCTTAGACTTGTCCATTCAGATGGAACCATTACCGATTTGATGCCCCAAGAATAAAATTTTCGTCTGGACGAAGTAGCACTTTTCCCTCTTCACGAACAAATTGTTCTCCCTGAGTACTTTAAATATTGTTCGGAGGTGCTTAACATGCTCCTCAAGTGTTTGGCTATAAATGACGATATCGTTTAAGTAGACGACCACAAACTTATCCAGATACTCCTTGAACAGTTGGTCTATTATAGTGCAGAATGTGGCCGGAGCGTTGATTAAGCTGAAAGGCATCACCAAGAACTTAAATACTCCATACCTGGTCACATAGGTAGTCTTTGCCTCATCACCTTCTGCAATGTGCACCTACCAATACCTTGATCGAAGGTCGAGTTTAGAGAAGTACTTTACCTTACCCAATTGATCGAACAAGTCTGTGATGAGCGGGATGGGGTACTTGTTCTTCACCGTCACTTTATTGAGGGCTTGATAATCAATGCATAATCGGAGGCTCCCATCTTATTTCTTCTGGAAGAGGATTGGAGCTCCGAAAGATGTTTTTGAGCTGTAGATGAGATCACTGCTTAGTAGTTCATCTAACTACTTTCTGAGTTTTGTTAACTCTAGAGGGGTCATGCAGTATGGTGGTCTCATTAGAGGCTTAACTCCCGATTCCAACTCAATCCAATGATCCACGCCTCTGCATGGTGGTAGAGTTCTCGATAACTCCATTAGCATCACATCTAAGAACTCTTTCAGGATGTTTGCCACAATAGTAGGTTCTTGAATGGCCTCACCGTCAAGTGTCTCTAGCTTCATAGTAGCTATAAAGGTTAATTAACCTTTTTGTGCCTCTTTCTTCAATTGTAAAGCCGAGATTTATTATGGGTCCTTGGTTCCTCCTTGAGAAATTGGCACCACACAGGGATCGTCATCTCCCATTAGACATAGGAAGTTTAGGAATGGCATTGGCACCAACTTCGTTGCATGCATGAACTCCATTCCGAGAATCACTTGGAAGTCGTCTAATGGCACTGCCATCAAGTTTGTGCTCCTGCTCCATGTTCCGATCTTGATGGAGACCCCCTTTGCTCATCCGGAGATCCACTTGGCCTCCGAGTTCATAGCCTTTATATGACTTGGGCTCTTCTCCAAGATTAATCCAAGTCGCTTAGCTTCACAATCGGTAATAAAATTATGGGTAGCGCCCATGTCCACCATTACACGGGTTGTTCGGCCATTAAGCTTAATGTCCACATACATCAACTGGCTACTTCCTGCTTTCGGTGGCTTTGCCTTTGTGTTCTCCCCCACTTGACCCCGCAACACATTCAACAAACGTATTGCTCCCATCCTGGGTCCTTGTGACGCCTCACTATCGCTACTGGATCCAGAACTGCTCGAACTAAGGCGACAGCTTTGCCCATGTATGACTTATAGGGTTATATTGATGCAGTTAAAGCATTGAGTGTCTGCTTTTACGGGCACTCCAGCACCATGTGTGGTCCCCCAAACAAGAAGCATCCATCAGACTTTGGAACTTTACCTTTTGAGCTCGGTCCCTTGTGAAAATTCTTCTTCTTTTGTTCGCCCCCAGACTTCTTCGCTCGAGAGTATTTTGTTGGGCAATTTTCCGAAGATTATTTTTTCTTTCTCAAATCCTCTGAAGAAACAAAGTCAATTAGACTTTTTGCGGTTGTAATTGCCCCTACTACGTTAGTGACATTACTCTGATGTAGTTCTTATTGTGCCCATGGCTTCAAGCCATCGAGGAAGCTGAATAGCTTGTCTTTCTCGGAGATGTCCTATATATCCAGCACCAATGTTTAGCATTCATATTCAAATTATGTCAAAAAGTACAAGGAGATCATGTCATTAAATATAAAATTAAATTTTTGAATATCTAAAGACATGATTTCATTTAATAAGTTTTTCTCCTTTTTTGTGAATAATAAAAATAAGTCTTAGTGGATAATCTCAATTCATCCAAGATAAATTTTTTTAATAAAAAAGAAGAATAATCTTGATAAAAATTTTAATTATTATTGTTAAGGTCATAAATATCCTTTTTATTAAAAAGAGAAAATTATAGAGATCAATAACGTGATTCCCATAACGTAAAAGTCAAGTCAAGAAATTAAGGGAATATTCATGATAATACAAATCTATTTCAATTTTTAACTTATCACAAATTTAAGAAATACTAATTTTGGTGATAAGTTATGTCATTCATGAGTTTTAAAATAAATCATGTCAAGATAAATATTGATATCAATAGACATTCATGAATATTAAAGACATAATTTAATTTAATAGATCTCTTCTTAGATGATAAAATAGAACCATAAGAGAATAAATAAGAGTCTTTATTCATAAAGATATCATATTATGGATATCAAGATCACGAGTTAATTTCAAGGAAGAAAAAGTAGAAGATCTTGATTTATACATATGAAACTTCATGTTTTCAAGAATATGGTTCATAAGAAGATTTTCAAGTAATAGATCCGAAGAGACAAATTATGATTCTGACTTTCTTTGAACGAATTTATATAAGGATATCAAAGTGTAATTTTTTTAACTTATTAAGATTATGATAAAATTATCAAAATATCAATAACGTTGGATAGATTCATCAATCTCATTTTAAAATAAAATCATTTATAAACTTATCCAAGATCATCATCAAAAATCACTTTTTGAAAAGTTCGATGAAGGCATCATAGATTATTTTCCAAAAGAAAATAGCTAAAGTTTTCTAATTCATTTTTGTAGTTAAAGAGATTCCATAATAAATGTATCATTTTATCTTGTTGAAGGATTCATGGAAAATAATAATAATAATAATAATCCTTCTTTTGAAATTTATTTCTAGAATGTAATATAATTTAAAGTCCAAAAACAAAATTTCATCAAGATCATTGCAATAAAATATTTTCAAACAAAAGCTTCGATTCATTTTAAATCCAATGATTTTTATATGTTGGAAAATTCTAATGTTATCAAGATGTTTTTCCTTTAAAGAAAAATGATTTTGTATATGACCTTTAAGTTCAAATTCAATGTTTGATTATTTAATCTCAAGACAATGTACATAAATTCAAGCACACAAATCAATACATTAAGCATCATCAAAATCTTTCTTTTATACATATGACTTTTATTTAAAATAGCAAAACTTTCTTCTTTCTAATACTAGCATGCTTTAGCTATGCAAAGATTATGCATCATTGAAAGCAATCAAGATTAATTATAACAACGAATCATCCTTAAGATTCATTACCAATAATTTTATTTTCAATAATTTTTCTTGTTATTTTGCTTAGGCTAGTGAGTTTTAAAAGAGTATTAGATCTCAAGTCATGTGCCTTGAGCATCTATTTTCAAAACATTAATTAGTGCTCCTAGCCTTGTTATGATGCAACTTTATATTATGAGAGGTTTTGATTTAGGTACGTATTTGAGTTAGGGTCCTTCATGGTATGTTCTTCCTATTTTTTCTAATAGCTTAAGGTTGTTTATGGTTCCTTTAGGAACCCAAACTAACTTGTAAGGACTATAGTTTTTGAATGGACATTTATAAGTCATATGTCATAATCTACCAGGAAAATTATACTTAATTCTTGGTGGCACATTTAAGGTAGGTCCTTTAACAAAAATAGTTGGCTTTTGTTGGTATTTAACAAAAATAGTCAGCTTTTGTTGGGTATTACCCACAAAGCCGATTCCATTTCTTCTATTAATATGACCCTTATTAGCAAGTATTATATTTAAGGATTTATTACCAATTTCAAATTTTTCTAACGTTGTCTTAAGCATGATATTTTCTTCTTTAATGTTGTCTAGCATTTCACATCTAGAACTAGGATTGTGTGATGCTAATAACTCATACATTTCATCAACTGTACCAACTAATAAATCATGTTCATGTTTAAGCAACTTAAAAGATTTACTAAGTTTTTTAAATTCATCAAACAAATCATGAAACATATTTAATAATTTTAAAAAAGAATTACTTAATGAATTACTAACCTCATTGTTGATAGCCATAAGAGCAAGGTTCTCTACTTTTTTGTTGTGCATTTGATCTTTGGAGCTCCTTGGCTTCTTGTATTCATAGCAAGAGGTTTTGTCCATCTTTAGATTATTTTTAAGATTGAAGTTCATCAATTTTTCTGGTTTATTGTCAAAAGTTGAAGGTCCTCATCACTCAAGTTTTTACTCGAGGAGTCATGTGTTCTTCTCGGTTCACATTCCTTCAATTCTTATAAAGGTGTTCTTCTTGTTCATTTTTAGAAGTATTTCATTTAATGATTCATTTACATTAAGTGTGCTTTCATATACTATTTCTAATGCATGTCATATATCAAAAGCCGAATCAAAATAAGAAACCCGATCAAATTCATTTTTATCAATAGCACAAAGCAAGACATTCATAGCCTTTGTGTTTAAAGAGAAAGTCTTCTTTTCCAAATCATTCCAATTGTTCATTGGAAGATAAGACCTTTCAAATCTGTTTTCAATGATAGTCCATAAATCAAGGTCTAAAGAAAGCAAGAAAACTCTCATCCGAGTTTTCCAATAAGTGTAGTCCATCCCATTGAATATGGGAGGATGAACGATAAAAAAAGCTCTCTTGAAAGCCAATAAGACTCATTTCTCTTGTATGTTAAACCAAATGAGAAAAATCGAGGCTCTGATACCAATTGTTAGGATCAATTGGCACTAAGAGGAGGGAGAGGGGGGATGAATTAGTGCAAGAGTAAATTTTAGTTTAGATGAAATATTTTTTATTAAACCAAGATAGGAAATCCGAATCTTTTTGTTCTTAGTGAAATGAGTGAGTGATTAAAAGAAAGTTGCTAAGTTAATAAGCAAATCGGAAAGATAAGCAAATCAGAAAGATAAGCAATGTTTGAAGGAAAGAACTTATCATGAAAACTTTGCTTTCAAAGAGTTGAGTTAAATCGGAAGCGTTAATACAAAAATATGTAAGCAAGGAAACACTCACAATTTTTATAGTGGTTCGGTGCCAACGGCCAACGTCCACTCCCGAATCCTCCTTCTTGAGGTACACCGATGTCCACTACCGATCTTCTTTGTGTGAAGACCAAACCCTTACACTTTGCTTACAAGGGAGACAATATTACACTCTTTGATCACTCTCTTACCCCTTTTCTTTTTCTTGTAATTCTCACATAATATTTTCTCATAATATAATCCCAAAATTATTTTGTAGAATACAAGAAAACCTAGGGTATTTATAGGCCTTAAGTGACTTCAAATTTTTGGAGCCAAAAAACAAACATACTTGAAAATTTTGGGTACGAGCGGTTTACCCATCGGCCTTGGGCGGGTCAACCGTTAAAAGTACCCAAATTCCTAGGTATGGGCGGGTCAGCCACTGTTAGCCGCCCGAAAGCCTGGGCGATGACAGTACACCCACCATTCACCGACGGTTTACCCACTGGAATTTTCGTAAAAGTGGTTCCCTCCACTTTTCAAATTTCGGCTTGAACCTGATATTGACCAACCCTCTGGTCAACCAATTGAGCTCAACCTGAGCTCAATCAAACCCCAATAGTGGACTTGGTTGCCTTATTAAGTTGATTTAGATTTTGTCTAAATCTAACTTGATTAGGACTCACTTCTAACTATGACTCAACGATTACAATGCTTAAAGACCACAAGCTTAAACTAAGACCCAACTTCTACCAATCCGGTAACCTTCGACATTCTTGTGGCAAGTCATTCGGTCTTCTTCCGATGATCTCCTGGCGTGCTCCCAGCGAACTTCCCGATCCCTTCGGCGAATCTCCTAGCGAACTCCAGCGAGGTCCCACTGCATCGTCCAAACTCGGCCTCATGTCTAAGTTTGATCTTGGCCCATTATCTGGTTGGAACTTCATTGCTCCTATCATAATTAGTCCTGCATGATGCTAATTATGACTTAATTAATTATAATCATAATTGCCAAACATCCATTACAAGACCATCCCAACTCCTGATAAGCTTTTCGGCTACCCCCGATAATCTTTCGGTGAGTCTCGATCTTCTTCTAGCGAACTCCCTTGCGCCATCCTAGCAAACTCCTGATACCCTCGGCGAGCTCCCAGTGCACCCCTAGCGAGCTCCCAACCGCATCAACTTGATGCATGGACTTGACCTTGGCCAATCATGATTATAATAATCTTTCTATCATAATTAATCCTGCATCAATCAATTTCTAACAATTCATTTCAGATCAATAACCCATCAATTGATTTCATCATCAAAATCTAAGATTCAACAGTATTTATGTTTATGCATATTAATCAAAATCTACAAAAGCACCATCTTGTAGATCAATAACAAGATTATCTTGATAAGATAAATTACAAAGGTCATTATAGACTATATAAGGAAAGACTAACAATGTTGTGATACATAGAAGGAAGTGTGGCATTGATTACATATAACCGTTATGACTCATATTAATAGTTGGACTAAATATAGTATTGCTGTGCTTATTGGACTTATTGGCTTATTTTTTAAAATATGGCCATATATAAAATGCTTTTCAAAAATTTTCAAAATCTAATTATGTGAAATTGTTTTCAAATAAATTTTATTTTATTTATTTTGATTTTGAATATCTTTTATATTTTATCAATTAATGGGCCAAGTGGGAGAATTTAAGATTATGTGGTCCTTTATAATTGGATAAGATATAGAATAAGATTAATTAGATTTTAATTATAAATATTAATCAATATTAAATTAAAGTTCATATTATATTAGGATACTCCTTTGATGGAAGGAACTCTCCTAATAACCTATCATAGACCCTATGCTCTCGCCTATAAATAGATAGGACCTCCTCTAAAACTATAACGGTGTATACGCTGGATAACAATGTAAAAGAAAATATAAGAGAGAGATTATGACTATTTTCTTATCTCCCTAAACCATCGGTCTTAGTGGTCCTATGAAAGGATAGGAAGAAATGAGAAGGGTTCTAGATCTGTTCTAGTTATCTTTGCAGATCAATATTACGGTGATATTCGGATCCCGAGGATGGTGCTTTTATAGATCAAAAGGAATCTTATTCAGATGGCATCTAAAGGTACGCATCGTAAACATATCTAATATTCTTTTATTTCAATCATGACATAAAAGTTTTCTGCATAACAGATTGCATGATTATAGTTTTTATGCTTACACAATGAACTTACAGTCAGCATACATAGGTCAACACTAGAGTTATAAATAACAAACCCAAGCCCCCTAAAATAAAATTGTCACAATTCAGCTTGACCCATCTCTCTAGAAGAATAGTATGCTATGTTTGTCAGGAGAAAATCTCTTACGTAATGCTATCGGGAATAATGGCCTCATGATAGGCCCACCTGACCCAACAATGACATTAAAAACAATAGAAATCGATATTAATGAGTGGTTATATAATGCCTAGTTCCACGCACTTCACAACCATCTGATAGGATCCTAATTGGATCATATCCTATTTAACTAGTTTATGTAAATAAAACTCTGAGTCATATATATAAAACCCTAGCTATAGGCATCGCCCACCCCATTATGGAAGTCAGTTAGAGCGGCAAGAGGAGGTGGCTAGGGTTTAGGTTGTAGGAGTTAGAGTCTCTCTAGGGATTACGGTTTTATGATGCCTATATAAGCATATAGCCACACCCCCTTTTTCCATTAAGCAATATACTATTTTCTTCAGCCATTGTAGCTGACTACCAAAGAGGAAGAAACCCCTTTAGAGTTCCAAGGAGGCTGATCCCCTACAGAGATCGTTCTTGCGATAGAATCATACGAGGTTCTATCATTTGGTATCAGAGCCGCGTTCTTAGTGTCTTGTTACTCTTCTACCTTTGTCGCTATCATCTAGCCACCCATAATCATCCAAGCAATTCCTATAGTTACTAATCTCGTCACCAACTTCGCCATCATCACCTCCTACTGTAGATCCATCGTCTGCTACTGCCACAACAATTGTAACAAGTTTTGGTATTGCTACTCTCGCAAGAACCTTACTGCTACTATAATTATTTATCCCAGAAACTAAAATAAATAGTTACATCTATTCCTTGCTGCAAATGTTCCATAAGCCATTTACATACTACAAAAACTTATCATCGTAAAGCTACTATCTTTATGATTAAAGTTATGCTGTAAAATTTCAGTTGCATACTTGTTGCCATATTGTCGATCTTACTATCATATTTTGCTAATGAAATCTTCTCAGTAATTTACATCGACTTGGCTTTCATTATCATCGGTTCCTTGTTGAAATCATCTCTATAACATTGATATACCACTGAAACTTTTCATCGCAAAACTGTTGAGTTTTTCTTTTATGAGAATTTAGTTGCCAAAAGAATTGTCGGTGCTTCTTGCTACATCTCTGCCAATAAGTTGTTATCAACTTTTGCTGTCAACATCACCCATCCCTTGCTATCAAAACGATCCCAAATTACTGGAACACTGCTGGAATTTTCATCGCGAAACTGTTGTCTCTTCGATGAAAATTCTGCTGCCAAACTTTTCGATGTTTATTGCTTCATACATAACTAATTTTTATCAACTCAATTGTTGTCAAAATTTCTACTTACTCAGTACCATTTTCATACACTTCTTGCTAGAAAAAACTCCCTCAAACTCTCAGCATACTGCTAGAATCTTTCATCGTAAAATTGGTGTTCTCGACGAAGAATTATGCAACAGCATCTCTTGGAACTCCTTGTTGTAGCCACACCAGACTGGTTGGTACCCAATAGCAACTCTAAACCTTCATTCAAAACCTCATATCACTGCCATCGAATCCCCTTTTCACAGCCTCCACAACACCTTCAAACAACAGCCTCAAACAGCCGCACAAACCAATAGCAGCCTACCATAGCCCTCTTCCTTAATCCTTGTCTATTCTTACCACCAATCCATGCCCTTAACCTAATAGTAAAAGAAAGACCTCAATATTACAGATCTGGAGTCATACGCTATGGCGTTAGAAGAATTGATTAATGCAAAGTTGGAGGCCTTCGAGACATGTGTGGAGGATAAATTACGCGTTGTCCTTACAGAATTCAGTTTGGGCCAACCACCAAGCCCGAGAAGATCCCAGCACAGCGAGAGTTTAGATTGCAAAGAGAACCCTCCAAAAAAAGAACATGAGACAGGTCCAGCATCTACATGCATGAGGGTGGACTTCCTTCGATGGGAAGATGAAGACCTGATGGGATGGCTTTTAAATGCATAGCGCTATTTCATCAAACCCCGGAGCCTTCCATGGTGGACATTGCTGCCATCCACCTTGAAGGAGACGATATACAATGGTATAATTGGTTTGAACACACTCAAGGAGTCCTGGCATGGAGGCAAGTCAAAAGTGGTGTGCTGATCTGCTTTGGATTGTCCGAGTACGAGAACATCGATCGACAAATCACATTCTAACAAACATCTACGATCCAAGAATACTAGACTAGGTTCACAAGAGTATCTAATCAAGCCCATGATTGGTCTAAAAAATAATTGCTAAGGACCTTTATCAAAGGATTAAAGTTGGAGATTCGAGGAGAAGTTAGGGCACGACAGCCCTATACATTGACAACAATGATATCCTTCACACTTCAAGAGAAGCGGCTTAATCAAGATGTTCGGAGGATAAGACCCACACCACAACTAGTAGCATACAAACCTCCAGCTCCATCCACTTCCAACTGGCCCCCTTAGTCGAAGAAATTTATGAGGAAGAGCTTCGCGACAAATCCACAAAGTGGTTGTGTTGGCACTGCGACGAGCTGTGGAGCTGCGACCACCAATGCAAGAAGGAACAAATTCTCTTGATTGAACCCCTTGATGAATCTAAACATGAAGAGGAGGACCTCGAGCACGAGGAAGAGAACACAGAGGAAGATCTATAGTCGACCGATTGTATGGTTCATGCTCTTGCCAGCTACACGAACCCATAAATAGCCCATCACCGTCCTCATCAATACTGGGAGCACCAATAGCTTCATGGAAAGCAAGGTTGCTGCCGCTATGATGCTTCAGATTGAGGATTGTAGCAGGTTTGACGTAAAGGTGGCTAATGGCCGTGTCTTGAAGTACGACTAAAAGTGCCCGTGGGTGAGATTAGTGCTACAAGGATAAGAAATTGTTACTGACTTCTTCCTCCCACTCGATGATTATGAAGCAGTGCATAGTATAGAATAGCTGTCTATGCTAGGTGATGTTTCTTGGAACTTTTTGAAATTAATTATGAAAATTTTCAGCAAAGTAAAATTGGTGATCTTGCACGGGAAAGGCGAGTGCGACATGATGACAGTTTCGATGCAATGTTTGGAGAAGGTCTTATAGCATAGCAACTTCCTAATGCAACATCATCTATATATGAAGGAGTTGACAAAGATTGAAGATCCGAACCTTCTCCAATTACTTGCTAAATTTTTGGACGTCTTCGTCGAACCGTGCAGCCTACCTTCGACCCGATTGCACGACCACCAAATACTGATCCTGCCAGGGAAACCACCAGCCAGTATTCAACTATACCACTATCCCCATCTTTAGAAGGTCGAAATTGAGAAGATTGTGAAGGAGATGCTTGAGACAGGGACCATTCAGCCAAGTTGCAGCCCCTACTCCTCATCAGTGCTCCTCGTACGCAAGAAAGACGAGATATACCAAATTTGCATGGACTACCGAGCTCTCAATAGCATTATAGTCGAAGATAAATATCCTATTCCGGTGGTGGATGACCTACTTGATGAATTAAATGGAGCACAAGTCTTCACAAAGTTAGATTTGCGGTCCAGATATCACCAGATTTGAGTACACGAGGAAGACATATCAAAGACCGCTTTTTGGACACATGACAACCACTATGAATTTTTGGTAATGCCCTTCGGCCTCACCAATGCTCCCTCCACTTTTTAGACCCTCATGAATGATATTTTTTGGAGTTATCTTCATAATTTTATGCTGATCTTCTTTAATGATATTCTTATCTACAGCCGTTCGCTTGAAAGCCACATTTCTCACGACTTATTTTGATGATTCTTCGAGAGCATACTCTTTTTATCAAACAATCAAAATAATTTTTTACATAATAAGGTGGAGTATCTGGGGCATATAATCTCGGATGAGGGTGTGGCAGTAGATCATTCAAAGATTAAGGCAATGCAAGGTTGGCCGACACCCAAGAACATAAAGGCGTTGCAATAATTTCTCGGACTAACGGGCTACTACCGTAAATTTGTTAAAGACTATGAAAATATCAGTGCCCCCCTCACATCCTTACTGAAGAAAAATGCCTTCTAGTGGTTAGACAAAGCATCCACAGCGTTCGATGCTCTCAAGTTCACTATGACATCTACACTCGTGCTAACGCTAACCAATTTCAACAAAATGTTCATAATTGAAGTAACATATCAGGATCTAGAATCGGCGCCATCCTTATGCAGGAAGGCTGACCCCTTGCTTACACCAGCAAGGCCCTATCTCCTTCACACTTGAAGTTATCTATCTACCACAAAGAGATGCTAGTGATAGTGCACACGGTGGCAAAATGGAGGCCCTACCTGATTGGTCGATGTTTCTAAATAAAAATTAACCACAATGGCCTCAAATACTTCTTGGAGCAAAAAAATTTATCACCTAAACAATAAAAATAGGTAATAAAACCCCTTGGATATGATTATGAAATAACTTATAAAAATAGAAAGGAGAATGTGTTGCAAATATGCTCTCCCGAATACCCTAGCAACCTAAACTTTCAGCCATCTCTTTTTTGATCAATAACCTCTTGAAGACATCAGGAAAGAATGGCAAGATGACCCAGAGATTCGAGAGATTATCAAGAAGTTGGAAGAAGAATTGGGCTCCGTGGCACATTACAGTTGGGATTCAAAAGAGCTATGGTACAAAGGACGTATAGTACTAGTGCCTAATTCTACTTGCTTAAATACCATCCTATAGGAGATGCATTCCTCACCAGTAGTTGGGCACTCTGGATTCCTTCGAACCTATAAGAGAGTTCAACAAAATTTTTATTGGAAGGGGATGATGAATTACATTACTGACTTTGTAGCATGGTGCGACACGTGTCAATGACATAAAGACGAAATGGTGGCGAGCCTCGAAAAACTACAACCACTACCTATTCTGGACTCAGTATGGACCAAGTATCCATGGACATCATCGAAGGACTGCCCCCAGCCTAAGGGAAAGATACTATCCTAGTTGTGATCGATCGCCTCACTAAATATGCTCACTTTTGTGTCGTCCACAATCCCTACACCGCCACTAACATTGCTCAAATCTTAATTGATAATATCGTAAAAATGCATGGGATACCTGGATCCATTGTAAGTGATCATGACAGGATCTTCACCAGCAAGTTCTGGATGGAACTCTTCCAATTATAGGGCACAAAATTGAAGATGAGCTCAGCATACCACCCATAGACCAATGGTCTGACTAAAGTGATGAATAGATGTCTGGAAACCTACCTCAGATGCTTCACGAACGATCGACCGAGAGTTTGGACAAAATGGCTCTCCTGAGCCGAGTGGTGGTATAACACAACGTATCACTCTTCGATAAAGTATACCCCTTTTGAAGCTGTGTATGGTCGGAAACCCCTTGTAATTCCAAAATATATAATCTGCACATCAAAAATAGACTAGGTAGATTGGGAGCTAATGGACAGGGATAAGATCCTGCTGTTACTGAAGGACAACCTTTCAATCGCCCAAGCAAGAATTAAACAATAGGCTAACATGCATAGGAGCGAAAGGGAGTTCTCTGTTGGAGATTGGGTCTTCCTTTGGCTCCAGCCCTATAAGCAGACATTCATCAACACACAGGCGTTTATGAAGTTGTCTCCTCGCTTTTATGGGCCTTACCGGATCATTGAGCGCATCGGAGTTGTGGCATATAAACTAGACCTACTTGTCGTTGCCAAGATTCATCCAATATTCCACATATCCTATTTGACACTTAAGCTTGGGGAGAACGAGTTAGCCCAAAGTCACCTACCGAACACTACTACCAATGGAGAGATCCAGATCCAATCGAAGGCAATACTAGACCGAAGGGTCGTGACGCGTCGTCGATGTACCTCTACTGAAATGATGGTGCAATGGACAAATATACCTAAAGAAGATGTCATATGAGAGTCTTATGAAGATTTGAAGATTAGATTCCTAAAGTTCATGGAAACTCAGCCTTGAGGACAAGGCTAATCTACAGAGGGCAGATCTGATAGGATCCTAACAGGATTAGGTTCTATTCAACCAGTTCATGTAAATAAAACCCTGAGTCATATGTATAAAACCCGAGCTATATGCGCCACCCACCCCATTATGGAAGTCGGTTAGAGCAGCAAGAGGAGGCGGCTAAGGTTTAGGAAGTAGGATGTAGAGTCTCTCTAGAGATTATGGTTTTATGATGCCTATATAAGCATGTAACCACACCCCCTTTTTTCATTAAGCAATACACTATTTTCTTTAACAATTATGGTCGACTACCAAGGAGGGAGGAGCCCCTTTAAAATTCCAAAAAGGTTGATCCCTTACAAAGATCGTTCCGACAATAGAATCCTAAGAAATCCTATCACCTTCATATTTCATTAGCCACAACAACTACATACATCAACTCAGTTTCATAACCCAGTTACATTCCCTGGAGAATCCATTCATCCGCATCCCAAGCTTCTTCATTCAAGAACCTAATTTGAAACCTACACTCGGCTTAATGCCACAAAGAAAGGAAAAATCAAGAAAGAGAAGAAATGATCAAAAGATTTCATATCTAATCCACACAAGGAAAAAAGAATATATATCTCCTACACCCATTTGAGCAAGTCTATCAATTAAGGGGGAGGTGGTGGTGTCACAGCTTCCAACAAAACAAATTCATCGTAGAGACTACTACTGATAACTTCCACAAACGACATCACTAGTCTCCCTAAACAGCAAATTCACTGCAAGAAGAGGTAAAGAATCGATATAGAGATATTACTACTACCATCAGGCTTCCAACGTCAATAATCATCATATAAGCCAAGAGATAAGTCCACCCTTCAAATCCTCAGAGTCAACTCCTCTCCAAAGGAACTGTGCAATTTATCCGGGTTCCAACCCCAATCAATCATAAATTCAGAAACCAAGGGAAAAAATGCACAATCAAAGTATGAGAAAAAAAAAAGTTGGATGAAAATTTAATGAAATATAGCATATTCAAGGATCATAATTAGTCCTAAACCACATGAACTCAAAGGCTGTAATATTCAATGAAATATTACAGAATCTTTTTATCTTATAAAGTAATCTTGATGATACGAAGATCCTTCATGCCCAACCACCCTCCTTCCATTTGTCCCATGCAATCAAGTGCAAACCTTTAGCAAAATTATCAATGTTATTGGGATTATGATGTTCAAGTGGGCGTCAAAGGGGTTATCAAAGAAGCCGTGCAGGTGCGTCACGTTAACTTTTAACTCCAAAATTGACTAACTTAAAATAGCAATTCAGCCTCAAGTTGACCGTCACAACATTTAAGCATCTCGTTTGAGGTATCTATTACACCAGTCTTACTTCCATTGACATTTTACCGGACACCGAGACTGGCTTGGCCGTCCAACTTCCAACCAAACTGTGCCCCTGTAACCTAAATGCTATGTTGCAGCCACCATCTTCTCCTTTACATTCACGAAAATAAGCTAATTACATTCACGAGAAGAAGTTAAATCCATGGAGATTTGCTTCCACATGAAGATTTAAATGACTATTTTATCTAATCTTGTTGATAGATCCTTTAACAAATATAAATAGAACTTATGTCAATGAAATATTTAATCTATCATGATATCAGAGCAGTTTACCTAGAGAAATATCTCTTCTCGCTATTCGACGATAGTAATCGCACCCTCACCACTTAGCTTTCCCTACAATGACTATGGATCTCATGTTTGGTTCTTCTCCTAAAGGCTATCGTAGATTAAGGAATTTTTATTGGTATATGTGGATGATATTATCGTTACAAGCAATAATCCTATAGAGATCAAGAGATTTCTAAAGTTATTGACAAATCGATTATCTATTGAAAATCTCGGTACCTTGAACTACTTTATAGGAGTAAAAACTATCTACACCTCCTACAGACTCTTTTCTATCTGAAAAAATATATATTCAGGATCTTCTATTAAAGACAAACATGCAGAACATCAAAGAGCTAGCCACTCCACTCTCTGCTACTAAATCACTTAAGTTATATGATGGCAGCGCTAATACAGATCCTACACAATATCATCAAGTAGTTGGGTCCTTACAGTAATCCCTCACATGCCCAAACATTCAGTTTACAGTAAAAAAAATTAACTCAATTCATCTATTAACCATCTACTATTCATTAGTCTATAGTAAAAAGAGTCTTGCGATATCTCAAAAGGACTCTCAGTCATGGACTCACTTCGAAAATACTCATCACTTCATCTCTATGCATTATGGATGCTGACTAGGTAGGAAACATTGATGACAAAACTTTTTGCATAAGGATATATTATCTTTCTTGGAGCAAATCCAATCATTTGGAGTTCAAAGAAACATAAAATAATTTCAAGGTCTACAACTGAAACTGAATACAAAGTCATTGCCATCACTACTGTAGAACTCAATTGGATCACGAATCTATTGAAAAAATTAGACATCAACTCCATCATAACTCCTATAATATATTGTGATAATGTCGTAGCTGTTAGCTGTAACAAATTTCCCTAACTAAATGAGAAGATCACGTTCATCAGTTGAGGGAAATCTTCCTTCTACTATTGTATAAATAGGTGCTGAAACAAAATAACATGTGTGCTTTGGTTCCTCTCATTGTATCAGAGCCACTTGTCTAGAGCAAGCTGCTGTATTACTGTCAAATGACAACAAGTCTCCACCGTGTCTGGTCGTTCATCTCTCTGTTGACTTCCCTTCTTTTCTACAAAGTTGCAATCGGATCGCCAACTGCTGCTCCTCCTCGGTGAGTCTTTCTTGATTCCCGGCCTGGGGTAGTTCTTCCACCTCCCCAAGCAGGATTTAGCATCATGGTTAAGCGCTACATTCATACCTTGGGACACGAGGTTCCACTCCCTGGGACCATACTGCTTCACGTATGCGCGCAATATAGCATCTTCTTCGGCCCTCCACCGCTGCCCTGCTACACCGTGTCTGCTGCACCGTTGCCTCCTCTGTCAACGTCTTCCTTCATCTATGCCCACTACTTCCAGACGAGGTACGGCTCCTTCCCCACGTGTGCAACAACTTCGCTCCCAGCTGAGCGTCTGCTGCTTCTTCCCCTCACTGCTGTCGCCTCTGCAACATGCTCGGTGACATTGCCAGTGACACTACCTTCACCTCTGCATCTGCGACATCTCCTGATCGTTGTCTACCAGACTTGCGCCTACCACCAATGCTTCCATATCACAGATTCGTCAAGGGCTCCTCGCACGCGACTGTGGCATCCTCTCTTCATCTGTGACCACGGCGAGGTGCGGCTGCTCCTTCTAGCCTTGGATTAGGGTCGAGAACCAAGTACCCAGGGCCGAGATACAAGGGCTCCTCTGTCCGCCTCGTATCTTACCATGGCGTTGCCGACCTGCACTTTGTTTGCTTCTGCCATGCCACTGGCACTTCCCCACCTCCCCCCACCCCCCCCCCCCCCCCCCCCCCCCCCCCCCCCCCACCCCCTTGCCTGTAGCGATGGCTTCTTGCTTCTTCCTCTTTCTCATCTTCGGCTACTCCCAGCTTCATATCACTGTCGAAGCCACAGTGACAAGATCTACGCTCTCTCTCCTTGCTGTTCCACTAGCAACCACGGTCTCTGCGTCATTGGCCTCTCTCGATCGTTGCTTCCTCTACCGAAGCCACAATGACCAGATATGCCTCCTCCCATTTCATAGCGAACCATTTGCGATCAACTTCTGTAGGTGGCTAATCCATCTACTTCCCATCAGCACCGGGGACGTCGCCTACAGCCTACACTAGCATCACAAATCATCAACAACAGATCTGAACTAATCTACAGTCAATGCTCTCATTCTCAAGTTGCTTCTTTTCTTCACTACTGTGGCTTCCAACCTTTGCTAGTGGTGAGATCAAGGGAATCACCGGATTTCATCAGTTTCCCGGTGACAACCTTAAATTGGTCGCTACTTCCTTCGGTCGCTGTTTCCTTAAATCGGTCACAATCTCAACTCTGTTGGCGCTTGTACCTTCTTCTGAATTGCTAATCTTAGCCGGTTGTGCCCGCGATTTCGGCAGATCATAGCCAGCACCATTGGACTTCTCATCTCCAGATTTAGCACGAAGGCCCGACACACTCTCCCTCTCCCTCGGCGACTTTTGGCTTTCTTCTACAACATCAACTCTCCAACAGTTGTGATAACTCTTGCACGAAGCATGTGGAATGATAGCTCTCAAGTTCCTCCAAAGAGCAGCTCTCCACGCTCCCAGAGCAACATTTGCTAAGTGTATTGCTCATATCTTTGCCAAAGAAGACCATCTATTTGCTTCTGCCCTTGCAACCAAGCAGCTGTAGCAGTTGCTGATTGCCGCGAGCACCTGCCCTATGCTGTTGCTTTCCGTCTCACCGGTTGCATTGCTTTGTTGTTTGTTGGACCTCTGCTTTCTGTTGTCGAGTCTGATATTCGGCCAACTTCTTCTTCCTCCAATTGATCCTGTGGAGTCCTTAGGGCTCCACCCTCCTGCACGATCACTTTAGCAGTAGTCACCGGCTGTTGCTCTCCTTCTCTTGCGGGGTGTCCTTACTGTGCGCCTGTGTCCTGCTCATGACCCGGCAACTGTTGTCTCTACGCTCGCGGTCTCTTTTGGTTACTGCGGACTTCTAATTCCTATCTGCAACTGCTTATATCTGCCCATCGCTACGTTCAGCTCTTCTAGTGGAGGTGTCGCTCCAACCTCTCCACCACTCCTCCGTCTACTCCCACTCGACGATAGTAACTCTGTACTATTGCTTTCTCTCCAATTCCTCATCCTTCAAGCAGCACTATCTATCACCTAATCTGTCTTCTTTTTCTTCCTCCTTGGCCTGTCACCCTTATGATCCCCAAATGTCTTCCTCTTCTACCACTGATGTCCCAACTCTTTTTCCTGTTGGCACTTCTTCTCCGCATCCAGGACTTCTCTCCATCAATGCTGCCTCTCTAATCCCCTTCATGTTATCCAAAGGTAGCAACTACGCATCCTGGCAGGCTCAATTCTCTAACATTTTATTTGGATATGATTTATTAGGTTATGTTGATGGCTCTCTCAACTGTCCACCAGCAATGATTCACGTTCCAAACGAACCTATCCCAGTTCCCAATTCAGCCCACAAACTTTGGTTACGTCAAGATTGGCTATTTCTCGAAGCAATTCAAACCTCTATCACTGGATCCATCGCCCCGCTTGTGTCCTCCTGTACTACTGTTGCGGAAGCTTGGACCAAGTTATAAACTATCTTTGCGAATCGCTCACGAACCCACATGCTTGGACTACTCTCTAGTCGTATTACCTTCAAATAGGAGGGAAGTGTTGTTGTCGATTACTTACAACATATTAAAATAATTATCGATGACCTGACTTTGATAGGTCATTCTCTAACTGATGAAGAAGTACTTGTCCATACGCTTAATGGACTGAGTCCCGAGTTTAAAGAACTGGCCGCAATACTTCGAGCACGTGACTCTCCGATCTCCTTTGAATAACTTTATGACAAGCTGACAGACTATGAAGCTTACCTGAAGCGCAATGACAGGCTGTCCGGATCCTTACCAGGACCTCCTATTACAGCTCAATTCAACCAGAAATCCAGAAAGCCAAATCATAAATCCAACAAACATGCTTCAAAAGGTGTGGCCAGCTATCCTCCCACCTCTATGGATCTCACTCTATTACTTCCTCCTCCACAATCTCCATACCTCAACAACACTCATCAGAATGCTGTATTTCAGCCACGTCATCCTCCTTTTGCTCTTCAACAACTGGTTGTCTGCCAACTGTGTGACAAAATCGGTCACTCTATAAAAGTTTGTTGATCTTGACCTCACCTTCCACCTCTGTCAGCTTGGCCTTGGGCAAATTTTATGACGACTTCGTCTGATAGTTAATCCAATTAGATTGTGGATTTTGGGGCTTCCCACCATATTACTTCTGATCTTTAGAACCTGTTGCACCACAACAACTATGGCGGCAATGATGATATTATCATCGGTGATGGTAACAGAATTCCTATTACTCATACTGGTTCAACGAAGCTTACTTCACATAACACTTCTTTTACACTCGATGATGTTTTGTGTGCACCCCACATTAAAAGAAATATTATTTCTGTCTCTCAATTCTGTCAACAAAACTACACTTCTATTGAATTATTTCCTGATTATTTTCTTGTCAAGGACTTGAGCACAGGGGCATCCTTGGTTCGCGGTCCGAATAAAGACAACATCTATGAATGGTCGTCTGCCTTGTATCTCACTCAACCTACTGCTAACACTTCCACTACTGCTCCAGTCGATGTTTGGCATCAACATCTTGGTCATTCCTCAACTCATATTCAACAAAAGTTGCTTTCTCACTATTCTATTCTTGTTTCTAGATCTAGTACTATTGTTACTCACTGTGATGCTTGTCTTAGTAATAAGAGTCATCAGCTACCTTTTGGTGTATCTTATATTTTCTGCTCTAAACCGTTTGAGATTATTTATACTGATGTATGGGGTCCTACGTTAGTTGTCTCTTTTGACAAGTTTCGGTTCTATGTTGTCTTTGTAGACTATTTTACAAAGTACACATGGCTCTATCCTCTTTGTAAAAAATCTGATATTACTATTGGCTTTTTCTAACTTTAAGAATTTAGTCGAGAATTAATTTTAGACTACTATTAGAACTGTCTATTCTGATGGTGGAGGTGAATATCAAGCTCTTGCGTCTTATCTATCCGCTTCTGGTATTTAACATCTCAAGTCCCCTCCATACACCCCTTAACTAATTGGCTCTGTTGAGCGTAAGCATCAACATATTGTTGAAACTGGTCTCACACTACTCCTTCAGGCTTCCATGTCTTCTACCTTTTGGTCGGTAGCTTTTCAAACTGCTGTATATCTCATTAATCGCCTGCCTACTCCTCTTCTCCAATATCATTCACCATTTGGAAAGCTATTTCATAAACTCCCCAACCTACAAACCTTAAAGGTATTTGGTTGTCTATGTTATCCATGGTTATGTCCCTATAATTCTAATAAACTGTAACCTCGATCTTGTCCTTGTATTTTCATCGGGTACTCTCATGAACATAATACCTTTCGATGTTATGACCCTCACATAGCTAAAGTTTTTGTTTCTCGACATGTTACTTTTGTGGAGTCTGTCTTTCCCTTTCGAGATCACCGACGATCTGTCACTCCATTGGATTTCAACGACCCATCTTCCATTTCTATTTTATCACCGTTAGATCCATGCTCTCATGTTACTTATGTTCCGTAGTTTCTTTCTTCCCCCTCTCCTCCAGTTCCTCCTCCTCATTACCTTTATCCTCCCCTCACCAGGATGCTTCTGTCATCCTTCCACCTAGCTCAACCAGTAATGAACCTTGGCCCTTATCCCCCAATTCTACTATCACCTCCCAACATCCAATGCAAACTTGTTCCAAGAGTGGTGTCTTTAAATCACGTCAAGTTCTTGACTTACATGCTAGCACCAAACCCTCTCTTGACTCAGTTAAACTAACATCCTTTGCTCAGGCCCAAAAATATCTACACTGGTGTAAAGCTATATGTGAGGAATATAGTGCTCTTCTTCACAATGCTACTTGGACCCTTACTCCTTCTCACTCTACACCAAACATTATCGGGTGCAAGTGGGTCTTTAGAATTAAGCGCAATCTTGATGGTTTGGTTGCTCGGTATAAGGCCCGACTTATAGTCATGGGCTTAGCTAAATTTTCCTAAGCCGTGCGGCACCCTTGCGACCCTCCCGAAGACTTAGCTGAAATTGCCTAAGTCGTGAAGCAACCGTGCCCACTGTTCTGGACTTCGTTGGGATTGCCTAAGTCATGGAACGCCCAAAGCATTATCTGTCCGCACAGGGTCAGCCCTCTTACAACCTCTTAAGGTGCCGTAGGACCTGCAAAGAAGAAGTTGATTAACTTGGAAGCGAGCGACGGACACGTCCCGACGTCCAAAGCGGAAAGCTATACAAGCAATTTGTCAAACACCTTGAGTGCAGCTGAGAAAAGAGAGAGAGAGTGAAATAGGACTTTGGAGGGTTGTAGGAATGGTCACAAGTCCGCAAACGACGGTTCCCAAGGTATCGGACGCAAGACAAGTTCAATTACTGATGAACGCCTACGCCCGACATATACCCGGAGCCCCATCCAGCCCGGTGCCACCCGGGGGGTTCCAAGGTGCTGAAATGGCTGACATTTTGCACCGCTCAGAAAGGTTGCCGTGGCACACGAAAAAGACCCAAAAATATGGTTGTTTTGGCTCTATGCAGCGAACGACCGTTCTGCAGCCTTCTACACTACTTTCGCTCACATTTCTTAGGTGAAAACACATAAACTCAAGGAAAAACAAGCTGCCAAACATATGTACAAGCAAGAAAAAGCAACGAACGGTTCACGGAGTGAAGATGTTACGGTTGAGCGATGTCCGTTCGTGACATTCTCCCTCACTTAAATTGTCGACGCCCTCGTCGATGCTTGTTGGTAGGCTTTGACGCGAGCTTCTTCATGTCGGAGCTTTTGCCACTTCACCAAGTACTCAATTTGTTGTGCTCCATTGGGTAGCTTTATCTTGCGATCCGCTAGAATAGTTTCAACTCGCTTCTCGTAAGAGGCTCTGGTGGGGGGGTAGTCAAGTTGGAACATTTCGAGAATCATCTTGCGGATCTGAGTGGTAGGCTTTTAAGTTGCTCGCATGGAAGACGTTATGAATTCTGAACCATGCTGGTAGTTGCAACTTGTATGAGACATTGTCTACCCTGCTGATGATTGGGAAAGGCCCTTCATATTTGCGCACCGATCCTTTGTACACTCTGTGCCTAAAGAACTGGAGTGATGCTGGTTGGAGCTTCACCAACACCATGTCGCCCACTTTAAACTCTTGTGGTCGCCTCCCCAAGTCTGCCTACTTCTTCATCTTCTTGGCCGCCTTCTCCAAGTAAGCCCGCGCAATATCTGCATTGTGATGCCATTCCTTTGCAAAGTGATAGGTTGATGGGCTACTCCTGTGTAGCCAATAACCAGGGTGTGAGGAGTTGATGGCTGTTGTCCCGTAATAATCTCAAATGGGCTCTTGTTTGATGCAGAGCTCCGCTGCAAGTTATAGGAGAATTGGGCTATGTCCAACAGCTTCACCCAATCTCGTTGGTTGGCACTTACGTAGTGTCGAAGTTATCGCTCCAAGAGCGAGTTGATTCTTTCTGTTTGGCCATCCGTTTGGGGGTGGAGGCTTATGGAGAAGTATAATTTAGATCCCAACAACTTGAACAACTCGGTCCAGAATCATCCCAAGAACCGAGAATCTCGATCACTAATGATGTTGTGTGGGACTCCCCAAAACTTCACCACATTCTTCATCATCAGCTTAGCCGCCTCCTCCGCTGAGCAATGTAGGGGTGCAGAAATGAATGTTGCATACTTCGAAAATCGATCAACTACCACGAGTATCGATCCAAGTCCCCCTACTGCGGGCAAGCTTGATATGAAGTCCAAGGAAATACTCTCCCAAGGCCTTTCTGGTACGGGCAGCGGCTCCAAAAGTCCCACTGGCTTCTGCTGCTCTACCTTGTCTTGTTGACAAGTAAGGCATGTTCGAACATATTCCTCCACATCTGTCCCCATTTTCAGCTAATAGAAGGCCCTCTCCACGAGAGCCATTGTTTGATGGATACCCGGATGTCCAGCCCAAAGGGAATCGTGACACTCTTTCAGGAGTTCACGCCTCAAGTTATCCGCTCGCGGAACATAGACTCTGTTCCCCTTGGTATAGATGAGTCCCTCCTGGACCCAAAATCATCGTGTCTTGCCCTCTTTGATGAGTTGCATCAGAGTTACTGCCTGAGGATCTCGGTGCAGTCCATCCCTGATCCTGGAAAGGAAGTTGGAGCGTAATTGACTTGCTTGGCCTCCGCCCTCCAACTGTATAGCATTCACTAGCTCCACTTTCCGACTCAATGCATCGGCCATGACATTTGCTTTTCTGGGCTTGTACTCTATTACCATGTCGAACTCAGCCAAGAAGTCCTGCCATCGTGCTTGCTTTGGGGAGAGTTTCTTTTGAGTTTTAAAATAACTCAATGCGACATTATCTGTCTTTAGCATAAATGGTGCTCCCATAAGGTAGTGTCGCCACACTCGTAGACAGTGGACCACCGCTGTCATCTCCTTCTCATGCACAGGATATCGCCGCTCAGTCTCGTTGAGCTTGCGACTCTCGTAGGCCACCGGATGACCCTCCTGCATAAGAACTCCTCCAATAGCAAAATCAGAAGCATCTGTATGGACTTCAAATGAGTTTCCATAGTCCGGCAATCTGAGTACAGGTTCCTCTAACACAGCAGTCTTTAGGTCTTAAAATGCCACCTCACATTTGTCTGACCATCTCCAGGACTGCTCCTTCTTTAGCAACTCCGTCAAGGAGCTGCGCGCTTCGAATACCCCGCTATGAAGCGCCGATAATAGTTGACGAACCCAAGGAAGGATCTCAACTCTGGCACCTTCTTTGGTGTTCGCCAGTCCGCCACAGCTTGCACCTTAGACTGGTCCATTCGGATGGAACCATTGCTGATTCGATGCCCCAAGAATAAAATCTCCGTTTGGGCGAAATAGCACTTTTCCCTCTTCACGAACAAGGTGTTCTCCCTGAGAACTTTGAAAATTGTTCGAAGGTGTCCCACATGCTCCTCAAGTGTTTGGCTATAGACGACGATATCGTCTAAGTAGACGACCACAAACTTGTCCAGATACTCCTTGAACAGCTGGTTCATTAGAGTGCAGAAAGTGGCCGGAGCGTTGGTTAAGCCGAAAGGCATCACCAAGAACTCGAATGCTCCATACCTGGTCACACAGGTAGTCTTTGCCTCATCACCTCTTGCAATGCGCACCTGCCAATACCCTGACCGAAGATCGAGTTTGGAGAAGTACTTTGCCTTGCCCAATTGATCGAACAAGTCCGCGATGAGCGGGATAGGGTACTTGTTCTTCACCGTCATCTTGTTAAGGGCTCGATAATCAATGCATAATCAAAGACTCCCATCTTGTTTCTTCTGAAAGAGGACTGGAGCTCCGAAAGGTGCTTTGGAACTACGGATGAGACCACTGCTTAAAAGTTCATCTAACTGCTTCCTCAATTCTACCAACTCTGGAGGGGCCATGTGGTATGGTGGTCTCGCTGGAGGCTTAATTCCCGGCTCCAGCTCAATCCGATGATCCACGCCTCTGTGTGGTGGTAGAGTTCTTGGCAACTCTGTTGGCATCACATCCGAGAACTCTTTCAGGATGTTCGCCACAACAGCAGGTTCCTGAATGGCTTCTCCATCATGTGTCTCTAGCTTCATAGCCGCTACAAAGGTTGATTCACCTTTTCGTACCCCTTTCTTCAATTGTAAAGCCGATATTTGTTGTAGGTCCTTGGTTCCTCCCCGAGAAACTGGGACCATGCAGGGATCGTCACCTCCCATTAGACACAAGAAGTTCAGGAACGGTACTGGCACCAACTTCGCTGCGTGCATAAACTTCATTCCGAGAATCACTTGGAAGTCATCTAGTGGCACTGCCATCAAGTTTGTGCTCCCGCTCCATGTCCCGATCTTGATGGGGATCCCTTTCGCTTGTCCGGAGATCCGCTTGGCCTCCAATTCACCGCCTTCATGCGACTTGGGCTCTTCTCCAAGAGTAATCCCAGTCGCTTAGCTTCACGATCGGCAATAAAATTGTGGGTCGCGCCTGTGTCCACCATTGCACTGGTTGTTTGGCCATTAAGCTTGATGTCCACATACATCAACTTGCTGATTCCTGCCTTAAGTGGCTTTGCCTTTGTGTTCTCCCCCACTTGACCCCGCAACGCATTCAACAAACGCATTGCTCCCATCCTAGGTCCTTGCGACGCCTCACTATCGCTACTAGAGTCAGAACTGCTCGAACTAAGGGCGATAGCTTTGCCCTTGTCTGACTTATGGGATAGAACCGATGCTGTTAAAGCATTGAGTGCCTGTTTTTGTGGGCACTCCCTCACTTTGTGTGGTCCTCCACACAAGAAGCATCCACTAGACTTTGGGACTCTACCTCTTGAGCCCGGTCCCTTGTGGAAATTCTTCTTCTTTTGCTCGCCCCCAGACTCATTTGCTCGAGAGTATTTAAATGGCCGATTTCCCGAAGAGTGTTTCTTCTTTCTTGAATCCTCCGAAGAAACAAAGTCAATCAGCCTTTCCGCGGCTGCAATTGCCCCGACTACATTAGTGACATTCCTCCGATGTAGTTCTTATTGTGCCCATGGCTTCAAGCCATCGAGGAAGTTGAATAGCTTGTCTTTCTCAGACATGTCTCGAATATCCAGCATCAGTGCTGAAAATTGCTTCACATAGTCTCGGATTGTTGTACTCTGGCGGAGTTGTCTCAGTTTCCTTCTTGCGACAAACTCTGTGTTCTTAGGCAAGAACTGATTTCTCAACTCTCGCTTTAAGTCTCCTCATGTATCCACTCGACATCGGCCTTGTTGGATCTCTTCCCAATGGGTTTGCCACCAATGTTTTGCATCCCCCTTCAGATACATTGTTGCTATCGCAACTTTGGTTTCTTCAGAGTCGAGCCTTGTAGCACGAAAATATTGTTCCATGTCGAACAAAAAATTTTCAAGCTCTTTGGCATCCCTAGCACCTCCGTAGCACTGCGGCTCCGGTGCTCTGAAGTGTTGTGGTGGCGCAGCGTAGGTGTTGTTCCCACCCGCATCAAGAGTCCTTGTGAACACCATCACCTTAGCCGTGAGTTCCGCCATAACTTCATGCAGATGTCGTACGGAATCTTTGGTGTCCTCTGTCAGTTGATCAATCAGGGATTCAACATTCTCGATCCGAGTTTCAGCTTCTTCTTGCGAGCTCTCTACCCCAAGTAGCCTTTCGTGGCCTTGGTAGAGTTCCTCCACGCTCGCTTCAAGAACATCGAGGCGGGTTTCCGCCATTGTAAGTCTCTCTCTGTAGCCCTTCTTCCCGGTTGGCGCTACAGATGGCGCCTCCTCCCCTCGTGGAGAATACCCAACTTCACGCTCGTCTTGTTCACTGTCGTGCTCCTCATGAGTGGCTCCAGTAGTTTGCAAGCGAGTTTGCACTTACAGCCCACCTGCGGTTGCTTGGAGCAAGGGTCCCGCTTGCCCCATCTTGCTCGATTCACCACGATGTCTCACCATGGCGAAATTATGAATCTTATTCGCTGTTCGTATGAATTGCTTGCCTGCTCTGATACCACACTGTCATGGGCTTAGCTAAATTTGCCTAAGCCATGCGGCACCCTTGCGGCCCTCCCGAAGACTTAGCTGAAATTGCCTAAGTCGTGAAGCAACATTGCCCACTGTTCTGGACTTAGTTGGGATTGCCTAAGTCATGGAACGCCCCAAGCGTTATCTGTCTGCACAGGGTCAGCCCTCTTACAACCTCTTAAGGTCCCGTAGGACCTGCAAAGAAGAAGTTGATTAACTTAGAAGCGAGCGATGGACACGTCCCGGCGTCTCGCAAAGCGGAAAGCTATACAAGCAATTTATCGAATACCTTGAGTGCAGTTGAGAAAAGAGAGAGAGAGCGAAATAGGACTTTAGAGGGTTGTAGGAATGGTCGTAAGTCCGCAAATGATGGTTCCCAAGGTATCGGACGCAAGACAAGTTCAATTGCTGATGAACGCCTACGCCCGACATATACCCGGAGTCCCATCCAGCCCGGTGCCACTCGGGGGGTTCCAAGGTGCTGAAATGGCTGACATTTCGCACCATTCAGAAAGGTTGCCGTGACACATGAAAAAGACCCAAAAACAGGGTTGTTTTGGCTCTATGCAGCTAACGACCGTTCTGCAGCCTTCTACACTACTTTCGCTCACATTTCTTAGGTGAAAACACATAAACTCAAGGTAAAACAAGCTGCCAAATATATGTACAAGCAAGAAAAAGCAATGAACGGTTCACGGAGTGAAGATGTTGCGGTTGACCGATGTCCGTTCGTGACATTATGGCCAAAGGATTTCATCAACGGCCTGGTGTTTACTATGCTGGTTATAGGTGCCCTGCAAGCCAATCACGTGAGTGATGGCATGTGTGACACGCTGCGTGATCTTTTTGCTTATGATTAATATTGGCATATTCTCACATTATCTGTTACATATATATTGTGATGTCTTTGATTCTGTGCAATGGGAGTCGGATCGTAATGAGATCACGATAATGAGATTAATTCACCTTTAAACACAGATCCTAAATAATCCTGGTCATAGGTTGTTACTCAAGAGGGACATTGAGATAATCAGACAGATAGGTGTACTATATACCCGTCTATATAATGGAAGAGGCTGGTCTCACAACCACTTGTGTGGAGACACTAAGGATATAGTACAGGTGCTTATTTGAGAATGAGTTCACTGATTGATCCATTTATGGAATGTTGTATGGTTGATGATATCTAATATCAGACATCGATTCCATACTCTCAGTTGTGTATTTGGTCTTTTGACTTAAGACACCAAGGATGTCTTGTATGAGTACTCCTTTCTTTGACGCTAAACTTATAAGTTTGAAAAGTTTCAGATCTGGTACAGTTGGTTATCGGGATTGGTAGCTAACCTTACGAAGGTAATTGAGTGTCAATATAGGATCATCCACTCTGGGTATCATAAGAGAAATATCTCATATGTGCTTGCTTATACAAATCTCTAACTAGGGTCATTCGGATTGAGAGAGAAAGAGTTCTCCGAGAGAATCCGATTAAAGCGAGACTATGAAGGATTTCGTATGTGACCTAACAATACCATGTCCAATATATGGTCTCTAGGATATTAGTTGGATGAGGGATTATAGATACATGGTAACTGTGGACAAATAGGTCTGACGGATTCGATCCCCTTGTATCATTTGGGGACTATGGCGTAGTGGCCTAGTATGTCCATAATCGATGAGTCGAGTGAATTATTATGGGGATAATAATTCACTATATCATAATGAGTTTTGCTGTGAGTGACTCACGGCCAGCTCGGTATCGGGCCTAGAGGGCCACACATATATGATGGATGCTTCAGCGAATAGAGGATTGGATGAATATCCAATTAGCCCCTATTCTCATTAGATGAGACCCTATGCTGATGGGCTCCTTGCTTAAGGCCCAATTATAGGCCTTAGGAGATTATTGGATAGAGATCCAATAATGCAAGTTTAGTGGGTTATTGGATGGTGATCCAATACCCACTAAGGTAGGAGCCCTGGGGTTTTTTGGTGGCTCTCTATAAATAGGAGGGGAGACTCATGATTGGTTAGCTGCAGCTTTAGCCACCACCTCCTATGCTTCTCCCTCCCTCTGTGCAAGAGTTATGAGATCATATTGGAGGAGTTTCACTGCAGAGATCCATCCTGTGGATACCGCTAAAGAGGAGGACACTTGACCTCCTTCATCTTCTCTATCCGGATCTGAAATACAGGGATATACGATCTCCCTAGGTAAAATTAATCTCTCACGCATCATAATTTTATCGATTTTTATGTTTTTCTCATGACCCCAATATTTGCACGATGATTTGATATGTGTGGGAAACGAGTTTTTGTTTTGATTTCCGCTACGCATGTGATGCACTCGCTGAGGTTTCCCAACAATGGTATCAGAGCCAAGGTTTTCGTACGAAATATTGGTTTTAAACTACGTATGAAGAGATTGAATCACGTAGAATCGTTCTACTTTCTTACTGCATTTTCACAGCGAAGGCAGCGATGAGGAGGGGCAGCCAGCCCCCATGTAGGGCCAGCCACCCACGGCCGGGCCGGCTGCAAGGGGCAGCTAGCTGCAGCCAAGGTCCCCTGCAAGGGGGCGGCCGGCCACGGCGAAAACCCCTTGCAGGGGTAGCTGCCAGCATGCGCGGCCGCCCGTGGGCATGGCTGGCGCCTACGGGCGTAGTGTCACTGGCTTAGCTGATTTTGCCTAAGCCGTGCGGCACCCCTGCGTATCCGTCCGCAAAGGTCAACCTTCCCCGAGATCTCCTAGAGGCCCCTAGACTCACAAAAGAGAAAACAGGCCAGAAGAAGCAATTCCCACGGGATCCACAAGCAACTGCCCAAGCAAACACTTCATAAAGCCATATGCAAATTACATCCATGGACATTACAAACTCAGAGAGGTTGCACACAAAGGATAATGGTCCATTACAGACTGAAGTCCCCCACAAGTGCTTACAAGACATCCTTATATTTACAAGCCAAAATTGGCCATAAAGCAAACCAAACTCGGGCTGCTAAGCCTACTGCAAGCCCGTTACTTGTTGTATAATGTATGTACATAAACCGAAGGACATGGACAAACATGAGCATTTCATCAAACACCTTGTTTACATTTTGACCGTGACATTCTCCCCCACTTATTCCTTCGACGTCCTCGTCGAAGCCGCTGTAGACGCTGCATCTCCGTGCATTTTGCTAAATCTTCAATCTTCTGCTTTAGCTGCAACACGTCCCTTTGGCTCCCAGTTGCTCTCTGCCGCTGTTGTTGAGTAGTCGAACTCTGATCCGCCATGCTGCTTCAACTCACCAATGACTGAATCTGGTGTGGGGTTGGCTGAGTTGTGTTAATCCTTGTTGGTTCTCGCAGATCCTGCTGATGAAGGAAAAGACCTACCTTATTATGCGCCTGTATCATAGTCTACTCATGTTGCTTGAACTGGGTGGATGCTTGTTAGAGCTTTAACAAGCATCGCCTCGCAGACTTTGAAGTTTTTAAGGTCCTTCCTCCAAAATGTTTGCTCATTGATCCTTCCTCCATGTTTAGTTGTCACTTCCAAGTAGGTTCACATCACTTCCGCTTTCGATTGGCATTCAATTAGAAAATGAAGCGGACAATCTACTTTTAGAAGTATCGATCACCAATAGGGAGGATTTGACAACTATTGTCTTCCGTAAGCTTTCTCTGGAGGGTCACTGAACTTATGCAGAGCTCCTCTACCAGATAAGTAAGAGAACTGGGATACTTGACTTCACCCATTCTCTTAGTAGTTGAGAAGGCAAGGTTACTTGCCTTCGCTCACCTCCTCGAGTTAAGAGGATTGGGGTACTCGGTTTCGCCCATTCTCCTGAGTTGAGAAGGCAAAGGTTACTCAATTTCGCCTGCCTCCTCGAGTTTGTACTTCATGCATTGAGCTGGTTACTAACATTCGCCCGCTCTTTACTCACACTTCTGAAGCACTTGAAGTGTTTGCACTCCTTGCGTTGAGTTAGCTACTGTAATTCGCCTTCTCACTGCCATTGAACTTCTGGAATGTAAGAAGTTTCGCCCGGAAAGAGCAAAAGTTTACCCCAACTTGGAGTCCCCTAACTTGGAGTAAGTCTTTGATAGGTTTGGTCGCCTCTGGGATTGTACCGTCTTCTCCATCACCTTTGTCGCCTACTCCTCTGAGTAGAAAGGTACATTATCGTGTACTGTCTACTTAGTTCCTTGGTCGAGCACTCCTGCATCAACCCGAAGTCCCTCGCTTTTGGCTATCTTGATGAGAAGCCCTTCGACATCGGTCTTATGAAGTTTCTTGGCCTCTACCCTTCTGCCCTGTCTTGGTACTTGGAGTTTGCCTTTACATTCTCCACCTCCTCGGCCCCTTTTACGACCAATGCTCTCCCTCTATGAGAGCAAGGGATCGATGACTCCACGGAAGTCGCGCCTCTGCGGTACGGTGCTGCCAAGCCTATAGCCCTACTATCCATTGACTTGCATCTGCATCCCTTCCTTCGCGATCGGTAGATCCGCCTCTGCGGCACTGTGGTGCTCCTCTGAGTCCACCTCCTTTCTAACCGGCGCTTTGCTTTTGGGTAGCTGAGCCCCACTGGACTCGTCGTCGCTTCCTCGCCCCTTCCGACTACCTGCTTCGACACCATTGTGTCCTCCTAGCAGTTCTCCTTGGTCGATGAAAAGACAGACTGCAACTCTCATGCATGGCTTCCGCCATCTTGTTGCAGGGCTCACGCTGATTCTGTTCTCCTTAGCTTCATTGGTAGCAACGTTCGTTTACTCGGCTTTGTCCTCGGACTTGTCGGGCTCCCTTAAGCGAATGTGAGCACTGAAGCAGTCCAACTCTTCAGCTGCTCTGATCAGACCTTAGTATAATCAAGTCCCCTCCATGGGACTCACTGGTACTTGCAATCTGACTACTCCCTCGGTGGTACACAGCTCCCATATGCTGATGACCAAGGCTTTCATCTGATGCAAGCTTCGATGCATACACACGGAAGACCCGCCTCTGCGGTACTGTGGCATTCACTCCTTGAATCCACAACCCTTCTTGTCGTTGCATTGTTCACCGAAGTGGAGCTCCCAGTAGTTCCTGATCATTCACATGATCACATCCCCCTCCATGGGACTCATTGGTACTTGCACTTGGACTTCTTCCTCGGTGGTACATAGCCCCCATATGCTGATGACCAAGGCTTTCATCCAATGCAAGCTCCGATGCACACACGAAGACCCGCCTCTGCGGTACCATGGCATTCACTCCTTGAATCCATAGCACTTCTTCTTGTTGTGTCGTACACCAAAGTGGAGCTCCCAGTAGCTCCTGATCATACCTCCGCATGATCTTGTCCCTCACGGGACACGATCGCCTGTGTTGCATTGCCACGAACTATTCCACCACGATCCGCTGCACCATGTCACCTCCTGGTGACATCTCTATTGCATACAGATTCTCATGTGATGAACTCAGACTATGACTTCTCCACGTGTGACCTCTGCCAACACATCGTAGGGCCTCTGCCATCTCCGATTTTTAGTTCACTCCCTTGGCATTTCACCTTCGTCCACCCACTCTTGGGTCACACCTGGACGAAGCATAGCTCTAGGATAGTCTGTCGCCTAGTAGCTCATGAAGTCCCCTTGACTTCACTAGAATTGGTGCACCATTGTCTGGATCCTGGGCATCTATCCCCTACCAGCACAATCTCTGCTATGCACCTCTTGCTCCTGACAACTCGAATGGTAATACTATGGCATATTCTTCAAGAGTACCTACCTCTGGGTCCTCTTGCCCCGTGCTAAGGTATCCAGATCCGAACTTTGCCTCCGCAAGTTGAATCACCTTAGTTACTCCGTCAAATGCATCTCTGAGGTAGCTTGCATGTGCCTCGAAACTCCCTTCATCTTTGGCACCATGGAAGATAAGTCCGCCACATCAGAATGAAGAACTCATAGGATGACATGATCCCACTCTTGCCTCTACAAGAGTTCATGCCCTTGACCTCCGTCCAAGGAAAGCTCTGTGCCTCCACTCCATGTTCCATCTTCTATGTCGGCTCCCTTCATGCGGCTTGGATACTTTACCAAGTTCCATCCAAGTCGTTCCGCTCCTCGATTTGCATTGAGTTGATAGTGGCCCTCGCGTCCACCATTCCACGGGTCAGCCCTTTGTTAAGTTCGAT
Organism: Ensete ventricosum; assembly: GCA_029747655.1. Taxonomy (NCBI): domain Eukaryota; kingdom Viridiplantae; phylum Streptophyta; class Magnoliopsida; order Zingiberales; family Musaceae; genus Ensete; species Ensete ventricosum. The sequence continues at coordinate 25,575,646 of JAQQAF010000003.1, read as the reverse complement.
TTTCACATCGACTCGAAGTGTGCCTTCATATGATGTTGCCTTGGATTACTCCCCCACTTGATCTCGAAATGCATCCACCAATGCATTACCTCATTCGAGATCATGCGATGACTCTTCGTCGCTCACTCAGTCCATTGAGCTTTTTGGAGATATTACCTTGAGAAACTCTTCCTCAATATGTTCGATCTGTTGCACATGATTCTCCCTCTGGAGAACTAGGACTTATCCCTCCTGAATATCTATCCTATTGGAGTAACTTTCCTCTTTACATTCTTCCCACTGGAAGTTTTGGAGACCACCATCCCCTTTGGACTACTCCGTCTTGCTGAACAACTTGTGTCTTATTCTGCCCCCGCAAATGTACTTGCTAGATTGCGACCCTTCGCCAATACAGTCTCCACTACACCCTCCGGGGTCTAGCAACGTGTTGAACTTGTTGCACATTTCAGCTGCCTACGGACGTATCCTTTTATGTCAAAGAGAAAGTTCTGATGCTCCATGGCACTGAGTTCTGATCGTACCTTAGGATGGCCACGAACACTCCGTCATCCGTGTACAGGCCCTTGTATGAGTTTCGAATCCTTCGAGTTAGCAATTCCCCTCACCTCTGTAAGCTTCGCACAACTCTTTCGGTCGTTACGCAACACCTCCACTTTGCACGGTCTCATCTATCACCAAACGCCCCGCTTGGCCTTGAGCACCGTCAAGTTTGGTTGCCAACGTCAAGCCATAGCTCGAACTTCACCATCCCAATCTTTGTGTGCTACGCATTCTTCTTCGCTTGCTTGTCCTCGCGGTGCCTCTCGCGCAAAGGGTTGGCCATTCCTCTAAATGCCAAACCTGGATGCTCGCTCCTCTGAGCGACTCCTTTCCCTACATCTCGATGTCCGTTTTTCTCCCCAAACGATTACGCGTGCTGGCTGTCCTTCACACAGCCCAACTAGGTCCCCCACGTTTGTATGGCAAGTGTCTATGCGTGTGCTTGTCCCGCTCTAATACCACATTATCACGGGCTTAGCTGATTTTGCCTAAGCTGTGCGGCACCCCTGCGTATCCATCCGCAAAGGTCAGCCTTCCCCGAGATCTCATAGAGTCCCCTAGACTCACAAAAGAGAAAACGGGCCAGAAGAAGCAATTTTCACGGGATCCACAAGCAACTGCCCAAGCAAACACTTCATAAAGCCATATGCAAATTACATCCATGGACATTACAAACTCAGAGAGGTTGCACACTGGTCCATTACAGACCGAAGTCCCCCACAAGTGCTTACAAGACATCCTTGTATTTACAAGCCAAAATTGGCCATAAAGCAAACCAAACTCGGGCTGCTAAGCCTACTGCAAGCCCGCTACTTGCTGTATAATGTATGTACACAAACCGAAGGACACGGACAAACATGAGCATTTCATCAAACACCTTGTTTACATTTTGACGGTGACAGTAGGCAGTGCCCATGGCCTGGCCGTGAGCGGTATCGCCCGCCCACGAGGTGCCGCCCGAGGGTAGCAGCGCCTGCCGCAAGGGCGGCTGCCCACGCTGACGACGTGCAGCGCCACCGCCTGCGCAGGGCGACGATGCAGTGAAGGTAAGGGAAGAGGGCTGGGCATCCTTTTGAGAAAAGGATGATCATACCCTCTGAATTAGGGAAATTCTGAGGATTGTTTTGTCCTCGTGTTCAGGATTCTCAAAATACCCTCAATAATTCTGAAAATTCTAAGGACTGTCTTTTGATCCAGAATTATGATAATGTCCTTGATAATTCTGGAAATTTTGAATATATCCTGATTTCTAAAAAATAATTAATTAATTAGTTTAAATAATTATTATATATATCTACTAATCATATATATGATGTGATGTACATGTGATATATAATGTGGATGAATGATCATGAGCCATGTGTTGTGATGTGTGTAATTATTATTATTATTATTATTGGCGCTTGCGAGCCTTTGTTTTTCTCGTTTACTGTCGGGCCTACATGTCTGTGATTATTTGTAATTACATAGAGAGGCACAGCGAGAGCGTGGAGGTGACAACGGGACCCACGATGCCATGGTGGTAGATAACAGCGCATGGTGATGCGACGATCCGACGGAACCGATGATCACGAGATCAACAATCACAGGGCATTGAGATAAGCCGATGCACACATAGATTCTATTATGAGTAATTAGGCCCATTGGCTCGGGCTTAATCATAATAGGTGACGGCTCATGATCATCTGGTGTGTCTTGCATATATGATGTGTTATACACCTATTAGATATATGTATATATATATATTTACATGCGATGTAGATATATATTAAATATGTATGTGTGTGACACGACATATTATGAGACCGATACGAAACAAAAACCCCTCTTACGATAATATTAAGTCGGTAAACGTGAGACAATAAGATTGACCCATGTGCCTTCCATCGTTATAGGAAGAAATTGAATCACGATATAAGTTGAGTTGGTCGAGTCCCTCAATGCTCACCTATCTACATGATCAAGTTCTTGCCTACAACATAGAGATATCACCGGTAATCTAAGGACATGGTATGCTTACTCGAGTCCCTCGAGGGCATATCATCAAATCAGACTTATCTTATAGCGATGGTGATGACTTAACTGAATATCATGGTTGGTCGAGTCCCTCGAGACCATGATAATTCAGAGGCAACGTGACGGGAATCACAAGGAGTTATGATTGACAATAGTTGCCTACCTTTTGGACTTAGTGTAATTGGTCGAGTCCCTCAAGGTTGCACTAAGACGCCAATTGGATCCCGATCCCCACTAAGAGTCTGTCGGAGACTTTCGTCTCACGTGTCAAGAGTGTCACGTGATTTGCTAGGAAAATAATGGGAGTACATTAAGATAAAAGTTCATATCTTAATTGGTATTTTTTGTAAAGTCTGCATATTATTTATTTACGCTATATCTTGTTTGTCGCTTGCAAAACCCCTATGTGACATACTTGATGCCAACCACCTCATTAGTCCAAATGCTCCGTAATTTGAGAATTGTTCTCACAAAAGAGAAAATTATATATGTCCTTAACATGATTGTGCCGACGCTGGAGGAAAGGGTAAGCGAGGATGAGATTGCTCACTTTATGAAGTATAAAGATAGTCCTAAAGGATAACCTGTATATTGATCTTATATTTCACTCTCTACTAGATTCCTTTTCACTGTTTATTATTAACTTTAATATGAACAAGTTTGAGGTGACTCTACCTGAGCTCCTCAATATGTTGAGGGGAGCTGAGAGTACTATCAAGAAAGAGAAGTCAGTTCTCTATATTGGTGAGACCAATAGGAAAAGGAAGGCTAGCAAAGACCCTTAAGAATGGTAAGGGTAAAGAAAGACCAGGTAAGGTAAAGGTTGCCAAGAAAGACCTGACAAAAGACAAAGGACAGTGTTTCCATTGCGGCCAAGACGGGCATTGGAAGAGGAACTATAAGGACTACTATATAGATAAGGTGAAACAGAAGCTTAAAGAACCTTTAGGTATATTCATGATCAGTCTTCACTTGTCATATTTTCATGATAACACATGGGTATTGGATACTGGGAGTGTTTATCACATCTGTAATTCGTTGCAAGTTCTGGCAAGACCTAGGAGACTGGCCAGAGGCAAGATGGACCTCAAGATGGGCAATGGAGCAAGAGTTGTTGCAGTTGTCATTGGGGAGGTCACCCTACATCTGCCTGGTAGAGCTATCATTGCATTGGATGCATGTTATTTTATTCTCTCTATTATCAAAAATATTATTCCATCTCTGTTTGACAATAAGTGGATATAAATTAGTTTTTGAGAATAATAGTTATTCAATAATTATGGATGATGAGATCATCACGAGAGGGACCCTTGTAAATGGCTTATATGTGTTAGACACTTCTCCACACATCATAAATATAAATATGTCTAAGAGGAAAAGAGATGAGGTGAATAATACAAACCTATGACATTATAGACTATGTTATATATATGAGGGAATGATTCAAAAGTTGTTGAAAGATAGATACTTAAATCTATTTGACTATGAGTCATATGCAACTTGCGAACCTTGCCTTCGTGGGAAGATGACCAACTCTCCTTTTAGTGGAACTGGAGAGAGAGAGTCATCGAGTTATTGGAACTCATACATAGTGATGTATGTGGTCCAATGTCGACTCAGGCTATATGTGGTTACTCATACTTCATTACATTCGCTGATGATTTCTGTAGTTATGGACATGTGTATTTAATGAAGTACAAATCTGAGGTTTTTGAGAAATTCAGGAAAAATAAGAATGAGGTAGAGAACCAAATTGGAAAGAGTATTAAGACTCTTCGATCAAATCGAGGAGGAGAGTACTTGATTACAGAGTTCACTCATTTCCTTAGGTTCAAAGGGATTCTATCCCAGTGGATACCTCCTTATACACCTCAGCTCAATGATATATCAAAAAGGAGGAATCGCACGTTGTTAGACATGGTGTGGTCCATGATGAGTTTCGTCGACCTACCCGTCTCATTCTAGGGGTACGCCCTAGAGACCGCAGCTTACCTTCTGAACAAAGTTCCATCAAAGTCGATAGTGTCTACACTATATGAGATATGGAAATGAAAGAAGCTCGATCTTAAGGTGGTTAAGATTTGGGGTTGTCCTGCCCACGTTAGAAGATACAACATCGATAAGTTGGAATCAAGAATGGAATGGTGCACATTCGTGGGATACCCTAAGGAGACTTTGGGGTATTATTTCTATCCCGAAGATCGAAAGGTCTTTGTTGCCAAGAGAGCTGTGTTCCTTGAGAAGGAACACATTCTTGGTGGAAACAGTGAGAGTGATATAGAATTGAGTGAGGTTGGAGAACCTAGCTCAAGCACCATTCTAGAACCCGAGTCTGTTCAGGTACCTAACACACAAATTCAAACTTTACATAGGTCTAGTAGAGTATCTCACTCTCCTGAAAGATATGTGGGACATATAAGTGGAGATGACTTTCAGGATGTTGATCCTCAAACCTACGAGGAGGCTATTATGAGTATAGATTCCGAGAAGTGGCAAGAAGCCATGAATTCTGAGATGAATTCCACGTACTCTAACAAGGTTTAGAACCTTGTGGATACACCTGAGGGTATTGTACACATCAGCTACAAATAGATCTTCAAGAAGAAGATCGGAGTGGATGGAAAGGTAGAGACCTATAAAGCAAGGCTAGTAGCTAAAGGATATCGTCAAAGACAAGGAATTGACTATGACGAAACCTTTTTACCTATTGCCAAGCTTAAGTCCATTAAAATTATTTTGGTCATTGCAGAACACTATGACTATAAGATCTAATAGATGGATGTCAAAATGATATTCCTCAATGACAACTTCTAGGAGGAGGTGTATATGATACAAGCAGAGGGATTCGTATCCAAAGAGAGTCCAGATAAAATGTGCAGGTTGCTTAGATTCATTTATGGATTGAAGCAAGCTTCCCGAAGTTGGAACATAAGATTTGATGAGGTGATCAAATCTTATGACTTCGTTAAGAACGAAGATGAGCCTTGTGTGTACAAGAAGGTAAGTGGAAGTGCTATCACCTTCTTAGTGCTATATGTCAATGACATCCTAATCATTGGGAATGATGTAGGAATGCTCTCCGCAGTAAAGGCTTGGCTATCCAGAAACTTCTCCATGAAAGACTTAGGGGAAGCATCCTATATTTTGGAGATTTGGATCTATAGAGATAGATCCAAAAGGATGTTTGGCTTATCCTAGTCTAGGTACATAGACTTCATTGTCAAAAGGTTTAGCATGAAGAATTCCAAGAGAGGTCTCATACCGATGAGACATGGAATATCGCTTTCTAGGAGTATGTCCCGAAAGATTCCTGAAGAAAGGGCAGACATGAGTAAGATACCTTATGCCTCAGCGATAGGGTCTATCATGTATGTGATGCTATGTACTAGGCCTGATATAGCACATGCTCTGGGTGTCACAAGCAGGTATCAGGCAGATCCAGGTTTAGAATACTGGAAGGTAGTAAAGTATATCCTTAAGTACTTGAGAAGGACTAAGGATCTTTTACTGGCATATGGAGGAGGTAGCCTCCAGGTTGAGGGCTAAACAGACTCTTGTTTTTAATCTAATTTTGATAATAGGAAGTCAAATTCAGGGTATATTTTTATCATGAATGGAGGAGCAGTAAGTTGGAAGAGTTCCAAGCAAGATACTAATGCTGACTCGACCACAGAAGCGGAATACATTGCTGCAGCAGAAGCAGCAAAGGAAGGGGTATAGATGAAGTTCATAAATAAAAAAAAAATGGGAGTCATACCAAGCAGCGTGGAGCTGACTCCCATATATTGTGACAGCGACAGAGCGATAACTCTAGCAAGGGAACCCAGGTCTCATCAGAATTGTTCTGAGGAAGTTTCATCTGATTAGAGCGATCATGACCCGAAAAGATATAGCAATGGAAAGAGTTTCATCCAAAGATAACATTGTAGATCCACTGATGAAGCCACTGGCTCAGATTATATTTGAGCATCATAGGGGTCTGATGGTGATCAGACACAGGTGATTGGCTTTTGGTCAAGTAGGAGATTGCTGGTTACATATACGCTGTAAGTCAATCACGTGAGTGATAGCACGTGTGACACGCTGTGTCATCTTTCTGCTTATGATTAATATTAACATATTCTCACATTATCTGTTACATATATATTGTAATATCCTTGGTTCTGTGTAATGAGAGTCGGATCGTGATGAGATCATGATAATGAGATCGATTCACCTTTAAACACAGATCCTAAATAATCCCGGTCATAGGTTACTCAAGAGGGACATTGAGATAACCGGACAGATAGGTGTACTATATACCCATCCATATAATGGAGACGATTGGTCTCATAGCCAGTTGTGTGGAGACACTAAGGATATATAGTGCAGGTGCTCATTGGAGAATGAGTTCATTGATTGATCTACTTATGGAATGTTATATGGTTGATGATACCTAATGTCAGACAGCGATTTCATAGTCTTAGTTGTGTATCTGGTCCTTTGACTTGAGACACCAAGAATGCCTTGTATGAGTACTCATTTCTTTGACGCTAGACTTATAGGTTTGGAAAGTTCCAGATCTAGTACAGTTGATTATCGGGATTGGTAGCCAACCTTATGAAGGTAATTGAGTGTCAATAGAGGATCATCCACTCTCGGTATCACGGGAGGAATATTTCATATGTGCTTGCTCAGAAAAATCCCTGGCCAGGGTCATTCGGATTGAGAGAGAAAGAGTTCTCCGGGAGAATCCAATTAGAGCGAGACTATGACGGATTTCGTATGTGACCTGACAGTACCATGTCCAATATATGGTCTATGAGATATTAGTTGGATGAGGGATTATAGGTACATGGTAACTGTGGACAAACAGGTCCGACGGATTTGATCCCCCTGTACCGTTTGGGGACTATGGTGTAGTGGCCTAGTACGTCCATAGTCGATGAGTCGAGTGAATTATTATGAGGATAATAATTCACTATATCAGAAGGAGTTCTGATGAGAGTGACTCACGACCAGCTCGGTATCGGGCCTAGAGGGTCACTCACATATGGTGGATGCTTCAGCGAATAGAGGATTGGATGAAAATCCAATTAGCCCCTATTCTCATTAGATGAGATCCTATGCTGATGAGCTCCTTGCTTAAGGCCCAATTAGAAGCCTAAGGAGATTATTGGATAGAAATCCAATAATGCATGTTTATTGGGTTATTGGATGGAGATCCAATACCTACTAAGGCAGGAGCCCTAGAGTTTTTTGGTGGCTCTCTATAAATATGAGGGGAGACTCATAGTTGATAGGCTGCAGCTTTAGCCACCACTTCCTATTCTCCTCCCTCCCTCTGTGCAAAAGTTACGAGATCAGATTAGAGGAGTTTCACTGTAGAGATCTATCGTGCGGATACCGCTAGAGAGGAGGACGCTTGACCTCCTTCATTTTCTCCATCCGGATCTGGAATACAGGGATATATGATCTCCCTAGGTAAAATCAATCTCTCACACATCGCAGATTTCTCAATTTTTGTATTTTTCTCGCGACCCCAATATTTTGCACGATGATTTGATCTGCATGGGAAACCAATTTTTGTTTTGATTTTCGCTGCGCATGTGATGCACCCGTTGAGGTTTCCCAACAGACTATACTGAGACATTTAGTCCTGTTGTTAAACCTATTACCATTTGGATTCTCCTAAATCTGGCTGTATCAAAAGGTTGGTGCTTATGTCAACTAGATGTTAACAATGTCTTTTTACAAGGAACTCTCAATGAAGATATTTTTATGTAACAACCTCCAAGCTTTGTACATCCTCAATATTCACGTCATGTTTGTAAATTAAAAAAAGGCTATTTATGGACTTCGTCAGGCTCCACGAGCTTGGTATATTGAACTTGGTCTTCTATTGGCTTCATCAACTCTAAGTCTGATGTCTCCTTATTTCTACGACAACAACATAAGTGCATTATCTATCTCCTAGTCTATGTAGATGATATTATTGTCATAGGCAATAACTCTGTGGAGGTTCAAGTGTTTATTATGCAATTGGCATATCGATTCTCTCTTAAAGATCTTGGTGTCTTCCATTATTTTCTCGATATTGAGGCCTCATTTTCATCTTCTAATCTCTTTCTTTCCCAATAGAAGTATATTCATGATTTACTATTGAAGGTGAACATGCAAGATGCCAAAGATGTCTCCACACCTCTTTCTCCAAGTGGCTCACTGAACCTATGTGATAGTAGTCATGCTACATATCCTACTCAGTATCGATAGGTAGTTGGTTCTTTATAATATCTCACTCTTACTCATCCATATGTCTCCTTTGTGGTTAATAAATTGTCTCAGTTTATGCATCAACCATCTACTTTGCACTGGACTACAATCAAACGCATTTTGCGTTATCTCAAGGGAATCATTGATCATGACATCTTTCTTCGCAAACACTCTCCCTCTCAGCTTCATGCTTTTGCTGATGCTGATTGGGCCGACAATGTTGATGACAGAACCTCTATGTCAGGATATATTATTTTTCTCGGTGCCATTCCGATAAGGTGGAGTTCTAAGAAACAATAGACAGTTGCCAGGTCTACTACCGAAGCTAAATATCGAGCTGTTGCTGCTGAACTTAATTGGATCAGCAACTTGCTTCAGGAACTTCAAATTCTCTCTATTTCTATGCCTGTTATTTACTGTGATAACATCAATGCTACCTACCTTTGTGCTAATCTAGTTTTTCACTCCCGCATGAAGCACAGTGCTATTGATTTTCACTCTGTGCGCGATCAAGTCACTTGCAAGTAACTCTATGTTTCTCATGTCTACACAACTGATCAACTCGCCGACTCCCTCACGAAGTCTCTGGGCCGTCAACTGTTTTTCTTTCATTGATCCAAGATCGACGTCCTTGACATGAGTTCGATCTTATGGGGGCATGTTAGCTGTAACAGATTTTCCTAATTGAATGAGAATATCACGTTCATCAGTTGAAATAAATCTTACTTCTACTACTGTGTAAATAGTTGCTTAAACAAAATAACATGTGTGCTTTGGTCCTCTCATTCATTTCTATTAGTAGCTATCTACCTATGCGTCAATTGAATATTTCACTCGTGCATGAAACATATTAATATAGATTTTTATTTTGTTAAAGATCAAATTGTTAGATATTAACTTAAACATTAACTACTTATTTCTCAGCTAATGAAGAAGCAGATTCTCACACAAATTTACTCGCTCAAAAAATATTTCGATTGCCACAGCTGCAACTGCGCTTGGCAGGCTTCTCACAATGATCACGTTTAGCTTCTCCTTGTCAGCCATGAGATCTTGCATAAGTGGTAGAGGGATAGGACTGCATCCAAATGTAAGCACAGCAATAGATCTCTAAGGGTCCTCCCATCAAGCAGTGGGTAAGAAACGGAATCTTGTCCATGTGATGAGAGCCAACCAAAGAAGTAACAAAATAAGAGGAAAGCAGAAAGATGGGAGGCAGGACAGCTCCTTGTGATGGAAGATTGGAAGCCTTTGACATTGGGATATCATGGGAGAGATAAAAGCCTCAAAGGTGTGGGTGGAGCTTGGTGGCTGCGGCAACAAGATGCAGAGGACAACAAAAGTAGCTGCATTGTAGTGGGGAGGGGAGGAGGAAAAGGGATAGAATTCATGTTATGTAGTCTTAGTGAACTGCTGTTGCTACGATGACTGTGAGCACTTATATATATATATATATATATATATATATATATATATATATATATATATATATATATATATATATATATGGGTGTGTGTGTGGATTATTATATCTGAGGAGAGTTTCTTTTATTCACATTTCCTAAGTCTCATCTTCATCTTTTATAATTTTTAAATACTTCATGTCATAAAATGATATAATAATTGTTTTTATTGAATCAGTCCATAGAATGAAACGATCTATCTATTTTAGGGGCTCATATGAACATATCCAATTTCTCAATTATACTATTTTTGAATAAGATTATAATATTTTTTAAAATATCGTAAGCTTGTTCAGAAAATAATAAAATTTATATGAAAGTCATTTTATTTATTTATTTTTATTCCTAAACTAATAAGGATAAATATTTGACACTATTTTTTTATTCCTAAATCAATATCTATGTATTATGTAATATTTTTATATCATAAACTTGAATTAACCGTGGAATCAGTTTTATGTTTCACTTCAACCAAAATTAGTGTATCGAATCCAAGTAGAATAAGAGGAGCTGGTTTATATTAAACTTTAACATTTCCTCACGTGATTTTACACATAAAATTAAATTCAAGTATATTTTGCAAGACTAAATGAAGAATATGTCTTATATAAATATTCTGATTAAACAATGGACAAAACAAAGACATATATATATTTCAAACTCAACTTGTTTTGGTACGATGGTTAATGTTTTGATTGACTTACCACAGATACCAAAAATTTATATATTCGCAGAGGAATCAATTTATATTATGATTTAAGAGTATTTCGAGTGTATCAATCCCATATGACGTTAGATATTACTTTATTAGGGAAGTTAATTAATCACGATGATATAACATTTGATCTCCAAGGAGGCGTAAATAAAGGATTTGGTCCAAAATGGTGGTGAAAATTCTAGTAATTCAACTGGTGATCAGTGTTAAGTATATTCTATGTTAAGTACATTTTATTAGAGGAAACTAGAAGAGTAAATAGTCTTGTCATAAGTCATCATTATTAAAATTTGGATAGATTTGTCTGCATTTATTATTATGAAATAAATTTATTATAGTAAGGAAAAGAAAATAAGAAGAGGACATGTTAGATAAGGCTTGTGGGAGACAGCACAAACAATAAAGTCATAGAAGGCCCTCCACAAGGATAAGATTCACAGCCACCTGCCTGTTGCTCCTCTTTAGGTCCCATCTTGATCTATATCCAGATTTCATTGCCCTCCATCATTGGAGCCTTCTCCCACAAGCACCACTCACATCATTCCCTCCCTTCTCATCACTATCTCCTCCTCCATATCCCTTCTTTTCCCTTGGAACAACCCAAAACATTATATATTCCTCTCTGTCTCCACCAGCCCCACCACATCGCCCACTCCACACATCTCCCTATCACATCAGAAACCTGTGTCTTATTTGGATTATTACTTCACTGGAGGTTCACTTACACAGAGAGGAAGGCAAAAAAATGAAGCATGGAAACGACCCGCGCACTTCCCCACCTCCGTATTCGGTATTCATTTATTGTGTAGCACGGTAAGAGGAAAAAAAAAAGTAGTAAAGCAGCAAAACCAAAGGAGGAAGGAGAAGTCCTCACGTGACCTCATACCTCCAATGGACACATACTATGGCAGCAACGAACACCCATACTTGAATACACGTAATTCTCCACGAAGTTGATCAGGTTGGGATGCTGGTGATGGTGGTGGGCCTAACCATCAGGTGATGGAGGAGGAGGAGGAGAGGAATTGGAAGCGTTCATGGGGTTGTCGTCAGGGCGCGGTGGAGGACATGGACGAAGGCGGCGGGGGCGCTGAGGTGGGGGAGGTGGCCCTCGTCGTGGAGGAGCTCCAGGGTGGTGCGGCCGCCGAGGTGGGCCTTGAGGTAGGTGGCGACGGAGGGCGGCACCGACACGTCGTTGGCGGTCTGGATCACCACGCAAGGGGCGCGCACCAGCCCCAGTACCCCCCGCAGGTCGCTGTTGAACACCGTCCGCGACACGAACAGCGATATGTCCGGGCGCATGTTGAACAGCGTCCGGCTGAACTCTCTCACCGCCGCTGGCACGTCCGCCCCCACCGCCAGCGGGGCGAACCCGCGCACCCACGCCTCGTAGTTCGCCTCCATCGCCGCGAACACCTCCTCGATCTCCTCCCTCTCGAACCCCCCATGGTAATCCCCATCGTTCAGAAACCTGGCTCCCACCAAGACCATGTCACACGCGCACAGACCACGAGCGCATATGTGCATATGTAAAAGAAGCAGTAAACCGCACACCTTGGGGATGCTCCGACGAGGATGAGTTTCAGGAAGAGAAGAGGCCGGCGGATGGCGGCGAGGATGCCGATCATGGCCGATACGGAGTGGCCGACGAAGTAGCACCGGTCGACGCCGAGGGCGTCGAGCACGGTAAGAAGGTCGTCGACGTAGGCGTCGAGGGTGGTGTAGCGGCGGAAGTCGAAGTGGTCGGGGTTGACGCTACCGGCGCAGACCAGATCGTAGAGCACCACCCTGTAATCACGCAGGAAGTAAGGGAGCACGCGGTTCCACGCCGACTGATCGGTGCCGAAGCCGTGGGACAGCACCAGTGCTCGACGGCCAGCGCCGACCATCCTCACGTTGAGGATCTCCAGCAGCTTGCGGCCCTTGGTGGCCGTATCATCGCTGCTGCCAAAACCCATCGTCGTCGATCTCTCTACGTTCAGAGTACTGGTCTGATATGGCGTAGGCGTGTGTGCTCCTCGGATGTCGGGAGCTCGCAACGGTACATAACAATCAGGGATGGAGGAGGAGGAGGTGCTGCTGCTTCTCTCACAACCATTTGTTCTTCTGCCCTTTCAGCTTCAGCTTTTGAAGGCCAATTAAATAGGCCACTAGTATCTTTCTTATCTTTGTCCTTTCCAATCTGCACCACATGTCTCTGCGAACCCTCTCGTCTTGTTTCTCTTCTTTTGTCTTTGACCGCAACCGATGTGGGTCGGATGCCAATTGAAGGGTGTGCAAAATGAACCCATCAGGCCGAGCGATTTGGTCCGGTTAACAGTCTGGAAAACCAAACAACTTCCAATTTGGTTTGAGTTACAGCTTTTAAAAAAAAAAAAAAAAGGTCACGTCAGTCAATATGTAGGAATACACATATAACGTGAGAATAAATTGTTCGAATACGTACAATTTGATGTTTAAGATGCATATACAATTTTTGTCAACCAACCTAAGTTGTTGGGGCTGCACATGTGAATTGTGATCGGAGGGATAGCAGAAGATTGGACCCAGCAGATGGTTGACGACGGATGGTTCGAATGCTACGGTGGACCGATTTCCGTGCTGCTGCTACAGCTATAGAATGTCGTAGAGGGTCGACGGAAATGGATGGGTGGTGGTGGTGGTGGTGGAGGAGGGAAGGGGAATCCGCCGCCATTCGATACTTCTCTCGTTACTACCCTCTCGAGATCATTCTACCCAACAAGGTCTAGTCCTCGTCGCCGCAATTTACACTTTTGTTTTTTTTTGTACTGGCGTCATTCACCCTCCATCCATTTACTCATGGTTAGGGTTTCCTTGCGAATTTTTGATCTTTGGATGGGGTTGATTCTTGCCTTCTCACTTTTTTTTTTCTTTTTTTGGCTTCAATATTGCGAAAATCAAATCGTTGCCTCTCCTTCGTCTTAATTCACAAATTTGGTATTTTCAGGTCAAAATCGATGATTCTTTTAGCCATTTCCGTTTCTTTCCCCTTTTAATAGCGAGATGGAGCCTCCTTGGCGATGGTGCATCTTAGGCTTATACCAAGGTTTGGTTCATTCATCCCCGTTCCATTTATCTCATCTTATTAATTCAGGAAGGGTGCGGCCAGTAGCTCAGGGGAATAAAAAGGAAATAACAAGGGATTGATTACACTTCTGGAAGCATGGCATAACAAAGTTGAGGATTCTGCACTGCTAACGTTGTCACTCGATTGTTCTTCGTCGTTATTACAAATGCATTAGTCAACCAAATAGAATGATAGCTTTATGTTTCTACTTAACCCTTTGATTCCAATTTTCCGTTTTCCTTCCTCATTCTCTTCTCTTGACTTTAGCTGTGTTGCTAGACAGGAGGAGGTATACAAATCCGGAATCGAATTAACCAGTGCAAATTTTGCAGGTAATTTTAATTCCAGAAACACGAAGCTGATCGCAAGATTGAATTTTTGGCATCGGTTCATTGTTCACGTTGAATTTAATGACTGGTACATACCTTTTGTTGTATAAGTACGCTTCCTACTTTATCAACTGAATTCAATTTATTCCTTCACTTTGAACAGTAATTATTAGTGATTCTCATATGTGCAATTGGTAGGAGTAACTGTTTGATACTCCCATGATTACAGATGCTTGTATTCTGATTCCAGGTAGGTCATTGTCTTTTAGATTTTTACCAGTGAATTAAGATTACTGAGTTAAAATTAAAGAAAATCAATTGAGTGGGGTTCTTCTACCTTTCTATTAGACCAATCACTACCTTTCTATCATTATAGTATGATAATGATCGGGTGGATATGCCCCTACCGTCTAGTGGTTCAGGATATACCCCTACCGTCTAGTGGTTCATGATATCACTTTCAACGAGACAATAGGGATTAGATAAATAATCAATAAGCCCAAAAGGGATTCTTTTTGGATCAATACCCAAGCGAATAGTAGAGACGAATCGTAAATTCATTGGTCTATACTAGAGTAGAGAGTACTGAATACAAATATAACTTGAAGGAGATCAAGCCCTTCTTAACTTTCCTTTGATAGGTTGCATAATTTGCAATGTACATCAACACCTGTGCTCTTTTTGGTTTTACAAAGTTTTCACTTGACCTCATGCTCTAGATACAAGATGGTGCAGTGGATGTTTCCTTGATCATAGCGAATTGGATTGTGGAAACTAATTAAAGGTATATATATATATATATATATGTGTGTGTGTGTGTGTGTGTTGCATAATGTTAAAAAATTTCTCTCACCAAAAACATTTGCCTAACTAAAGCAGAATAGCATATCATCCTTCAAAAAAAATTGTCTACATTTTGTATACCTGCTATTTTGGAAGAACAAGTGAATTTAGCTTCATATCATGGCTCACATGTTTGTGGACCCACTTAAGATTCTTTGCAGTAAATTTGTGATTCAAGATGAATTAATTTTTGTCAAGTATCATGCTTAGATGATTGTTTACAGAATCTATCATTTAATTTTTTTATAAAAAATTAATTAAAAGAATAAGTTATTGGGCTCATTACAAACGAATTTGTTTGTTGGTTCAGTTTGTTAGATCGTCGTGCTAATGACACAATGGTTAAATGTTCGAGACTTGCAAATGTCATTAAAGATAAAATTTAGTTTTAGGAATTTTAAATGTATTTGAATGTACATTTGAATATATTAGTTTTTGGAATAAATTTTAACTATATTAGATTTATTTTTTTGTATGATGTTTGCTTTAGTTTCCAATTTCAACATTCAATATTAATTAGATTAATAACTTTTTAAAAACTGTGTACTTCACTATATCTTATTTATTTTTTAGTTTAACAATTTACATATGCTTTAGTTTAAATAGTTTTTTATTTCATTGATTAATCTATTTAACATTTGCTTCAGTTTCGAGATTAAACATTCAATAATCATTTGATATTATATTTTTAATTTCATTTGAACAATGTCTATTTGACTCTTTTATATTTATTTTTAATATGATTTACCTTTGGGTTTTCATTTTATGTTTGCTTTAATTTTGTTTTTAATATAAATTTTTATTGTCATTAAATTTAAATATATTTAAATGTATATTCGAATATATTCTATTTTTGGTTTTACAATTATGTTTGCTTTCGTTTCCATTTTCAACATTCAACATTAAATTATTATGTTTTCTAAAAAATGTGTATTTTACTATATTTTATTTATTTTTCAGTTTTACAATTTACATTTCCTTTAGTTTAAATAGTTTTTTACTTTCATTGTTTAATTAATTTTATATTTGCTTTAGTTTCTAGCCTTAACATTCAATAATCATTTGATAATATATTTTCATTTTTATTTAACAAATGTATATTTGACTAATTGTATTTAGTTTTTAATATGATTTATTTTTTAGTTTTACATTTTACGTTTGCTTTAGTTGTAACAGTTTTTGTTTTGAATTTTTAATCTTTGTTTAATACATTGAAGTGTCGCTTTAGTTTCTAGTTTCAACCTTCCTTAATGATTTGAGGTCCTGTGTTTAGAATCCTATTTATATTAGAAATAGGTTTATTTTGTTTTTTCTTTGTTTGTTTAATTTACATTCCCCTTTATTTCCTTTGATTAAATAATTATTTTAGAATTTTTTATACTTATATTTATATTTGAAATAGTATTCCGTTGTATGCTAAATAGAAAAAGGGGCACTATGTGGTGGTTTCTCAAATGAGCGTTTTTAGGTAAATTATTCTTTTTTAATTTGTATTTTTTATTCTAATAAATATGGTTGTATTTGAAACAGCTCTTACTTTGCATTTTTTTAATGTTCGTTTTGTATATTTTACATTTGCTTTAGTTTTTGGTTTCTAACTTTAATTATCATTTCAGAACCGCTATTTTAGAATCCTAATTACGTTTGAAATATGTTTTATTTGAAATATTTAATTCCTTTTCAATTTAATTTACATTTCCCTTACTTCCTTGCTTGATCTTTTTATAAATATGTTTATAATTGGAATAACTTTTATTTGAATTAATATATAATATATACATTTACCGTACCATCACACACACATCATTAGCAATCCTTCTTTAAAATATTTTCTGTTTTTAGAATCCATGAACAGTTATCATTTATAATTAACATTTTTATATTTTAATGGATTTTCTTGAATATAAATTATGTCTTGAATCTTTTTTTAATATGAATATTTTTGTTAAACATTTATGTAAACATTAATACTTCATTAAAAATCCTTGATTGTTATAATATAAATTTGATTTGATATTTAATAGTAGTGGATTAATTGCTTGACAACATCTTAAAATAACAACAGAAAGCTAATTAACGTTTTTTTTGTCGTTCTACATTGTTGATTACCATTTGAGAAATAGAGAGTTATATTAGTCTTGAATTATAAATATTTGTCGTGATAAAAAAGTGCAACTATAAAGAACAACAGATATGAGTACTAATATTTTATGTGATACGTAAATGATTCACAAAACATTTTGACAAAAAATATAGTGGCTTTGTATAAAGATAGAATTCTCCCCTCTTTCCATGTGGTTCAATTTATTGCTGGAATTTGGGTTAGAACTCAATTCATGGTATCTCGACGGAATGAATTATGACTTCAATTACTTGGTTGAATTGTGCAAATCAGGAATTATCAGTATATGATTTGTGTGTTAGAGATGAGTGATGCATGATTAACTACGATGGTAAAAAAATAATACAATCTAATGTTAAGTCGGAGTCAAGTTCGGGCATCGAGGTAGAGTTCAGACGATGCAGTGGGAACTCACCGGGAGATCGTCGGAAGCTCGCTGAAGGTGATCGGGGGCTTACCGGGAGTTTGCCAGGAGCTCGCCAAAGGTGATCAGGAGTGCGTCGGGAGTTTGCTGGAAGATGATCAAGTGCTTGTCGGGAGTTCGCCGGAGGATGTCGGGAAGTTCGTCAGGAATTCAAAAGATCAATTGATATGCCAAACAACATGAATGATTGTATTTGTGTGCCTTAGTGTGTCGTAGTTAGCATCGTGTGTTTTAAGTACTAATTGAGTTAGATTTGGAAGAAATCCAAATTAACTAAATGTGAGTCAACCGGGTCCACTTTGAATTGGATTTGAGTTTAGGTTGAGCTCATTTCGTTGACCTGGAAATGGGTCAATAGGAGGTACAAGCCAGGTATGAAAAAAATACTAAAAGTACTACTTTTAGGATTCCTGACGGTAGTATCGTCGGTGGGGGATGGTGGTACCGCCCAAGCGGCGGTAGTACCATCGTCACCCCTATTTTCTAGATGCTTTCAACGGTAGTATCGCTGGTGCAGCGGTAGTATCGCTCGTACCTCAGTTTTACAGAAATGGTTTGAATTTTGGCTCTAATTTTTGAAGTCAATTGGGGTATATAAATACCCCAAGTATTCTTGCATTGGAGAGCAAGAATGTGAAGAAAAAGAGAAAGAAATTGGATAAAAATTATGTAAAAATTGCAAGCTTCCCTTGTGTGCTTTAAATGTAAAGTGAGGTTAAGGGAAGAGTGAAAGGTTGTAAAGGTTTCTCTATTGAACCTGTGAAAAGTAGAGTGTAAATGTTCTTCTCCTACACCTAGGAAAAGGAGCAAAGTGTAAGATGTTTTAATCTTCACATGGAAGAAAATCATTAGTAGACACCGACGGGCCTTGACGAAGGACTCGGGAAGTGGACGTAGGTCAAGTTGGTGACTGAACCACTATAAATTTATGAGCCCTCTTTACTTGCTTTTTATTTTAGCATTCTGTAGCTAAATCAAGATTTTTCATTCGATCCCAAGTTAAATGGCTCACTTACTTGATTTCAACAAATTCCAAGAAACACTTCTATCTTTTTCATTTCATTATATTTTGATTTGTGGAACATCGTCAAAAATAGATTCAAAAGTCATCCAATCCTATACATGATTGGAATGATCATGAAAGACATATGTTTTCCTTAAATGCTAAAGCTATGAACGCTTTGTTTTGTGCTTTAGATAAAAATGAATTTAATTGGGTTTCTGCTTGTAATTCAGCTTTTGATACATGACATACTTTAGAAGTCATACATAAAAACACAACTAAGTTAAAGGAATAAAAAATAAATAAAATACCTTTCAAAGAATAGGAAAAAAATTACCTTGAGGATCAAAGATGAACACCTTTCAAAGGATAAGAATGATAGTAAACTGCGAACACAAGAATAACACCTTCCAAAGAATAGGAAGGAAATTAAACTGAGAACAACAAATGCCTCCTCGAGTGAAACCTCGAGTGATGAGAACTATGAATTTAAACTTATGATAAAAGAACCAAATAAATTAATGAAAATAAACAAAAAACATAAAAAAACTTAAAATGGATAAAACTTATTGCTATGAACGTAAGAAGTCGAGACACTCTGAAGATGGAGAGCACAACCAAGAAGAGTTAGACGACCACCCGCTAATGGCCATCCATAATGAGGTAAGTGAATCTTCTAATGTCTCCTATACTTTTGATGAGTTATTAAATGCCTTTTATGAATTATTTGATGAGTATAAAAAGCTTAGCAAAACTTATAAATCACTCAAAAATGATCATGCATTACTTTCTTATAAACTTGAAACTTTGAATGATGCATCAACACCATGTACTCTTGCTCGAAATATGAAATGCTAAATGAAATTAAAAAGAAAAATGACATGTTCAAACAAACCTTAGAAAAGTTTAAGATAGACAATAAATTTCTAAATATGATACTTTCTAATAAGAATCATGTTTATAAGGAAGATATTGACTTTGAATGTAACCATTAACAAAAGCCAACTATCTTTGTTAGAGGACCGATATTACATTCTTCATTTGAAAACAAATATAATTTTTATGGTAGACTAGGACATTTTGCTTTTAAGTGTTCATTTAGAAAGTAAAGTCCACATAAGTTGATTTGAGTTCTTAAAGGAACCATAAACAACTCAATGTCATTAGAAAAAATTGATAGAGCCTTTCACGAGGGACCAAAGTCAAATATATACCTAAACTAAAACCCCCCATATTATAAATTTATCTCCAAACATATTATTTTGAAAGTAGATACTCAAGACACATAACTTGAGATCATTCTTTTCAAGCTCACTAATCTAAACAACAATAATAAGAAAAATTATTAGAATTAAAATTATTGGTAATAAATCTTTTGATGGTTCATTGTTATATAATTAATCTTGATTGTTTCTGAATGATGCATAGTTAGAGCATACTAGTACAAAAATGAATTAGAATAAAGAAACCTTAGTTATTTTTAATGAGAATGTATAAAAAAAAAGGGATTTTGATGATATGTTAAAAATTATTGGCTTGTATATTGGTATTGACTAAGTTGGCTTGCAAATGTTATTGTTGAATGCTTGATTTAAATGGTTAAATGTTTGTATGTTGAAATTCAATGGTTAAATGTTTGTATGTTGAAATAGGTTGGTTGTTGTTGAATGAATTAAAGTAAAACTAAAAAAAGAAATTATCATGCTTCTGTTTTGAGTGTTTTTGAAAATTATTATTTTTTTGAAATGAGAATGAAAGTTGCATGATAACTTATTGGACTAAATCTAAATAAGAAAAATTATTAGAATTAAAATAAATTAAAGCTTTTGTTTGAAAATATTTTATTGTAATAATCTTGATGATTTTTTTTATGACTCGGTTTTTGGTTTCAAATGACCATGCATGGATTTGGAAGTCATTCTTAAACAAATCACATGAATTGAAACATCTAAAAATGAGAAAAATTCTTCTTGAAAATATATTTCTCCTATCAAGCATTCAATAAAAGATAAAGTGATACCATTATTGTTGAATCTCTTAAATTACAAAAATGGTTTTGATGATTGAAATTTGAACGATATATTTTTTCCATAATCGATGAGTCGAGTGAATTATTATGGGGAATGAATCTTTTGATAGTTCATTGTTATATAATTAATCTTGATTGTTTTATTAATCCATAATCGATGAGTCGAGTGAATTATTAGCAGAACTCATTCTGCTATAGTGAATTATTATCCCCATAATAATTCACTCGACTCATCGATTATGGACGTACTAGGCCACTACGCCATAGTCCCCAGACGGTACAGGGGGATCAAATCCATCAGACCTGTTTGTCCAAAGTTACCATGTATCTATAATCCCTCGTCCAAATAATATCCCAGA
The DNA here is from genome assembly GCA_029747655.1 of Ensete ventricosum. NCBI lineage: Eukaryota > Viridiplantae > Streptophyta > Magnoliopsida > Zingiberales > Musaceae > Ensete > Ensete ventricosum. The sequence continues at coordinate 25,554,463 of JAQQAF010000003.1, read as the reverse complement.
GACCGTATATTGGACATGGTATTATCAGGTCACATACAGAATCAGTTTGTCTTGCTCTAATCGGATTCTACCGGAGAACTCATTCTCTCTCAATCCGAATGACCCTGGCCAGGGATTTGTTTGAGCAAGCACATATGAGATATTCCTCTCATGATACCGAGAGTGGATGATCATCTATTGACACTCAGTTGCCTTCGTAAGGTTGACTACCAATCCCGATAACCAGTTGCACCAGATCTGAAACTTTCCAAACCTGTAAGTCTGGTATCAAAGAAAGGAGTACTCATACAAGACATCCTTAGTGTCTCAAGTCTAATGACCAGATACATAACTGGGACTATGAAATCACTGTATGACATTAGGTATCATTAACCATACAGTATTCCATAAGCGGATCAATCAGTGAACTCATTCTCAAATGAGCACCTGTACAATATCCTCAGTATCTTCACACAAGTGGCTATGAGACTAGCCACCTCTATCATATGGACGGGTATATAGTACACCGATCTATCTAGTTATCTCAATGTCCCTCTTGAGTAACCTATGATCAGGATTATTTAGGATATGTGTTTAAAGATGAATCAATCTCATTATCATGATCTCATCACGATCCGATTCCCATTGCACAGAACCAAGGACATCACAATATATATGTAACAAACAATATAATGTGAGAATATGTCAATATTAATCATAAGCAAAAAGATTACACAGTGTGTCACACGTGCCATCACTCGCGTGATTGGCTTGCAGGGCGACTGTAACTAGCACTTGTGACTTGAGATTTTTATTAAGAACCATGATTTTAATAATAGATAGAAATAATATCCACTAATTGTCAAACAAGAGGTAGAAATAATATTTTTGATAATAGAGGGAACAAAATAGCATGTATCTAATGCAATAATAGCTCCACCAAGCGGATGTTGGGTGACCTCTCCAACAGCAATTGAGGTTCATCTCGCCTCTGGTCAATCTCCTAGGTCTTGTCAGAACCTGCAACGAATTGCAGATATGATAAACACTCCCGGTATCCAATACCTATGTGTTATAATAAAAATCTGATAAGTGGAGACTGATCATGAATATACATGAAGCTTCTCCAAGCTTCTGTCTTGCCTTCTCTGCAAGGTAGTCCTTACAGTTCCTCTTCCAATGTCCGTCTTGGCCATAGTGGAAGCATTGTCCTTTGTCCTTTCCCGGGTATTTCTTGGCAACCTTTGACTTACTTGGTCTTTTTTTGCCCTTGCCCTTCTTAAGGGTCTTGCTGATCTTCCTTTTCTTTTTGGTCTCACCAATATAAAGAACTAACTTCTCATTCTTGATGGCACTCTTAGCTTCCCTCAACATATTGAGGAGCTCAGGGAGAGTCATCTCAAACTTATTCATATTAAAGTTAATAATGAACAATGAAAAGGAATCTGGTAGGGACTGAAATATAAGATCAACGCACATGTTATCCTCTAGGACTATCTATATACTTCACAGAGCGAGCAATCTCATCCTCCCTTATCCTTTCCTTCAGCATGGGCACAATCATGTTAAGGACATATACAATTTTTTCTTTCGTGAGAATAATTCTCAAATTACGGAGCTTTTGGACCAATGAGGCGGTTGGCATCAAGTATACCACGTAGGGGTTTTGCAAGCGACAAACAAGATATAGCGAAAATAAATAACATTCAAATTTTACAGAAAATACTAATTAAGATATGAACTTCTATCTTAATGTGCTCCCACTATTTTCTTAGCGAATCACGCGACACCCTCGACACGTGAGAAGTAAGTCTCTGGCAGACTCCTAGTGGGGATCGGGATCCAAATGGCGTCTTAGTGCAACCTCGAGCGACTCGACCAATTGCACTAAGCCCAAAAGGTAGGCAACTCTTGCCAATCATAACTCGTGATTCCCGTCACGTTCGGCCTCCGAATCATCATGGTCTCTAGGGACTCGACCAACCATGATATTCAATTAAGTCATCACCATCATTACAAGATGAGTCTAATTTGATGATATGCCATCGAGGGACTCGACCAAGCATACCAAGTCCTCAGGTCACCGGTGACATCTCTATGTCGTAGGTAAGAAATCGATCACGTAGATAGGTGAGCCTCGAGGGACTCGACCAACTCAACCTATGTTGTGATTCAATTTCTTCCTATAACAATGGAAGGCCACGTGGGTCAATCTTATTGCCTCACGCTTACTGACTTAATATTATCGTAGGAGGGATTTTTGTTTCGTATCAATCTCCTAATATGTCGTGTCACACACATATATGTTTAATATATATCTACATCGCATGCAAATATACATATACATATATCTAGTAGGTGTATAACACATCACATATGCAAGCCACACCAGATGATCATGAGCGTCACCTAATATGATTAAGCCCGAGCTAATGGACCTAATCACTCATAATATGATCTATGTGTGTATTGGCGCATCTCCATACCCTGTGATTGTTGATCTCGTCTTCATCGGTTCCGTCGGATCGTCGCATCACCATGCGTCGTGATTTTCCGCCACCGCATCGTGGGTCTCGCTGTAACCTCCACGCTCCCGCTGTGCCTCTCCATGTAATTACAAATAATCACAGGCACGTAGGCCCAACAATAAACGAGAAAAACGTAGGCTCGCAGGTCCCAATAATAATAATCATAATTACACACATCACAACACATGACTCATGATCATCCATCATCCACAACATACATCACATGTACATCACATCATATATAGGATTACTAGATATATATAATAATTAATTAAATTATTTAATTAATTATTTTTCTGAAAATCAGGACATGTTCGAAATTTTAAGAATTGTCAAGGGTATTTTCATAATTTTGGATGAGAGAACATTCCTCAAAATTTTTAAAATTATTGAGGGTATTTTCAAAATTTTGGATGAGAGGACATTCCTCGAAATTTCCAGAATTATTGAGGGTATTTTTGAAATTCTACACATGAGGACAGTCCTCGAAATTTTTGAAATTAAGAGGGGCAAAATCATCCTTTTCTCTAAAAGAATGCACTAACCCCTCTTGCCCACATCTGCGCCGCCGTCGCTGCCATGTGTAGGTGGCGACGCTGCACGCCGTTGGCGCGGGCAGTCGCCCCTGCAGTAGGCGCTACTGCCTTCGGGCGGCAGCTCGCGGGCTGGCGACCGCTCCTGCCAACGGCAGTCTTGGCCGCGGGGCTACCCCTTGCGGCCTTGCAGCGGGCAACTGCCATCTACGGCTTGGCCGCGAGCGGCTGCCCCTTGCGGCCTAGTCGCGGGCGCTGCCTATGCTTGCAGGCGCCAGCCATGCCCGCGGGCAGCCGCGCCTGCTGGCGGTTGCCCCTTGCGGGCTGGCTGCCCCAGCAAGGGGGTTTTGGCCGTGGCCGGTTGCCCTTGGCCGCAATCGGCCTGGCCGTGGGTGGCTGAACCTGTATATGGGGTTGGTCGTGGTTGGCCGCCCCTCCTCCTCGCTGCCTTTGCTGTAAAAATGCAGCAAGAACACGTAGAATGATTCTACGTGATTTAATCTCATCACACGTAGTTTAAAATCAATCTTTCGTATAAAAATCTTGGCTCTGATACCACTATTGGGAAACCTCAGCGGGTGCATCACATGCGCAACGAAAATCAAAACAAAAATCAGTTTCCCACGCAGATGAAATCGTCGTGCAAAAGATTGGGGTCGCGAGAAAAATCACAAAAATCGAAAAAAACTGTGATGTGTGAGAGATTGATTTTACCTAGGGAGATCGTATATCTCTATATTTCAGATTCGGATGGAGAAGATTAAGGAGGTTAAGCGTCCTCCTCTCTAGCGGTATCCACACGATCGATCTCTACAACGAAACTCCTCCAATCTGATCTTGCAACTCTTGCTCAGGGGAGGGAGGAGAATAGGAGGTGGTGGCTAAAGCTGCAGTCTATCAACCATGAGTCTCCCCTCCTATTTATACAGAGCCACCAAAACCCTATGACTCCTTCCTTAGTGGGTATTGGATCTCAATCCAATAACCCACTAACCTTGCATTATTGGATCTCTATCAAATAATTTCCTTAGGCCTATAATTGGGCCTTAATCAAGGAGCCCATCAACATAGGGTCTCATCTAATGAGAATAGGGGCTAATTGGATCTTCATCTAATCCTCTATTCGCTGAAGCATTCACCATATGTGTGTGACCCTCTAGGCCCGATACCGAGTTGGCTATGAGTCATTCCCATCAGAACTCCTTCTGATATAGTGAATTATTATCCCCATAATAATTCACTCGATTCATCGACTATGGACGTACTAGGCCACTACGCCATAGTCCCCAAACGGTACAGGGGGGATCAAATCCATCAGACCTGTTTGTCCACAGTTACCATGTATCTAAATTCCTCATCCAAATAATATCCCAGAGATCGTATATTGGACATGGTATTGTCAGGTCACATACGGAATCAGTTTGTCTTGCTCTAATCGGATTCTACCGGAGAACTCCTTCTCTCTCAATCCGAATGACCTTGGCTAGGGATTTGTTTGAGCAAGCACATATGGGATATTCCTCTCGTGATACCGAGAGTGGATGATCCTCTATTGACACTCAATTGCCTTCATAAGGTTGGTTTACAATCCCGATAACCAACTGTACCAGATCTGAAACTTTTCAAACCTGTAAGTCTGGCATCAAAGAAAGGAGTACTCATACAAGGCATCCTTAGTGTCTCAAGTCTAATGACCAGATACATAACTGGAATTATGAAATCACTGTGTGACATTAGGTATCATTAACCATAAAGTATTCCATAAGCGGATCAATTAGTGAACTCATTCTCAAATGAGCACCTGTACAATATCCTCAGTATCTTCACACAAGTGGCTATGAGACTAGCCACCTCTATCATATGGACGGGTATATAGTACACCGATCTATCTAGTTATCTCAATGTCCCTCTTGAGTAACCTATGATCAGGATTATTTAGGATATGTGTTTAAAGATGAATCAATCTCATTATCATGATCTCATCACGATCCGATTCCCATTGCACAGAACCAAGGACATCACAATATATATGTAACAAACAATATAATGTGAGAATATGTCAATATTAATCATAAGCAAAAAGATTACACAGTGTGTCACACGTGCCATCACTCGCGTGATTGGTTTGCAGGGCACTTGTAACTAGCACTTGTGACTTGAGATTTTTATTAAGAACCATGATTTTAATAAATCATTCGGTCTTAAGTTCAATCGCTCTCTTACTTTATTTCAACGAATTCTAAGAAATGCTTCTAATTTCTTCTTTATTTTGAGCAAAGTTTTTTCAAATTGAGTATTTTTATACTTGCACTAATTCACCACCTCCCCCCCTCCAAGTGCCAACTCGATCCTAACGGGTATCAGACCTAAGTTTTTCTCAATTGGTTTAACACCCAAGAGAGACTAAATGACTTTTCCTAGCAATTAAGAGGGTCACTCTATCACTTGTCCTCCTATGTTCAATGAGAAAGACTACATATATTGAAAAACACGTATGAGGATTTTTTTATTTCTATAGACTTTGATTTATAGAATATCGTTGAATGTGGCTTTCAAAAATCCTCTAGACCAATGAATGATTGAAATGATTTAGAAAAAAATTATTTTCTTTAAATACGAAAGTAATGAATGCTCTATTTTGTGTTTTAGATAAAAATAAATTTAATCATGTTTCTATATATGAAACTGCACATGATATTTGGTATACACTCGAAATCACACATGAAGGCATAAGTTAAGTTAAAGAGTGTAAAATCAATCTTTCATTACATAGGTCTGAATTGTTTCAAATGAAACCAAGTGAAATCATTGGAGACATGTACACCCGTTTGATGGATGTCATCAATGTTCTAAAAGCACTTGGTAAAAGTTTTATTAATCTTGAACTTGTTAATAAAATTATAAGATCCCTTTCAAAAAGTTTGGATCCAAAAGTAACTGCAATTCAAGAAGCCAAGGATTTGAACTATTTTTCGCTTAAAGAGCTTATTGGGTCATTAATGACCTATGAGATGACCTGTATGGCACATAAAGAACATGAAAACAACCTTTAACAAGAATGGTATAATAATTAGAACTAAAGAAGACCACTCGAGCGAAAGCTCAAGTGATGATGATGACTTGGCACTTCTAATAAAAAAATTTAAAAATCATAAAAAGAAACATAATAAAAGAAAACACTAAGAACAAAAATGAACTAAAAAAGGATATAATTATTTGCTATGAATGCAAGAAGTCGAGACACTTAAAAAATGAATGTCCAAAACTAAAGAAGAAGCTACCAAAGAAGAAGAAAACACTCAAAACAACTTGGGATGAATTAAGTGCATTTGAAAAAGAAGAACAAACCAACAAAGACGGAGTGGCGATCTACGTGTTAATGGTTTTCAACAATGAGGTATATGACTCAAATGAATCTTCTTTATCTTATACTGAATTGTTCGATGCTTTTAATGATTTATATGATGAGTTTAAATTAGTTAGTAAGAAACATAAATTGTAAAAAAAAGATTATGATTCTCTCTCTAGTGAATTTAAAAAATTAAAAAATGAGCATGATAATTGCATGTTAACCTCATGTACTCAACGCAAAGAGTTAGACTTAGTTAAAAAGAAAAAATGTGATTCTACAACAAACACTAGAAAAAAAATTAAAATAGAAAACAAATCATTAAACATGATCTTTGCTAACAAAGGTCATGTACATAGAAAAGAAGCAATCAATTTTATGAGCAGTAACACTCAACAAAAGCCGACTACTTTTGTTAAAGGACTCACATTACATGTTTTGCCTAAAAATAAATGTAATTTTTATATTATATATGGACATTATGCTTATAAGTGTTCACTTAAAAAATATAGCTCACACAAATTAGTTTGGGTTCCTAAAAGAATTTTAAACAACTCAATGCCAACAATCAAGATATGTAGATCTATTCATGAAAAACCTTAAGTTAAATGGGTACTTAAAAGTAAACCCCCTTTCTTGTAGATATGTCTACAATCAAAACCTAGGAACAAGATATAGTAGCTTGACAGTGGATGCTCGAGACACATGACCGAAGATTCAACATATTTCTCTAAGTTCACTATCCAAGATGAAGGATATGTCACATTCAGAGATAATAAAAAAGAAAAAATTATTGACAAAGAAAATATACGTAACAAGTCAAACCTTTTGATTGAAGATGTTTTATTAATAGATGGTTTAAAACACAATATACTAAGCATTAATCAATTGTGTAATAAGGGATATAACATCAAATATGAATCTAATGCTTGTATTATAGAGATACCATATAAAAATAAATTTATGATTGACTTAGGAAGTAATGATGTGTATACTATTGATCTTGATGACTTTTGTTATGATTCAACTTTAAACGATGATGCATTATTTTGACATAGAAGATTAGGCCATGTAAGCATGAAACTAATTTCACAAATTACAACTAAAGAACTTGTAAGAGGTATACTTAGAATTAAGTTTGTCAAAGACAAATTTTGTGAGGCGTGTCAACTATGTAAACAAACAAAGAGTAGTTTTAAATCTAAAAATCAAGTAAGCACCTCTAGACCACTACAATTAATCTATATGGATTTATTTGGACTAATTGATATAATAAGTTTATGAGGTAGTAAATATGTTTTTATAATCGTTGATGACTATATGCGATTTACATGGAGATACTTTTTGGCACATAAAAGTGATTATTTTAATTATTATTTTTTTAAATTTTGTAAGCTAGTTCAAAATAAAAAGGGTTTTATGATTTCGTCTTGGTAGTGATCATTGTGATGAATTTAAAACTCATGATTTTTAATATTTTTATGAGTTAAAATGGGTATGAATATAATTTCTCCACTCCAAGAAATCCACAACAAAATTGAGTTGTTGAGAGAAAGAATAGGAGTTTACAAGAGATAGCAAGAACCATGCTTAATGAACATGGCCTACTCAAATACTTTTAGGCCAAAGCTGTTAACACAACATGCTATGTCATGAACACGGTTCTTGTATGACCACTACCTTCTAAGACTTCTTATGAACTATGAAATAATAAAAGACCAAACATTTCATATTTTGAAGTTATTAATTATAAATATTTTATTTTAAATAAAAAGACGCCTTAGGAAAATTTGATGTAAAATATAATGAAAGCATATTTCTTGGATATTCCTCTATTTTCAAACCTTATCGTATTTTCAATAAAAGAACTTTAGTCATTGTGGAATCTTACCATATTATTTTTAATGAGTTTTTTAAATTTAAGAAAAATAATTTTAATGATGATTTTGAATTTAATACATTGAATTTGAATGAAAATTCTCCTCTCCCCTGCAACTTGGATGCATCTACTTCCAAAGAATCCTTACTCAAGGAATTAAAGTATATAGATGCTCATCCTAAGAAGCTAATAATTGGATATACATCAAAAGATGTTCAAACTCGTTATTCATTTAAATTTATTTATGCTAATGCTATTATTTTGTCTCAAATTGAACTGAAATGTATTGATGATGCTCTGAAAAGATAATTCATGGGATCTTGCAATACATGATGAGTTAAATCAATTTAAGAGAAATAAGGTATGAAAACTTATTCCTAGACCTAGTGACCATTTTGTAATTGGCACTAAATGGTGTTGAATCTAGAATTTTGATGATGAAACCGATTAATAAAGTTATAATCTAATATGTATTTGAGTGACGCCGGATTTGCTTCGATCAATGAGAGGCAAATCAATTAAAGTAGTAGAATCAATTGGGTCGGAATTGAATATGTTAGAAGATTGGATGTCAAGCTGGAGGAATGGTCGACATGCCAGTAGAAAGACTTTGTGCCATGCGTTTGGGCACCGAGCTAGAAGGATCAGACATTGCCCAAGGAGATCGGATGTTGTCAACATGTCGATTGGGTAATATGCCGAAGGATCGGACGATGCGCCAAAGGATCGGACGAAGCGCCAGATGAACTAATGACATACCAGACAACATAAAATTCATGTTTTGTAATCATTTATCTAGATTAAAGTAGTTCTGAGTTCTAATTAAGTTGGTTTTGAATATAATTAGGCCAACTCAATCAGTAACCCATTGAGCCTTAATTAGGGTTGATTTGGGCCTGTTAGAAGGCCAATTTCAGTGACCCAAAGTCAGACCAGGTGGTGGTATCACCCAAAAGACAGTCTTCGAGAAGACATGATTTCCGAGAAGACAGTCTTCGAGACTATGTAAGGCGGTGGTACCACCCAGACAGTCTCCCAAACTGTGTCAAGCGAGAGTACTTGCTAGTTATAGGTGCCCTATAAGCCAATCACGTGAGTGATGACACCTGTAACATGCTGTAGTAATCTCTTTGCTTATCATTATTGGTATTTTCTCACATTATATATTTATGGATGTATATTGTGATGTCTCTGGATCTATGCAATGAGAATCAGATCATATGATAAGATCATGATAATGAGATCGATTCACTTTTAAACACAGATCCTAAATCATCCTGGTCATAGGTTACTCGAGAGGGACATCGAGATAACAGGATAGACTAGTGTGCTGTATACTCGTTCATATGATGGAGGTGGTTGGTCTCATAGTTGCTTGTGTGGAGACACTAGAGGTACAGTGCAGGTGCTCATTGGAAAATGAGTTAACTAATTGATCTACTTACGGAATGCTGGATGGATAATGATACCTAATGTCAGACAGCAATTTCCTAGTCCCAGTTGTGTACCTGGTCCTTAGACTTGAGACACCAAGGATGTCTTATATAAGTACTTCTTTTATTGATGCTGGACTTACAGGTTTGGAAAGGTCCAGATTTGATACAATCAGTTATCGGTGTTAGTAGCCAATTATACGAAGATAATTGAGTGTCAACAAAGGATCATCCACTTTCGATATCATGAGAGGAATATTCTATTTGTGCTCGCTTAGACAAAATCCCTGGCCAGGGTCATTTAGATTGAGAGAGGAGTTCTTCGGGAGAATCTGATTAGAGCGAGACTTATAAGGATTTTGTATGTGGCCTAACAGTATCCATGCCCAATATATGGTCTTTGGGATATTAGTTGAATGAGAGACTACAGATACATGGTAACTATGGACAGACATGTCCGATGGATTTGATCCCTCTGTATCGTCTAGGACTATGGCGTAGTGGCTTAGTACGTCCATAGTCGATGAGTCGAGTGAATTATTATGAGGATAATAATTCACTATATCAAAAGGAGTTTTGATGGGTATGACTCACGACCAGCTTGATATTGGGCCTAGAGAGTCACACACATATGGTAGATGTTGCGACGGGTTGAGGTGCGGATATGAGATATTCACGGAATTCCTGGTTTGGATCCTATGGATAAGATCTAATAGAATTAGGTAATTGGATAGAAATCCAATTTCCAATGTGAATAGAATCCAGTCATGAATATGCTCATTCACCTCTATAAATAGGAGACACTCCTTTGTCCATAGGCTAGAGCAAAAGGAGAGCCAGAGAGAGAGAGCTAAAGAAGCCTCCTATTTCTCCTCAGAGTTCTTCTCCTTCTCCTTATCTTGAGAGTGTGGAGAGGGTGTTCCTATAGCTGAGGAGCCTCGTTGCTGCGTCTGCCATGTGGATTACCGCTAGAGAGGAGTACGTGAGTACTCCTTCGTCTTCTCCGTCGGATCTAAAAATTTTCAGGGACATACGATCTCCCTAGGTATCACATCTCTTATGATTTGTGTAGTTTTTGAGTTTTTACAAATTTTTCGCATACTAATCATTGCATAACGGCCAAATACTTAAAGAACTTCAGGAATCTGAGTTTTATTTTTGTTTTCTATAATGCATGAGATGCTGATCGAAGATTTCTCGACTACCGCTAGTGCCTAGGTCGGTGGTACTACTGCTAGTGCCCAGTGTTTGAAGCTATTAGTGGGTGGTAGTACCACCCATTAATGGCAGTGGTACAACCAGCACTTTGGAAACTCTGATAATATGAATTTTGGCTTTATTTTTTAAGCCATTTGGGGCCTATAAATACCCCACTCATTCTTGATTAAGGAAATAAGAATTGAGAGCAAAAAACTTGTGAAAACCCTTTTGCAATTCCTTGAGAGCTCCCCTTCTTTTCTCTAAGTGTAGTTTTTATTTAAGGGAGAGCTGAGAGAATTGTAAAGGTTGTCTCCTAAACTTGTGAAAAGGAGAATAGAGCTGTAAGAGGATAATTGATCTTCACTCATTGAAAAAAGATCAAGAGTGAAAGACGGTGACCTCAATGGAGGAGGAATCGAGAGTGAATGTAGGTCACGACAACTGAACCACTATAAAATTAGTGTGCCTTATCTTCTCTTCTTTATTGTTTAATTGTCTTGCATATTGCTTATTCATTATCATACTATGAATGCTCTCAAGTTCAAAGGCTTTTCCGATATAAGTTTTATTGAATGAATTCTCAAATCAATAAAGATTTTTCATGAGACCTAATTCACCCCCCCTCTTAGTGCCGATTTGATCCTAACAAATGGGTCACTAGAAACAAGCAAGATGAACTTAGTATCATGGTTCAAAACAATGCTAGATTAGTGGCCAAAGGTTTCAACCATGAAGAAAGTATCGACTGTGAAGAAACCTTCGCTCCTGTAGTAAGACTTAAAGTCATAAAGATACTCCTTGCCTATGTATATTGTAATAATTTTAAGTTATTTCAAATGAATGTCAAAAGTGCTTTCTTAATGATTTTATTTTCGAAGTTTATGTTGAGCAACCACTCGGATTTGAAAGTAATCTTTTTCCTAACCATGTTTATAAATTATCCAAGGCTCTCTATGGATTGAAGCAAGCCCCTAGGGCTTAGTATAGGAGGCTTAGTTCTTTCCTTATTCAAAATAATTTCTTAAAAGGCAAGGTTGATACGATATTATTTATTAAAAAAATTAAAAAATATTTTTTATTCTTAAAATATATGTTGATGACATTATTTTTTGTACTACAAATGAATTTTTGTGTGAGTCATTTGCCAAAAGTATGAGGCAAGAATTCAAAATGAGTTTAATGGGTGAATTGATATTTTTCTTAAGATTACAAACTAAGCAACTAAATGATGGAACTTTTTTTAATCAAACTAAGTATGTTTTAGATTTATTAAAATGATTTCATATGGATAGTGCTAAGGTTATTAACACACCAATGAGCACCTCTACAAAATAAGATATGAACCATCATGGAGAATGTTTTGATCAAAAGACTTTAGGGGTATGATAGGTAGTTTACTATACCTCACAACAACTAGACTCGATATTATGTTTAGTGTTGGACTTTATGCTAGATTTCAATCTAATCCAAATAATCTCACTTTAAAATAGTTAAAAAGATTTTTAGATATTTAAAAGAAACTCCTAATATAGGATTATGGTATCTAAAATTTAAAATTTTTGAATTGATTGCCTATACTGATGTTGACGTTGTTGGATATAGAATAGATAGAAAAATCACATCTAGAATCTAGGTTATGTACTTATCTTTTGGTCTTCTATGAAATAATATTTTGTTGCATTATCTATAATCGAGGCTGAATATATAGTAGCTGGTGCATGTTGTGCATAAGTTATTTGGATGAAAAACACTCTAGAAGACTATGGACTTTACTTGAAAAACATCCCTATAAAATGTGATAATACTAGTGGTATTCGTTTAACAAAGAATTTCATTCAACACTCTAGAACTAAATATATTGATATTAGACATCATTTTATTAGCGATCATGTTAATAATCATGATATATCTTTAGATTTTATTGATACAAAATATCAGTTAGCAGATATTTTTACTAAACCTTTGGATGAGGAACAATTTAATTTTATTAGAAGAGGATAGGCATATTGAATCTTTCAAGTGCATGAACTCTTTATATATATATTTTTTGTCATTATCTTGATTTCTCAATTTTCATGACCTAAGTTTTTCTTTTGAATCAAGATCGTTTCATATGATTTCTTCCTCTTGCTATTTACAAAAGAAGATATTTGTCAAAGTGATTCATAGTTTTTTGATATTCACGACTTGATCTTTCATTTTTCATATAATAACATTAATATAAATTTTTACACAATTGAATCCTTCCGTTCTCTTTCTTGTTTTGATAATGACAAAGGGGAGAAAGAGAAGTGTGCTCTTGCTCATCTTAAAAGAAACAAAAATTGTTAACTTTCATATCTCAAAAATTGCTAGTTTACATATTTCAAAAACTTACTAATTACACTTTTCTCCTTTTTGTTGATCACAAAGGGGAAGAAGTTGTGATGATGAATTGAATTATGCACGGTATGATGTACTTTGATGTTTTAAAATTATAATAATTTGAAATTATGCATGCAATACTCATGATTTTATGATGTATGCTATGATGTGAAAGTCATTTTTAACTTAAATTCAAAGGTTATCAATCTTTTTAAATTTGATTTTATTTTATTTCAATATGACATATAGATAGGAGAAGTTTAGTTAAAACTCCATCATCAATTGGTTATTATCATCAAAAGGGAGAGTTTGTTGAATATTTGATTTTAATGATAAAATCAATTGATGAGTTAGTGACCTAATCAATGTTCATGAGATACGTGATATAAGAAAAACTTTAATCATAGACTCAAACCATCGAAAGGTAAATTGTCGAACCAGGAGAATCAGACATTGGGTCGGATGAGTATCATGTCAAAAATTGGATGTTGAGTTGGATGAGTATCATGTCAAAAATTATCCAATCTTTGGCATATCGATCAATCCTCCAACTTTGAGTTGGATGATACTCATCCGACCCAATGTCCAATTTTGAGTTGGATGATACTCATCCGACCCAATGTGCTAAAGATCACTTTAGTATATCAAAAGATAAGATGTTTTGAGAATGATAACATGCCGATAGATCGGGCAATATACCCTTCGATGGTTTGAGTCAAAGACTGATAATGTTTGAGTCAAATTGGAGGTTCAGACGAAGTGATATAAGAAAAACTTTAATCATAGACTCAAACCATCGAAGGGTATATTATCCTTTTCTTTATCATGTCAAAAGATCAGATGTTTTGAGAATGATAACATGCCGATAGATCGGGCAATATGCTAAAGAAAATGATAATATACCGGAGGTTCAGACGAAGTGACGAATGATAAGATGACATGACGGAATGATGGACAACGTGCTAAAAGCTTCACGTTTATACCGAAAATGTGATTGGATTGTTTATGTCTTGATAGAGGTCTTTTGTGGTCAAATTGTGTTGGTATTGGGTCGAAACCATGCCAACTTATTGAGAAACCTATTGGGCTTGAACTAGGACCGAGTTTAGCTCGTTAAAAGGCAAAAATAGTGGCCTTGAGCAAGCTCGGGCAGTGGTATCGCCTGGACAATCGATGGGCATTGTTTTATACCTGTTAGCGCAACCGGCAGTGGTACCGCTAGTGTAGGTGGTGGTACCACCTGGGGCGGCGATAGTATCGCCCAAAATAATTTTGCAATGGTAGTACCGCCCGAAAGTTCGAAATTGCGACGTTAAAACTTGTTGCTGTAAGATCATCCAAATCCTAAAAATTTTTATGATTTAAGTTTCTTGGCTCCATTCTCAAACCATTTGGGGCTATAAACACTCCCACTAAGGCTTGGATTGAAGCAATAAATAAGTTATGAAATTTATAAGTGTTGTAGCTCTCTTTGAGCATTGTGTCTCTTCCTCCTTGAGTTTAGAAATGATTCTCAGTTGTAGGAGGTGTGAGGTCTCTTGTATAAGATTGAGTGTGGAGATTCTCTCCTATGCCTGTTAAGAGGAGAATAGTTGTAACAAAGGTGGTTGATCTTCGTCTATTGAAAGAAGATCGTTAGTAAAAGCCGGTGGCCTTAACGAAGGAGGAATCGGTAGTAGACATTGGTCGCGATGATCAAACCACTATAAATCAGATGTGCTCTTTTCCTTTGTGCTTTTGATTCTTATTGCTTACTAATTTAGTACCTTACTACTTTTACTCATATTCTAAGTTTAACATATTTTCAAAACAAGTTTGATTAAATGATTTTTTTCAAATCGACATAATTTTTCGAAAGTACTAATTCATCCCCCTCTCTCCCCCCCCCCCCCCCCCCCCCCCTCTTATTGCCGATACGATCCTGACATCAACGATAGGATCTATCATGCATGCTATGCTATATACCAGACCTGATACAGTGTATGCTCTGAGTGTCACGAGTAGGTATCAGGCAAATCCAGATTTGGAACATTGGAAGGTAGTAAAGTGCAGCCTTAAGTACTTGAGAAGGACTAAGGATCTTTTACTGGTATGCGGATGAGGTAGCCTCCAAGTTAAGGGCTACTTAGATTTGAGTTTCTAATCTAATATTGATGATAGTAAGTCAAACTTATGATATGTCTTTACGCTGAATGAAGGAGCAGTATGCTAAAAGAGTTCCAAGCAAGATACTACTTGTTACAGGTGCCCTGTAAGCCAATCAAGTGAGTGATGACACGTGTGACACGCTACATAGTCTTTTTTGCTTATTATTATTATTCACATCTTTACACACTATATATTATTTGCTGTGTATATATGTATATTATGATGTCCTTAGATCTGTGTAATGACAATCAGATCATACTGAGATCATGATAATGAGATCGACTCACCTTTAAACGCAAACTCTAAATAATCCCGGTTGAAGGTTACTTGAGAGAGATATCGAGATAACCGGACAGACTAGTGTATTGTATACTCATCCATATTATAGAGACGGTTGGTCTCAAAGCCGCTCATATGACGATACTAAGGGTACAGTTCAAGTGCGTATTGAAAAATAAGTTTATTGATTGATCTGCTTATAAAATGCTAAATAGTTAATGATATCTACTATTAGATAATGATTTTATAGTCCCAATTGTGTATCTATTTTTTAGACTTGAGACACCAAAGATTCCTTGTTTAATTACTCTTTTCTTTGACGTCAGACTTCTAGGTATGGATGTTCCAGATATGGTAATGTCAGTTATCGAGATTGATAGCTAACCTTGCGAAGACAATTGAGTATCAATATATGATCATCCACTCTCAGTATCATGAGGAATATCATGTATATTCTTCCTTACACAAATCCCTAGCTAAGGTCGTTCGAATTGAGAGAGGAGTTCTTTTGGAGAATCTAATTATAGTGAGACTTGGATGGATTCTGTATGAGCCTTGATAGTACCATGCCCGATATACAGTCTTTAGGATTTTAGATGGATGAGAGACTCTAGATACATGACAATTGAGGACAGACAGGTCTAACAGATTAGATCCCCTTGTACCGTTTGGGGACCAAGTCGTAGTGGCTTACTATGTCCATAATCAATGAGTTGAGTGAATTGTTATAGGATAACAATTTACTGAGTTAGAAGAAGTTCTAACAGGTATAATTCATAACTAGCTCAGTATTATACCTAAAGGGTCACACACATATAGTGGATATTACGACAAGAAAAAGTTCGGATATTAGATATCTGTAGAGCCTATGTTTTATTTGATATCCAATAAGCCCCAGTATTGTTGGATCCTGTGAATGAGATCTAATAAGAGCTAATAAGAGAGATTATTGGGTAGAAATATACTAATCTAAGAGGCTTGGTTAATTAGATAGAGATCTAGTACCCATTAGGGCAGGATCCATTAGGGTTAAGTTGATAAAAATAGGGACCTCTATAAATAGGAAGGGGTCATCGGGCTCATGGGCTAGAGACTTTTGGCCATTTCCTCCTATTTTCCTCCCTCCCTTTTTATTCTTAATCGACAGCCCCTCTCCTTGGTGCATGAGGACAACGATGAAGAAAAGAGTTCTTCTTCCACACTTGCTACATGGTGGTGTGCAAAATTTTGGGAAACCTCAGCGGGAGCATCACATGCGCAGCGGAAATCAAAACAAAATCAGTTTCCTATGCAGATCAAATCGTTGTGCAAAAGATTGGATCGCGAGAAAGTTACAAAAATCGATAAAATTGTATCATGTGATAGATTGATTATCTAGGGAGATCGTATATCCCTGTATTTCCAGATCTGGATGGAGAGGATGAAGGTCACACATCCTCCTCTCTAGCTGTATCCACACGATGGATCTCTATAGCAAAACTCCTCCAATATGATCTCGTAACTCTTACGCAGAGGGAGGGAGGAGAATAGGAGGGGGGGCCAAGGCTACAGCACATCAACCATATGTCTCCCCTCCTATTTTTAGAGAGCCACCAAAAAACCCTAGGGTTCCTGCCTTAGTGGATATTGGATCTCCATCCAATTACCCACTAATCTTACATTATTAGATCTCTATCCAATAATCTCCTTAGGCCTCTAATTGAGCATCAAGCAAGGAGCCCTTCAGCATAGGGTCTCATCTAATAAGAATAGGGGCTAATTGGATCTTCATCTAATCCTCTATTCGTTGAAGCATCCACGATATGTGTGTAACTCTCTAGGCCCGATACCGAGCTGACTGTGAGTCACTCCCATCAAAACTCCTTCTGATATAGTGAATTATTATCTTCATAATAATTCACTCAACTCATCGACTATAGACGTACTAGGCCACTACGCCATAGTCCTGAGACGGTACAGGGGGATCAAATTCATCGGACATGTCTGTCCATATTTACCGTGTATCTATAATCCCTCATCCAACTAATATCCCAGATATCGTATATTGGACATTGTACTATTAGGTCACACACGGAATCAGTTTGTCTTGCTCTAATCGGATTCTATCGGAGAACTCTTTCTCTCTCAATCCGAATAACCCTAGCAAGGGATTTGTCTAAGCAAGCACATACGAGATATTCCTCTCATGATACCGAGAGTAGATGATCCTTTATTGACACTCAATTGTATTCATAAGGTTGGCTACCAATCCCGATAACCAGTTGTACCAGATCTAGAACTTTCAAAACCTATAAGTCTAGCATCAAAGAAAGGAGTACTCAAACAAGACATCCTTAGTGTCTCAAGTCTAAGGATCAGATACACAATTGGGACTATGAAATTACTGTCTGACATTAGGTATCATTAACCATACAACATTCCACAAGCGGAATATAGTGAAGCATCCACCATATGTGTGTGACCCTCTAAGCCCGATACCGAGCTGACTGTGAGTCACTCCCATCAGAACTCCTTCTGATATAGTGAATTATTATCTCTATAATAATTCACTCGACTTATCGACTATGGACGTACTAGGCCACTACACCATAGTCCCTAGACGGTACAGAGGGGATCGAATCCATTGGATATGTCTATCCACAGTTATCGTATATCTATAACCCTCATCCAACTAATATCTCATATATCGTAAACATGGTACTGCCAGGTCACATACGAAATCAGTTTGTCTTGCTCTAATTAGATTGTACCAGATAACTCTCTCTCTCAATCCAAATGACCCTGGCTATGGATTTATCTGAGCAAGCACATATGAGATATTCCTCTTGTGATACCGAGAGTGGATAATCCTCTATTGACACTCAATTACCTTCGTAAGGTTGGCTACCAATCCTGATAACCAGTTGTACCATATTTATAACTTTCCAAACCTATAAGTCTGGCGTCAAAGAAAGGAGTACTCATACAAGGCATCATTGGTGCCTCAAGTCAAAGGACCAGATACACAACTGAGACTATGGAATCACTGTCTGACATTTGGTATCATCAACCATTCAACATTTCATAAGCGAATCAATCAGTGAACTCATTCTCTAATGAGCACCTGTAGTGTATCCTTAGTGTCTCCACACAAGTGGCTATTAGACCAATCGCCTCCATCATATGGATGAGTATATAGTACATCGATCTATCCGGTTATCTTGATATCCCTCTCGAGTAACCTATGATCGAGATTATCTAGGATCTGTGTTTAAAGGTGAATCGATCTTATTATCGTGATCTTATCACGATCTGATTCCCATTACACAGAACTAAGGGCATCACAATATATATACTATAGATAATATAATGTGAGAATATGTTAATATTAATCATAAGCAAAAAAATCGCACAGGGTGTCACACGTGCTATCACTCATGTGATTGGCTTGCAGGGCACCTGTAACCAGCAAACTTCCACTTGACCTAAAGCCAATCACCTATGTGTCTGATCCCCATCAGACCCCTGTGACGCTCAAATATAATCTAAGCCAACGGCTTCGTCAATGGATCTGCAATATTATCCTCGGATGGAACTCTTTCCATTGTTATATCTTTACGAGCTATGATATTCTAATTAAGTCGAACATACTCAAAACAATTCTGATGAGACTTGGATTCCCTTGCTAGAGCGATCGCCTTGTCGTTGTCGCTGTATATGGGAATCGACTCCACGCTGCTCGGAACGATTCTCAAATCCCTGATGAACTTCTTTATCCATGCCCCTTGCTTTGATGCTTCTATTGCAGCAATGTATTCCACCTCTATGGTCAAGTCAGCAGTAGTATCTTGTTAGAACTCTTCCAGCTTACTACTCCTCAATTCAGGGTAAAAATATACCCTGAGTTTGACTTGTTATCATCAATGTCGGACTGAAAACTTGAGTTCGTGTAGCCCTCAACCTGGAGGCTACCTCCTCCATATACCAGTAAAAGATCATTAGTCCTTCTCAAGTACTTAAGGATACATTTTACTGTCTTCCAGTGTTCTAAACTTGGATCTGCCTGATACCTGCTCATGACACTTAGAGCATGTGCTATATCGGGCCTAGTACATAGCATAACATACATGATAGACCCTATTGCTGAGGCATAGGGTATCCTATCAATATCTGCCCTTTCTTCAGGAGTCTTTGGGAACATACTCGTAGAAAGTGATATTCCATGTCTCATCGGTGTGAGACCTCTCTTGGAATTCTCCATGCCAAACCTTTTGGCAATGGAGTCAATGTATCTTGATTGGGACAAGCCAAGCATCTTCTTAGATCTATCTCTATAGATCCGAATCCCCAAAATATAGGATGATTCCCCTAAGTCTTTCATAGAGAAGTTTTCAAATAACCAAGCATTTACTATGGAGAGCATTCTTACATCATTCCCAATGATTAGGATGTCATCCACATACAATACCAAGAAGGTGATAGCACTCCCACTTACCTTCCTGTACACACAAGGCTCATCTTTGTTCTTAACGAAGTCATAAGATCTGATCGCCTCATCAAATCTTATGTTTCAACTTCGGGAAGCTTGCTTTAATCCATAAATGGATCTAAGCAACCTGTGCACTTTATTTGGACTCTCTCTGGATATGAATCCCTCTAGTTGTATCATATACATCTCCACCTCAAGGTTGCTATTGAGGAATCTCGTTTTCATATCCATCTGCCAGATCTTATAGTCATAGTGTGCTGTAATGACAAAAAAAATTCTAATAGATTTAAGCATGGCTACAGGTGAAAACGTTTTATCATAGTTAACTCATTGTCTTTGACGATATCCTTTAGCTATCGGCCTTGCCTTATAGGTCTCCACCTTTCCATCTACTATGATATTCTTCTTAAAGATCCACTTGCACTCGATAGGTACTATACCCTTAGGTGCATCAACAAGGTTCCAAACATTGTTAGAGTACATGAAATCCATCTCAGAATTTATGTCTTCTTGCTACTTCCTAAAGTCTATACTCATAATAGCCTCATCGTAGGTCTGAGGATCAATATCCTACGAGTCCTCTCCACTGATATGTTTCACATATCTTTCAAGGGGTGAGATACTCTGCTAGACCTGCGCAAAGTTGGAACTTGTGTGCTAGGTACCTGAACAGACTCGGGCTCTGGAATGGTGCTTGAGTTAGGTTCTCCAACCTCGCTCAACTCTATCTCATTCCCACTATTTCTACCAAGAATGTGTTCCTTCTCAAGGAACATAACTCTCTTGGCAACAAAGTCCTTTCAATCCTCAGGATGATAGAAATAATACCCACAAGTTTCTTTGGGGTATCCCACGAATATGCATCATTCTATCCTTGATTCTAACTTATCGGGGTTGTCTTTTAATGTGGGTAGGACAACCCCAAATCTTAACCACCTTAAGATCAGACTTCTTTCTTTTTCATATCTCATATGGTGTAGATACTACCGACTTTGATGGAACTCTGTTCAGAAGGTAAGCTACAATCCCTAGGTCCTATCCTAGAATGAGACGGATAGGTTAGTGAAACTCATCATGGATCGCACCATGTCTAACAATGTGTGATTCCTCCTTTCAGATACACCATTAAGCTGAGGTGTATAAGGAGGTGTCCATTGGGATAGAATCTTATTGTCCTTAAGGAAATGGGTGAACTCCGTACTCAAGTATTCTCATCCTCGATCTGATCGAATAGTCTTAATACTCTTTCCAATCTAGTTCTCGATTTCATTCTTATATTTCCTGAATTTCTCAAAGGCCTCAGACTTATACTTCATTAAGTACACGTGTCCATACCTAGAAAAATCATCAATGAATGTAATAAAGTATGAGTAACCACCTATAACCTGAGTCGACATAGGACCACATACATTATTTTGTATGTGTTTTAATAACTTAGTGGCTCTCTCTCTAGTTCCACTAAAAGGAGAGTTGGTCATCTTCCAACAAAGGCAAGGTTCGCAAGTTGCATATGACTCATAGTTAAATAGATCTAAGTATCTATCTTTTAGCAACTTTTAAATCCTTCCCTCATGTATATGATCTAGCCTACAATGATATAGGTATGCATTGTTCACCTCATCTCTTTTCCACTTAGACGTATTTATATTCATGATGTGTGGAGAAATGTCTTAACACATATAAGCCATTTATAAGGGTCCATCTAGTGATGGTCTCATTATCCATAATTATTAAACAACTATTGTTCTCAAAAAACTAATTTATATATACTAATTGTTAAACATGAGATAGAAATAATATTTTTGATACTGGAAGGGACAAAATAACATGCATCTAATGCAATAATAGCTCCACCAGACAGATGTAGGATGACCTCCCCAACAGCAATTGCAGCATCTCTTGCTTCATTGCCCATCTTGACGTTCATCTCGCCTCTAGCCAATCTCCTAGCTCTTGCCAGAACCTGCAACGAATTACAGATATGATAAGCACTCCCGGTATCCAATACTCATGTGGAGACTGATCATGAATATACTTGAAGCTTCTCCAAGCCTATATTTCGCCTTATATGTAAGGTAATCCTTATTATTCATCTTTCAATACTCATCTTAGCTGTAGTGGAAATATTGTCCTTTGTCCTTTGCCGGGTCTTTCTTTGCAACCTTTGTCTTACTCGGTCTTCCTTTGCCCTTGCCCTTCTTAAGGGTCTTGTTGGCCTTTCTTTTCTTTTTGGTCCCACCGATATAGAGAACCGACTTCTCCTTCTTGATGGTGCTCTCAGCTTCCCTCAACATATTGAGGAGCTCAGGTAGAGTCACCTTAAACTTGTTCATATTAAAGTTAATAATGAACTAGTGAAAAAGATTCTGGTAGGGACTGAAATATAAGATCAATACACAAGTTATCCTCTAGGATTATCTTTATACTTCATAAAGCGAGCGATCTCATCCTCGCTTGCCCTTTCTTCCGGTGTGGGCAAAATCGTATTAAGGACATATACGATTTTCTCTTTCGTTTGAACAATCCTTAAATTGCGGAGCCAATCTGTGTAATTTGGACTAATGAGGCGGTTGACATCAAGTATGCCACGAAGAGGGTTTGCAAGCGACAAGATTAAGATATAGCACAAATAAATAACATGTAGATTTTACATAAAATATTAATTAAGATATGAACTTCTATCGTAATGTACTCCAACTATTTTTCTAACGAATCACGTGACACCCTCGACACATGAGACGAAAGTCTCCGGCAGACTCCTAGTGGGGATCGGGATCTAATCGGCATCTCAGTGCAACCTCTAGGGACTCGACTAATTACAATAAGCCCAAAAGGTAAACAACTCTTGCCAATCATGACTCTTTGTGATTCCCATCATGTTCGACCTCCGAATCATCATGGTCTCGATTGCTTGACCAACCATGAAGTTCAGTTAAGTTATCACCATCGTTACAAAATGAGTCTGATTCGATGGATATGCTCTCGACTGCTCGATCAAGTCATACCATGTTCTTAGGTCACTAGTGACATATATATGTCGTAGGTAAGAACTCGATCACGTAGATAGGTGAGCCTTGAGGGACTCGACCAACTCAACCCATATCATGATTCAATTTCTTTCAATAACGATGGAAGGCCATATGGGTCAATCTTATTGCCTCACGCTTACCGACTTAATATTATCATATGAGGGGTTTTCGTTTTGCATCTGTCTCCTAATATGTCGTGTCACATGCATACATATTTAATATATATATATATATATATATATATATATATATATATATATATAGTAGGTGTATAACACATCACATATGTAAGCCACACTGGATGATCATGAGCCGTCACCTAATATGATTAAGCCTGAGCCAATGGGCCTAATCACTCACAATAGGATTTATGTGTGCATCAGCACATCTCCATGCCCTATAATCGTTGATTTCGTCATCATTGGTTTCATCGGATCGTCGTATCACCATGCATTGTGATCTCCTGCCACGACATCGTGGGTCCTACCGTCACATCCATGCTCCCACGGTGTCTCTCCATGTAATTACAAATAATCACAAGCATGCAGGCCCGACCATAAACGAGAAAAATGATGGCTCGCAGGCCCTAATAATAATAATAATAATAATCATCATAATTACACACATCACAACACATGGCTCATGATCATCCATCTACATCATACATCACATGTACATCACATTACATGTATGATTATTAGATATATATAATAATTAATTAAATTATTTAATTACTTATTTTTTTGAAAATCAGGACATGCTCGAAATTTTCAGAATTGCCAAGGGCATTTTCAGAATTCTGGATGAGAGGACAGTCCTCGTGATTTTCATAATTGTTGAGAGCATTTTTGAAATTCTGTGCATAGGATATATCTTGCAATTTCTTAAATTCTCAGGGGCAGGATCATCCTTTTCTCAAAAGGATGCCCTAGCCCTCTTCCCTCACCCTCACTACCCGTCGCCACTGCTCCTGCGTAGGCGGCTGTTGCCCTTGCCCGTTGGCATCCACCCTGCAAAGGGGCGGCCACCCCTGCAGCCAGCGTCGCCGCCCCTGCTGGCGGTAGGGCTGGCCGTGGGCGACAGCCCTTGCGAGCGTCGCACTGCAAGCGGCTGTGCCTTTGGGTGGCTGCTGCCCCTGCGAGCGGCTGCCTACGGGTTGCTGTCTCTACGGGCGGTGGCCTGCGGGCATCCAACCGCACCCTTGTAGGGAGCCTTGGTCGTAGCCGGCTGCCCCTACAATCGGCCTAGCTGTGGGTGGCCACCCCTGCAAGGGGCCTGGCCAAGGCTGGCCACCCCTACAAGGGGTCTTACCGTGGCTGGCCGCCCCTCCTCGCTGCGTTCACTACAAAAACGCAGCAAGAACACGTAGAACGATTCTACGCGATTCAATCTCATCACACGCAGTTTAAAACCAATCATTCACACGAAAACCTTGGCTCTGATACCACTATTGGGAAACCTCAACGGGAGCATCACATATGCAGCTAAAATCAAAACAAAATTAGTTTCTCATACAGATCAAATCGTCGTGCAAAAGATTAGGTTGCGAGAAAGACGCAAAAATCGATAAAACTGTGTCATATGATAGATTGATTCCCTAGGAAGATCGTATATCTCTGTATTTTCAGATCCGGATGAAGAGGATGAAGGAGGTCAAGCATCCTCCTCTCTAGCGGTATCCACATGATGGATCTCTATAGCGAAACTCCTCTAATATGATCTCACAACTCTTGCGTAGAGGGAGGGAGGAGAATAGGAGGGGGAGGCCAAGGCTACAGCCCATCAATCATGTGTCTCCCCTCCTATTTATAGAGAGCCACCAAAAAATCATAGGGTTCCTACAGTGAGTATTAGATCTCTATCCAATTGCCTACTAATCTTGCATTATTGGATCTCTATCCAATAATCTCCTTAGGCCTCTAATTGGGTCTCAAGCAAGGAGCCCATCAACATAGGGTCTCATATAATGAGAATAAGAGCTAATTGGATCTCCATCCAATCCTTTATTCGCTGAAGCATCCACCATATGTGTGTGACCTCTAGACCCGATACTAAGCTGGCCGTGAGTCACTCTCATCAGAACTTCTTTTGATATAATGAATTATTATCTCTATAATAATTCACTCGACTCATCGACTATGGACGTACTATACCACTACTCCATAGTCCCCAAATGGTACAAAGGGATCAAATCCATCGGACATGTCTGTCCACAGTTATCGTGTATCTATAATCCCTTATCCAACTAATATCTCAAAGATCGTATATTAGACATGGTACTATCAAGTCACATACAAAATCAGTTTGTCTTGCACTAATCGGATTCTACCGGAGAACTCTTTCTATCTCAATCTGAATGACCTTGGCCAGGGATTTGTTTGAGCAAACACATACGGGATATTCCTCTCACGCTACCAAGAGTGGATGATCCTTTATTGACACTCAATTACCTTCGTAAGGTTAGCTATCATTCCTGATAACTAGTTGTACCATATCTAGAACTTTTCAAACATATATGTCTAGCGTGAAAAAAAGGAGTACTCAAATAACGCATCCTTGGTGTCTCAAGTCTAAGGACCAGATACACAACTGGAACTATGAAATTGCTGTCTGACATTAGGTATCATTAACTATATAGCATTCCGGATCAATCAGTGAACTCATTCTCTAAAGAGCACCTGTACTATATCCGCAGTGTCGCTGCATAAGTGCCTGTGAGACTAGCCGCCTCCATCATATGAGCGAGTATATAGTACACATATCTGTCCGGTTATCTCGATGTCCCTCTCGAGTAACCTATGATCAGGATTATTTAGAATCTATATTTAAAGGTGAATCGATCTCATTATCGTAATCTCATCACGATTCAATTCACATTGCACAGAACCAAAGACATCACAATATATATGCTACAGATAATATAATGTGAGAATATGTTAATATTAATCATAAGTAAAAAGATCGCACAGCGTGTCACACGTGTCATCACTCATGTGATTGGCTTGTAAGGCCCTTGTAACCAACACAAAAGCTATGAGTTTTTTCATTGCAAGAGACGAGCATCGTCACTTTTTTCCACCGTGTGTATATCGCTATAGAGGAGGACATCTTACCTCCTTCATCCTCTCCATTAGATCTAGTTTTTCAGGCATCTACAATCTATTATATCTAGTTTTTCAAGCATCTACAATCTCCCTAGGTACAACATCTAACACATGTTATGTAGTTTTTGATTTTACGATTTTTCATGCACCAATCATCACATGACGACATGATCAACATGAGAAACTAGTTTTGTTTTTCACTATGCATGTGATGCTCCTATTAGGTTTCCCAATAAATACTACTGTTGACTCGACCACAAAGGTGGAGTATATTGTTGCAGTAAAAGCAGCAAAGGAGAAAGTCTGGATGAAGAAATTCATCATGGATTTGGGAGTCGTACCAGGTAATGGGGGGTTGATTCCCATATATTACGACAACAACTAGGCAATTGCTCAAGCAAAGGAACCCAAGTCTCATTAAAAGTGTAAGCATGTTTTGAGAAGATTCCATCTAATCAAAGAGATCGTAGCTCGTAGAGATGTAGTAATGGATAGAGTTCCATCTGAAGATAACATTTTAAATCCACTGACGAAGTCATTATCCCAAGCTGTCTTTGAATGTTATAGGGGTCTGATGGGAATCAGACACGTAGTTGAATGATTTTAGATCAAGTGTGAGATTGCTAGTTACAAGTGCCCTGCAAGCCAATTACGTAAGTGATGACACGTGTGACATGTTGCATAGTCTTTTTGCTTATTATTATTGTTGACATTTATCTCACTTTATTTGTCTATTATATATATTATAATATCCTTGGATCTATATAATGGAAATTGGATCATAATGAGATAATGATAATAAGACCAATTCATCTTTAAATACAGACCCTAAATAATCTCGGTCATAGGTTACTCGAGAGGGACATCGAGATAACTGAGTAGATTGATGTGCTATATGCCCATCCATATGATGGAGGCAGCTAGTCTCATTGTTGCTTGTGTGGGGAAACCAGGGGTATAGTGTAAGTGCTTGTAGGAGAATGAATTCATTGATTAATTCACTTACGAAATGCTGGATGGTTTAATATCAAATAGTGATTCTATAATTCTAATTGTGTGTCTGATCCTTATACTTCAGTCACCAATGATGCTTTATTTGAGTACTCAATTCTTTGACGCTAAACTTACAAGTCTAGAAGTTCCAAATCTGGTGTAGTCGGTTATTAGGAATGGTAGCCAACCTTATGAAGGCAATTGAGTATCAGAAGAGGATCAACCATTCTCAGTATCACAAGTGGAATGTCCCGTGTGTTTTCACTCAAGCAAATCCCTAGTCAGGGCTGCTCAGATTGAGAGAGAATGAGTTCTCTGGAAGAATCTAATTCGAGCGAGACTATGATGGATTTTGTATAAGGTCTATAGTACCATAACTGATATACGATCTCTATAGTATTTTAGATAGATGAAAGACTATAGATACATAGTAACTAAGGACAGACATGTCTAATGGATTAGACCCCCCAATATCGTCTAAGGATTATGGTATAGTGGTCTAGTATGTCTATAATCGTTGAGTTGAGTGAATTATTATCGGATAAAAATTCACTGAGTCAAAAAGAGTTTTGAGTCAGAAGGACTTCTGATAGGAGCAATTCACGACCAGCTAGGTATTGGGCCTAGATGGTAACATATATATGGTAGGTGTTGTGAAGAGTAGAAGTTCGGATATGAGATATCCATGAAGCCCTTATTTTATTGGATATCCAATAAGTCCCTGGATTATTGGATCTTATGAATGAGATCCAATAAGAGCTAATAAGATATCATTGGGTAGAAATCCACTAATCCAAGAGGCTTGGGTAGTTGGATAGAGATCTAGTACCCAATAGGACATGATCCATTAGGGTTAAGCTGTCATGCACCTCTATAAATAGGAAAGGGCCACATGGCTCATAGGCTAGAGCTTTCTCTAGCCGCCGCTCCAATTCTCCTCTCGTCCTCAACCAACAGCCCCTGTTTGTAGCGTGTGGACAACAAGAAGGGTCTGCCACTTTTTAGACAAAAGTGTTACCTTGTGGTACTTGTGGAGGGAAGATATTATTAGAAAACTCAGCGGGAGCATCATATGCATAATGGAAGAAAGAAAACAAAATAGGTTTCCCACGTATATCAAATCATCAAGCAATTATTAGTGCACGAAAAACCCGTAAAAATAAAAATTGCTATACATGAGAGATTGATTACCTAGGGAGATCATATATTCTTTAAAATTCATATCCATATGAAGAAGGTCAAGCATCCTCATCTCTAGCGGTATCCACACGATGGATCGACGATGCTCCTTAGCAGTCGAAAAGCTTGCAACTCTTGCACAAAGGGAGGGAGGAGAATAAGAGGGGGCGGCTAAAGGTGCAGCCTATCACTAATGAGCTACCTCTGCCTTCTATTTATAGAGAGCCACCAAAAACCCTAATGGATCTTACCTAAGTGGGTATTGGATCTCCATCCAAGTATCCACCAATCTTAGTTTATTGGATCTTTATCCAATAATTTCAATTGGCCTCTAATTGGACCTCATGCAAGGAGTCCATCAATATTGGGTCTCATCCAATGAGAACAAGGGCTAATTGGATAACTCATATTCAATCTTCTACTGATTGAAACATCCACCATATGTGTGTGACCTTCTAGGTCCAATACCGAGCTGGCCGTGAGTCCTACCTATCAGAATTTCTTCTAACTCAGTGAATTATTATCTCATAATAATTCACTCGACTTATCAATTATAGACATACTAGGCCACTACGCCATAGTCTCCAAATGGTATAGGGGATCTTATGCACTGGACCTGTCTGTCCTTAGTTACTATGTATCTATAGTCTCTCATCCATCTAATATCCTAGAGATCGTATATTGGGTATGGTACTGTCAGACCTCAGACGTAATCTGTCAAAGTCTCGCTCTAATCGGATTCTCCCAGGGAACTCCTCTCTCAATCCAAATGACCCCGGCCGAGGATTTGTCTGAGCGATAACACATGAGATATTCCTCTCGAGATACTAAGAATGGATGATCCTCTATTGACACTCAATTATCTTCGTAAGGTTGACTACTAATCTCGATAATCGGCTATACCAAATCTGAAATTTTTCAAACCTATAAGTCCGACGTCAAAGAAATGAGTACTCAAATAAGGTATCATTGGTGTCTTAAGTCTAAGGACCAAATGATAGGATCAATTGGTACTAAGAAAACGGGGGGGGGGGGGGGGGGGGGGGGGGGGGGGGGGGGGTGTGTGGGCATGGGGGAGGGTGCGGTGAATTAGTGTAATGTGAAAATCCTCGATTCGAAAAACTAGCTTGAAATAAAGAAGAAAATTCGGAAGCGTTTCTTGAACTTCGTTGAAAACGAATAGGAAAACGATTTAAAGGAAAGTTGAAAGATGATGGTTGTGCCTTTCTTCAAATTAATTAATAAAAATTGAAAGCAGTAAACTGTTAGGATCAATTGTCACTAAGAGGGGGGGGGGGGGGGGGGGGGGGGGTAAATCAGTGTAAGTGTAAAAATCAAGTTTTAACGAAATTTTTTTGTTTAAGAAAAAATAAAATCAGAAGCCTTTCTTGAACTTGAAAGAGAATAAATAAACAATTTAAAATCACAATAGAAAGATGATATTGCTTTTCTAATTAAGAATAATTGAAACTAGAGAATAATCCAAATAGAGAACACTAACGATTTTATAATGGTTCGGCACCAATCTTGGCCTATGTTCACTTCGAGACCTCTTCCTCGAGCCCCACCAGTGTCCACTATCGATCTTCTTTGGGTGAAGACCAAACCCTTACAAACTTAAGCTTACAAAGGAGACTCCTTACAAGAATTTTATAACTCTTATCTCACTCCCTTCCTCTTTTCTTTTTCTTACAATTCACACAAGTTTTTCACAGAATTTTAATCCCAAAATTTGTTGTATAAAATGCAAGAAAACTTGGGGTATTTATAGGCCCCAATTGGCTTCAGAAAAATCTGGGTACTTACGGTACAACCATCGGCGTCGGTGGTGCAGCCACTGAAAGCATCCCTGAAACCAGGGTATGGGTGGGTCAACCATCATCCTAGGCAGTTCAGTTATCGTCAACCACCCGAAAACCTAGGCGGCGATGATACAACCGTCGCTTCCCGTTGATTCAGTCGTCGGGAATCTCGGAAAAGTGATTCCCTTCACTTTTCACATCCCGTCATGTACCTTCAAATGACCACCTCCCTGGTAACTAATTGAGCTCAACTTGAGCTCAATCCATCCCCATAGTGGAACCGATTGCCCTTTGAGTTGATTTGGATTCCTTCCAAATCACACTCAATTTGGACTCAAACTTAACCTACAACTTAAGAATTACAACTATACATGACCACCAAGCTTAATTTAACGACCTTACTCTCGTAATCCGACAACCTCCGGCACTCCCTGCGGCGAGTCTCATGGTCTCCCTCCAACGATCTCTCGGCGTGTTCCTAGCGATCTTCCCGATACCTCCAGCCAAGTTATAGCGAGCTCTTGGTGAGCTCCCACCGCATCATCCAAACCTTAGCCCGATGCCTAAGCTTGAACCTGGGTCCATATCTGGTCTGTAACTCCTTTTCACCATCGTGGTTAAACTTGCATCACTTCCTTTAACAATACATGTTAGATTAAATACACATCAATTGATTTTATCATCAAAATCTGAGATTTAACAATCTCTCCCTTTTTGATGATAACAATCAATTGATGACAGCAGTTAATTCTAACTCCCCCTAAATCCATGCCATAATAAAGAAAACTTAAATTCAAGAGAATTGCACACTCTTGAATTCAAGTTTCTTGAGGCAATCAATATTCAAAGCAAATAAAAATTTGCATCAAGTCATCAAAGTATTAATTTCCAAAAAAATTATGCATCAATATCCAAGTATGTGCATCAATATACATGTGTCATCAATGTCTATTTCTCCCCCTTTGTCATCAACAAAAAGGTAAAATGTATAGCTAACGATTTCAAAGCACATGATGATATTACTCCCCCTTAGTAAAATAAAATATGCATTATAGATTTTTCATCCCCTTGTGAAAAATAAGGAAGGAAAACAAGGGAGGAGTTTGTAAAACATTATTAAGAAGAGCTCTCAATCTTATAGAAATAAATTTTAAAAAAGATATTTTGAAGGTGAGTTCAAATATCCAAGAAATCTAGGAAGATTTTAAGAGCTATTCATGCATTTAAAATCATCTCATGTAAATTTTAAGCAAATGTAGAAAATAAATCAAAAAAATAGCAAATCATGATCTTAATGTAAATCTTCTTCTCTTTTTGTAAATAAGAAGGTAGAAATAAGGAAGGAAAATTAAAAAACATCATTTCACAAAAAATACTCAACTTCATAGATATAAATTCTGAAATCCAAGAAAAATCAAGAGCTATCCATGCAATTTAATTCATCTTATTCAAATTTCAAGCAAGGTATCAAAGCAAGCAAATCATGCATTTCCATAGTTTAGCATTCATAGTTCTCTTCTAATAAAATCAAATTGCTCTTCATTTAATGGTTTTGAAAAAATATCCGCTAGTTGATATTTAGTGTCAATAAATTTCAACGAAATGTCTTGACTGTTCACATAATCCCTAGTATAATGATGTCTAATGTCAATGTGCTTAGTTCTTGAGTATTGAATGAGATTTTTGGTCAAGCATATAGCACTTGTGTTGTCATATTTGATCAGAATATTTTTCAATTAAATTTCATAATTTTTTAAGGTGTTTTTCATCCCAATAACTTGGGCACAACATGCATTAGCTGCAATATATTAAAGCAACCAAATTTTGTTTCTTGGAAGACTAAGAAACAAGTGCATAGCCTAAAAATTGACATGTCCCAGTAGTACTTTTTTTATCTGTCCTACATCCTCTAAAATCGGCATCCGCATAAGCAAGTATTTACATTTTAAATATCTAAATATTCTTTTAACTGCTTTAAGATAAGAAAACTTAGGGTTAGATTGAAATCTTACACATAATCCAACACTAAACATGATATCCGGTCTAGTAGCAGTTAAGTATAACAAACTACCTATCATTCCTCTATAAGTTTTTTTATCAAAATTTTCTCCTTCATTGTCTAAGTCTAACTTTGTAGATGTGCTAATAGGAGTGTTTATAGATTTAGCATTTTCCATACCAAAAAGTTTTAGTAAGTCTAAGGTGTATTTTGTTTGACTAATAAATATGTCATAATTTAATTATTTTCTCTGTAATCCTGAGAAAAATGTTAACTCACCCATTAAACTCATTTCAAGTTCTTGGCTCATACTCTTAACAAAAGATTCACATAATAATTCATTTGTAGAACCAAAAATGATATCATCAACATAAATTTGAACAATAAAAAATATTTTTAAAATACTTAAAAAATAATGTGGTATCAACCTTTCCTTTAAAAAAATATTTGAAATAAGGAAAGAACTAAGTTTTTATACCAAGCCCGGAGGGCTTGTTTTAATCCATAAAGAGCTTAAAAAAGTTTGAAACATGATTAGGAAGAAGACTATTTTCAAAACTAAGGGGTTGTTCAACATATACTCCTTCAGAAATAAAGCCATTAAGAAAAATACTTTTAACATCCATTTGAAACAACCTAAAATCTTTAAAAAAATGTGAAGGCAATGAGCATCCTTATGACTTCAAGTCTAGCCACAGGAGCAAAGGTTTCTTCATAATCGATTTCTTCTTCTTAGTTGAAACATTTGGCCACTAATATAGCCTTATTTCTAACAACGATATCATTTTCATCTTGCTTATTTCTAAAGACTCATTTATTCTCATTCACTAAACGGTCATTAGGTCTAAGAATAAGCTTTCATACCTCATTTCTCTCAAATTGATTAAGTTCTTCATGCGTTGCATTAACCCAAGAATCATCTCTTAGGGCCTTATCAATGCACTTTGGTTCGATTTGATAGAGAAATGTAGTATTTGCACAAAAATCTTAAAAGATGATCGAGTTTAAACTCCTTTTGATGTATCTCCTATTATAAGCTCCTTAACATGATCATTCATATACTTCCATTCCTTGGGTAAGGATTTAGAAGTAGATTCATCTAAGTTACTTTTAGGAGTATTGTCATTTAAATTCAAAATACCAAGATCAAATTCATCATCAAAATTAATTTTCTTAAATTTAAAAAACTCATTAAAAATAACATGAATAGATTCTTCAATTACTAAAGTTCTTTTATTAAAAACACAATAGGCTTTTGAAATCAAGGAATAACCAAGAAAAATGCCCTCATCGGATTTTGCATCAAATTTTCCTAAGGCGCCTTTTTTATTTAAAATAAAATATTTACAACCAAAAACTTTAAAATATGAAATGTTGGGTTTCTTACCATTCTATAATTCATATGGAGTTTTGAAAAGTAATGATCTTACAAGAACCCTATTTGAAACATAACATACCGCGTTAACGGCTTCAGCCCAAAAATATTTGGGTAGGCTATGTTTATTTAACATGGTTCTAGCCATTTCTTGTAAACTCTTATTTTTTCTTTCTACTACTCTATTTTGTTGTGGATTTCTCGGAGTAGAGAAATTATGGATGTACCCATTTGATTCACAAAAATTTTAAAATTCACCACCATGATTACTACGTATTGATAAAATCATAAATCTTTTTTTATTTTAAATAATTTTCTAAAATTTTATAAAACATTTAAATGGATCACTTTTGTGTGCCAAAAAATAAGTCAAAGTATATCTACTATAGTCATTTACTATAACGAATGCATATTTGATTCCTCCTAAACTTGTAATGTCAATTGGTCCAAATAAATCCATATAGATCAATTGAAGTGGCCTAGAGGTGCTAATTTGATTTTTTAGCTTGAAGGTGCTCTTTATTTGTTTTCCTAATTAATAAGTATCATATACTTTATCTTTGATAAATTTTAGGCTAGGTAATCCTCTTACTAAGTCTTTAGTTGAAATTTGGTTTAGAAGTTTCATGCTAGCATGACCTAGTCTTCTATGCCAAATTCAAGTATTATCATTCAAGGTCGAAAAATAAATTTCATCACAAAATTTTTCAATATCTATGGTATACACATTGTTGTTTCTTAATGCAATCAAAGATTTGTTTTTGTGTGTCAATTCAATAATACATGCATTAGGTTAAAATTTAACAATATAACATTTATCACATAATTGGCTAATACTAGCAAATTATGTTTCAAGCCTTCAACTAATAACACATTTTCAATCAAAAGGTTTGATGTGTTACCTATAGTTCATTTCCCAATGATTTTTACTTTGTTGTTGTCTCCGAAGGTGACAACTCCTTCACTTGAGCTAGTGAGTTTAGAAAAATAAGTCGGATCTTTAGTCATGTGCCTTGAGCATCCACTATCAAGATATCATTTGGTGCTCCTAGCTTTAGTTTAGAGACAAACCTACAAGAAGGATATTTTTTATTTAGGTATCAATTTTATATTAAGTCCTTCATAAAGAACTTTATCTTTCTTTTCTAATTGTTTTTGTTGTAAGAAGTTCCCTTGGGAACCAAACTAATTGGTGTGGACTGTATTTTCTAAATAGATATTTATTTATCTTATGTCCTAATTTTTTACAAAAATTATATTTAATTTTTGGTGGCAAAAGATAGGTCATTTAACAAAAATTATTAGCTTTTGTTGAATGTTACCAACAAAACCTATGTCATTTCTTCTATTAATATGACCCTTATTGGCAAGGATCATATTTAGGGATTTGTTCCAAAATTTAAATTTTTCTAGTGTTGTCTTAAGCAAGATATTTTCTTCTTTAATATTACCTAATATTTCACATTTAGAGGGTTATGTGATACTAATGAATCATGCATTTAATCAAATCTACTAACTAACAAATCATGTCATTTTTAAGCAACTTATAAGATTTGTTAATTTTTCTAAACTCATCAAACAATTCATGGAACATATTTAATAACTCCGAAAAAGAAATACTTAATGAATCACTAACCTCATCTTGTATCGCCATTAGAGCATAGTTAGCAACTTATTCTTTGGATTGGTCTCCTTCATCCAATGAGCTTGAGTCATCTCAGGTTACCGAAATTGATTTCTTCTTGTGTGGCGCCTTCTTCTTCAATTGAGGACATTCATTTTTGAAATGTCTCGATTTTTTGCATTCATAGTATATGACATTATCCTTCATCGGTTTATTTTTATTTTTATATTTTTTGTTCTTTTTCATAAAAAAATTTAAACTTTCTAGACAATAGTGTAATATCATGGTCCTTCTCACTCAAGGTTTCACTCGATGAGTTATTTGTCATTTGAATTGCTACATCCTTCATATTCTTTGGAAGGGGTTTATTAGACTTATCATGAGCTTTACGATTTAATTCATATGTCATAAATGATCCAATGAGTTCTTCAATAGGCAAGTTATTTAAAATTTTACTTTAGGATCCCAATTTTTAGGAAAGGATCTTAAAATTTTACTAAGAAGTTCAAAATTAGAAAAATATTTTTCAAAAGCTTTAAGTCCATTGACGACATCCTTGAAACGGGTGTACATATCTCCAATAGACTCAATTGGTTTTATTCGAAACAACTCATAATTATAAACTAAATATTAATCTTAGATTTTTTTACTCTACTAGTCACCTCGTGTGTGATTTCTAGTGTGTGTCAAATATCAAAAGTCGATTCACAAACGGAAACACGATTAAACTCATTTTTATCAAGAGCACAAAACAAATCACTCATGGCCTTTACATTCAAAGAAAAATTCTTCCTTTCCAAATTATTCTACTCATTTATTGGTTTAGAAGATTTTTTAAATACATTCTCTACAATGTTCCATAAATCAAAATTCATATAAATGAGAAAAATATGCATCCTTATTTTATAATACATGTAATCCATCCCATTGAACATAGAAAGACATGAAATAAAATGTCTCTCATTCATGCCAAACAAAGTCATTTACTTAAGTGGGTGTTTAGTCCAAAAAGTAAGACTTTGCTCTGATACTAATTATTAGAATCAATTGGTACTAAAAGGGGGGGGGGGGGGGGGGTGAATTAGTGCAAGTGTAAAATCACGTTTTAATGAAGACTTTTTGTTCGTTTCTTGAACTTGAAAGAGAATAAGTAAACGATTTAAAATTATAATAGAAAGATGATATTCTTGCTTTTCTAATTAAGAACAATTGAAAGTAGAGAATAAGCCAAATAGAGAACACTTACGATTTTATAGTGGATCGGCACTAATCTTGGCCTACGTCCACTTCTGGGTCCTCTTCCTCGAGGCCCACCAGTGTCCACTACCGATCTTCTTTGGGTGAAGTCCAAACCCTTACAAACTTCAGCTTACAAAGGAGACTCTTTACAAGAATTTATAACTCTTAGCTCACTTTCTTTTCCTTTTCTTTTCTTACAATTCACATAAGTTTTCCATAGAATTTTAGTCCCAAAATTTGTTCTATGAAATGTAAGAAAACTTGAGATATTTATAGGCCCCAATTGGCTTCAGAATTTGGAGCCAAAATTCAAACATATCTAAAAAATTCAGGTACGGGCGGTACAACCGCCAGCGTCGACGGGCGGGTCAACCGTCGTCCTGGGCAGTTCAGTCGGCATAAGCTACCCGAAAACCTAGGCAACGGTGGTACAATCATCGCTTCCCCACGGTTCAACCTTCGGGAATCCCAGAAAAGTGATTCCCTTCACTTTTCATATCTCGTCACGTACCTTTAGTTGACCACCTCCCTGGTCAACTAATTGAGCCTAACCTAAACTCAATTCATCCCCATAGTGGAACTGGTTGCCTCTTTGAGTTGATTTGAATTCCTTATAAATCAAACTCAATTCGAACTCAAACTTAACCTACGACTTAAGGATTACAACCATACTTGACCACCAAGCTTAATTTAACGACCTTACTCCCATAATCTGACGACCTCCGGTATTCCCTAAGGTAAGTCTCACGATCTTCCTCCAATGATATCCCAGTGTGTTCCTAGCGATCTTCCCGATACCTTCGGCAAAGTCCTAGCGAACTCCCGGTGAACTCCCACCGCATCGTCCAAACCTTGGCCCGATGCCTAAGCTTGATTGTAGGTCCATATCTGGTCTGTAACTCCTTTTCACCATCATGGTTAAACCTGCATCATTTCATCTAATAACTCATGTTAGATTAAACACTCATCAATTGATTTTATCATCAAAATCTAAGATTCAACATAAACAAGACAAGAGTAGAAGCTCACAGATTTATAGTGGTTCGTCCATAACTTGGCCTATGTCCACTCCCCGAGTCCTCTTCACCGAGGTCCACCTGTGTCTACTACTGATCTTTTTCGGGTGAAGACCAAACCTTACACTTCCTACTCTCCTTTTCACAGGCTCAAGAGAGGAACCTTTCAAACTCTTACTCTTACAACTCACAAGAGAGACTTTATAAAGATTACAACTCCTTTTCTCACTTCATTGCCCCTTTTCTTTTCTTGCACAATTTTAGCACATTATTTTTCATAGAATTTCTGGCCCAATGTGTTGTGCTAAATATAAGAAAACTTGGGATATTTATATACCCAATTAGCTTCAGAAATTGTAACAAAAAATTCAAATATATTCGAAAAATCTGGATGTGGGCATTACCACCACCAGCGCCGGTGGTACTGCCATCTAAAACTGGGTGTAAAACAGGGTGATAGCGGTACAACCATTGTCCTGGGCGATACAACCATCAGGAATCTCGGAAAAGTGTTTCCCTCCACTTTTTCAATCCTGACTTGTACATTTAGTTGACATATTTCCAGGTCAACCAATTGAGCTCAACCTGAGC
The DNA here is from genome assembly GCA_029747655.1 of Ensete ventricosum. Taxonomy (NCBI): domain Eukaryota; kingdom Viridiplantae; phylum Streptophyta; class Magnoliopsida; order Zingiberales; family Musaceae; genus Ensete; species Ensete ventricosum. Next base: position 25,516,352 of record JAQQAF010000003.1, on the reverse strand, counting down.
TCAATCCAAACCCAAGTGTGGATCTAGTTTGCCTCACTTGAGTTAATTTGGACTCCTTCCTAATCTAACTCAAGTAGGACTCTAACCTAACTGATGCTAACTATAACTAATTAATTATAACCATTATGACCAACAAGTCCAACAAGTCCAACAAGACCCAGGTAAGCTTTTCGGCAACCCTTGACGATCTTCCAATGAGTCTTTTGGTCTTCTTTCGGCGAACTCCCGATGCACTCTCGATCACCTTCTGTGAACTCCCAACAAGCCCCCGATACCTTCGGCGAGCTTTTGGCGAGTCTCTCGGTGAGTTCCCACTATATCGTCTGATCCCTGACCCAATGCTCGGACTTGACTCTAGCCCACATCTGATTGTAAAATTTTTTCTCTGTCATAGTTAATCATGCATCAATCATCTCTAACACATATGTTAGATCAACAATCCATCAATTGATTTCATCATTAAAATCTGAGATTCAACAATCTCCCCTTTTTAATGATGATAATTAATTGATGACGGGAGTTAAACTTTATTCCCCCTAAATCCATGCCATAATCCAAATAAGGAAAACTTAAATTCAAGAGAACCAAACAATCTTGAATTCAAGTATCATAACATCCATTTATTAAATTTTGAAATGATATACCATAAATTTTAAAAAACTCAAAAATCATCAATGATACATGATATAACATTAATTTCAGCCATCAAATCATGAAACATTAAAATTTCAAGAATATTCTAAGAATTTTAAAATTCATGCATTAGTCATATAATTAATTTACAAATTTTCTTCCTTAAAAAGAAGAGATGACTCATTTTATCAATATGTTATTTCTTCCCCTTTGTCATATATGTATCATTTTTCATATCCAATTTTCTTCAAATCATATTGATAATTTTGTCTCTCCCTTTTTTTATTGTCAAAAAGGATTATGATGATCTGTTTTCTTTATTATCATAAGCACAAAGGGATCATGTGATTTGAGATGAAATATCAAATCATAAGTACCAAAAGATATGATTTATTTTAATAAATCTCTTCTTCTTTTTTTTCTTTGTAAATAATGAAAATGAGTCTTACGGAATTAAATAATCTTGATTCATTCAAGATAAATCTTAAGACACCTATTTAATTAGATAAGTCTTTTTAACAAAATAGAAGAATGATCTTGATAATAATCTCAATTATAATTATTAAGATCATAAATCTTCTTTTTATTAAAATGAGAAAATCAAAGAGATTAAACATGATTTCAATAAAGGATAAGTCAAGTCAAGAAATCAAGAAAATGTTCATGATAAAACAAATCTCATATAATTTTTAACTTATCACGAATTTAAGAAATATTAATTTTGGTGATAAGTTATACTAAAAAAGGAAGTCATAAATAAATCATGTAATGAAAGATATTAATATCAAATCATGAATACCAAAAGATATATTTAATTTTGACAAATCTCCTCACAAAAAAATTTAGGAGATCTTGATTCATATAGAAATATCAAGTTATAAATATTGAGAAGTCAAGGTCTGATTAGGATGAAAACTTTTCTTTAGTAAGTTGCAAAGGAGATATAGGAGATCAAGATCATGGTTCATAATGAAAAAAATCTCATGTTATAATTTCAAAAGATCAAAAAGATAAATAATGATTCATTTGGATAATTTACTTAAATAAAACATATGAATCATAGTAAACTATCTTGATTTATATGAAGATCTCAAGTTACAATTTTCAAGTTATACTTCCGAAGAGACAAATTATGATTCATTTATATAATTTTCTTTAAACTAACTTCATTTATATAAGGATTTCAAGTTGCAGTTTCTTAAGATGTCAATATCATGTTTTAAGTTATCAAATCATCAAAATCAAAATATCAATAAAGTTGAATAGATTCATCAATCTCTTTAAAAATTATTTGAAAACATATCCAAAATCATCATCAAAATCGCTTTTCGAAAAATTTCAATGAAGGCAACATAGATTTTTTTAAAAAAAAGTTAAATTTCTCTAATTCATTTTTGTAATTTAAGAGATTCAACAATAATGTTATCATCTTATCTCTTGTTGAAAGATTAATAGGATAAAAATATTTTCATGAAAAATTATTCTCCTTTTTAGTTCTTTCATGTGATTTATTTCAAGAATATTTTTCAAATCAATGAATTATCATTTAAGACTGAAAATCAAATTTCATTCTAGAAGGAATCATCAAGGTCATTACTATAACACATCAAAATAATAAAACATCTTCAAAATTAAAATTCAACCTATCTCAATTCTAACATTTAAATGGGTGTAACTCTTTACACATAGTGCAAGGAGTTGAAAAACTCATTTTTAAATTTTTATTTATTTTTTGTTCAAATTCAAAAGTGATCTATCATTCAATTATACAACCTTCTTTAGGTCAATATATAACCCATCCAATATTTCAATCATTCATGCTAATAATTTTTAATCTATCATCAAAATCCCTTTTTTCATAAATTTTAACTTAGATAATTTTACATTAAAAATAGCTAAAGTCTCCCCCTTTTTCTATATATATTATTATTCTAATTCATTTTTTTACTAGTATGCTAAAGTTAAAGCAATTAAGATTAATTATAACAATGAATCATCTAAAGATTCATTATCAATAATTTTATTTTTAATATTTTTTTTGTTATCACTTAGGCTAGTGAGCTTGAAAAATGAGTTAGATCTCAAGTCATATAGCTTGAGCATCCACTATCAAGATATCATTTCTTTTTGCTCATAGCCTTGTTAGGAGACAACTCTACAAGATGGGAGGTTTTAGTTTAGGTATCCATTTGAGTTTGGGTCCCTCATGAAAGATTCTTCTTATTTTCTCTAATGGCTTGAGGTTGTTTATGGTTCCTTTAGGAACCCAAATTAATTTATGTGAACTATATTTTCTAAATGAACACCTATATGCAAAGTGTCCATATCTATCATAAAAATTACATCTATTTTTGGGTAAAAAAATATAATGTGGATCTTCTAATAAAGGTAGTTGGCTTTTGATGAGTATTGCTCATAATGCCAATACATTTCTTATGAACATGACCCTTATTAACATGAATCATGTTTAGAGACTTATTGTTTATTTTAAGCCTTTTTAGAGTTTATTTTTGTATGTTTTTTTCTTGTTAAATTGCCTCTAGTGACTCACACTTAGAATAAGAAATATATGATTTTGATGCATCATTCAAAGTGTCATATTTAGTGTATGAATTGTGTGATGGTGCTACTTCATGCATTTCTTCAAATTTACTAACTAATGATGCATGCTCTTTTTTAAGTAATTTATAGGATTTACTAATCTTTCTATAATCATCATAAGGTTCATGAAAAGAACTTAATAACTCATTAAAAGTAAAAGAACTTTCAGATGGGTTATTGACATCATCGTGGTTGGCCACGAGCGTGAGATTTTCTACTTCTTCTTGATTGTGCTCTTCATCTCCAGAATGTCTCGGCTTCTTGCGTTTATAGCAAGAGGTTTTGCCCATTTTAAGTTTATTTATATGGTTTTTGTTCATTAATTTATTTGATTCATTTGTTAAAGGTTCAAAGTTCTCATCACTCAAGATTTCACTCGATGAGTCATATGTTCTTCTCAGTTCAAATTCCTTCCTATTCTTTGGAAGGTGTTCTTGGGTTCTCAATGTCAAGTTCTTTCTGTTCTTTGGAGGTATTCTTCTTGTTCACTTTTATAAGTCATTTCATTCATTGATTCATTTAATTTAATTATGCTTTCATGTATGATTTTTATTGTATGCTAAATATCAAAAATAGTTTCCTAAAAACAAATTTGATTAAATTTATTTTTATTAAGTGCATAAATAAAATATTCATTCTTTTTGCATTTAATGAAAAATTCTTTTTTTCAAATCATTCCATTTGTTCATTAGTTTTGAAGACTTTTCAAAATCGTTTTCAAAAATGTGCCATAAATAAAAATTCATAGAAATGAGAAAAATATACATTCTTATTTTAATCTGTCCCATTGAACATGAGAGGATGTATAAGAGAATATCCCTCGTTCATACCAAACGAAGCCATTTACTCACTTACGTGTTTAGTCCAATGAGCGGAACGTCACTCTGATACCAATTGTTGGGATCAAGTGGCACTAAGAAAGGAGGGGGTGAATTAGTGCAAGTGTGAAAATCCTCGATTTGAATAACTAGCATGAAATAAAGAAGAAAATCAAAAGTATTTCTTGAATTTTGTTGAAAATGAATAGGCAAACGATTTAAAGGAAAGTCGAAAGATGATGCTCGTGCATTTCTTCAAATTAATTAAGAACAATTGAAAGCAGTAAACAAGACAAGAGTAGAAAGCTTACAGATTTATACTGGTTCAATCACAACTTGACCTATGTTCACTCCCCGAGTCCTCTTCGTCGAGATCCACAGGTGTCCACTACCGATCTTCTTCGGGTGAAGACCAAACCCTTACACTTCTCACTCTCCTTTTCACGGGCTAAGGAGAGGAGCCTTATAAACTCTTACTCTTACAACTCACAAGGGAGACTTTACAAAGATTACAACTCATTTTCTCACTCCCTTGCTCCTTTTTTTTCTTGCATAATTTTAGCATATTTCATAGAATTTTTAGCCAAATGTGTTGTGTTAAATGCAAAAAAACCTTAGGGTATTTATTTATAGACCCCAATTGGCTTCAAAAATTAGAGCAAAAAATTCAAACGTATACAAAAAATCTGAGTACGAGCGGTACCACCGTCAACGCCGGTGATACTACTACCGAAAGCTACCCGAAAAATAGGGCAGCAGCAGTAGAACCATCATCCATCGATGGTACAACCGCCAAGAATCCCAAAAAAGTGTTTCCCTCTACTTTTTCAATCCCGACTTGTACCTTTAGTTGACCTATTTCCAAGTCAACCAATTGAACTCAACCTAAGCTCAATTCAAACCCAAGTGTGGATCCGATTTGCCTCACTTGAGTTAATTTGGATTTCTTTCAAATCTAACTCAAGTAGGACAAACCTTACTAATGCTAACTACGATTAATTAATTACAACCATTGTGACCATCAAGTCCAACAAGACCTTCTAACTCCCGACAAGATTGTCTGCAACCCTGACGACCTTCCAGCGAGTCTCTTAGTCTTCTTCCAGCAAACTCCTGATGCCTTCCTAGCAAGCTCCCGATCATCTTCGGCGAGCTCCCAACAAACTCTCGACAAGCCCCTGATACCTTTGGCGAGCTTCCGACGAGTCTCTCGGTGAGTTCTTACTGCATCGTCTGAACCCCAACCGGTACCCGTAGTTAATCCTGCATCAATCATCTCTAATACACATGTTAGATCAACAAACCATCAATTTATTTCATCATCAAAATTTGAGATTCAACACCAGACACACAACTGGGACTATAGGATCACTATTTGACATTAGGTATCATTAACCATCCAGCATTCTGTAAGTAATTAGTCAACTCATTCTACAATAAGCACTTGTACTATACCCTTAGCATCCTCACGCAAGTGGCTATGAGACCAACCGCCTCCATCATATGGATAGGTATATAGTACACCGCTCTATCCAATTATCTTGATGTCTCTCTCGAGTAACTTATGACCGAGATTATTTAGAATCTGTATTTAAAGGTAAATTGATCTCATTATCATAATCTCATCACGATCTGATTCCTATTGCACAGAACCAAGGACATCACAATATATATATTTAATAAATAATATAATGTGCTAATATGTCAATAATAATCATAAACAAAAAGATCGCACAACATGTCACATGTGCCATCACTAATGTAATTAGCTTGTAAGGCACCTATAATTAGTAGATCTTATAGTGATTTGAGGAGCATAGTCGCCTCATCTATCATGTGGATCACTACTAAAGAGGAGAATATCTGACCTCCTTCATCTACGCCATATAATATGAAATTTTCAAGGATATATGATCTTCTTAGGTAAAGCTAAGACATGAGAAATTAGTTTTGTTTTTATTTTCTATTGCGCATATGATGCTCTAATTCAAGTTTCCCAACACATGCAACTCATTGATGATGTTCTACACACTTATATTATAAAAAATTTCATTGTCCTCGATGATATCTTCATCTATAACAAGTTGTAAGAAGAGCATACGAAGCATATGCAAAAGGTGTTCGAGATGTTGATGAAGCACAAACTATGGCTTAACCCAAAGAAGGACACATTCGACAAAAGAAACCTCATCCACCTTGGTTTCATCATTAGTGTAGGAAGAATCTAAATCGACCCAGATAAGGATAAGACGATGAGAGTGAATGAAACCGAGGATGATCACAGAAAATCAGAGCTTTCTAGGCATATGTTAATACCTATGTAAGTTTATTTGAAACTTCTCTATTCTTGTGGTTCTTTTACATTCCCTCACTAAAGAAGGTCCAAGATTCAAGTGGATAAAAAAGCATGATAGAGTGTTCCACTTGTTGAAGAGAAAAATCAGCGAGATGCCCATACTAATCTTGCTAAATCTGCAATAATTGTTTGAGTTGGAGGCAGACGCATCAAGATACACAATGGGAGTTGTTTTAATGCAAGATGGCCAACCTGTGATATACCACTAAGATGTTCCAAGGATCTCAAAAGAATTACGCCACTTATAATAAAGAATTGCTCACTCTATACTAAGCAATCAAGCATTGGTATCTTCTAGGGAAGGAAACCGTCGTCTATACCGACCATCGACCACTTCAATACCTTTAGATGCAATCCAAATTGCAATAAGCATTGCAGTGGATGTTATATGTGTAGTAATTTAACCTAATGATCAAGTATAAAAAAATAATTAGTTGACATGTTATCATGAACCACAATAGTGAATCTTTACTTGTCTGTTATTAGGATTAGATGGGCATGTACATAGAAGACCCATAATGCAAAGACATCATAAAGAAAGTCCAAACAAGAACTGATGTATAATTCATACTCCAAAGAGGACTGTACTATAGAAGTGCTTAACTTTGCATATCGAAAAAGGCAGATTGTATGAATTGGATGTGAGAAAAACAATAGTCAAAAGTCATAGGACACTTTGGCATGAACAAGACTTTAATGAACTTGTAATGACATGTTTACTAGCCTCGGATGTAGCATGATATCACTTAATTCATGTGAGGATGCATCCTTTATGATCAAGAACGATCTCAACAACAGTCAATTAGACTCGCCAACCTTTATTGAAGGGCCTCTTAAAGCCTCAAAGCTTTATTTGGCCAAGTAAAGCCCATATCATAGCAGTCTACTTATCTCAATACGTGTCCTAATAGGGCTCAGATTAGTACAGCCCTCACTCAAAGAAGGACAACCACCAAGCAAGGCAGGTGTAGCAACCCTATAAGGGAAGTACTAGCTGTGTGCATCTTATAAGGAAAGTCTTTAAATCCTAAGGACTTGGGGTAGCCCTTATCCTAATAAACAAGGGGTGTGCTCCTATCTAAAGGGCATCCCAAAGCAACCCAAGTGATGCTCCCTCTTAAGAAGCCAACTAGCCCATAGCTAAGGGGAGAGGAGAAAAAGAGAGGAAGCATTTTCTTCCTACCTGGAACAACCCTACTATAGAAATCTTTTTCAACTTGTTGCCATCCTTAACAACTTCCAAATAGGCCTTTGGCAACAACAACAACAAGAAGAAAAAGAGCCAAGAAGTCATACAGCTAACCCTAATTCTAACATAGGAGCGCCTACTTTGTTACAGTCATCTCAAGTAAATCTTGTTGATCTCATAGTATTCTGTATAACTCATAATGCTTGTCTGAGCCTTTTATTCAAACCTCTTAAATATGACAGCTCATGAGCATATTCACTAGAGAGAGTTAAAGCTACTTCATTAATAGGTGGTTTGGAAGGTAAAAAGTTAAAGTTGTTTCAAGATGTTTTTCTTCATGATCAAAGAATACATTAAAGGGGTTAGTTAGTAGATATAAAGCACTTAATTTTGTAGTTTTCTATGCATGAAGGGTTGTTTCATGCACTAGCACTTATTTTGGTGTTTTAGAATTAGAGAAGAAGTTTAGCACCTAATTTGTATTTGTAGAAGCTCTTTAGAGTCTCTCTAAAACTTTGTATCTCTTGGATACATCCTTGAGTGGTGAGTCATTTGATTTAGTTTTGTATCCTTGTTTAATTTCCTTGAGGTGATAAATTTTCTATATCCTCTTGTGACATTAAACTTAGTGGTGAACTTTTTATCCATTTTATGTAAGTTTTGTTCTGAGTTTATTTCTTTTCTATAACTCGACTATCGGTTTCTCTTTCTTTTCCGAATTACATTACTCTTTCTCCTTTCCCGGTATCAGTTTGATATCACAGAGTTAAAGGCTAGAGATCATGACATGGCGGAATGGAATAGTAATGGGTGAAGGTTATGATAATAAAAATGATGTTGAATCCTTGAGGTTGCAACTACAAAGAGTGCTACACATAATATATGAAAAAAATAAAATCATTGAAGAACTTTGGAGTAAAAATAATCAACATGAAAATGATTCCCAAAAGTTTGGTTATGTAGCTGATACACCTCATTACCCAAGGGAATTGGTAAGATTTTTGTCAAGGCGTAGAGTCCAAGACGAGTGGCAGAACAACTACAACCCAAAGTTGGATATTCCGGAGTTTGAATGTAGTATCAATGTTGATGACTTTATTGGTTGGCTTAATATAGTGGAAAGAATATTTGATTTTCATGAACCACTAGAACAAAAGAAGGTAAAGCTTGTGGCACTAAAACTCATAAGGAATGCATTCTTTTGGTGGGAAAATTTGAAGAAGCAAAGAGAATATGATGGGAAAAGCAAAATAGTGATATGGGAGAAAATGAAAAGAGAGTTAAAAAGAAAATACTTACCTAACAACTATAAACAATAAATCTTTCTGAAAAATTCTGATTTTAAACAAAGAAATCTTAGTGTGAAGAGACAGCAAAAGTTTGAAAGGGATTCTCAATATAGTGTGAAAGATAGTTATGCAAGAAGAGAAAATTTTAAGTCTATTCTCCAAAGCAAAGTAGTATTAAAGGTACAAGAGAAGGGTGAGGTATCATATTATTTTGGGCATATCGCTTCAAGTAGTCCAAATAGGAGTATGGTTACATTAGTTGAAGAACATAGTGATGGAAAAGGAAATGAAGCCAGTGATGAATTAAAATATGATGATTATGAGAAAGATGTTACTTATGCTAATCATAGTTTATCTTTTATTTCCTATAGTGCATACAAGGATGAATTAGAAAGGGATGGTCATGTTTGGCTCTAGTAGCCATAAAGAAGAACGAACAACACAAGGAACCACCAGCAATCATGAAACCAATCATGAAAGAGTTATAAGATGTTGTAACAAAGCAGATCCAACATAACCTTTCATATTTGAGAGACATCTGGCATCACGATGATCTTATTCATAAGGCAGATCCAACAGATCGTTTGACTTTAGTTACTCATTCTATAACTATGCAAATTATTGAAGATGTTGATAAGGGAGCTAAGCAGATAAAAAAATTGCAAGAGAAAGTTGGAGCAACCAAAGAAAAGTAAAATGAGAGGTACATACAAGCTACCAACAGACACGGAAAGCTTATGGAGTTTAATATAGGTAATTTGATATGGATTTATCTAAGAAAGTAGAGGTTACCACCAGACAAATTTAGGAAACTGAAATTAAAGACTAATGGTCCAATCAATATGCTTAAGAGAATGGACAAGAATGCCTGTGAGATCAAGCTACTTGAAGATTGTGTTCTCTACATTCAATGTGGTTGATTTTAGTCCTTATCATGTGGTTGGAACAAATGAGGACTTGAGGACAAGTTTTCTTTTCAGCGAAGGAAGATTGATACGGGAGTGCCTAAGTTGCTAAAATCAGCTTGTATAGAAATTACTGATCCTATGATTCCCTATAGTCCATAATGTTGCCTCACAGCTTTTAGCATAGCTCACTCAAATATGGGTAAAGTAACAACTCTTGCAATATGCTTTCCTTCATGACCAAGGAATGCATTAAAGGGGTCAGTTAGCATTTGTAAAGCACTTAATTTTGTAATTCCCTATACATTAAGGGTTGTTTCATGCACTAGTACTTATTTTGGTGTTTTAGGATTATAGAAAAAGTTTAGCACCTAATTTGTATTAACAAAAGCTCTTTAGAGTCTCTCTAAAACTCTGTATCTCTTGGATGCATCCTTGAGTGGTGAGTCTTTTGATTTAGTTCTATATCCTTATTTAATTTCCTTGCGATGGTGAATTTTCTGTATCCTCTTGTGACTTTAAACTTGGAGGAGAGTTATATTTATCGATGTTATGTAAGTTGTATTTTGAGTTTGTTCCTTTTTTACAAATCGACTTTCTCTTTTCTTTTCGAATTTCATTCATCTTTCTCTCTTCCTGGTATTAGTTTGGTACTAGAGCTACATGCCAGAGATCATGGCATGACGGAATAAAAAAGTAGTGGGTGAAGGTAGTGACAATGAATATGATATTGAATCCTTGAGGTTGCAGCTACAAAAAGTGCTACACAATCTACATGAAAAAAATAAAATCATTGAAGAACTTTAGAGTAAAAACAATCAGCATGAAAATGATTCTCAAAAGTTTGATTATGCTGATGATACACCTCATACCTAGGGGAGTTGGGAAGATTTCAGTCAAGACGTAGAAACCAAGATGAGTGACAGAATAAATATAAGCTAAAGTTGGATATTCCGAAGTTCGAAAGTAAAATCAATGTTGATGATTTTATTGATTGGCTTAATACGATCGAAAGAGTATTTGATTTTCATGAACCACTAGAACAAAAGAAGGTAAAACTTGTGGCACTGGAACTCAGAAGGTATGCATATTTTTTGTGGGAAAATATGAGAGAGCAAAGAGAATGTGAGACGAAGAGTAAGATTGTGACATGGGAGAAAATGAAAAGTGAGTTGAAAAAAAAAATATTTACCTGACAACTATAGGCAAGAGATCTTTCTCAAAATCTATGAAAAGGGTTCTCGATAAGGGTCGAAAGATGGTTATATGAAAGGAGAAAATTTCAAGCTTACTCTCCAAGGCAAAATGATTCGAAGGTGCAAGATAAGGGTGAAATATCAGCTAGCAATAAACAATCACCTAATTCGTCTATACCAAGTGGCCAAAAATGCTTCGAATGTCATGGTCTTAGACATATTACTTCAGATTGTCCAAATAAGAGGATTGTTATATTTGTTGAAGAACATAGTGATGGAGAAGGAAATGAAGTTAATGATGATCCAAAATATGATGATGATGAGGAAGAGGTTACTTATGTTGATCATGGTTTATCTTTTATATCTTACGATACATGCAAGGGTGAATTAGAAAGGGGCCGACATATTTTGGCTCTAGTAGTAGTAGAGGAGAATAAACAATACAAGGAGCCACCTGCAATTATGAAACCAATCCTGAAGGAGTTTCAAGTTGTTCTATTGGAAGAGATCCCACATAACCTTCCACCTTTGACATGTTGAATCTCAGATTTTGATGATGAAATCAATTGATGGTTATTGATCTAACAAGGTTGTTAGAATTGATTGATGTAGGATTAACAACGACAGAGATAAAGTTACAATTAGATGTGGGCCAGAGTCAAGTTCGTGGCATCGGGCTGGAGTGAGGACGATGCAGTTGGGAACTCGCTTGGAGTGCATCAGGAGCTCATCGAGAGTATCAGGAGTTTGTTAGGATGGCGCAAGAGAGTTCGCCGAAAAAAGACCGAGACTCGTCGGGGGTAGCTGAAAGGCTTACCGAGAGTTGGGAAGGTTTTCAAGTAGATTTGTTGGACATGATTGTAATTAATTAAGTCATAGTTAGTATCATGTAGGTTTAACCACGACGGTGAAAAGGAACTATAGACCAGACATAGACCCAAGATCAAGCTTAGATATTAGGCCAAGGTTTGGACGATGTAGTGGGAGCTCGCCAAGAGTTCGCTAGGACTTCGCTGAAGGTATCGAGAGGATCGCTTGGAACACGCCGGGAGATTACCAGAGGAAGACTATGAGACTCGTCACAGGGAATGCCAAAGGTTGTCAGATTACGATAGTGAGGTCATTAAGCTTGATGGTCATGTATGGTTGTAATCCTTAAGTCGTAGGTTAAGGTTGAGTCTGAATTGAGTGTGATCTAGAAGGAATCTAAATCAACTCAAGGAGGTAACCAGGGCCACTATAGGGTTTGATTGAGCTTAGGTCGAGCTCAATTAGTTGACCAGGAAAGTGATTAACTGATGGTTCAAGTCGGGATTGAAAAAGTGAAGAGAATCACTTTTTTGGGATTCCTAGTGGCTGAATCGCTAGTGAGCGATGGTTGTACCACCACTGCCTAGGTTTTTGGGTAGCTGACGATGGCTGAACCACCCATCCGACGGCTGAATAGCCCGTACCCTATTTTCAAGGTGCTTTTGGCGGCTGCACTGTCAGGGCCAGTTGTCACGAACGGACGTCGCTCAATCGCAACATCTTCGCCTCGTGAACCGTTTGTTGCTTTTTCTTGCTGGTACATATGTTTGCCAGCTTGTTTTGCCTTGAGTTTAAGTGTTTTTACCTAAGAAATGTGAGCGAAAGTAGTGTCGAAGGCTGCAGAATGATCGTTCGCTGCACAGAGCCAAAATAGCCCAAAACAACCCTATTTTGGGTCTTTTTCGTGTGCCACGTCAACCTTTCTGAGCGGTGTAAAATGTCAGCCATTTCAGCACCTTGGAACCAGGTGGCACTGGGCCGGATGGGGCTCCGGGTATATGTCGGACGTAGGCGTTCATCAGCAATTGAACTTGTCTTGCGTCCGATACCTTAGGAATCGTCGTTTGCAGACTTGCGACCGTTCCTACAACCCTCCAAAGTCCTATTTCGCTCTCTTTCTCTCTTTTCTCAGCTGCACTCAAGGTGTTCGACAAATTACATGTATAGCTTTCCACTTTGCGAGACGCCGGGACGTGTCCGTCGCTCACTTCTAAGCTAATCAACTTCTTCTTTCCAGGTCCTACGGGACCTTAAGAGGTTGTAAGAGGGCTGACCCTTTGCGAACAGATAACGTTTTGGGCGTTTCATGACTTAGGCAATCCCAACTAAGTCCATAACAGTGGGCAAGGTTGCTTCACGACTTAGGCAATTTCAGCTAAGTCTTCGGGAGTGTCGCAAGGGTGTCGCACGGCTTAGGCAAATTCAGCTAAGCCTGTGACAGTGTGGTATCAAAGCAGGCAAGCAATTCGTACGAACAGCGAAGAAGATTCATAATTTCGCTATGGTGAAACATCATGGTGAATCGAGTAAGATGGGGCAAGCGGGACCCTTGCTCCAAGTAGCCGCATGGAGCCGCTTATGAGGAGCGCAGTAGTGAACAAGACGAGCGTGAAGTTGGGTATTCTCCACGAGGGGAGGAGGCACCATCTGGAGCGCCAACCGGGATGAAGGGCCACAGAGAGAGACTTATAATGGCGGAGACCCGCCTTGATATTCTTGAAGCGAGTGTAGAGGAACTCTACCAAGGCCAAGGAAGGCTACTTGGGGTAGAGAGCTCTCCAGAAGAAGCTGAATCTTGGATCGAGAAAGTTGAATCTCTGATTGATCAACTGATAGAGGACACCAAAGATTCCGTACAACATCTACATGAAGTTGTGGCGGAACTCACGGCTAAGGTGATGGTATTAACAAGCTGAATCCAGAAGAAGCTGAATCTTGGATCGAGAAAGTTGAATCTCTGACTGATCAACTGACAGAGGACACCAAAGATTCCGTACGACATCTACATGAAGTTGTGGTGGAACTCACGGCTAAGGTGATGGTATTAACAAGGACTCTTGATGCGGGAGGGAACAACACCTGCATTGCGCCACCATAACACTTCAGAGCACCGGAGCCACAGTGCTACGAAGGTGCTAGGGATGCCAAAGAGCTTGAAAATTTCTTATTCGACATGGAACAATATTTTCGTGTTACAAGGCTCGATTCTGAAGAAACACTCTTCGGAAAATCGCTCATCTAAATACTCCCGAGCGAAGGAGTCTGGGGGCGAGCAAAAGAAGAATAATTTTCACAAGGGACCAGGCTCAAGAGGTAGAGTCTCAAAGTCTAGTGGATGCTTCTTGTGTGGAGGACCGCACAAAGTGTGAGAGTGCCCACAAAAACAGACACTCAATGCTTTAACGGCATCAATTCTACCCCGTAAGTCAGACAAGGGCAAAGCTATCGCCCTTAGTTCGAGCAGTTCTAACTCCAGTAGCGATAGTGAGGCGTCGCAAGGACCCAGGATGGGAGCAATGCGTATGTTGAATGCATTGAGGGGTCAAGTGGGGGAGAACACAAAGGCAAAGCCACTGAAGGCAAGAAACAACGAATTGATGTATGTGGACATCAAGCTTAATGGTCGAACAACCCGTGCAATGGTGGACACGGGCGCGACCCTCAATTTTATTGCCGATCGCGAAGCTAAGCGATTGGGATTACTCTTGGAGAAGAGCCCAAGTCGTATGAAGGTGGTGAACTCGAAGGCCCAGTGGATCTCCAGACAAGCAAAAGGGATCCCCATCAAGATCGAGACATGGAGCAGGAGCACAAACTTGATGGCAGTGCCACTAGACGACTTCCAAGTGATTCTCGGAATGGAGTTTATGCACACAGTGAAGTTGGTGCCAGTACCGTTCCTGAACTTCTTGTGTCTAATGGGAGGTGACGATCCCTGCATGGTTCTAGTTTCTCGGGAAGGAACCAAGGACCTACAATAAATATCGGCTTTACAATTGAAGAAAGGGATGCGAAAAAGTGAATCAACCTTTGTAACTGCTATGAAGCCAGAGACACCTGATGGGGAAGCCATTCAGGAACCTGCTGTTGTAGCGAACATCTTGAAGGAGTTCTCAGATGTGATGCCAACAGAGTTGCCGAGAACTCTACCACCACGCAGAGGCGTGAATCATCGAATTGAGCTGGAGCTGGGAATTAAGCCTCTAGCGAGACCACCATACCGCATGGCCCCTCCAGAGTTGGCGGAATTGAGGAAGCAGTTACATGAACTGCTAAGCGGTAATCTCATCCGCAGTTCAAAAGCACCTTTCGGAGCTCTAGTCCTCTTTCAGAAGAAATAAAATGGGAGTCTCCGATTATGCATTGATTATCGAGCCATTAACAAGATGACGGTGAAGAACAAGTACCCTATCCCGCTCATCGCGAACTTGTTCGATCAATTGGGCAAGGCAAAGTACTTCTCCAAACTCGACCTTCGGTCGGGGTATTGGTAGGTGCGCATTGCAGAAGGTGATGAGGCAAAGACTACCTGTGTGACCAGGTATGGAGCATTCGAGTTCTTGGTGATGCCTTTCGGCTTAACCAATGCTCCGGCCACATTCTGCACTCTAATGAACCAGCTGTTCAAGGAGTATCTGGACAAGTTTGTGGTCGTCTACTTAGATGATATCGTCGTCTATAGCCAAACACTTGAGGAGCATGTTAGTCACCTCCGAACAATTTTCAAAGTTCTCAGGGAGAACACCTTGTTCGTGAAGAGGAAAAAGTGTTATTTCGCCCAAACGGAGATTTTATTCTTGGGGCATCGAATCAGCATTGGTTCCATCCGAATGGACCAGTCTAAGGTGTAAGCTGTGGTGGACTGGCGAACACCAAAGAAGGTGTCGGAGTTAAGATCCTTCCTTGGGTTCGTCAACTATTATCGGCGCTTTATAGCGGGGTATTCGAAGCACGCAGCTCCGTTGACGGAGTTGCTAAAGAAGGAGCAGTCCTGGAGATGGTCGGACAAATGTGAGGTGGCATTTCAAGACCTAAAGACTACTGTGTTGGAAGAACCTGTACTCAGATTATCGGACTATGAAAAGTCTTTTGAAGTCCATACAGATGCTTCTGATTTTGCTATTGGAGGAGTTCTTATGCAGGAGGGTCATCCGGTGGCCTACGAGAGTCGCAAGCTCAACGAGACCGAGCGACGATATCCTGTGCATGAGAAGGAGATGACAGCGGTGGTCCACTGTCTACGAGTGTGGCGACACTACCTTCTGGGAGCACCATTTGTGCTAAGGACAGACAATGTCGCATTGAGTTACTTCCAAACTCAAAAGAAACTCTCTCCAAAGCAAGCATGATGGCAGGACTTCTTGGCCGAGTTCGACATGGTAATGGAGTACAAGCTCGGAAAAGCAAATGTCGTGGCCGATGCATTGAGTCGAAAAGTGGAGCTAGTGAATGATATACAGTTGGAGGGCGGAGGCCAAGCAAGTCAATTGCGCTCCAACTTCCTTTCCAGGATCAGGGATGGACTGTACCGAGATCCTCAGGCAGTAACTCTGATGCAACTCATCAAAGAGGGCAAGACACGACGATTTTGGGTCCAGGAGGGACTCATCTATACCAAGAGGAATAGAATTTATGTTCCATGAGCGGATAACTTGAGGCGTGAACTCCTGAAAGAGTGTCACGATTCCCTTTGGAGGGGCATCTGGGTATCCACCGAATAATGGCTCACGTGGAGAGGGCCTTCTATTGGTCGAAGATGGGGACAGATGTGGAGGAATATGTTCGAACATGCCTTACTTGTCAACAAGACAAGGTAGAGCAGCAGAAGCCAGTGGGACTTTTGGAGCCGTTGCCCGTACTAGAAAGGCCTTGGGAGAGCATTTCCTTGGACTTCATATCAAGCTTACCTATGGTAGGGGGACTTGGATCGGTACTCGTGGTAGTTGATCAGTTTTTTGAAGTATGCAACATTCATTGTTGCACCCCTACATTGCTCAGCGGAGGAGGCGGCTAAGTTGATGATGAAGAATGTGGTGAAGTTTTGGTGAGTCCCACACAACATCATTAGTGATCGAGATTCTCGGTTCTTGGGACGATTCTGGACCGAGTTGTTCAAGTTGTTGGGATCTAAATTATACTTCTCCACAAGCCTCCACCCCCAAACGGATGGCCAAGCAGAAAGAATTAACTCGCTCTTGGAGCAATATCTCTGGCACTATGTAAGTGTCAACCAACGAGATTGGGTGAAGCTGTTGGACATAGCCCAATTCTCCTATAACTTGCAGTGGAGCTCTGCATCCAACAAGAGCCCATTTGAGATTATTACGGGACAACAGTCATCAACTCCTCACACCCTGCTTATTGGCTATACAGGGAGTAGCCCATCAGCCTATCACTTTGTAAAGGAATGGCATCACAATGCTGATATTGCGCGGGCTTACTTGGAGAAGACGACCAAGAAGATGAAGAAGTAGGCAGACTTAGGAAGGCGACCACAAGAGTTTAAAGTGGGCGACATGGTATTGGTGAAGCTCCAACCAGCATCACTCCAGTTCTTTAGGCACAGAGTGCACAAAGGATTGGTGCGCAAATATGAAGGGTCTTTCCCAATCATCAGCAAAGTAGGCAATGTCTCATACAAGTTGCAACTGCCAGCATGGTTCAGAATTCATAACGTCTTCCATGCGAGCAACTTGAAAGCCTACCACTCAGATCCGTAAGATGATTCTCGAAATGTTCTAACTCAACTACCCCCCACCAGAGCCTCTTACGAGAAGCGAGTTGAAACTATTCTGGCGGATCGCAAGATAAAGCTACCCAATGGAGCCCAACAAATTAAGTACTTAATGAAGTGGCAAAAGCTTCCTCAAACAGAAGCCAGTTGGGAGCCAGAAGATGCCCTACGACATAAAGAAGCTCGCGTCAAAGCCTACCAACAAGCGTCGACGAGGGCGTCGACAGTTTAAGTGGGGGAGAATGGAACGTCGCTCAACCGCAACATCTCCGCCCCGTGAACCGTTCGTTGCTTTTTCTTGCTTGTACATATGTTTGGCAGCTTGTTTTGCCTTGAGTTTGTGTTTTTACCTAAGAAATGTGAGCGAAAGTAGTGTAAAAGGCTGCAGAACGATCGTTCACTGCATAGAGCCAAAACAGCCCTATTTTTGGGTCTTTTTCGTCTGCCACGGTAACCTTTCTGAGCGGTGTGAAATGTCAGTCATTTTAGCACCTTGGAACCCCCCAGGTGGCAGCGGGCTGGATGGGGCTCCGGGTATATGTCGGGCGTAGGCATTCATCAGCAATTGAACTTGTCTTACGTCCGATACCTTGGGAACCGTCGTTTGCAGACTTGCGACCGTTCCTACAACCCTCCAAAGTTCTATTTCGCTCTCTTTCTCTCTTTTCTCAACTACACTCAAGGTGTTCGACAAATTGCTTGTATAGCTTTTCGCTTTGCGAGACGCCGGGACGTGTTCGTCGCTCGCTTCTAAGCTAATCAATTTCTTCTTTGCAGGTCCTACGGGACCTTAAAAGGTTGTAAGAGGGCTGACCCTTTGCGGACAGATAACGCTTTGGGTGTTTCATGACTTAGGCAATCCCAGCTAAGTCCAGAACAATGGGCAAGGTTGCTTCATGACTTAGGCAATTTCAGCTAAGTCTTTGGGAGTGCCACAAGGGTGCTGCACAGCATAAGCAAATTCAGCTAAGCCCGTGACACAGTGGTGAACCGCCCGTACCCGAATTTTTTGGATGCATTTGAATTTTGGCTTCAAATTCCGAAGCCATTTGGGGCCTATAAATATCCCAAATTTGCATTCCATACAATAATGTCTGGGATTAAAATTCTATGAAAAACTGATGCAAATTGTAAGAAAATGAAATGGGGAAGGGAGTGAGCTAAGAGTTATAAAATTCTTGTAAAGAGTCTCTCTTGTAAGCTCAAGTTGTAAGGGTTTGGTCTTCACCCAAAGGAGATCGATAGTGGACGCCGGTGTGCCTCAATGAGGAGGACTCGGGAAGTGGACATAGGCCAAGGTTAAGGCCGAACCACTATAAATTGTAAGTGTTCCTTACTTGCTTCATTTACTACTTACAATTGTTCGTAATTAGAAAATCAAGAGCATCATCTTTCGATTGTGTTCTTAAAACATCTACTTACTCACCTTCAAGTTCAAGATACGCTTCTGATTTGAGGTTTTGCTCCAAACAAAAGGTTTTCGTTAAAATGTCAATTTACACTTGCATTAATTCAACCCCCCCTAGTGCTAATTGATCCTAACAATTGGTATCAGAGCCATGTTTTTCTCATTTGGTTTAACACCCAAGAGAAATGGCTCTTTTCGGCTTTCAAGAGGGCTTTTCTATCATTCGTCCTCCCATGTTCAATGGGAAAGACTACACTTATCGGAAAACTCGGATGAGTGTTCTTGCTTTCCTTGAATCTTGATTTATGAAATATTATTGAAAATAGATTTGAAAGGTCTTCTCTTCTGATGAACAATTGGAATGATTTGAAGAAGACTTTCTCTTTAATTGCCAAGGCTATGAATGCATTGTTTTGCACTTTAAGCATAAATGAATTTCATCAGGTTTCTACTTACGAAACTACTTTCGATATTTGGCACACTCTTGAAACCACACATGAAGGCACTAGTAGAGTAAAAGATTCTAAGATAAATTTTTTAATGCATGATTTTAAATTATTTTGTATGAAACAAAGTGAAAATATTAGAGACATGTACAGTCATTTTACGGATGTCGTCAATAGTTTAAAAGTACTTAGTAAAAAAATTTTGAATCTTAAACTTGTTAATAAAGTTTGACATTCTTTTTCTAAAAATTGGGATCCCAAAGTAATTGCAATACAAGAGGCAAAAGACTTAAATAAGTTCTCATTGAAGAACTTATCGGGTCATTAATGACCAATGAAATGACGAGTAAGGCACATGATAAACTCTATAAACATGAGAACAACTTTCCAAAGAACAGAAAGGATTTGGCACTTAGAACAAATGAAGACCACTCGAGCAAAAGCTCAAGTGATGATGACTTTGAACTCTTAACTATAAAGCTTAAAAAACTCTTAAAACAAGAATCAAAGAACAAAAATGAACCCAAAAAGAAGAAGCTACAAAAGAAGAAGACACTCAAGGTGGCTTGGGTCGAATCAAGTTCATCCAAAGATAAAGAACAAATGAACGAAGGCGATGTGGCAAACTACGCCTTAACGGACTTCGACGATGAGGTAACCAAAACCCCTTTGCTTTATTTTGAAATTACTTAATGCTATTCATGAGTTATTTCAAAATTGATATATAAAATATAAAAATACTAAATAAATAAAAGGTGATCATGCTTTTCTTTCTAGTGATTTTAAAAAATTATATTGATGATGAAAATTACATGTTTTATGATAAAAGAACAAAATGTTAGACTTAAATCTAATATTTAAGATAAATCCTATGTATATTTTTAAGAAACAATAATGTATGTCTTGATTATTTTCGTATTGCTTTTTGATCTTGATTGAAGATGCATTATGTCCAATGAAACTATGCTTGATGATAATGCATAGTAATCATGTTTATTGAGTTTATATTTCAAAATTATGCATGATGATCTTTATGATTTATGGCTTATTGATCTTTGTTGTAATGAAAGTTCTTTTTTGATTTTAAATGATAATGCATATTTTTATTTGGCTTAAAAGATAAAGGCATGCTTGTATGAAATAAAAAAGGAATACATTTTTCTTGAAAAAATTTCTATCTTATAAATTTATCAAAAAGAGATTAATGAATCGATTATGTTATTTTTTATGAATCTCATGAACTATGAAAGTGATTTTGATGATTTGATGATTTGAATTTGAAAAAGTTTTTATCCAAATCGTGATATTTATTCCTTAATATTTATAAATTGAGATTTATTATGAGTCAAGATTTTTCATTTTTTGTACTCCTACAATTCCTTTGTTATTTCTCTATCTTATAAATTTATCAAAAAGATATTAATGAATCGATTATGTTATTTTTTATGAATCTCATGAACTATGAAAGTGATTTTGATAATTTGATGATTTGAATTTGAATAAATTTTTATCCAAATCATGATATTGATTCCTTGATATTTATAAATTGAGATTTCTTATGAGTCAAGATTTTTCATTCTTTATGCTCCTACAATTCCTTTGGCTATTCACTAAAAAGGAGACGTATCCTAACAAACCATGATATGTCACTTGACACGAAGTTTTGTTATGTATTATTCTCCTTTTCTTCTTTCTTATTTACAATGACAAAGGGGAGAAAGGAAATCACTAGCATTTCAAGATATTGATAAGTCTATTTATTTCATTTTGAATCTTTTGAAAGTGATTTTAATGATTTTGATTATTTGAATTTGAATGAGTTTTTACCTATATCATGATTCTGATTCATCAGAATTATAACATAAAATCTTTTATAAATTAAAATCTCTTATTATGTGTTCTCGTATTATTTAAAAGGAGATTTTTTTATATAAATCATGATCTTGACAACTTGAGATTTCTTATGCATGAATCAATATATTTTATTTGTTTCTCTTATGATTTGTCTCTTGATATTCACAATTTATCTCCATGAATTGTATATCTCATCACCATGTTAATTTTTCTTGATATATTTCATGTGATGATTTGACAAATGATGTAATAGGAAAAGTTTTGCACTATTGTAACCATCCTTTTTTTTGGCAATGACAAAGAGAGAGCAAAACTTGCTAGCTTACTTGTCTCAAAAGAGAAGCAAGAAATGCTATCTTGCAAATCTCAAGAGACGAAAATTTTTTGCTTAACCTCACATTCTCAAAAAAAAAAACATGCTAAGAGAAGCAACACTTGCTAACTTGTTAACTTGCATGATGTAAAATTGCTAGCTTGGACATTGCAAAGGAAGCAAAAATTTGCTAGCTTGCACTTCTCAAAAGAAAAGAAAGAACTCACTAGCTTGCATGTTCTAAAGTGATGAAAAATTTACTAAATTGCTGAGCTTTCATATCTCAAAAACTTGCTAATTACACTTCTCCTTTTTATTGATGACAAAGGGAAAGAATGTATGATGATGTGAAATCATGTAAGATGATCTTGCACATGCAATACTCATGATTTTATTATAATGAATTGCATATGATGTGATTAAAATAGTAGTTTCAACTTGGACTTTTGAGCTCATCTTAATATTCTTTTTGAAATTTATTAAGAGCTCTTCTTAATGATGTAATGCTTTTACAACTTCTCCCTTGTTTCTCTCCTCATTTTTCACAAAGGGAAAAAAAAATTTATAATACATATTCTATTTTACTAAGGGGGAGTAATGTCATCACGTGCTTTGAAATTGTTAGCTATATATTTTATCTTTTTATTAATGATAAAGGAAGAGAAATGGACATTGCTGACACATGGATATTGATGCACATACTTGGATATTGATGTATAATTTTTTAAAATTCATGCTTTGATGACTTGATGTAAATTTTGATTTGCTTGGAATATTGATTACCTCAAGATACTTGCATTCAAGAGTGTGTGATTCTCTTGAATTTAAGTTTTCTTTCTTGTGGCATAGATTTAGGGGGAGTTAAGATTAACTTCTATTATCAATTAATTGTCATCATCAAAAAGGGGGAGATTGTTGAATCTTGAATTTTGATGAAATCAATTGATAAGTTATTGATCTAACATGGTTGTTAGAATTGATTGATACAGGATTGACTACGATAGAGAGAAAGTTACAATACATGTGGGCCAGAGTCAAGTCCGAGGAATCGGGCGGAGTGATGACGATGCGGTTGGGAACTTACCTAGAGTGCATTGGGAGCTCGTTGAGGGTATCAGGAGTTTGCCAGGATGGCACAAGGGAGTTCGTCGAAAAGAGACCGAGACTCGCCGAAAGATTGTCGGGGGTAGCCAAAAGGCTTGTCAAGAGTTTGGAATGTTTTTAGGTCGATTTGTAGGTCATGATGGTAATTAATTAAGTCATAGTTAGTATCGTGCAGGTTTAACCACGATAGTGAAAAAGGTTACAAACCAAACATGGACCCAGGATCAAGCTTAGGCATCGGGTTAAGGTTTAGACGATGCGGTGGGAGCTCGTTGGAAGTTCGCTAGGACTTCACCGAAGGTATCGGGAAGATCGCTGGAGGAAGACCGTGAGACTCGTCCCAAGGAATGCCGGAGGTTGTCGGATTGTTGGAGTGAAGTCATTAAGTTTGGTGGTCATGCATGTTTGTAATCCTTAAGTCGTAGGTTAAGTTTGAATCTGAATTGAGTGTGATTTGGAAGGAATTTAAGTCAACTCAAGGAAGCAACCAAGTCCACTATAGGGTTTGATTGAGCTAAGATTGAGCTCAATTAGTTGACCAGGGAAGTGGTAAACTGATGGTTTAAGTTGGGATTGGAAAAGTGCTGGGAATCACTTTTACGAAATTCTCGGCGGTTGAACCGTCGGTGAACGATGATTGTACCACCGCTGCTCAGATTTTCAGGCGGCTGACGGTTGCTGAACCGCCCATACCCTGTTTTCAGGGTGTTTTCGATGGCTGCACCACCAATGTGAGTGGGTGAACCGCCCATACCCAAATTTTTTGGATACATTTGATTTTTAGCTCCAAATTATGAAGTCATTTGGGGCCTATAAATACCCCAAATTTTCTTACATTCCAAACAATAATTTCTGGGATTAAAATTCTATGAAAATCTATATGAATTGTAAGAAAAAATAAAAGGGGAAGGGAGTGAGCTAAGAGTTGTAAAATTCTTGTAAAGAGTCTCCCTTGTAAGCTCAAGTTGTAAGGGTTTGGTCTTTATCGAAAGGAGATCGATAGTGGACGCTGGTGTTCCTCAAGGATAAAGACTTGGGAAGTGCACGTAGGTCAAGGTTAAGACCGAACCACTATAAAGTGTAAGTGTTCCTTACTTGCTTCATTTACTACTTATAATTGTTCATAATTAGAAAAGCAAGAGCGTCATCTTTCGATTGTATTTTTACCACCCCCTCCCCTTTCCCTTTTTAGTGTCAATTGATCCTAACATGACAAACAACCAACATTACATTGATCTTATTCCGAGGGCCAATCTATAGATCCTTGGATTTAGTTAAGAATGAACAACAACACAAGGAGCCACCAGTAATGATAAAACCAATCATGGAGGAGTTCCAAGATGTTGTGTCAAAACAGATCTCATATAACCTTCCACCTTTGAGAGACATACGGCATCACATTGATATTATTCCTAGGGCTAATCCTACATATCCTTTAGCTTTAGTTACTCATTTCTGCCACTATGCAATTTAGTGGAGATGTTGATGAGGGCTAAGCAGATAAAGAAGTTGCTTGAGAAAATTGGAGAAACCATTGAAAAGCAAAATAAGAGGTACATACAAGCTGCCAAAAAACACAAAAAGCTTATAGAGTTTAATACAAGTAATTTGATCTGAATTTATCTAAGGAATAAGAGGTTATTACCAGACAAATTTGGGAAACTGAAACCAAAGACTAATAATCTAATCAATATGCTTAAGAGAATTGACAAGAATGTTTGTGAGATCATGCTTCTTGAAGATTATGTGTTCTCAACATTTAATGTGGTTGATTTTAGTCCTTATCATATGGTTGGAACAAATGAGGACTTGAGAACAAGTCTTTTTCAACAAGGGGAGATTGACACGAGAGTGCCTACTTTGCTACAATCATCTCAAGTAAATCTTGTTGATCCCATGGTATTCTCTATAACTCAAAAAGCTTGTCTCAACCTTTTATCCAAACCTCTTAAATATAACAACTCATAAGCATATTCACTAGAGAGAGTTAAAGCTACTTCATTAATAGGTGATTTGGAAGGGATTGTTTCAAGATGCTTTTTTTCATCATCAAGGAATGCATTAAAGGGGTTAGTTAGTAGATGTAAAATACTTAATTTTGTAATTCCCTATGCATGAAGGGTTGTTTCATGCACTAGTACTTATTTTGGTGTTTTAGGATTAGAGAAGTTTAGCACCTAATTTGTATTTGCAAATACATAAAAAAATAAAATCATTGAAGAACTTTGGAGTAAAAACAATCAACATGAAAATAATTTCCAAAAGTTTGGTTATGATGCTGATACACCTCATTACCCAAGGGAGCTGGAAAGATTTACGTCAAGGCATAGAGTCCAAGACGAGTGGCAGAACAACTACAACCCAAAGTTGGATATTCCAAAGTTTGAATATAGTATCATTGTTGATGACTTTATTTATTGGCTTAATATAGTGGAAAGAATATTTGATTTTCATAAACCACAAGAATAAAATAAGGTAACTCTTGTGGCACTAAAACTTAGAAGGAATGCATTCTTTTGGTAGGAAAATTTAAAGAAGCAAAGAGAATGTGATAGGAAAAGCAAAATCGTGACATGAGAGAAAATGAAAAGAGAGTTAAAAGAAAATACTTACCTAATAATTATAGGTAAGAAATCTTTCTGAAAAGCTCTGATTTTAAATAAAGAAATCTTAGTATGAAGAGATAGCAAAAGTTCGAAAGGGGTTCTCAATATGATGTGATGGATGGTTATACAAGAAGCTCTTTGGAGTTCCCTATGCATGAAGGGTTGTTTTATGCATAAGTACTTATTTTGATGTTTTAGGATTAGAGAAGAAGTTTAGCACCTAATTTGTATTTACAGAAGCTCTTTGGAGTCTCTCTAAAACTCTTGAGAGACATCTGGTATCACGCTGATCTTATTTCTAGGGCTAATCATACAGCTCCTTCAGCTTTAGTTACTCATTCTACAACTATACAATTTAGTGGAAACATTGATGAGATGGCTAAGTAGATAAAGAAGTTGCATGAGAAAGTTAGAAAAATCATTGAAAAGCAAAATGAGAGGTACATACAAGCTACCAACAGACACAGAAAGCATATGGAGTTTAATGCAAGTAATTTGATCTGAATTTATCTAAGGAATGAGAAGCTACCACCAGATAAATTTCGGAAACTGTAACCAAAGACTAATGGTCTAATCAATATGCTTAAGAGAATTGACAAGAATGCTTATGAGATCAAGCTACTTGAAGATTATGTATTCTCAATATTCAAAGTGGTTGATTTTAGTCCTTATCATGTGGTTGGAACAAATGAGGACTTGAGGATGAGTTTTTTTCAGCCAGGGGAGATTAACACGGGAGTGCTTAAATTGCTAAAATTAGCTTGTATGAAAATTGCTGCTCCTATGATTCCCTACAGTCCGCAATGTTACCTCATAGCTTTTAACCAAGCTCACTCAAATATGATGATGATGAGGAAGAGGTTACTTATGCTAATCATGGTTTGTCTTTTATGTCCTATGATGAATGCAAGGATGAATTAGAAAGGGGTAGACATGTTTTGGCTCTAGTAGTTATAGAGAAGAATGAACAACATAATGAGCCACCAGTAATTATGAAACTAATCCTGAAGGAGTTCCAAAATATTGTATCGAAAGATATCCCACATAACCTTCCACCTTTAATAGACAACCAGCATCACGTTGATCTTATTCCGAGAGCCAATCTTATAGATCCTTTGGATTTAGTTGGGAATGAACAACAACACAAGGAGCCACCAGCAATGATGAAACCAATCATTGGGGAGTTCCAAGATGTTATGTCAAAACAGATCCCACATAACCATCCACCTTTGAGAGACATCTGGCATCACGTTGATCTTATTCCTAGGGCTAATCCTACAGATCCTTTGATTTAGTTACTCATTCTACAACTATGCAATTTAGTGAAGATGTTGATGAGAGGGCTAAGCATATAAAGAAGTTGCATGAGAAAGTTAGAGAAACCATTGAAAAGCAAAATGAGAGGTACATGCAAGCTGCCAACAAACATAGAAAGCTTATGGAGTTTAATACAGGTTTTTTGATATGGATTTATCTAAGGAGAGGTTACCACCATACAAATTTAGAAAACTGAAACCAAAGACTAATGGTCCAATTAATATGCTTAAGAGAATTGACAAGAATGATTGTGAGATCATCTCTACTTGAAGATTAAGTGTTCTCAATATTCAATGTGGTTGATTTTAGTTTTTATCATGTGGTTGGAACAAATGAGGACTTGAGAGCAAATTTTTTTCAACCAAGGGAGATTGACATGGGAGTGCCTAAGTTGCTAAAATAAGCTTGTATAGAAATTGCTAATCTTATGATTCCCTACAGTCCACAATGTTGCCCCACAGCTTTTAGCCTAGCTCACTCAAATATGACATCTCATAAGCATATTCCTTGGATAAAGTAAAAGTTCTTTCAATATGCTTTCCTTCATGACCAAAAAATGCATTAAAGGGGTTAGTTAGCAAATGTAAAGCACTTAATTTCGTAGTTCCCTATGCATGAAGGGTTGTTTCATGCACTAGTACTTATTTTGGCGTTTTAGGATTAGAAAAAAAGTTTAGCACCTGATTTGTATTGGCATAAGTTCTTTGGAGTCTTTCTAAAACTATGTATGATGCGTCCTTGAGTGGTGAGTCTTTTAATTTAGTTATATATCCTTGTTTAATTTCCTTGAGGTGGTGAATTTTCTGTATCCTGTTATGACTTTAAACTTAGTGGTGAACTATATTTATCTATTTTATACGAGTTGTATTATGAGTTTATTCCTTTTCTACAAATCGACTTTCGGTTTCTCTTTTCTTTTCAAATTTCATTCCTCTTTCTCCCTTCCCGATATCAGCTTGGTATCATAGCTAAAGGATAGAGATCATGGCATGGCTGAATGGAGAAGTTGTGGGTGAAGGTAGTGACAATGAAGATGATGTTGAATCCTTGAGGTTGCAACTACAAAGAGTGCTACACAGTCTACATGAAAAAAATGAAATCATGAAGAACCTCAGAGTAAAAACAATCAGCATGAAAATGATTCTCAAAAGTTTGATATGTTGATGATACACCTCATTACCCAAGGGAATTGGAAAGATTTCAGTCAAGACGTAGAAACCAAGATGAGTAGTAGAACAAATATAAGCCAAAGTTGGATATTCCAAAGTTTGAAGGTAGAATTAATATTGATGACTTTACTAATTGGCTTAATATTAATATGGTGGAAAGAATATTCGATTTTTATGAACCACTAGGACAAAAGAAGGTAAAACTTATTGCATTGAAACTCAGAAGGTATGCATATTTTTTGTGAGAAAATCTAATAAAGCAAAGAGAATGTAAGGGGAAGAATAAGATCGTGACATGGGAGAAATGAAAAGGGAGTTAAAAAAATATTTACCTGACAACTATAGGCAAGAGATCTTTCTCAAAGTCTATAAAAAGTGTTCTTGATATGGGTCAAAAAATGATTATACGAAAGGAGAAAATTTCAATCTTACTCTCGAAAGGAAAGTGGTGTCAAAGGTGCAAGACGAGGGTGAAAGATCAGGTGGCAGCAAACAATCACCTAATTCGTCCATACCAAGTGGCCAAAAATGCTTTGAATGTCATGGTCTTGGTCATGTTGATTCAGATTGTCCAAATAAGAGGATTATTACATTTGTTGTAGAACATAGTGATGGAGAAGGAAATAAAGCCAATGACAATCCAAAATATGATGATGATGAGGAAGAGGTTACTTATGCTTATCATAGTTTATCTTTTATGTTCTACAATGAATACAAGGGTGAATTAGAAAGGGGTAGACATGTTTTGGCTCTAGTAGTAGTAGAGGAGAATGAACAACACAATGAGCCACTAGCAATTATGAAACCAATCCTGAAGGAGTTCCAAGATGTTGTCTCGGAAGAGATCCTACATAACCTTCCACCTTTGATAGACAACTAGCATCATGTTGATCTTATTCGGAGGGCCAATCTTATAAATCCTTTGGATTTAGTTGAGAATGAACAAAAACACAAGGAGCCACCAGCAATGATGAAACCAATCATGGCGGAGTTCCAAGATATTGTATCAAAACAAATCACACATAGCCTTCAACCTTCGAGAGACATCCGGCATCACGTTGATCTTATTCCTAGGGCTAATCCTACAGATCCTTTGGCTTTAGTTACTCATTCTGCAACTATACAATTTAGTGGAGATGTTGATGAGAGGGCTAAGCAGATAAAGAAGTTGCATGAGAAAGTTAGAGAAACCTTTGAAAAGCAAATGAAAGGTATATGCAAGCTACCAACAAAACAGGAAGCTTATAAAGTTTAATACAGGTAATTTAATCTAAATTTATCTAAGAAAGGAGATGCTACCACCAGACAAGTTTGGGAAACTGAAACTAGAGACTAATGGTCCAATCAATATGCTTAAAAGAATTAACAAGAATGCTTGTGAGATCAAGCTACTTAAAGATTATGTGTTCTCAACATTCAATGTGTTTGATTTTAGTCCTTATTATGTGGTTGGAATAAATGAGGACTTGAGGACAAGTCTTTTTCAATAAGGGGAGATTGACACGGAGTGCCTACTTTTCTATAGTCATCTTAAGTAAATCTTTTTGATCTTATGGTATTCTCTATAACTCATAATGCTTATCTCAGTCTTTTATCCAAACCTCTCAAATATGATAGCTCATGAGCCTATTCACTAGAGAGAGTTAAAGATACTTCATTAATAGGTGGTTTGGATGGTAAAAAGTTAAAGTTATTTCAAGATGCTTTTCTTCATGATCAAGGAATACATTAAAGGGGTTAGTTAGTAGATGTAAAACACTTAATTTTGTAGTTCCTTATGCATGAAGGGTTGTTTGATGCACTAGTACTTATTTTGGTGTTTTAGGATTATAGAAGAAGTTTAGCACCTGATTTTTATTTATAGAAGCTCTTTGGAGTCTCTCTAAAAACTCTATATCTCTTAGATGTATCCTTGAGTGTTGAGTTTTTTTATTTAATTTTTTATCCTTGTTTAATTTCCTTGAGGTGATAAATTTTTTGTATCCTCTTGTGATATTAAACTTGGTGGTGAACTTTTTTATCCATTTTACATAAATTATGTTATGAGTTTGTTCCTTTTCTATAAATTGACTTTCAGATTCTCTTTTCTTTTTGAATTTCATTCCTTTTTCTTCCTTCCGGGTATCAAATTCTAATTTGCACCAAGAGCTAAAAGAAAATGAGTTTAGAAAAGGGTTCTGCCCTTTGGTCATAACCCCTTCTTCCTTAAGTTTCAGTAGTCAAAACTTTGCATCGAAGTTTCGTCCAACAATTGTGAGAAGTCCTTAATGCCTCTTGTTTGCTATCCAAATCTCAGGAAGAGGTTCTAAGAACAAAAGAGGAGGAGACCGAAATTGACAATGTTTCGCATACAACCGAGAGCACCCAAGTGCTATCAAAAAACAACCAACGTTCTCATCTACAAACTTTCTATCATAATTTTATTCTATTATTTTAAGTGTTCTAATTAGTATTTGGACTTTATAAAAAGTAGAGATTATTTTCTCTCATATGCTTCATCTTTCTGCGATAGTTCTTGCTTCTACCAAAACTTTCGTCTAAAAGGTGGTACCGATTCAATTGATCGTCGAACCCGAACCCCATAAAAATCAAGTGGTATCAGAGCAACGATCCCTCCCATGTGGATGGTGACTATAAGATAAGGATACAAAGAGTATGGTGAATAACCACAAGACTTGTAGTCCAAGTTGCACTCACACAGTGGAAGAAACACTGATGGGTTGGAGGTCAACAAACCAACAGGCTTGGCCAACCTTATGGATAGATGGCAGTAGTAGCTAAATAAATGGAGATCAAGATGGGCTGGATGTATGTCCAAACCAACCCTATAGTGTAGAATGATCGAGCAAAGAACATCGTAGCAAAAGAGAGAGAGTCATATCCATTCAAGGTGCACAACCACGAAGAAGACGCCACTGAATAGAACATCGCAGCAAGGACTCGACGCTTTTATGTTGAGGTTCGCATCAACATACCCTCCTACAACAACTCGATCAACATTGAGATATTAGACATGTGGGTAGATCAACTTAATACTTTTGATCTATATTACTATAGTTGTGGATATATGCTCGCATGTGGAAAGTGTATCTTTGAACCAACAATAATGAAAACATGTTATGGACACGATTTAAAATGCTTGTATGAGAGGAATTATATTTTAGGGTATGTTAAAGAAAGATAGAGGAAGTGACACTATCTATGCTAAGGGACTAATCCATGCAAGAGTACATCATCGAGTTTCAATGACAACCAGTGGCATTTGGAATCTCGCTCGATGATCACTCAACGATGATGAAATACACCTTTGGTGTCCATGAACATATTCATATAGAATTGAAAATATATGATATTTTGATTGCTAGCAATATAACGATGGTGACCGAGTGAAAGAATCACACCCACAATGAGAAGCCTGCATAGAAAACCAAAGAGAATCACTAAAGGCCAAAGAGAATTTTAGGGATGGTAAAACTTCATCTTCTTCAAAACAAAGTGATCTTTTTTGTGAATATTATAAAATTATAGGTCGCTTCAGAAAAATGTATTGGAAGGTTGACTCGAAACTCTTCCCAAAAAAGTGGTTAAAGAATGATCAAAGTCGATGAGTCGCGACCATAACCACGGGCGACGACTCCATTTCATTAGTCTCACACTTAGATTTGAGTCTATCACTAATGGCTAGACTTAAGCTTATAGATTCAAATTTGGCCCTAAATCTAAAGGTTCAAAACCATAAAGAGCCGAGTGAAGCAATAAGTCATTATCATAATATTTGACATCGGGTGCCTAAAAAATATCATCTCACTAAGCTTGGTCAAGAAGCTCAGCCCTATGCCTATATCCTCTTGGATGGCTTCATGATGATGTGGAGATGAAGATCATTATTCAATAATGCAAGATACACTTTATCATCACAAAGAAATTCATCGATGAGGTGACATGAAATGTTATTTCATTTGATATATGTTAAGTCATCTTTGGGAGCCCATACTTATATGATTGAGATATCATTTACTTTGGTTGACCCAAAAGTATCAACTCTAGACAAATGAAAGAAAGTTCCTTATCATAGGAGATTAGATTGGCTCAATGAAAGCCTTGACATTTGCCAACCAAGCAAAGAGGATGGTGAATGCTTGTCAAAAGCTCGTGACTCTCACTTCAACAAGCAAAGAACCAAAGCCTTCCTTCATCATGATGAAAAGAGGAGAAAGCAAAACGGGCAACAACAAACTCGAAGGTCCAAGAAGAGAAAGAACCACGACAATCAATAACAAGGAGAACCCATTCAAAATGGCTCACATAGATGGCATGGCCAACCACGATGATGCCAACCACATCAACAAACCAAAGCAAAACCTCCAACGTACAATGGAGAGAGGAGCCTCAAAACGAGATTCAACGGGACATGAATTGCCTCATTGGGGGAGTCACGATTAGGGATGATATTAACACTATTTAACCTGGTTTGGCCAAGCAAAGCTAAAATTCAAACAGCCCACTCACCTTAATTTAAGTCCTAATAGGACTTGGATTAGGACAACCCTCACCAAGCAAGGGGAGTGCAATAGCCTTATAAAGAAAGTCCTAGTTGTGTGCTAACCTATAAAGAAAGTTCTTAAACCTTAAGGACTTGGGACACTCTTCTCCCTATAAAATAAGGGCTGTGCCCCCATCTAAAGTCAACTTAAGAAGTCTCCAGCAAGAGCCTAATTGGCCATAGTTATTCCAGCCTTAGAATAGAGAAGAGAAGATAGGCAAATTAAGAAGAAAAAAAATTTATACAGTGCAACCCACCCTTCCCACCGCAGCCTTCTTTCTCGAATTCCAACAACCAAAGCTCCCCATCAAAGCTTTGTCCAACTGCCATGAGAAGTCCCCAAAGCCTACTACCGGATGTTCAAACCTCCAGAGGAGGTTCCAACCGTGAGAGAGAAGGTGGAGACTTAAACTGGTAGTGCTATGTGAGAGCACCCAAGTGTTGTTCAAAGACAACTTGCGTTCTTATACATTCATAATCTTTCTATCATGCTTTTGTTTCAAGTTTTGTAGTTAGCATTTTTAGCTTTACAAAGTAATAGAGGTTTTTTTCCTTCAATTTTATGTTGTCTTTTTGCAACAGTTCTCTTCTCTGCCAAAACTTACATTCGAAAAGCGATATCAAGTCGATGAATTGTCGAACCCAGACCTCATATGAATCAATCTCCACATCGCCCTCAGCACCCTTGCCACCTAACTCAACCCTCTTCCTCTTGCCCTATCCTATGTTGTCACCTTCTCTTCCTCATCGTCCTCAAATGATGACATTCTCTTCCTCACCCTCCACCACCTCCACTCCTAGCTTTGTGATGTGCCTCTTGGGTGCCTAATTTGTTCCATCACTATGGATGTTTCCTAGAGTTGGATCGTTGATACCTTTTATATTCTCTATGACCTCAAGCTATCTATCTCGGTATCCCTTGGACATCGACCACAATGAAGGATGTTAAAGACAATATAGCAAGGCTGAGGGTGGTAGAGGTGGCAATAGTCAATAATGCCCACACGGAATAAGTGGCTATAACAAGGGACATTCAGGATATTAAAAAATAATACCAAATATGAAAAATAAAAACTAGAATATCCCTTCAGAAAAATAAAAAAAAGGATCAAGGAAATTAATATATCTAATATCTCTCATTTATGAAATATTTGTAATGGTCTATTTTAAAAACTTATTACTAGGGACCTAAATGTGAATCTTAGAAATTTTATATGAATTATGAAATATTCACATTAAGTTAAAAAAAAAAGAGGAAGACGTGTCACTAGCTAGTTTAAAGATGGTGTCACTTATGATTGTTACATGGGTAACACCTAAGCTTCTCTCTTATATGTTTGCCACCTTACAATCCTTATATTAGCTCAACTTAAGTAATTAGAGGAGAAAATTTGCCCAAAACTGAGAAAAAGATGACTACAACCAACATACACTTGAGAATGAGAAGGGAAGAGGACTTGAAGTTAAAAAAGTTTTGTCTTGACTTGAAGTTTTGGAATCAATTCCTCATATTTGGGAATCAAATGTTTATAAGACAAGTATTTTAACCCCATCCTATAGAAGTTTTAATCATTAATTTTATCTCAGTTTGATATAATTTTGAAAGATTTGTGGCTTAGAATATGATATCTCTCCCATTTATATGTAAATCTATGAATCTGGAAATTTTGATATTCTGACCTTTCTACTTTATTCGAGTCATAACTTTCTGCACTGAACTCTGATTTAGGCAAAACATATTTCATCCGAAAGTAGACTTGTAGATCTTTCGTTTGATACTAAAATTAAAAAATTTTGGAGTTTATATGCCTGTCTAAATTTTTGTTTCAACTGATCTTGAAGAATCTATAAAACAAATATTGTAATCTTTGATCTCTTGATACTAAATTTCTTGTAATTCTATATTAAAAAATTCAATTATTGCAAAACCTATTTCATTAAGAATTAGACTTGTAAACTTTCTTTTTATACCTAATTTAATACATTTGAAATATAAATGACTACTAAAATATTTGTTTTATTCAACTCTATGGATTCTACAAAACAGAATTGTTATCCTTTGAACTTTTATTACTAAATTGTTTGGAACTTCTTGTTAAAAACTACAATCCATATAAAAGTTGATTCATCTGAAAGTAGATTGACATATATTTCAAATGACACCTAGTTTGAGTAAGTTGGAGTATAGCTGGTTCTTCAAATAGTTCATATAATGTCTATCTTAAAATCTGCCAAGGCCCTTTCCCATTTTGCATATCCTTATTCATTGCTTTGGAAATTGAATTCATCTAGAATTCTTTCTTCAATTAAATTTTATGTGATTGCTTTGAATTCATGTCTGTTCTTGTCTTTAATTATTTACCTATCTGAATGCATTATGTGAAAAATTATGTTTACATCGTATTGATTTATATTAGCACATATACATTTCGTTGATCCGCATGTGCTTCTGATATATACTAATTTCACTGCTCAGAATGTCTTTTTGTACTATGGTATTTTTTGGATAATATGTACCTTTGCCAAAATGGTAAAGAGAGTTATGCTTAGAGCCCGCGATGCTTTATTATGTTTACTGGTCATTCAGAAATGGACGGACTATATTCTGTCTGTGATCCCACTTCACCCTCTATGTTTTTGATATGATATTGGATCATATTTTGTCTATGATCTCACTTCACTATCTATGTTTTTTATATAATATCCAAAGTATTTGCTTGTAAGTTTATATATGTGTTTTGGATAAGAATGTAATGAATGTGACGTCAGATATAACATTTGAGCTTCTACTTCTTATATGCTATTTGATACGCTCCGAAATATTTCATATACCATTGATATGCTCCAAAATATGTTTACACCTTTGATTTGCCTTGAAATATTTTATATATCATTGATATGTTTCGAAACATGTTTACGTCTTTGATATGCTCTGAAATTTTTCATATACTATTGATATGTTCTGAAATATGTTTACGCCTTTGATATGCTAAAATATTTCATATGGCATTAACGTGCTCCAAAATATTTCACATGACATTGATATGCTCCGAGTTGTTTCATACAACATTGATATGTTTTGAGATATTTCACGCTAATGATATGCTCTAATTACTCTTCCTCTATTGTTATGATCAAAGTATGTTTTGAATGAAATGATTTGTGATTCTGTATCTAATAAGATGTTCACTATGAATTCTTATACCCTTGGTTTACAAACTTGATATTAAGTTAGTTTGAAAAGTATCATCCTTTGTCTTGGATATATTAGTTGTTTGCTGAGCTTTGTAGCTCACTCTGTTGCTATATAAATTTTTCAGGTTAGCTTATAACTCACTGAAATGTTTGAATTGGGCTGAAGCAGTGGAGAACTATTCAGATTTTTGGGCAAGTCTTGTAGGCTGATATGTTGTAAATGTTGTATAAATACACTTTGCATTTAATGAAATGTTGTCAATAAATTTTGAAATAATGTGCCTTGTAAATGTTTAAAGAACCTTTTATGTTTAAGATTTTAGGGTGTTAAGTTTAATTGTATAATGATATGAACTTGTGATAAATATTTTTGTGATGATATATAGATTCCCACACATGGATTTATGATATGGTTATTGTTCAGTTGAGTCGACCTTGGATTTTATAAATCATCGAGTGATGTGCTGTATGATTATACACTGCACAGGTTTATGGATGGATGTGAATAATATTTGAATATATATATATATATATATATATATATATATATGACTTTTATCAAATAACAACCCGTAATTGATTTTTATCTCGGGCACTCTTTTTTGTCAACTTGATGAAAATACTCCCCTATTTGTCGCCCATGACTATCATCGACTCCATTGCTTCCTAACTATTGTCACCTCTATCATTATTGCCATCTCTTGTTCCATCGCTACTGGTGCCTCCTCCCCACCCTTGTCACTTGCCTTGCCCCATCGGTCATCGCCTCCTCCCTCTCCTTTACTGCTTTTCTTCATCTCCTCCTCTACAACCACCCCCTTCCCTCCCCCATGCATCCTCCCTCTCGATGATGTGTGTGGGTGATCAAATTTTGGAGTTCTCCCACATGAGCGACTTCTTGGAGATCTCATGGATGGAGAAGTAGACAACAAGTGTGCTTAACAACACCCGTAACAAATCCGACCACCATGAACTACAAGAGAGTGGAGGATGAATGGGGGAGGGAGAGGGAGAAGGGAGGAGGCATTACTTGTGATGGGAGTGGGGGTGGGGATGACGATGACAATTAGAGGCAATGATGATTGATGGAGGAAGAGATATTTTATTAAATTAAAAAAATGCCCCTAGGTTAAAATCAAATGAGGGACCATTTGTTAAAAACCTTATAGTGGGGATATTTTTAGATTATATATATAATTATTTTTAAAAAAGGATATTTACATAACATTAAAATGTATTGACGTCAATATATTATTTTTGATAAGATAAATATATAAGTATACGACCTAGTGGAAATGAAATAATTTTTGCTATGTTTTATTTTTACCATGTTTCTCTTTAGCTCTATTTTTTAAATAGAAAAAAAACATATACTGCAACTCACGAAATGATTACACTTAATTCCCAAAAGATCGGAGTTATGTCTATTATAATCTAATAAGGATGATCGAATGTATGTGACTATGTTAGGACTCTAGCTAGGGGAGTCCTAATTTAGTTTTATTAAAGAGGGCAATCATGTAAAATCTAAGGACATTCATATAAATCCTATCTAGCCGACTCCTATTAAGGAAATTAAGGAGGCCGGCTAGGTTAGGATTAGTTGAAAAAGATATTTGAAGAGCGAATAAGATGTATGTTATCCTAGTTAACTACCCCTTATCCTAGTTAAAGAGGGGGTTGATTAAGGAGGGGATTAAGTTAGAATAGGATTAGGAAATAATAAATCAACCGGCCACCCGTAGATGGGCCGGTTGGAGGTTGGACTTAGAGTTGCATTAGGAGTTGCTTTAGGAGTTGTTTAGGAGTAGAAGTCTTAAAGTAGGAATCCTATTAGGAGTTGGGGTTAGAAGGTCTATAAATAGCCATGTAATCCTCCACTTTATATCATCAATAGAAGAGTATTTTCTACAACCTTTGAGCAACAATTTGGAGGAGGGAACCCCTATAGAGTTTAAGGAGGTCGATCCCTTATAGTGATCACCCCCAAGCTTAGAATACGTTAGGGTTCTAACACTTGGTGTCAGAGCAGCGTTCTTGGTGTCTCGCTTCCCTTACATAGCCATCTATCAACCCCCCATAGCCGTCCAAAGCAATTCCCACAATTGCTTGAAGATCATCACCAAATTCCATCGTCATCTCCATTACCGCAGATCATCCTTTGATCTCCCCGTGAATTGCAACAGGTTCTAGTTTCCTACCTTACTGTTACTGCAATTTAGTTATCCCTATTCAAAAAATAAATAAATAAATTTATTCCTATTTGCTACAACAACTTTTCATCGTAAAGTTTTCATCTTTATGATGAAAATTACGTCGTAGAATTCTAACCGCACACCCTTTACTATTTGATTTGCTGTTGTGTTTTTACTAATCAAATTTTTATGAAATTTCTACCATGGCTTTATAACTTCCTATCATCTGATCACCCTTTGGTTTCGCCAAAAAATCATCAAGATAACCTGCTCATCTTTTACGTCCAAACTGCTGTAGTTTAGACATAAAAATATGTTGTCGTACTTCTTCATGATCTTTGATTTTGTCGAACATATTGCTGTTATTTCTTTCCACGAAATTTTTGTCGGTACTACCTCTTCCTTACCAGAAGATCCTCTTTAAGTTTCA
Organism: Ensete ventricosum; assembly: GCA_029747655.1. NCBI lineage: Eukaryota > Viridiplantae > Streptophyta > Magnoliopsida > Zingiberales > Musaceae > Ensete > Ensete ventricosum. The sequence goes on along the minus strand of JAQQAF010000003.1, from coordinate 25,478,241 downwards.
CTTGAATTTTTGTTGAAAATTTCTGGAAAAAATTACGTCTTCACTGCTGGAATTTTTTTCGACAAAAAATCTGCTACAGCACCTTTGTCCTTCTTCTTCTTCTTCTTAACCTACTGAAACCCAACCATCTCACTGCCACAACCCAAGATGTCATTAGGGCATCCCTCGATCCTTAAGACACAGCCGTCATAACCTATTTCATAACCCTAACACCAAAAAAAAAAACGTGACCCAAAATAGAAAACCATTGCAATCGAACCCTTCTATCACTAACCGATTGTCCGAATCTTTCACCACCCATGCCATTGACCAATCAACATAAAAAAAAAACAAGGACATATCTGATTTATAGGCATATGCCATGGCTTTCCAAGATCCAATTGATGCCAAGTTTGAAACATTGGAATCTCGGGTTGAATCACTGCTCGAATCGCGCTTGGAAGATAAACTGCACGCTTTGTTCGCGGAGTTCAAAATTGGACAACCACCAAGTCCAATAAAATCTCAGGGAGGAGAGAGCTTAAAGAGGCCCCTAGAGAAGGAGGGATAACCTTCGGACATGCTTCAGCCACACATGAGGGTGGACTTCCCATATTGGGAAGAATGAGACTCGACGAGGTGAATTTCACACGCCAAATGTTACTTCCGCTACTACTGAATGTTGGACAATGCTATAGTGAAAATCACTGTCATCCACCTTGAAGGTGATGCAATCCAATAGTACAATTGGCTGGAATAAAAGAATGGAGCTCCGACGTGGAATCAATTTAAGAATGCACTACTGAACCACTTCAGACCTATGGAGTACGAAAATATCGACGGCCAACTCACAAAAATTTAGCAAACCTCTACAATTCAAGAGTACCAAATCAGGTTTGAGAAGCTATCCTACCTTACTCGTGATTAGACTGACCGACAATTGCTATGTACCTTCATCAAGGGACTCAAGCCGGAGATAAAAGGGGAGGTTAAGGCGCGGCAACCCTATACCATAGCTGCTACAATTTCCTTCGCTCGAATACAAGAAGAGCGGCTCAACCAAGATGCCCGGAGGATGAGATCCACTCCTAGGCCCACGATATACAAGCCTCCTTCTATTCCTAATCAGTCTTCACTGCCAAAAAAATTGACAAGAGAAGAACTACGTGACTGATCAGCAAAGGGGCTTTGTTGGCATTGCGACGAACCATGGAGTCACGATCATCGCTGCAAAAAGGGTTGCCTTTTATTAATTGAACCTCTTGAAGATATGGAGAAGGAGGTCCAAGAGCATGAGGAAGAGGTCATGGAGGAAGAAGAGCAGCCGGTTGATATTACAATGCATGCTCTTGCCGGCTACATGAACCCGCAAATAATGAAAGTGGGAGGATTTCTGAAGCAACAACTGATTACCATTCTCATTAACACCGAAAGCACTAATAATTTTATGAACAACAAGGTTGTTGTCTGGATGGCCTTACCTATTGAAGATTGCAGCAAGTTTGATATTAAAGTTGCCGACAGACGACTTCTGAAGTGTGATCGCCGATGCCCGCGGGTGAAGCTTTTACTACAGGATCAAGAAATAATTGTAGATTTTTTCCTCCTCCCCCTTGATGATTATGAAGCCGTGCTTGGCATCGTGTGGCTGACGACATTAGGTGATGTTTCCTAGAATTTTTTGAAATTAATCATGAAGTTTTACAGTCAGGGAAAATAGGTGGTACTACACGACAAACGGGGGAGCAACATATCAACGATTTGCACATGACGAATGGAGAAAGTATTACACAAAACATGTAACGACTTCTTAGTACAACTTAAGTAATAATCCAAGGGGGAGGCAACCGAAGTTGAAGACCCAAATCTACTTCCCTTGCTTGCTAAATTTTTAAATGTATTTGATGAACCGCTCCTAGCCGCTAGCATGATCATCGGATACCGATTCTTTCAGGCAGACCTCCAGCAAACACTTGACAATATCAGTACCCTCATCTACAAAAGAATGAAATAGAAAGAATTATGAAGGAGATGCTCGAAATAGGAGTCATTCGGCCGAGTTACACCCCCTACTCTTCAGCGGTACTCTTTGTACGAAAGGATGGAACATGGTGAATGTGCATCGACTACAGAGCTCTCAATAGTATAACTATCAAGGATAAGTACCCTATTCCAGTAGTAGATGAATTGCTTGATGAATTAAAAGGAGCACGAATCTTCACAAAGTTGGACCTTCGATTCATATATTATTAGATACGAGTATGCGAAGAAGACATACCAAAAATCACCTTTCGGACGCATAACCGCCACTACGAATTTCTGGTAATGCCCTTAAGTCTTACCAATGCTCCTTCCACTTTCCAGAGCCTTATGAATGATATCTTTCAAAATTATCTTCGTAAGTTTGTGTTGGTTTTCTTCGATGATATCCTTATCTACAGCCCTTCTACTGAAAATCATTATGAGTACCTACGACTTGTTTTGACGATTCTTCGAGAGCATGTCTTTTTTGTCAAAAAATTAAATTGTAGCTTTCTTCAATAGAAGGTGGAGTATCTTGGGCATATCATATCAGAGGAAGGAGTGGCAATGGATCCTTCCAAAATTGAAGCAATGCAGAACTAGCCGACCCCAAGGAACGTAAAATCGCTGCACGACTTTCTCGTCTTAACAAGCTACTACAGTAAGTTCATGAAAAACTATAAGAAGATCAGTGTGTCTCTCACTTCCTTGCTGAAAAAAATACTTTCCAATGGTCGGATAGAGCCTCCACCAGCTTCGACGAACTTAAGACTGTAATGATGATAGCGCCCGTGCTAGCATTACCCGACTTCAACAAGACTTTTGTTATTGAAGTCGATGCCTCCGAAGTGGGAATAGGTGTTGTGTTAATACAAGATGGCCTCCCCTTAGCATATACAAGTAAGACTTTATCTCCTTCCCACCTCAAGATGACTATTTATGACAAGGAGATGCTCGCGATTATGCACGCGATGGTTAAGTGGAGACCATGCTTAATTGGGCGACACTTCTAAATCAAGACCGATCATAAGAGCCTGAAATATTTCTTAGAGTAGAAGATATATTCCCCTGAGCAATAAAAATGGGTAGCAAAGCTTCTTGGTTATGATTATGAAATAATTTATAAAAAGAGGAAAGAGAATGTTGTTGCAGATACGCTTTCACGACTACCCGAGCAAGCTGAATTTTTCGTTGTTTCACTTCCGACCAGCAACTTCCTTGATGACATTAGGAAAGAATGGCAAGATGATCCAGGAACTAGCAAGATTATAAAGAAATTGGAGGAAGAACTAAGTTCTGTGGCTCATTACAGTTGGGACTCAAAAGACCTACGATATAAGAGACGCATTGTGCTTGCGTCAAATTCTAGTTACGTAAAGACTATCCTTTAAGAGATGCATTCCACACCCGCGGCTGGGCATTTTGGGTTCCTTAGAACCTATAATAGAATTAAGCCAAATTTTTATTGGGAAGGGATGAAAAATATTATTGCTAAATTTATAGCACAATGTGATGTGTGCCAATGACATAAAGGCGAAATAGTAGGAAGCCTAGGAAAGCTACAACCTCTACCTATCCCGAACTCAATATTGATCGATATATCAATGGACTTCATCGAAGGGCTGCCCTCTGTTGGGAAACCTCAGCGAGTGCATCATATGCATAGCGGAAATCAAAATAAAAATCGATTTTCCACGTAGATCAAATCGTCTGCAAAAAATGGGGTCGCGAGAAAAATGCAAAAATCGATAAAACTGTGATGTATGAGAGATTAATTTTACCTAGGGAGATCGTATATCCTTGTATTCCAGATCCGGATGGAGAAGATGAAGGAGGTCAAGCGTCCTCCTCTTTAGCGATATCCACACGATTAAGATCTGCAGCGAAACTCCTCCAATATGGTCTTGCAACTCTTGCTCAGAGGGAGGGAGGAGAATAGGAGGTGGTGGCTAAAGTTGCAGCCTATCAACCATGAGTCTCCCCTCCTATTTATAGAGAGCCACCAAAAAATCCTAGGGCTCCTGCCTTAGTGGGTATTGGATCTCCATCCAATTACCCACTAATCTTGCATTATTGGATCTTTATCCAATAATCTCCTTAGGCCTCTAATTGGGCCTCAATCAAGGAGCCCATCAGCATAGGGTCTCATCTAATAAGAATATGGACTGATTGGATCTCCATCAAATCCTCTATTCGTTAAAGCATCCATCATATGTGTGTGACCCTCTAGGCCCGATACCAAGCTGCCCGTGAGTCACTCTCATCAGAACACCTTCTGATATAGTGAATTATTATCCTCATAATAATTCACTCGACTCATCGACTATGAACGTACTAGGCCACTACGCGATAGTCCCCATACGGTACAGGGGGATCGAATCCATCAGACCTGTCTATCCACAGTGACCATGTATCTATAATCCCTCATCTAAATAATATCCCAAAGATTATATTATTAGATATGGTACTGTCAAGTCACATACGGAATCAGTTTATTTTGGCTCTATTCGAATTCTACCGGAGAACTCATTCTCTCTCAATCCGAATGATGCTAGCTAGGGATTTGTCTAAGCAAGCATATATAGGATATTTCTCTCGTGATACCGAGAGTGGATGATCATCTATTGACACTCAATTGCCTTTGTAAGGTTGGCTACCAATCCTGATAAGCAGTTGTACCATATCTGGAATGAATCAGTTTATCTTGCTCTATTTGGATTCTACCAAAGAACTCCTCTCTCAATCTGAATGACCCTGGCCAGGGATTTGTCTGAGCAAGCACATATGGGATATTTCTCTCATGATACCGAAAGTGGATGATCATCTATTGACACTCAATTGCCTTTGTACGGTTGGCTACCAATCTCGATAACCAATTGTACTAGATCTGGAACTTTTCAAACCTGTAAGTTTGGCGTCAAAGAAAGGAGTACTCATACAAAGCAACCTTGGTGTCTCAAGTCTAAGGATCATATACACAACTGGGACTATAGAATTGTGTTTGACATTAGGTATCATTAATCATATAGCATTCCATAAGCGGATCAATCAGTGAATTCATTCTCTAATGAGCACCTGTACTATATCCTTAGTGTCTCCACACAAGTGGCTATGAGACCAGCCGCCTCCATCATATGGACGGGTATATAATACACTGATCTATCTGTTTATCTCAATGTCCCTCTTGAGTAACCTATGATCAGGATTATTTAGGATATATGTTTAAAGGTGAATCGATATCATTATCGTGATCTCATCACGATCTGATTCTCATTTCACAGAACCAAGGACATCACAATATATATATAATAAATATTATAATATGAGAATATATCAATATTAATCATAAGCAAAAAGATCACACAACGTGTCACACGTGTCATCACTCACGTGATTGGCTTGTATGGCACCTGTAACCAGCAATCTCTCACTTGACCAAAAGCCAATCATCTATGTGTCTGATCCCCATCAGACCCTTGTGACGCTCAAATATAATCTGAGCTATTGGCTTCGTTAGTGGATCTATAATGTTATCTTCGGATGGAACTATTTCCATTGCTATATCTTTTTTGGTCATGATCACTCTAATCAGATGGAATCTCCTCATAATAATTCTGTTGAGACTTGAGTTCCTTTGTTAGAGTTATTGCCCTGTCGCTGTCACAATAAATGGGAGTCAGCTCCACGCTGCTTGGTATGACTCCCAAATCCTTGATAAACTTCTTCATCCACACCCCTTCGTCTTGCTGCTTCTACTACAGTAATATATTCCGCCTTTGTGGTCGAGTCAACGGTAGTATATTGCTTGGAACTCTTCCAGCTTATTGCTCCAACATTCATGGTGAAACTATTCCCTGAATTTGACTTACTATCATTAATATCAGACTGAAAACTCGAGTCTGTGTAGCCCTCAACCTGAAGGCTATCTCCTTCATATACCAGTAAAAGATCTTTAGTCCTTCTCAAGTACTTAAGGATACACTTTACTACCTTCCAGTGTTCTAAACCTAGATCTGCCTAATATTTGCTCATGACACTCAGAGCATGTGCTATATCAGGCCTAGTATATAGCATTGCATACATAATAGACCATATCGCTGAGGTATAAGGTATCTTATCAATGTCTGTCCTTTCTTTAGGAGTCTTTAGAGATATATTCCTAGAAAGTGATATTTCATGTCTTATCGGTATAAGACCTCTTGGAATTCTCCATGTCAAACCTTTTGACAATGGAGTCTATGTACCTAGACTAGGACAAGCCAAGCATCCTTTTGGATCTATCTCTATAGATCTCGATCCCCAAAATATAGGATGCTTCCCCTAAGTCATTCATGGAGAAGTTTCTAGATAGCCAAGTCTTTACTGTGGAGAGCATTCCTACATCATTCCCAATTATTAAGATTTCATCCACATATAGCACCAAGAAGGTGATAGCGCTTCCACTTACCTTCCTGTACACACAATGCTCATCTTCATTCTTAACGAAGTCATAAGATTTGATCACCTCATCAAATCTTGTGTTCCAACTTCGGGAAGTTTGCTTCAATCTATAAATGGATCTAAGCAACCTGCACACTTTATCTGGACTCTCTTTGGATACGAATCCCTCTGGTTGTATCATATATACCTCTTCCTCGAGGTTACCATTGAGGAATGATGTTTTGACATTCATCTGCCAGATCTCATAGTCATAATGTACTATAATGGCCAAAATAATTCTAATGGACTTAAGCATGGCTACAGGTGAAAAGGTTTCGTCATAGTCAACTCCTTGTCTTTGACGATATCCTTTAGCTACTAGTCTTGCTTTATAGGTCTCTACCTTTCCATCCACTCCGATCTTCTTCTTGAAGATCAATTTGCAGCCGATAGGTACAATACCCTCAGGTGCATCCACAAGGTTCCAAACCTTGTTAGAGTATATGGAATCCATCTCAAAATTCATGGCTTCTTGTCACTTTTCGGAGTCTATACTCATAATAGTCTCCTCGTAGGTCTTAGGATCAACATCCTAAGAGTCATGTCCATTAATATGTCCCACATATCTTTCAAGAGGGTGAGATACTCTATTAGACCTACGTAAAGTTGGAACATGTGTGTTAGGTATCTGAACAGACTAGGGCTCTGGAATGGTGCTCGAGATAGGTTCTCCAACCTCGCTCAATTCTATCTCACTCCCACTGTTTCCATCAAGAATATGTTCCTTCTCAAGGAACACAGCTCTCTTGGCAACAACCTTTCAGTCCTCAGGATGATAGAAATAATACCCACAAGTTTCCTTTGGGTATCCCACGAATGTGCATCATGCTGTCCTTGATTCCAACTTATCGGGGTTGTGTCTTCTAACGTGGGCAAGACAGCCCCAAATCTTAATAATTTTAAGATCTGGCTTCTTTCGTTTCCATGTCTCATATGGTGTAGACACTACCGACTTTGATGGAACTCTTTTAAGAAGGTAAGCTGCAGTCTCTAGGGCGTACCCCCAAAATGAAATGGGTAGGTCAGCTAACTCATCATGGATCGCACCATGTCTAACAGTGTACGATTCCTCCTTTCTGATACACCATTGAGCTGAGGTGTATAAAGAGATGTCGATTGGGATAGAATCTCATTGTCCTTGAGGAAATGGGTGAACTCCGTACTCAAGTACTCTCCTCCTCGATCTGATCGAATAGTCTTAATACTCTTTCCAATTTGGTTCTCTACCTCATTCTTATATTCCCTGAATTTCTCAAAGATCTCAGATTTGTATTTCATTAAGTACACGTATTCATACCTAGAGAAATCATCAGTGAATGAAATGAAGCATGAGTAACCACCTATAGCCTGAGTCGACATGGGACCACATACATCACTATGTATGAGTTCCAATAACTAAGTGGCTCTCTCTCCAGTTCCACTAAAAGGAGAGTTGGTCATCTTCCCACGAATGCAAGGTTCACAAGTTGCATATATCTCATAGTCAAATGGATCTAAGTATCCATATTTTAGCAACTTTTGAATCTTTCCATCATGTATATGACCTAGCCTACAATGTCATAGGTATACATTATTCACCTCATCTCTTTTCCTCTTAGACATATTTATATTCATGATATATGGAGAAGTGTCTATCATATATAAGTCATTTATAAGAGTCCCTCTAGTGATGATCTCATCATCCATAATTATTAAACAACTATTGTTCTCAAAAACTAATTTATATCCACTAATTGTCAAACAAGAGATTGATATAATATTTTTGATAATAGAGAGAACAAAATAGCATGCATCCAATGCAATAATAGCTCCACCAAGCAGATGTAGAGTGACCTCTCCAACAACAACTACAGCAACTCTTGCTCCATTACCCATCTTGTGCTTCATCTCGCTTCTAGCCAATCTCCTAGGTCTTGCCAGAACTTACAATGAATTGCAGATATGATAAACACTCTCGGTGTCCAATACCCATATGTTATCATGAAAATCTGACAAGTGGAGACTGATCATGAATATACCTGATGCTTCTCCAAACTTCTGTCTCGCCTTCTCTGCAAGGTAGTCCTTGCAGTTCCTCTTCCAATGTCTGTTTTGGCCATAGTGAAAATATTATCCTTTGTCCTTTCCCGAGTATTTCTTGACAACCTTTGTCTTACCTGGTCTTTCTTTGCCCTTGCCCTTCTTAAGGGTCTTGTTGGCCTTCATTTTCTTTTTGGTCTCACCAATATAGAGAACTGGCTTCTCCTTCTTGATGGCACTCTCAACTTCCCTCAACATATTGAGGAGCTCAAGGAGAATCACCTCAAACTTATTCATATTAAAGTTAATAATGAACTGTGAAAAGGAATCTGATAGGGACTGAAGTATAAGATCAATACACAAGTTATCCTCTAGGACAATTTATATACTTCACAAAGCGAGCGATCTCATCCTCATTTATCATTTCCTCCAGCGTGGGCACAATCATGTTAAGGACATATACGATTAAATCTTCCGTGAGAATAATTCTCAAAATGTGGAGCTTTTAGACTAATGAGGCGGTTGGCATCAAGTATGCCACGTAGGGGTTTTGCAAGCGACAAACAAGACATAGTGTAAATAACATGTAGATTTTACATAAAATACTAATTAAGATATGGACTTCTATCTTAATATACTCCCACTATTTTCTTAGCGAATCACGCGACACCCTCAACATGTGAGATGGAAGTCTCCGGCAGACTCCTAATGGGGATCGTGATCCAATTGGCATCTTAGTGCAACCTCGAGGGACTCGACCAATTATACTAAGCCCAAAAGATAGGCAACTCTTGCCAATCACAACTCCTTGTGATTCCCGTCACGTTCGGCCTCCGAATAATCATGGTCTCAAGGGACTCAACCAACCATAACGTTCAGTTAAGTCATCATCATCGTTACAAATGAGTCTGATTCAATGATATGCCTTCGAGGGACTCGACCAAACATACCATGTCCTCAGGTCACCGGTGACATCTTTATGTCGTAGGCAAGAACTCGATCACGTAGATAGGTGAGCCTCGAGGGACTCGACCAACTCAACCTATGTCGTGATTCAATTTCTTCCTATAACGATGGAAGGTCACGTGGGTCAATCTTATTACCTCATGTTTACCGACTTAATATTATCTTATGAGGGGTTTTTATTTTCTATCGGTCTCCTAATATGTCGTGTCACACATATACATTTAATATATATCTACATCGCATGCAAATATATATATATATATATATATATATATATATATATATATATATATATATATATATATCTAGTAAGTGTATAAATATCCAAGGCACGCAGGCCCAACAATAAATGAGAAATACGTAGGCTCGCATGCCCCAATAATAATAATCATAATTACACACATCACAACACATGATTCATGATCATCCATCCACAACATACATCACGTGTATATCACATCATATGTAGGATTACTAGATATATATAACAATTAATTAAACTATTTAATTAATTATTTTTTCTAAAAATCAGGATATGCTCAGAATTTCCAAAATTATCAAAGGGTATTTTTGTAATTCTGGATGAGAGGACAGTCCTCGAAATTTCTAAAATTATTGAGGGCATTTTCAGAATTTTGCACATGAGGACAGTCCTCGAAAATTTTAAAATTTAGAGGGGTAGGATCATCCTTTTCTCAAAATGATGCCCTAGCCCTCTCCTTGCCCCCCTCTGCGCCACCGCCGCCACTGCCTCTATGCAGGCGACGACGCTGCATGCCGACGGCGTGGGCAGCCGCCCCTTCGGCGTGAGCGGGCGGCACCGCCTTGCGCGGGCGCTGCCCCTGCTGGCAGCCGCTCCTGCCAGTGGCTGCCCTTGCAAGCGGCAGCCCTAGCCACGGGGCTACCCCTTGCGGCCTTACAGCGGGCAGCCACCACCTGCGGCCTGGCCGCAAGCGCTGCCTACGCCCGCAGGCGCCGCCCCTATAGGCGTCAGCCATGCCCGCGGGCGGTCGCACCTACTGGCGGCTGCCCCTGCAAGGTGGTTTTGGTCGTGGCCGACCGCCCCCTACAGGAGGCCTTGGCCACATCAGGTTGCCCTTTGCAGCCGACCTGGCCGTGGGCCGCCGGCCTTGCATGGGGGCTGGCCGTGGGCCGTCGGCCTTGCATGGGGGCTGGCCGTGGCTGGCCGCGCCACCTCCTCTTTGTTCTTGCTGCGAACGTGTAGAACGATTCTACACGATTTAATCTCATCACACGTAGTTTAAAACCAATCTTTCGCACGAAAACCTTAGCTCTGATACCACTATTGGAAAACCTCAACGGGTGCATCACATGCACAGCAAAAATTAAAACAAAAACTGGTTTTCCACGCAGATCAAATCGTCGTGTAAAAGATTGGGGTCGCGAGAAAAACATAAAAATCGATAAAACTGCGATGTGTGAGCGATTGATTTTACGTAGGGAGATCGTATATCCCTGCATTCCAGATCCGGATGGAGAAGATGAAGGAGGTCAAGCGTCCTCCTCTCTAGCGATATCCACACGATGGAGATCTGCAACGAAACTCCTCCAATCTGATCTTGCAACTCTTGCTCGGAGGGAGAGAGGAGAATAGGAGGTGGTGGCTAAAGTTACAGCCTATCAACCATGAGTCTCCCCTCCTATTTATAGAGAGCCACCAAAAAACCCTAGGGCTCCTGCCTTAGTGGGTATTGGATCTTTATCCAATAACCTACTAACCTTGCATTATTTGATCTCTATCCAATAATCTTCTTATGCCTCTAATTGGGCCTTAAGCAAGGAGCCCATCAGCATAAGGTCTCATCTAATGAGAATAAGGGCTAATTGGATCTTCATCCAATCCTCTATTTGCTGAAGCATCCACCATATGTGTGTGACCCTCTAGGCCCAATACCGAGCTAGCCGTGAGTCACTCCCATCAGAACTTCTGATATAGTGAATTATTATCCTCATAATAATTCACTCGACTCATCGACTATGGACGTACTAGGCCACTACGCCATTACGTCATAGTCCCCAAACGGTACAGGGGGATCGAATCCGTCGGACCTGTCTGTCCATAATTACCATGTATCTATAATCCCTCATCCAAATAATATCCCAGAGATCGTATTATTGGATATGGTACTGTTAGGTCACTTACGGAATCAGTTTGTCTTACTATATTCGGATTGTACCGGAGAACTCATTCTCTCTTAATCCGAATGACCCTGGCCAGAGATTTGTCTGAGCAAGCACATATGGGATATTTCTCTCATGATACCGAGAGTGGATGATACTCTATTGACACTCAATTACCTTCGTAATGTTGATAACCAGTTGTACCAGATCTGGAACTTTCCAAACCTGTAAGTCTGGCGTCAAAGAAAGGAGTACTCATGCAAGGCATCCTTGGTGTCTCAAGTCTAAGAACCAGATACACAACTGAGACTATGGAATCGCTGTTTGACATTAGGTATCATTAACCATACAGCATTCCATAAGCGGATCAATCAGTGAACTCGTTTTCCAATGAGCACCTATACTATATCCTTAGTGTCTCAACAAAAGTGGCTATGAGATCAGCCGTCTTCATCATATGGACGGGTATATAGTACATCGATCTATCCAATTATTTCAATGTCCCTCTTGAGTAACCTATGATCGGGATTATTTAGGATCTGTGTTTAAAGGTGAATCGATCTCATTATCGTGATCTCATCACGATCCGATTCTCATTGCACATAACCAAGGACATCACAATATATATGTAACAAATAATATAATGTGAGAATATATCAATATTAATCATAAGCAAAAAGATCACATAGCGTGTCACACGTGTCATCACTCACGTGATTGGCTTGCAGGGCACCCCAGCACCCTCATCACAAGGAAAATAATTATTCCAGATGTTGAGCACTAAATTGAAGATGAGCACAACATGTCACCCACAAACTGATGGCCAGTCTGAAGTGGTGAATAGATGTTTAGAGACATACCTCAGATGCTTCGCTAGTGACGGCCAAAAGAGTGGACAAAGTGGCTCCCTTGGGCCTAGTGATGGTATAATATAACTTATCATTCATCTACAAAAATTACACCCTATGAGGCTATGTATGGTCGACCTCCTCTTGTATTCCCAAAATATATATTGGGCACCTCTAAAGTAGAATAGGTAGACAGAGAACTATAGGATAGAGACAAAATGCTGAAGCTATTAAAAGATAATCTCACTGTAACTCAAGTAAGGATGAAACATCAATATGATCAACATAGAAGCGAAAGAGAATTTTTCGTGGGAGATTGAGTATTTCTACGGCTCCAGCCATACAAGTAAGCATCAATCCAGACCAGAGCATCCATGAAGCTTTCACACCCTACTATATTGTGGAGCGCATCGGGATAGTAGCATACAGTTTGGACTTACCCACTAACCCCCGAATCTATCCAGTCTTCCATGTGTCATGCTTGAAACTCAAATTAGGACAAAACGAGAGAGTTCAAAGACATCTACCTAATATAACTGTCCAAGGAGAGCTCCAGACTCAGTCGAGTGTTATTATTGATCGCAGGATCGTGACACAACGACGATGACCTACTACTGAAGTGCTAATACAATGGGCAAACCTTCCATAAGGAGAGGCCACTTGGGAAAACTATGACGATTTAAAAATTAAATTTTCAGAATTTATGGAGCATCAGCTTTAATGACAAGGTTGAATTGGAGAGCAGGTCTGTTAGGACTATAGCTAGGGGAGCCCTAATTTACTTTCATTAAAGAGGGCAATCATATAAAATCTAAGGGCATTCATCTAAATCCTATATAGTCGACCCCTATTAAGGAAAGTAAGGAGGTCGTTTATGTTAGGATTAGTTGAGGAAGATATTTAAAGGGAGAGTAAGATGTATGTTACCCTAATTAATCACCCCTTATCCTAGTTAAAGAAGGGGTTGGTTGAGGAGGAGATTAAGTTAGAATAGGATTAGAAAATAATAAGGCAACTAGTCATTCCTAAATGGGCCAGTTAGAGGTTGGACTTAGAGTCGCATTAGGAGTTGCTTTACGAGTTGATTAAGAGTATAAATCTTGAAGTATAAGTCCTAGTAGGAGTTAGGGTTAGAAGATTTATAAATAGTCATATAATTCTCTACTTTTGATCATCAATAGAAGAATATTTTTTGTAATCTTTGAGCAATAATTTGGAGGAGGGAACCCCTATAGAATTTCAATGAGATCGATCCCATATAGTGATCACTCTCAAGTTTAAAATCTGTTAGGTTATAATATAATCTCACTGACGGGACATGAAGAGATTTAGCATATGACACGGTATTAATTTTTATTAAAATTTATATGAGAACACCCATAATTTATATGCAATGAAAGAAAGAAGTAGGGTTCATTGCACCTGCAATACATAATCTCATGCCATTTGGGCTGTAGAACTATAATAATTATAAAATGCTCAGGCTTTAATATTTTTTTATCCCAAAAAAAGCGTTTCCATCCTCCTGCTGCTTCCCATGGCGTTCCGATCCGTGTTCGACGGCGGAGCCCTGCGGACCGAATTCGAGAGCGCCGGCATCAGCCCCCACTTCGTCCCTCTTATCTGGAAGTAACTAATCAACAACTCGCTCAACTCCTCCTCCTAATTTGCCTTCTTAGGGTTTTAATTCTTCTTCGACCATCACCGTTTGATCTCTTTCTGCTGTGACTATGAGCAGGTACGTCCTCCACAACCCGGGCTGCGATCTAAGCGACGTGCCCTCGCTTCCTTCGGCGGCGTATCCTCTACTCAACTCCAAGTTCCGGCCACTCACCTCCTTTCTCTCCTCCGCCCTCGACTCCAACGACCGACTCACAACCAAACTCCTCATCCGTCTACAGGTCTCGCATCTTTCTCTGTCTTGTTCGATCTGGGGCTTACAGATTGGATTCTGATGTTCCCCGTTTGATTTCACTTGTTGCTTGTGATTTGGGTGGCTCTGCCTATTGTTTGCTGAAAGAATGAATTATAATGGAAATTGCTAGGTTGAGCTGTGGATCCTCAGGCTTGTTGGTTTTATGTCAATTTCTACTTTTGTTTTGTTGTAGATAGTTTGATTTGGCCAAACTTTAGATTTCTCTCGCCCTTCATCCCATTTGTGATTGTGGTGCTTTGTAGACAGAAACATGGAATGCATTGGAGTTAGGGGTCTGATGGGAAGCCATGTTGGCTATTTTTTTGGTGAACTCTGGTCCTGTTTTTCACTACGAGACCGGCCTTTCAGGTCACCTATATCATTTTTTCACTGGAAACAAATATTTTTTTTGTTTTATTTTCACACCTTTCTCTTTACATTCAAATTGTTTTGATTTCGAGATTCATGATGGTTGAACCGCTAGGGGCATTACTTAATGCGACAAAAAGTATCTTTAACTTTACCTTTCATAAGTTCTAGTCGTTTGGGCTTCAAAAATGTGCTTGACAAGAAGCAAGTAGATGGATTGGGAGATAAGGGATTAGGAAGAATACTTTGCTGACAACAAGATAGCTGCCCTTCTCCTCACATAGCTAATTTCCCATCTAAGGTATAAAGTGTTATTTTTCAATATTTGACTTTATAAATCTTTTAATGGTTCTTTAGCTATTTCCATATACAGAATGATTAAATAGTTACTATTATTCAAAGATAATATTGAATTAAAGAATAAATCGTGTTCAGATAGTGATAGTTTGATTTCTTGAGTTGTCACTGCAGCCCTACGTAAATGGAATCTAGTCCCAAGCCAGCTCTACCCATTATTACACCTGTGTATGCACCATAAACATAGCTTGTCTGTACTACGAGAAGATTCAAAAGTTTCATTTGAAAATTTGAAGCCCGAGCACTGCCAGATTAATCTACTCAGTTAATGAGAACAAGATAAAGGTATTATTTTTGAAGGAAAAAAGGCTTTAAATTTTATAAAGGACAGATGAATGAATGATGACAAACCTTTTATTATTAATTAGACTTGTCCTAAGAAGACTTTATGATCTTATAGGGGACAGATGAGTGACTGATGATAAAAAAATTATTATTAATTACACTTGTCCTATGAAGACTCTATGATCTTTTTGTAGAACAATGTAAGTGTTATCTTGCGACAGAAAAAGATATCATTGTTGTTTTTAATTTTTTTTTTTATGATCAGAATGGCAACTCTGTGGAGGCTGTAATTATGAGATATGACACACGACAAGGAAAATATGATGGAAAACCTCGTTCTGGGGGTCCTAGATCAACTTTGTGTGTCTCATCCCAGGTGCGACCATTCTGTTTGCTCTGGTGTAATAGCCATCTTTTCTGGTTTATGACAAATAATCTTAGCTAGCCTATTGAATGCCATGTTTCTGGTTAAGATTCTGCAGTTATTCTTTTTACAAGAGCTTTGAGTTCCATAACCAGCTTGTTTTCAGGTGGGCTGCAAAATGGGTTGTAAATTCTGTGCTACTGGGACAATGGGTTTTAAGAACAATCTTTCATCAGGAGAGATTGTGGAACAATTGGTGCATGCATCTCGCAGCACACATATACGGAATGTTGTTTTCATGGTAATACATGTGTTAGCATCTCTTGTTCTGAAACTTGTTGTCTTGTTACACATATCATGAATGTTGCTTTAGCGTGCAATAGTGTCAATTTGCTTTGTTGACATGTAATAAGTTTTGTGAATAATCTTTCGATAGGAGAGATTGTGGAATAATTGTTGCATGTATCTCGCTTTACACATGCAGAATTTTGTTTTCATGGTAATATATGTGTTAGCATCTTTTGTCTATAACTTAGTGTCTTGTTCCACACATCAATAGTGTTGCTTTAGGATTCATTAGGGTCGATTCAGTGAAATCATCAGACGCCTAGGCACTTGCCTAGGCACCTAGGCGAGGTAAGAGAGCTTGATAAGTAGGCTAGGCGAGCGACTTCAATCGAGTGCGGCCCAGGCGTTGGGCGGACCAAGTGCTCACCTGCTGGGTTGAGCTTGAGTCGACCCAATTTGGTTCGATTGAACCAGATGAAAGGTCTCACTCAAATAGCTACTTGCTACCCTCCCAACCCCTTATGTCCTTCTGCATACTTATTCCACATCTCCCTATGTTTCTTTCTCTTGTAATGATGTAATGTTAATCATTGTTAACAATGGTCCATAGTCTACGAATTTTGATGGTCATTGACTATCTTGAGGGAAATTGTTAAATTTTTAACATTAATCTTCTTTTCTTTTAACAGTTTTATTATTAGATTTGGAGAATATAGTATTTTGGTATTTTAAATGAATGTAATTTGATGTTTTGGTGGTGATGTTTAAGTACCTCGCTTTGCTTGGGTGTTTTGTGTCTAGCGCCTTTAACTACACTGGGTATTGTTGACTATGGATAGGCATTGGTCGATTATGCTTACAGTCGTTTTGATCTGTTCGAAATCTTAAACCAGATTGACAAAAGGGAATTATAAATGTGCACCAATTTGAAAGTTTTCACACCCTTTCAAAACTATTTGGCATGTGATGCAGATGAACTTTTAATTTTGGTTCTTCTGCTTTAGCTCTAAATGTATTTGTGTTTTGCAACACACTTATCTCAAGCATCTTCTTATTGGACACAGAGCTTCTCTATTTTGCCATTGAGAATAGCTAGTGAATTTTGTATTCTATACCTAGATTACTCCTGAGCCTTATTGATGGTTGTACTTATACAGGGCATGGGGGAACCATTAAACAACTATGCAGCTTTAGTGGAAGCTATCCAGATCATGACAGCATTTCCATTTCAGCTATCACCTAAAAAAATTACTGTATCAACTGTAGGTACTAACTGCTAATTCATTTTTTTAAAATATTATTGGTGGATTTATTATGTCCTTTTCTTCATGTGTACTTGCTTTCATCCATTGATTTTTCTGAGTTTGAAATGTATCAATCTCATCAAACCTTGATGCCCGTTGTGCATTTCTTGGTGGAACAGTTATCTAAATTTTATTGTCAAATATTTGTTTTATCAAGAAAAATATTCCATGTCAGGCATTTATTTATATTTTGCTTTGCTTTTCATTTCTGTCTAGGGCTAAAGCCATTTAAGTTGTCATGACAGGTTACAATCCCAATGTGTTTGTCATGTCTATCGAGGGCTATATTCCTATTATTGAATTGTAGCCTAAATATTTCTCAGTAAGGATGCTTATCTTGTTTCCTGCAAGCCGTACGATAGCATAAACAGTTATGTTGGAGCATGTTCTACAATGTACTAGGATGTTTGATAGTTTTAGTACTCCACTAAAGCTTGACTCTTATATGGCCTTTCTCACTCTAATTAGATGTGTTTCCTGTAGCTTTCAATATAACTTATATTGGTGAACACCGCAGAGGACATTTGTTTGTGAATATTAATTTATATTATATATCATAATTTCTTGATGGAACCTGTTCAAATTTAATCTGATACTTGGCTTTCATCTTTCATGGTCTTCATCATTTCCAAAAGATTATTTATTTTCTTTCCCTGTCACAATAATCACTTAAATGTGTTTCTTCTACTTACTTTTTTTTCTTGTTTGGGTATTGACATCTTATTTCTGTTGACACTCTTTATGTTTTATTTCTTTTTTGTCTACTTTAAAGTTGTCTTTATATTGATATGATCACTTTCATTAATGCTATCTCTACCCATTTACTTGTTTCTTCTATTTCTTGATTTTCCTGTTTGGGTTTTTCATCTTGTTTCTGTTGATCCTCTTGTGTTGTTTCTCTTCTGTATGCTTCATAGAATTGTTCTTGTATTGATATGATCACTATCATTGTTGCAGTATTGCATCTCGACTTAAGTACAACATGCCTATTACAACTTCAGATTAGATTTTATCTTTACATTTCATAGCCAGACTTTTTTTTTCTTATTAATTCAAAGTAAAGGAGCCTTTAATTCATGATTATGGTTTATTGTCTAAACATGAACAACACTTTTTGTGTGAATTGCAACATACATATATTAATAACATCAGAAGAAAAATTTAATAAAAAAGTAAACATATCAGGTTTTTGTTAATAGCCATGTTGTCACCATTTTTGTGCAAATAAAATTAATAAGGCAGATTGCAGTATCTTCCCATTCTGTTTAAAATGAAGTTAATATCTTTTTGCTACTAAATTAACATGAATGCATCTTAAATTCATCTGCAGTTGATTATTTATTTATTGTTAGCTAAGTTTCATAGACAATCACTGTTAATAGTTCACAAAAAGATAACATTTCTATTATACATTCTGTAGGTTGGGATAATTCATGCCATCAACAAGCTGCCTATTGACCTTCCAACTGTGAATCTAGCTGTGTCATTGCATGCACCAGATCAGGATATTCGTTGCCAGATCATGCCAGCAGCACGAGCTTTTCCTTTGGGAAAACTTATGGATGCATTACGGACCTATCAAACGAACACGTGAGAACTAGGAAACTGTGCCCATATGCTGAATATGTTGTCTTTATTATTTTCAAGTTTAGTCAAATCTTTTTATGAACCTTGAATGCAGTCAGCAGAAAGTCTTTGTAGAGTACATCATGCTTGATGGGGTCAATGATCAGGAGCAGCATGCTCACCAACTGGGCAAATTACTAGTAACACTTAAAGTGGTGAGCCGTATCTTCTAAATATATTGTTTGCTGTCCACTTCTAAAACTGATTAACTTCTTATGGTCATTTAATGAGAAGTATTTGTTTGTTCGAACAAGCACAGAAATAAGAAAAATGTAGTAACATTTTGATATGCTGTGATGTACTGACATTAGACACCTTTACAAGATATGAAAAACATCCCATCAGAAATATGAATCTTTTGGCTACAGAAATTAGACTTTATAGTTTAATTACTGAAGGTCGTAGTTGGGTACAACATATGAATCTCTATCTTGTTGACTACAAGATATGAATTGTTTTGGCTACACATTTCATAAAAAATATTTTTTTGTAGTTAATTATTGAAGGGTTTTTTGGTCTTGTCCTATCTAATCATGCTAGATTGTTTCCTTGTTTTCTGTTATTAACAAAATTGATTTTAGTTCTAGATTGAGAAGTTATATTTGGCGGCAAATGTCATGATAAATGAGCTACAATAGTTTTTGATATATTTTGTATGTCTGAGAATTTGAAGCAAAAACATTACTATGTCAATAGCTGTCTTGCTGCTATTTTTGTTTTGTGTGTCAAATGAGCTGGCCACTTTCACCTGCAAAATGTTATCCTAATAGATGCATACTATCACATGGATTCATCGAGTTGTTGAAGAATATTGTCTATTTGATTGGAGGGTTTTCTTTTTGTTTGAAAATGGATCTAAATTAGGTATAAACAGTTTGGAGTTAGTCCACAGGCCATGGTCTTTATATTATGACAGTTATCCATTGTGAGCTCACAGTTGGTCTTCACTGATTTTTCTGTTTGAGATGTTAAATTTAGGTGTCATCTTATTTAGATATGTTCATAAAACAGACTGCCTTAATGTGTCTGCAGCTTAGCTGTTTTGAAGTGCCATTCCTATAAACTGTCAGATCACCAATATAGCCTTGATGTCATCCATCATCTGTCATTTAGGAACTAATTAGTTCAGGAAATTCTTCATCTCAATATTGGATGTGCAAGGTGCACAAGAATTTTGTACAATGCCCGATCCAATTTCTAACAGTTTTTAGTTGGAGACAGGTGGTAAACTTGATACCTTTCAATCCGATTGGCAATTCGAGTTGTTTCAGGACTAGCAGTGAAGAGAATGTGAGAAGATTCCAAAAAGTTGTTAGAGGTGTATACAATATCCGGACAACAATTCGTCAAGAGATGGGCCAAGACATCAGTGGTGCCTGTGGGCAGCTGGTGGTGAATCTGTCAGAGGAAAGATCAGCTGGTGGTGCAAGTATCTTGAAGGACATCGAGGATCTCCATATCTGATATCAATGATCTTTACAAGTCCTCCATGGTAGTGCTATGTTATCCATGCTTTCTCCTTTTTATAGTTCTGCCTGCGCATGAGATGGTTGTTGAGCTTGTTCAGGTATGATTGGTGTAAATGCTACCAATCAGACATTTCACAATTCAAGTGCCTCAAAAAACACTTAAAATTCAGACCAAATTTTCTTAGGGATCAAGTGTTTTTCATGGATTAACTTGCTAAATCACTATAACAAAGGGGTTTAGGAACAAAGGTTCTTCGTCTTATGCCACTCTAAATGGCAATTGATTGCCTGCATCTTCTACTTCATTGTGTTGACATTATAACGTTACGCAACAAAACAATTCTCTTGATAGTTCATTTGATCGTATACCTTGAATTAAGTCTTGTTTTCAGTTACCGTGGGCTTGCGACGATGAGAGAGAGCTACGGCATTCATGCTTACTCTTCATGGTCGTATTAACCAGAATGGTTTGGTTTATTCTGTTGCGCGGCCCCTGTGGAAACGCCCTCTGGAGTTTCCCAGAAGTTATCGAGCTTTAAATACCTGTTGGACTGCATGTGCTTACTCAACCTATCTGCTCCAGATGTCATTTGGTTTAGCGGCACATTTGAAACGAGAAATATGATTATAAACCTATATAGGATTGATTATATGGACTTGTGATCAGATGCCATGAATAATGCTATAAATAAAATTAAGGACAGATGGATCTTAGACAGCAGCTAGATAGGCCAACCTTGGTATCAACGGGCAGGAGTTCGAAGATGAAGCGCACGCATTTGGAGCATTATGCTATGCATTCTGTCTTTTTTTTTTTTTGCCCTTTTATTGTAAGAAGAAGACGATGGCCGTAATTTTGGGTGACTCTCGTAGCTCATGCCTTCTCGCACTCGTTGGATTCGTTTGGTATCTTCGTAGCCACCAACTAGCCGTTCGATCAGTGCGCCCCACGCCCACAATTGCCATTTGCAGCCGTCCACCAGATTCTCCGTTCCCGCAGACCCACCCGTCACGGGTTTCGAGATGCCGGAGAGGAAGCGGTGGGTCCGCAGCTAACGCTTCATGGGGTGTGCGAGCGGGTGCCGTCTGTCCGTGTGAGTGAAGCGTCCCCGTGCCCGAGGATTCATGTGCTTTGGCAAACACATACCGCTACCCCTCTGCTGCTTACCAGACCATAAGGCTCGTGTGGGGTCGTCGGGGGGGACCCCTCTCAAGTCGAGCTTAGATGAGTGGCCAAGCTTAGATGAGTGGTTACCAGAAGAATTATTAGTATTGTTATTTTCTTTTTTATTTTTATTCCACTCCTCCTCCCCCTGTTCCTTGGCCAATAGTGTCTCCCTCTTCACATCTGTGTCCGCAGCCATGAAAGGACCGGGGCTATTCTCCGACATCGGCAAGACGGCCAAAGGTATCTCATCCTTTCCCAATTTCTCTTTATACCAATTTCCTCTTGCTTTTTCCTTCCAAACTTGGAAGTTTTCTTTTTCTAAATTTTGTTCGGCAACTCAGATCTGCTGATCAAGGACTACACCAGCGACCAGAAGCTAACCATCTCCACATCCAGCGCCTCCGGTGTGGTAATTGTCCTCTACGGCTCTCCCCGTTACCTTTACTTTGCTCTTGTCGATTTCTGATGTATTTGGAATCTTCGATGACGAGCTTATTTTCTGGGTTTTGCAATTTCAATGTCGAATCAGGTTGATTGGTTCCGTAATCTAATTAATAGTTGCTGCCGATCTGATTGGTAATAGAAAGGGGACGTTCCTTTGTTTTGTCTTTGTGAAGATTTAGGATGGTGGTCCCATTTGTAGCGCTTGTTGCTCCAAGGAGATTAGGAATAACTTCTGCGTTTGTATCTGGAATTATGGGCATTTCGTTTTTCCGCTTAATTTGTGGATTCGTAAGTGGTTGATTGGTTTGTCATTTCCGTAGTTTGGGGTGGCTTAAATAGTCTCTGCCTCGACTTAATGCCCTTTTTTATGCAGCTCTTCATGTCTATGGTTCACAGTTTCGTAGTGTTGGATGTAGTTTTATTTGGTCTGTTAACTGTTAACTGCACATTTGATTTTTCATATTATATGTGGTTATACTTTTTGTTCGGTTGATTGCGTATTTCAATGTGGCCATGTGTTGTCCTTGTGTGCAGTCTGCTGTGTCTTGCTAGGGTTTCTTGGTATATGATTACCTGAAAATTGATTCTGTCATATATTTATTTCTGAGTTTTGGATTTCTTTTGCCTTCTGCAATTTTTGCTTCTTCCATGCCCTCTTTGTCTATGAAAACCTCATTCATTTATTGCCATTTTATCTTTCTCAAATGATGTGAATACCTGTCCTCTCTTTTACTGTTCTCTGAATCTACGTTTTTATCTATTTCTTTTTTTCTGATTTACATTTACTTTTAGGTTGACATGATGTTTCTCGACATAGCTTTGACTCTTTGTTCTATTAAATTCATCCGAAATTTTCAACTTTTCTTTGTTTGTGTGTCTCTTTTGTATGTGAATATGCCGTATTCTTTCTCTTGATTTTGTGACCCTTTGGCGTCAGAAATCAAATTTTAGCGGTATTTTTTGTATAATCGAAGCCCTACTGTCTTCACGAATGTATTAACTTTGGATAGAGAGTTGCTTTATCATAGTTACTCCAAATTAGTATATTACCTTATCAGGTGGTTCAAACATGGTTTTTCTTTGCAAAGCATTTTTCACGGAAGATTGCAAGCAAAAGAAGTATCTTTGCAGTTAGAAAACATATTATCAAGGTTATTGTGAGAAAAGGTATAGTAGGCTATCTGATTCCATGCATCAAATGTTACCAACACGAATAGTAGACCCGTTCCTAGAAGATAGAAGTATCGCTGATCATCTCCATTTGAGATGTTAGGCTCAGTGGAGAAAACCAACAGGAATACAATGTTGACTGACTTAAAAAAGAGGGCATGATGTTCAAATATTAAGAAGGCACATATCAGAAACCTGTGCTGTTGATACTCATAATATTCGTAGCAGGTTCCCTGACAGAATGGCAAGTGCTGCCTGAAATATGTGGCACAGATTGATACTGATGGCATAAAAGTGAGATAGGTGAGCAACAATGTCTGTTATGTTTCTTTCAAGATCTATAAGGAGGATCTCTATTATCTGTTATAACAGTTTCTTACATTCAATCATGTTAATATTAATTGTGTCAAAAAGGAACAGAGTGACAGTAGTTAGAAATTCACCTCTTAATCAGTGCTGATGTATCTGAGCATTCTGTCTGAGTTACATCACAGCAGAACTGCATTAGTCTGTATAAAGGACCCAAATGCTGGTGGTGGTTGGGGTCCTGAATTCCAACAATCCAATCTATTTGAAAGCCCATCTTTTATTACAAAGTGTAGCAAGAGTCCCAGGTTGGTTCCTTGTGGTTAGAGTCAGTTTGTATCAGATTTTATAGGCAAAGTCAATTGGCTGGGTTAGTTTGTGAATCGCTTAGTGCATGGTAAGAGTCCCAGGTTGGTTCCCAGTGGTCAGTCTGATTCTAGTCATAAATTCGATTGGTCTGATCATTGGTCTAACCCTATAATTAGAATCAGTTTGGATCAGATTTTATAGGCAAAGTCAATTGGCTGGGTTAGTTTGTGAGTTGCTTAGTGCATGATAATGAATGATAACAGCAGCTAACAACCAGTGAGAATCTTCTTTAATTGAGTTCTAGCTGGACTCGATGTTCTTAATTCATGACAATGATTAATCAGATCTTGGGGTCATAATATTTAATCATGTTAGTCCTTTTTCAAGTTGGAAAGAGCTCTGTTACAGAGATGAGGCAGGTAAAACATACTCATTTAAGTAATTTGTTCTAAAGAAGAATATTTTGATGTCAACCTTTCCCTTCTCTCTCCCATTCTTTATTATTATTATTTTTTACTCTCTTCATTAGTAATTAACTTTCTCACTCCTTAGCACTATCGATCCTAAATACATTTACTAAATTCTCTATGATTTTGATCTTGTAAGATTTAGTCACCATTTTTGTTTACTCTCTTGGCTCCTTGCGATTATACAGTCTTAGATTCATCACCAACAAAGTGGCGAACTAGTACCTGATAACAGCCCCCAAAATCTTAGTGTCTGTTTCCTCGAACTATAATTATCTCAAAAAATAATCTCCTGCAATATTTAGAGGCTTAAAATTAGGTTGACAATAAAATTCCTTATATGGTCTTCAATGCTTCTTTATTTGGGCCATCTTGGATGGCAAATATTCACAGAGATGATCCTGAAAATATCCAAAGAGATTTTTTAAACATGTGATTTTTTAAATATATCATGTGGATCCTTTGCCCATGTTTCTAATTCACCCCTCTAAGCTATCTATATTTCTATGTAATGTTTCATAAAGTAACATTTGAAAACTTGTCTTAGCGTCCAGATAATGGTAATGAGTGGAAAAAGAGTGTTTCCCTATTTTTGCTGTGTCTTTACACCCATTAGCATTGACAAATGACTTCCATCTTTCTGTGGCAATAATGGTGGCACTGTGATACATTGTATAAGAGGTGTGCCCACGTGTTTTGTAACTAGTTTTGATGTTAATCTATTGGAGTGGTTCATATGACCTGAATCTTATTTCATTAAATGTGCAAATTTTACATCCAGCCATCGTAGTTGTGATATGTTAATTTTGTATATTTTTCTTATTTACCTGAGATTGCATCCTCTTGGAAGAACAAATATTTCTAGAATCTTGTTTTCTATTTAACAAAAGAAGTTGTAACAATACTGAAACAATACCTATTTGGTGTTCTCAAGACTAGATGGAATCTGCAATAAGGCCAAGGTCTCGTCATTTCATATACTTTGGTCTTTTTGGGAGTTCAATATGTTGCGGATGGGTTGCACAAAATCAGGAGAAATTTGAATGGTCTTTATATTGGCTGTAAACAGCTGATAATGCATAGAGTATGTCTTTTGTAATTATCTTATATTTTTTATCCTTATCGTTTTTTGCTGTTGTGTCAATGGGTTCTACATAATCAGGAGAAATCTGGTTAAGGTTCTTTATGGGGGTGTAAACTGCTAATAATTCTTGGGGTATCATGATGACCAGCAACTAAAGAAGTATTGTCTTGGCCAACAGTCATCTGCCCACTTTTTTCTTGCATTTAAATTTAATTTCTTTTGAAATGACTACTGAGTCTTTTCCTGATTGTTTCTGTTGCCATATTAAAAACATTCATTGTTGCCATCTTTCTTGCAATTGCATCAATCATCACCCAGTACTCACACTCCCTCTTCAAATTAATCAATCTCCTGTTTCTTGTTCCTCCAAGCACCAGATACTACAACCTCGATCCAATAACCTCCACCACACTACAAATCTAATCTGTTCCCCTAACAGCCATCCCCAGGCACAGAATGTGATAATTTTCAGAGACAAACTTGAAGAAAATTATGTTGCAGTTTTGAAGTAGTATTTACATCTTTCTAGTGATGCTTATGTTCTCATATTTTAGTAAAATTGACGCTCATGACTTGATGTCAAACTATGTTAATTGCTAGCTGTGCATGTCTGAAGTTATTTGTTCCAGAATTTATATTATCATGTATTTTCTTCTGGTTTCTTGTCTTGAGATTTTTTTTTTTTTTTCTGCATTTAATGGACTCCAAACTGTTTATGATTCAATCTATAGGCAGTTACTTCTGCTGCTGTCAAGAAAGGAGGGCTTTACTCTTTTGATGTTGGTACAGAGTATAAGTACAAGAATACCCTCATTGGTGTCAAAATCGACACCGATTCCAATGTGTGTTTGTCACCTCATTCTCTTCTTGTCAGACACAAATTAATAAGCAACTAAGAGGTTATGATTTTTTGTCTTCATTTTCTACCAGATTTCTACGACTCTGACCGTGGCAGAAATCTTACCATCCACAAAGACTATTGGTTCTATCAAGCTGCCCGATTATAAATCAGGAAAGGTAACAAGGTTTGATGGCAGTAATAATTATGACCTGATGATACTGGAGACTGAAATCAATTTTTTACTGCATTCAGCTGGAGGTGCAATATCTCCATCATCATGCAAGTGTTGCCTCCGTGGTGGCTCTCAAGCAGAACCCTTTAGTTGAATTTTCAGGGACAGTTGGTGCCCAAGGCATTGCATTTGGTGCAGAGGCTGGCTTTGATACTGCTTCTGGAACTTTCACCAAATATACTGCTGGAATTGGCCTGACGAAACCAGAATATAATGTTTCCATCATTCTGTAAGCATCTTTGTTGTTTATCACAAACCTCTTCTTCTGAGTTCCATGGCATCTTTACCAGTAACATTCTTGTCATCAGGGCGGATAAGGGAGACACTATTAGAGCTTCATACATGTACCATTTGGATGAGAAGCAGAAGAGCTCTGTGGTCGCAGAGATTGTTAGAAGGTTCTCTATCAACGAGAACACAATGACTGTTGGAGGACAGCATGCACTGGATCCCCAGACAACGGTGAAGGCAAGACTCAACAACTCTGGCAAGCTAGGGGCTCTTCTCCAGCATGAGCTGAAGCCGAAATCCATTCTTACCATCTCGGGCGAGTTCGACACAAAGGCCTTGGAAAGGACTCCCAAGTTTGGTTTGGCCCTTGCTCTCAAGCCTTGACCATTAAATGGCAGAATGAATTGTGGATTTAGTGGTTGGACGGAGGATTTTGTACAATAAATACAATCCACGGACATATATTTTTGAAGTTTTGGATACCGTGGGAACCAATTGTTTTGTTGGGATTTAGATTCACTCTCTTATTATTGGAGGCCTTCTCACTTGTGCCAACTTGTAATGCTGCTTGTTTTTTAGGTGCCACCCTCAAAGAGTGTTAAGAATTTTCATCTTAGGTTTGCTGAATTATCATTGGAAGTTCTCACAAATTTTTGTTGCTTTGATATGCTCATCATTTTCGACAAAATCGTTTCATAATTGATTTGTGCAACTTTGAAAGGTGCTGAGGAAAAGGATTCGTGGTTTGCAGACAAAAGTCTAATGAAATCGACCGTACGTCGTACTAAGTTTCAGGGGTTTGGTGGATCAGTCCCATGATAGGGATTTGATTAATGTGAGAGGGCTGTAAACATGAGAACATGTTAAAGAATTAACACATTGATTGCTCTCCAAAAAATGAAAGTAATCTTGACTAGCGAGTTTAAACGACTCTCAATAATTTGAATATAATTTGATCTCGAATTTTTAACCTCCATCAAATTATTACATTGATAAAACTCTTCTAACAAATTATGTTAGGATCGAGTAACAGCGAGTACCAAAATTGTTTTATTTACTTTCCTTTATTTTTTTATTCTTTTGTTTTCTTCGTTTTCTTTCCTTTATTGTTTTTTTTTTTGAACATGTCATTTTATGTTTTTATCGTTTGGGTCATAAAGGGCCTGAAACATTAGGACCACAAAATCTCTCTTTCCACTTTCTTCATCGACATATTTTTCTTTTCATCACATTTTTTCTCTCTCTTTTCTCTTCTATTGTTCGAACTTCAAAAAAAAAAAAAAAAAAAAAAATCATGTCATCGTTCCATACTTATGCATGCAAGAAGAGCTTCCTGATAGTATCTTAACGGCATCCTACGCAAGGACGAGACTTACCTTTTCTTATTTATTAATGTTCTAACAACAATCTGAGGTGAATCAATCAATATGGGATTTTAATTAAGAATCTAATAAGGAACTAACCCTCCATTAAAAATTTAATTTTACATTGTATTTGATTGATTAGTTGATTGTTAAAAATGAAGTTGTGCGTCATTTTTATAGACTTTGTTATTAAATTAGGCTGCTTTTATTTATACATCCTTTACAGATAGTTTTTTTTTTTTTTTTTGTTGATATTCTGCTAAATGTTAGATTTTTTTTCTTTCCAGAATTTAGTTTTTTTTTTCTTTTCATTGTAGTAATAATCCCTTATATTATTGCTAACCCTCTGTTAATCCCTTGTTGATATTCTGCCATCAGTTTATTTCCACTTTTTTACAATTAATATTCTGCTACTAACTCTCTTATTGTTAATATATTACTGATTATTTTTTCAATTTTTAGTAACAATCATGAATTTTAATTTTTTTTTTTTAAAAAAGAAAAAATTATTAATCCCACCACTAAAAATAGGAAGACCCAAAAGTTATTTCCGACGTTAGCTAATCTATGAGTCTTGTGGTCAGAAGAAGGGGAAATAAAAGTAAAATGGTTCTGATGACAATAAAAAGAAGCGTCAAAAGCATCCTAATATTGTTTACAATGGCTTTCAGTAACAAAGGAGTCCTTTGAGCAGAGATAGCAGAGAAGCCAACACCCATTTTGGAGTTTGTGTTTGTCCTAAAAATGAATCCGGAACCTGCAATATTGTCAAATAAATTCTTTATTTTCTAGTTAAGTCGAAGAGGAAAATTTATCTTATAATTAGTTGTGATAATTATTTGTTTTAAAAGGACTCCATAAATAAAATAATCTTTAACATATTTTGACTAAGGAATCAACGAAGAAATAATTTGATTATTTATTCTTATTCCTCCTGTGTTTGCTTTTAACTTTGATTGTATTAGTTAATTAGTAAAAAATTATGTAAGGTGTCTTCACTCGTACATCATGCACCTACTTTACATAACATACATACTATGAAATTACTTATTTATTTTGTGTATGGATACACCTATGTTTTATTTAAATTGTAATTCCATCTCTGTCATAGGATAGTTTGTAGGTTGAAGAAAAAAAGACAAAGGAAGCAGTTGTTTAGGATACTATGAACTAACAAGATTTTTTTTTTCTTCTTCTCTTTATCTTATTTTTTTTTCTTCTCTTGCTCTCGGTGCCACAACTTCCTTAGGGCTATGAAAATTAAGATATATTTTTTTTATGATAAAAAAAGTATTATGCATATGCAAAATTATGATAAATATGTTTCATATATAAAATTATGAAAAATATTATGACATATGAAATGGGTAAAAAAAAAAAAAACTACCATACGCAATATTATGTTGACTTTTTTATATTAATTATTTTTGAGAAATGTGGGGGCTTTAAAATATGTTTATGTTGATAAAAATCCTATTAAGATATTTAAGAAAAATAATATCATGTGATGCATATATTTATGAATTTCCTTGGAAATATTACTTTCTTGATACGTTAAATTTCCTTAGAATTGTAATGGTATCATAATCATGTTTATATTTATGAATTTATTCATTGTAATAAATTATAAATATTTATATTTATATTAGCAAGTTTCTTAATTATAATTTGACTATGTATTAAGTTATTTACACGCATGATTTATATCAAACATAAAATAAATTATATGTTTAATAATACTAAAAAAAATTAATATGACTATAGAATAAATTATATGTTGGATAGGCTTTATAAAGGCATAAAAATAAAAAGACTATTTATTACCTGATATAATGGGATCTTCAACGGTAAGAATCTAATCTCCATGATATGTATGATATGCAATCCCTCCAAGAAGATTCAATATGATAATAACAAATTGATTGATTAAATAAGGAGCATATCTAAAAATAAAGAATGAACAACAAACATATTATACAACAATGAAGTATATATAACTCCAACTTTACCCCTGTGATGAATATTTATTATTTTATTTAGTAATAAAACAATAATTTTAACTTAAAAAAGAGACCTAAGGCATGCATATCATATCCCTTTGGGTAATCTTTAGAAACTTTAAGAATAAATCAAGATTTACATGTGCATAGTCATAAGCGTGCAATCCTAGGATAGAATATTCTATACTACGTATAAAAATAATAAAATATTATTGGTTCATGTTCTAACAAATTATGCCCCACATTTTTTTTCTTAAAATTTTGTTAATATCTTTGGGTGAATTTTTCGATTAAAGAAAAAAAAAAGATATCTTGTTGGGCTTTTTCTTGAGATTACGTAATCTCTCTATCATTATCCCAAAATAATAATCTCCAATCTTTTCGTATTATTATTACATTTAAATTAATTCGTAAAACGAATCAATCCAATTCTAAAAGTTTTCATGGAGTTGGGGCCTCGATAGGCCCATATCCTTCTGTAACCCACCACTTTGCTTTTTATAGCTCCAAAGGGTGGGTGGGCAAAAGAGAACATATGATGTATTTATTTATTCTTGATATCAAGATCCTCCGCGGGATCTCGATATCAAGATCCCTCCGCAGGCAGATGTGACCGTCGAAATATTCTTAGCCCACCCACAGTTTATACGCGCATGCCTTGGATGCTGCGGTGGTTAGCTCAATCAAGAAAAGAAAGGACCGGCAAAACGGGAGCTCGGTCCTTCGCGTAACCTTTACGAGTGTTTATTTCTCGTGCACTTTGGGTTGCTCTCCAGCCACACCAAGGGCGGCTATCGACCCAAGAGCTCGAAACACCACCGGACATCCAACTAAACGACGCCACGTGTATAATGCTTATGTTTTTAACCCCTCCTTTGGCGTCGTTCCGTCCCACGCTACCTCGGCCCCCCCCTGTCTCCGATCTCCCTCCTCCCCTTCCCCGGCCCTCTTTGTCCTCCGTTCTCCGTCCGCCGCTCTCCCGGACTTTCTTGGAGATAAATCAAGTGTCTGATCCGAGCCTACCGAGCTGGTTGATTTTTCTTTGATTTTAGGGGAGGTTGTCTTCTCTGTTCCTCTTTAACTATTCTTCTTTGTATGCAGGTGACGTAAATACTTTGTAAATTATCACAGCAGAATGTTGTAATTTCATGTGAAGGCTTAGGTTAGGTAGCGCATGGTGTGCTTCTGTTGGATTATATGTAAATAAAAAAATAAAAAATGATGTGTTTGCACCATTAAAATGAGTTTCTTGGGGGTTTCCCCTCATAATCGTGTTAGGGCTATTTATCTGCTTGATGCCTCATGTTTTCATTGTTGATTAGGATTAAAGCAAATGACCCTATTAGTGATCCGACTGAAATTCTCAATACGAGAACAGTGATTTGAGAAGCAGTTTATTGGGACGATGAGGCACTTTTTTTTTTATTTTTTTTATTTTATAATTTGCTCTTGCGATTTGCAAGAAACACTTTGTTTTGTAATGTTTTAGCTTTTGTAAACGTCTCGTGAGGGGAGCAGTACAAGTGTTTGTTCGGTTGATGACCAATAACTGCCTTCTTACTCGTCTTTTGTTTTCTTATCCTGTGGTGATTCTAAAGGTTCAGGGACCTACTATACATAGGTTATTGTGGATCTCATCTGTGGAAAGGTTCTGCAAGGGCAAGACTTGTGGCTCCTAACCCCATTTCTTGAAGTTTTATGCCATTTTGAGGATGACTGTTGGATCTTCCTTGCATATGTCCCATGAGCTAGGTGTTGTCCAGAGCATTGGCCAGACTAACCAACTTAAGGTCAGAGGAATTGGCCAGGCTAACCGACTTAAGGTAAGAGAGAGAGTTTGTTTACATATTTGTTTCATTTTGGCACATTATGCTTCTTTAGTATGAGTATCTGAAGATCAACCATGGCCTTGCAGTGCTCTAAAATAAACAAATGGTACTGCTTGAAGGCCGTTCCCCTTTCTTCTTGTGCTTCGGTATGTTAATCATTCTCAAAGGAATTTTTACCATATTATTTCGTTGTAGTTGTGCTTAATTTGTGCCAATAATAGTCACATATTCAGTGTTCATTGCTTTCAGTTAAGACATAGACTCTTTAATGCTTGCTTATTTCTTTTGCAATTCAAACATAACAAGTCATGAAAGTAAACAATAATAGGCTGAAGGTTCTTGTGAATTGAAAAACGGTATTTCATATTTATTATTATGTCTATCCTGTAAAATAATGCTTTAAAGAAGAACTTGTTTTTGAAGATACAGCATTCTGCTCGTATTTCTAAGTTGATTTCTTTTTTCAAGAATATTCTCGTCAGAGTATTCTTGTTAACATGATTTGTTATCTGGTTAGTCATAGCAAAAAATTTCTATGCTAGTCATTTAGGTTGATTTTAAGGTAAGCTGTGATTTTTAATTAGCTAACAATTTGTTTGAGGAAACTTCAGTGTCACATTGATGTTGAACTTATTCGTCAAAGGATTCACTGTTTTTTTTTTTTTTTACTTATGACACCAAATTGGAACTGCTTTCACATTGGTTAAATTTTTT
The DNA here is from genome assembly GCA_029747655.1 of Ensete ventricosum. Classification (NCBI taxonomy): domain Eukaryota; kingdom Viridiplantae; phylum Streptophyta; class Magnoliopsida; order Zingiberales; family Musaceae; genus Ensete; species Ensete ventricosum. The sequence goes on along the minus strand of JAQQAF010000003.1, from coordinate 25,445,650 downwards.
ATCATCCGCATCTTTTTTTTTTCTCCATTATATTGGTAAGTTATCTGAATCTAAGTACTTGCATAAAAGCAAACCAGGGTGTACTTGATGTCACTAGTGCTTAGGTGTTGAAGTTAGAAGTAAATTCTACTTCCTGAGAAGTCAGGCAATGAAAACAATTGAAATGTAGTGCTAAATAAGTTGTTATTTAGTATATTGAATAGTCAAAGCTGGCATAGTACATAAAGAATTGTATCTTTTTGGAGGCGTTTTTTATTTTATGAAAATATTAAATTTCAGTTATTTAGTATTGAACAGTCTCCTTTAGATTTAAGCAGGTGATGCCACATTTTTTGAAGGACATACCACGACATGTAGGGTTTAGAAATAGATCCCGGGCTGCTATAGTCATAATAACAAATTTAATTCAAGCACTCGTGTTCTTTATAGATGTATGCTACTTTTTATATGGATGGTCTAGATATAGAGTCAGTAATGGTTAATATTCTTGTTACTTTTGCTTCAGTTTAAACTGGTAAGATAATAGTTCTAGGTCATTAATTTACTCTATTATTACAAACTTTTTAGTTATTCTTGAGGATTACAAGAACTTTATTTTGATCTTGTCCTCATCATTTCATCTTCTTCAATATTATTTCTAACTTCTGTCCTATATATTGTTTCCTTGCTTGCTTCTTATGTTATCTAGTATGCAGCAAGAAATGAAAGGACCTTTCAGACAGGTAGGATTAGAAAAGTGAAATAAAAAAAAATTATAGGAGACGCAGGGAATTGATAAGAAGACAGTAATGGCTTATGTTGATGGTTTGTATAGCTAGTTTAGGTCATTGATATGCATGAGCCATCCTGATATAAAGTTAAGGCATCTGACTTTTGCTGGTGGGAGAAGATTCCAATTTTTTCAATATGTAGATGATCTCTGATTCATTTCATTTTTCTCTTCATCACATATCAATCTTTGTGTTTTAATTGTTTTAGTTTCAAAAACATATATATGAATCTTTCTTGTCTTGTTACTATTTCTTAGACAAATACAATTTGTCACCCTTGAAACATTATCTGATAAATTTTTTAAGATGTCAGCTTCTGCCGAAGTTTTTGAGTGTTGATGGTAAGGTCTTGAAATCAAATCCTGTGTTACAACTTACAACTTTGCAAAATGACAAAAAAAAAAGTCACTGTTACCTCATCAATGTGCACTTCAAACAATACCACTGCACTTGAATTTGTTTGCCTATGAGGAAAACAATTCTCTTTTTCTTTTGTGATTTGTTATTTTTGATGGTATATGGAAATTGGACTTCTTTTCTTCTTCTACCTTTTAATTTGTGAATGTAGGATTTTTTTTCCTAGATAAAAAATGATGCATCATTTTTTAAGAAACACAAACTTCTAGTATTTTTTTTTTCTAAAGGGAAAATTTATGCAATTTAATTTGCTTATAATATTTTCTCATGCATATCCAACTTTGCATGCAGCGACAAGGTGCTTGGGGTTCCCGTATTTCAGACAGGGTATGCAAGCCAATGTTCTGCATTCCATACAGATACAATGTTTTCAAGTGTCAGTCTTCTACTATCCCATTCTCAGAACATGTGATTCCTCTTCTGAGGAATACCACCTTGTCTTTGACTAGGTATTGTGTTAATTTGATGCTTAATAATCTACAAAATATTGATCATGAATTTCAGATGTTTTTCTTTCTATTCTGTGGGTAAAAACTGATATGACACTTAAATATTCCATTTCTTATCATCATGCTAATTTGTTACCCAGTCCATACCAAGAATTGCAATTTCATGCCGTGCCGGTCTTTGGCTGATTCGGTATGTGTGCCAGTTTGTACTAGCATACCAACACATGATATGTCAGAATGTGTCGATAGTTCCAAAATAACCCAGAAAATATCCAAAAATGCATGAAAATTAGGAAAAAGCCTAGATTAGGGTATTTTAATTAGAACTAAATTCAAATTTATTTCTATTTTAATAAGAAATGTTCAAATATGGAGGGGACAGTGGATTTATATTTTCTGCATGTTGATGAGCATCTCTGCAGCATGTTCTGAATGGTTCTTCCATTGATATTGAACAAGGGTAAAAATTTATGAGAAAGAGGGAGTGATCGAGTAAGAATGACTGCTAGAAGATGTGAGATTGAAATAGGATCAAAGAGGGAGGAGAAATGGGGTTAAATAGGCGTTCAAATGGGTCCAATTAAATGATGGAACCAATTCAATCTGGGCCACCAACCGGTACAGGTTAGTAATGGTCAAATTTCAACCATTTCACCCGGTATGAAGGATGTATCATCCGATATGCCCCCCCAACTGCTATCTTGTTTGATATAGAGCTGTTCGTGTTCCGATCAGCTGTTGGACCAGTACATACTGCCTGTACCATACCGTTTAGGGTGGTACATGAAACCATGGTTTATACCACAACTAAAAATGTTTTCCTTTCTTCAAAACATGAGAAGAATCAAACAGAATTCTCATGAAGTGATGTTCTCTATTAGTGCGTCTCTTCTCTTTCACTCTTATAATAGCACAAATTGCACTCCTTTACTTTTTCTCAATGGCTGTTCCATAGTGCTCCCTTAATGCTGCTGTAGTTGTGGTCTTGATCCAGTAGAGTTGCTCATTGAAAGAAATATAGTTCTTTTGGCAGTTAGTATATGCTCCATATTGTACCTCTTCTCCTCTTCCTGTCTCCTTCCTCTTTCCTGGAGTCAGGTGCTTTCATAGTTGAATCACTCGTCCCGATGAATGAAAGTCTCCAAATCGGTCAATTTTGATTGTATACCTTCATACTCATTGATTACCGTTCAAGAAAGTGGTGGGCATTATCACAATTATGGTCATTATGGACTCGTGTTCTTGGCTACTGGATCAGCTGACAGGGTGCTTTGCCACCTGGTAGTTTTAGTGAGTCACTTTGTTGCTTTGTTACTTCATTAATAGCCAGATAAATTATAATATTTTTCATGAATGCTCAACAAGTTCAACGACAATGATAGAACATCTTGATTTTTGCTACCTTGTATTGCATAAGATGTTGAAATGTTGCTTTAGCGGTGTTTGTTTATAGTTCTCTTACATCTTATCAAGGAGCATAACTAAGCTACTTATTGTTGGTCCATGGCAACTCAGTTGGGTCCTTTTTTTGTTGAATATGTTTGGAGGATTGGAATCCAATATAAATAACATGGGCCATTTATTTAACAGACAATCTGCATAAAATTTCAATCTCACACCTTTGTTGCACCGTCTACATGCTTTCTCAACAAAATAGTTCTAATTTTCTGACAATTTGTCTCAACAGCTTTGTTTCACCCTTCATGTCATTCTCACTAAGTTACATGTAGTATTTCAACTATTATATTACAGCGGGGGCATGATTTTAGTTTTGTGTTCAATGTTCTTGGTCTCGAGCATACTATGGTCACATAATCCAATTGATGCTATATATTCTTTTCGTTATGAGTTCTTATGACCTTCTCTAGTGGGATTTGGGTTCCAAGTATTTTCTTTTATTATGAGTTACAACTAGATACATTAATCATTGAAATAAATATCAGGATTTATCATATCTAGTATTGTATATTAAATTTTTTTTTTTGACATATCTATGACGTTATTGACATCCATGCTCTATATATTTGGAGGGATGAACTTGTTGCTTCATCACTGTTAATAATTAAAAATAAAATGCTAAGACAGATATAAAGAGTGCATGTCTGGCCAAGATCCTATTATCAACGAAAATTATCTTGAAGGTTATTTATGTAGCTTACAAAATAGATTAGGCTTCTTCTAGACTCTAAAATATATTAGGCTAGTTTTAGATTTTAGAATAGTTTAGGCTTGTTCTAGACTCTAAAAGCCAGTCAAGCTTCTCATGAACTTTAGCAAAAGAGTAATATTTAATATTTCCAAACTTCAGTTTTCCTTTATGCAAAGTTCATGAGAAGCTTGACTGACTTTTGTAGACGGCTTGTTGCGTACTGGTTAATGTGCTTTTAATTTTCAATTTCATGTCAATGTTTTGTTTAATATCACAGCTGTGGATACTGGATAGAAGCATAAAATTAAGTTGATTGACTATCTCATAGGTCATGCAATGTGTTGCTTGGAAACCATCCCTCTTACCATTTAATCCCTGCTGTTGGGATCATTGCTTTTGCCGTATGGGGTCTTGGGCCACTGATGCGGTACCTGAGAAGCCTATTTTATGTAAGTACTTATGTGTTCTCATCGCAGCTACATGTTTTTACCTATAATTATAGGAGTGCATAATATAACATATTTTTTCAATGCTCCAACAGAATGATAGTAACTGGAAAAAGAGCAAAACATACTATTTGTCGATCTCATATATTCAACCTCTCCTCATTTGGACTGGAACCATACTTATTTGCAGGTCTGCTGACATACATGATACCTTGTTTTTGTGGAGTCCTGTAAATTTAGTGCTCCTTTTACGTAATGACATTCTTTAACAAAAGCTACTGACAGGTTTCTGGATCCTGTAGTTCTAACCTCGGAATCGAGCCAAGCAGTTAAAATACGTATTCTTAATTTTGTAAGATCTTTATCAACGGTGCTGGCTGTTGCCTATTGTTTGTCAAGGTGAGGCTAAGAGTAATTTAAAATCAGAAACAATAGTAATTTAAAATCCTTTTTCAGTTTTCATCAATCTGTATTTTCTTTATCTTCTTAGTTTCCTTGAAAGATTGTTGCTATATTAGCTCTTAGAGCTTACACTTTATATTATATATTACTGAATGTACGACATTGTTAATTAGTACTTGTTTTATTTTATTTATTCTTCTCAGTTACACTTTATATATCACTGAATGTATGACACTGTTAATAAGTACTTGTTTTATTTTGTTTATTCTTCTCAGCTTGATTCTGCAGTCACAGAAATTCTTCATGGAGCACAGTGGCAGTGATGATACAAGAAAAGTATGTTTGTCATGTTATTCATTAAGTTCATCTGTTTGAATTATTTTTTAAAATTTGAGGTTAATCTGAAGAAATTTGCTGGACTTTTTACAACAACTACAATTACACTATACTGAACAGACTGCTAAGATCCTCTATTTGACTTTTTAGTAAATGAAATTTTGTATGGAGAATACTTTATTATTCTTTGTGGTGGAGCTTTGCCTAGGAAAGTGATCCAAAAAAGATTTCCTTATTTCATATCTAAATATTATATCTTTTCCTGTAAGGTTATGAGGCTTAATTAGAAAAATGCCTTCTGCAGCAGCTGTTATCAGATTTCATTGTAAATGATAAGAAAGTACTAGAGTTTCAGAATTATTGTGAAAATTTTGACAGTTAATTTCAAAGAAGTTAATTATGTAATTGTTAGATGCATCTGGTTTACTCAAAGAGATTAGATCTTGGTTCATGTTTTAGTGCATATCTATTTCTCAGTGTGGGTCTTTTTGTTTGCAAGAGAACACACAGAATATGATTTTTTTACTGGAAATATTTTCCACGGAATAAATGGAAGTTGCTTGGACTGTAGGAAAAGGAAATGGAACCAGTTTTCTTTTCATTCTTTTGCAATTGGAATGCATTCGGAAAACTGTATTTTTGGAAAGCTTACAGAAAAGTCACTGACATGAGGTTCTGTAGAGATTTTCATTTTTGGGATAATCCAATCCTTAACCAAAAGGTTACATCTGAAAATCTTAGAAATAGTTCTTTTTTCAAGGCAAAACAGATTTCCTCAAAATTTACCATCGAGCCAAACAGACACTAAAGATTTTTCACAGAAATACATGAAATGGCATCGAAAGGTGATATCATTTCTTCTGCACTTTATGCCATTGTTTGTGTAATCGCGTCAACTTCAGTCTGTCTAGTAATATGCTTTTATGTTTTTAGTTAATGGGCTTTCTGTTTACGTATGTCTTTTATTTTTAATTTTGTGCAGATGGGTTTCCACTTCGCTGGAAAAGCTATCTACACAGCAGTTTGGGTTGCTGCAGTTTCTCTATTCATGGAGTTGTTGGGATTTTCCACCCAGAAATGGATCACTGCTGGTGGTCTTGGAACAGTGCTGTTGACTCTCGCTGGTCGTGAGGTATTGTCAGAATTTATCCTTTTTAGCAAGGGAAATCTCCTTAAAGTTTGTTTAGTGCAAACTGGTCACCGGTGCAGTTTTTGCTAATCAGATTTATTATGTTTTCACAGATTTTCACGAATTTTCTTTCAAGCGTTATGATACATGCAACACGTCCATTTGTTGCCAATGAATGGATTCAGACTAAGATCGAGGGCTATGATGTTTCTGGTTCCGTAGAGGTTGGTTTTGATAGATCAGTTTACAGTAAATTTCTGTTTTAATACACAAGAGAATACTTTTATATATTTATTTGAACAAAGACATGATAATATTTGTCTTTAGCATTTTATTGGAAACCATTTTCTTTTACTTCGTACAAGTTCCTTGCATAAGATTTGTCTGACTTGCTGTTGGGGCAAACAATGTGCAGCATGTTGGTTGGTGGTCTCCAACTATCATAAGAGGTGAAGATCGTGAAGCAGTTTATATTCCCAATCACAAATTCACAGTTAGTGTTGTGAGGAATCTCAGCAAGAAGACACATTGGCGTATTAAGACCCATCTTGCCATCAGCCATTTGGACGTTAATAAAATTAATGTGAGTAGCAATGTGGGGCCACCTTTGCAATTGGACAATAATTGGCATCTAGCCTTTTTCTTTGTCTAGCTTTGGCTTTCTTTCTGTTTTTAACCAAGTATGGAAAATTCTATATTTTTTATTATGTGCAGAACATTGTAGCAGATATGCGAAAGGTTTTAGCAAAAAATCCTCAAATAGAGCAGCAGAAGTTGCATAGAAGAGTATTTCTAGACAATATTGACCCAGAAAATCAAGCTCTTCTGGTAAAATTCGCCACCATGTTTAATCTTTTTTTCTTCAAAGCATCATGTATTTGAAGGCACACTGGCACAGCCATTTGATATCCTGGGATTTTTTCAAATGTTCCAAGTAAATTCTTTTGGAACTTGGATCACAGAATTCAATAAGGTGTGATTTTGAGGATGTTTGGTCCAAAACCATGTGAATCCCCATATTAAATACGAATATGGACTTCCATTCTTGATATATTTCTTATATGATTTTAGCCTCATGGTTAAGTATATATAAAGATACTATGTAAGCTTCATTTAGTTATGCACATTTTCCACGGTCAGTTTTTTTTTCCATTAGGGACTTCCATAGGATGCATGCTAGCAACACTAGACCTTAGACTTTTGATTATCAAATATTTGTAAAAATTACCAGGTGATTTTTTTAAAACTATAGAAGAAAAAGCTATAATTAATGCAAATACTTAGAGTAAGATAAAGGATTTAAAATGACACTAGTTCCTTTAAAATAGTATTCTTAGTATATTTAGAATGCTATAAATCAAGGTATGTCGAATCGTATTGTCCGATACGCGGGTACGGGTGGTACGTCCCGGTCCGCCAGCAGACCGGTATGCAGGCCGCTTGCTACCGGGCGGTATCGTCGTTTTAGTTCTGTATAGTCCGTACAGGGCTGTATCGGGCAGTAACGATCGAAATTTTGATCGTTACCGCTCGGTACAGGTCGGTAACGATCGATATCGACCGTCGCCGCCCACTACTGGGCGGTATCAGCTTGGCTGCAGCAAGGGAAGAAGCAAGAGAAAGATAGAGAATCTTGGACGGTGCCACCCTCTAACGCTGAGGCGTCGGCTCGACTGTTGGAAACGTCTGCAGCCGGAGAACCTCGAGATAGTGCCGCGGTTGAAAACCTCGCAAGCGGCGACTTCTTCGTTGTGGTCTTCTCCTCGTCGTGTGGGGAAGAGAAGCGTCAACGACTTTTCATCCACGCTGTCACGGACTTAGCTGAATTTGCCGAAGTCGCGCGGCACCCTAGCGGGCACTCTCGAAGACTTGGCTGAAATTGCCTAAGTCGTGAAGCAACCTTGCTCACTGTTCCGGACTTAGCTGGGATTGCCTAAGTCATGAAACGCCCAAAGCATTATCTGTCCGCAAAGGGTCAGCCCACTTGCAACCTCGTACGGTCCCGTAGGACCTGCAAAGAAGAAGTTGATTAGCTTAGAAACGAGTGACGGACAAGTCCCGACATCTCGCAAAGTGGGAAGCTATACAAGCAATTTGTTGAACACCTTGAGTGCAGCAGAGAAAAGAGAGAAAGACAGCGAAACAGGACTTTAGAGGGTTGTAAGAACGGTCGCAAGTCCACAAACGACGGTTCCCAAGGTATCGGACGTAAGACAAGTTCAATTGTTGATGAAAGCCTACGCCCGACATATACCCGAAACCCCATCTAGCCCGGTGCTACCCGGGGGGTTCCAAGGTGCTGAAATGGCTGACATTTCGCACCGCTCAGAGTGGTTGCCGCAGTTCATGAAAAAGACCCAAAAACGGGGCTGTTTTGGCTCCGCGCAACAAGCGATCATTCAGCAACCTTCTACACTACTTTCACTCACATTTCTTAGGTAAAAACACATAAACTCAAGGCAAAACAAGTTGCCAAACATCTGTACAAACAAGAAAAAGCTATGAACGGTTTGCCGAGCGAAGATGTTGCAGTTGAGCGATGACCGTTCGTGACATTCTCCCCCACTTAAACTGTCGACGCCCTCGTCGACGCTTGTTGGTAGGCTTTGACGCGGGCTTCTTTATGTCGTAGGGCGTCTTTTGGCTCCCAACTGACTTCTGTTCGAGGAAGCTTTTGCCACTTCACCAAGTACTCGATTTGCTGCGCTCCATTGGGTAGCTTTGTCTTGCGATCCGCCAGAATAGTTTCAACTTGCTTCTCGTAAGAGGCTCTGGTGGGGGGGGGGGGGGGGGGGGGGGGTAGTCGAGTTGGAACATTTCGAGAATCATCTTGTGGATCTGAGTGGTAGGCTTTCAAGTTGCTCGTATGGAAGACGTTATGAATTCTGAACCATGCTGTCAGTTACAACTTGTATGAGACATTGCCTACCCTGTTGACGATTGGGGAAGGCCCTTCATACTTGCGTACCAATCCTTTGTGCACTTTGTGCCTAAAGAACTGGAGTGATGCTGGTTGGAGCTTCACCAACACCATGTCACCAACTTTAAACTCTTGTGGTCACCTTTCGAACTCTGCCCACTTCTTCATCTTTTTGGCCGCTTTCTCTAAGTAAGCCCGCGCAATATCTACATTGCGATGCCACTCCTTTGCGAAGTGATATGCTGATGGGCTACTCCCTGTATAACCAATAACCAAGGTGTGAGGAGTTGATGACTGTTGCCCCGTAATAATCTCGAAGGGGCTCTTGTTGGATGCAGAGCTCCACTGCAAGTTGTAGGAGAATTGGGCTATGTCCAACAACTTCACCCAATCTTGTTGGTTGGCACTCACCCAACTTCACCCAAGCGAGTTGATTCTTTTTGTTTGGCCGTTCGTTTGGGGGTGGAGGCTTGTGGAGAAGTATAATTTAGATCCCAACAAATCGAACAACTCGGTCCAGAATCGTCCCAAGAACTGAGAATCTCGATCACTAATGATGTTGTGTGGGACTTCCTAATACTTCACCACATTCTTCACAATAATGTAGGGGTGCAGCAATGAACGTTGCATACTTCGAAAACCGATTAACTACCACGAGTATCGATCCAAGTCCCCCTACTACGAGTAAGCTCGATATGAAGTCCAAGGAAATGCTCTCCCATGGTCTTTCTGGTACGGGCAGCGACTCCAAAAGTCCCACTGGTTTCTATTGCTCTACCTTGTCCTATTGACAAGTAAGGCATGTTCGAACATATTCCTCTACATCTGTCCCCATCTTCGGCCAATAGAAAGCTCTCTCCACGAGAGCCATTGTTCGGTGGATACCCGGATGTCCAGCCTAAAGGGAATCGTGACACTCTTTCAAGAGTTCACGCCTCAAGTTATCCGCTCGCGGAACATAAACTCTGTTCCCCTTGGTGTAGATGAGTCCCTCCTGGACCCAAAATCATCGTGCCTTGCCCTCTTTGATGAGTTGCATTAGAGTTACTGCCTGAGGATATCGGTATAGTTCATCTTTGATCCTGGAAAGGAAGTTGGAGTGTAATTGACTTGCTTGGCTTCCGCTCTCCAACTGTACAACATTAACTAGTTTCACTTTCCGGCTCAATGCATCAGTCACGACGTTTGCTTTTCCCGGCTTATACTCCAGTACCATGTCGAACTCAGCCAAGAAGTCCTGCCATCGTCCTTTTTTTGGGGAGAGTTTCTTTTGAGTTTGGAAATAATTCAATGCGACATTGTCTGTCCTTAGCACGAATCGTGCTCCCAGAAGGTAGTGTCGCCACACTTGTAGATAGTGGACCATCGCTGTCATCTCCTTCTCATGCATCGGGTATCGCCGCTCGGTCTCATTGAGCTTGCGACTCTCGTAGGCCACTAGATGACCCTCTTGCATAAGAACTCTCCCAATAGCAAAGTCAGAAGCATCTGTATGGACTTCAAAAGACTTCCCATAGTCTGGTAATCTGAGTATAGGTTCCTCCAACACAGCAGTCTTTAGGTCTAAAAATGCCGCATCATATTTGTTCGACCATCTCCAGGACTGCTCCTTCTTTAGCAACTCCATCAACGGAGCTGCGCGCTTCGAATATCTAGCTATGAAGCGTTGATAATAGTTGACGAACCCAAGGAAGGGTCTCAACTCTGGCACCTTCTTTGGTGTTCGCCAGTCCGCCACAACTTGTACCTTAGACTTGTCCATTTTGATGGAACCATTGTTGATTCGATGCCCTAAGAATAAAATTTTCGTTTTGTCACGGACAACAATGTAAACAAGGTGTTCGATGAAATTCTCATGTTTGTCTGTGTCATTCGGTTTGTGTACATACCTTGTACAGCAAGTAGCGGGCTTACAGTAGGCTTAGTAGCCCTAGTTTGGTTTGCTTTGTGGCCGATTTTGGCTTGTAAATACGAGTGTGTCTTGTAAGCACTTGTGGGGACGGTCTGTAATGGACCATTATCCTTTGTGTGCAACCTCTCTGAATTTGTAATGTCCACGGGTGTAATTTGTATCCGGCTTTATAAAGTGTTTTCTTGAGCAGTTGCTTGTGGATCCCGATGGAATTGCTTCTTTTGGCCCGTTTTCTCTTTTGTAAGTCTAAGGGACCTTAGGAGATCTCGGGGAAGGCTGACCTTTGTGGACTGACACGTATGGGTGCCGCACGGCTTAGGCAAATTCAGCTAAGCCCGTGACATTGTGGTATCAGAGCGGGACAAGAATACGCAGCAACACTCGCCATACAAACGTGGGGGACCTAGCTGGGTTGCGTGGAGGACAGCCAGCACGCACAACCGTCTGGGGGAAACGGACATTAAGATGTATGGAAAGGAGTCGCTCAGAGGAGCGGGCATCCAGGTTTGACATTCAGAGGAATGGCCAACCCTTTGCGCGAGAGGCACCATGAGGACAAGCAAGCGAAGAAGAATGTGTAGCGCACAAAAATTGGGATGGTTGAGTTCGAGCTATAGCTCGACGTTGGCAACCAAACTTGACGATGTTCAAGGCAAATCGGGGCGCTTGGAGAAAGATGAGACCGTGCAAAGTGGGAGGTGTTGCGTAACGACTGAAAAAGTTGTGCAAAGCTCACAGAGGTGAGGGGAATTGCTAACTCGAAGGATTCGGTACTCATGCAAGGCTTGTACACGGACGACGGAGTGTTCGTGGCCATCATAAGGAGCGATCGGAACTCAGTGCCATGGAGCATCAGAACTTTCTCTTCAACATGGAAAGGATATGTTTGTAGACGGCTGAAATGTGCAATAAGTTCAGCACGTTGCTAGACCCTGAAGGGTGCAGTGGGGACTGTATTGGCGAAGAGTCGCAATCTAGCAAGTGCATTTGCTGGAGCAGAACAAGGCACGAGTTTTCAGCAAGACGGAGTAGTCTAAAGGGGATGGTGGTCTCCGAAACTTCCAGTGGGAAGTATGTAAAGAGGAAAGTTGCTCCAACATGACAGATATTCAGGAGGGATAAGTCCTAGTTCTCTAGAGGGAGAATCATGTGCAATGGACCGCATATATTGAGGAAGAGTTTCTCAAGGTAATATCTCCACAAAGCTCAACGGACCGAGCAAGTGATGAAGAGTTGTCGCATGATCTCGAATGGGGTAATGCATTGGTGGATGCATTTCGAGATCAAGTAGTGGAGCAATCATCATATGAAGGCACACTTCGAGTCGATGTGGAAATCGAACTCAACGGAGGGCTGACCCGTGGAATGGTGGATGCGAGGGCCACTATCAACTCAATGCAAATCGAGGAGCGAAGCGACTTGGGTGGAACTTGGTGAAGTATCCAAGCCGCATGAAGAGAGTCGACATAGAAAATGAAACATGGAGCGGAGCCACGGAGCTTTCCTTAGACAGAGGTCAAGGGCATGAACTCTTGTAGAGGCAAGAGTGGGATCATGTCGTTCCATGGGTTCTTCATTCTGATGGGGCGAACTTATCTTGCATGGTGCCAAAGACAAAGGGAGCTTCGAGGCACATGCAAGTTACCTTAGAGATGCATTTGACAGAGTAACTAAGGTGATTCAACTTGCGAAGGCAAAGTTGAGATCAGGAGACCTTAGTACTGGGCAAGAGGACGCAGAGGCGGGTACTCTTGAAGAATATGCCACCGTGTTGCCATTCGAGTTGTCAAGAACAAGTGGTCCATAGCGGAGATTGTGCTGGTAGGGGATAGAGGCCCAGGATTCAAACAATGGTGCACCAATTCTAGCGAAGTCAGGGGACTTCAGGAGCTACTAGGCGACGGACTGTCCTAGAGCTATGCTTCATCTAGGTGTGACCCAAGAGTGGGTGGATGAAGGTGAATTGCCAAGGGAGCGAACCAAAAATCGGAGATGGCGGAGGCCCTACGATGTGTTGGTAGAGGCCACACATGGAGAAGTCGTAGTCTGAGTTCATCACACGAGAATCTGTATGCAATGGAGATGTCACCAGGAGGCGACATGGTGCAGCGGATCATGGTGGAATAGTTCGTGGCAATGCAACGCAGGCGATCGTGTCCTGTGAGGGACATGATCATGCGGAGGTATGATCAGGAGCTACTGGGAGCTCCACTTTAGTGTACGACACAACAAGAAGAAGGGCTATGGATTCAAGGAGTGAATGCCATGGTACCGCAGAGGCGGGTCTTCGTGTGTGCATCGGAGCTTGCATTGGATGAAAGCCTTAGTCATCGGCATATGAGGGCTGTAGACCACCAAGGAAGAAGTCCAAGTACAAGTACCAGTGAGTCCCAAGGAGGGGGACGTGATCATATGAATGATTAGGAGCTGCTGGGAGCTCCACTTCGGTGAACAATGCAACGGCAAGAAGGGCTGTGGATTCAAGGGGTGAATGCCATGGTACCGCAGAGGCGGGTCTTCCTTGTGTGCGTAACGAAGCTTGCATCAGATGAAAGCCCTGGTCATCAGCATATGGGGGCTGTGTACCACCAAGGGAGCAGTCAGATTGCAAGTACCAGTGAGTCCCATGGAGGGGACTTGATTATACAAAGGTATGATCGGAGCAGCTGGAGAGTTGGACTACTTCAGTGCTCACATTCGCTTAAGGGAGCTCGGCAAGTCAGAGGACAAGGCTGAGTAAGCGAACGTTGCTACCAAGGAAGCTAAGGAGAACAGAATCGGCGCGAGCCCTGCAACAAGATGGTGAAGGCCATGCATAAGAGTTGCAGTCTGTCTTTCCATCGACCAAGGAGAACTGCTAGGAGGACACAGTGGTGTTGAAGCAGGTGGTCGAAAGGGGCGAGGAAGCGACAACGAGTCCAGTGGGGCTCAGCTACCCAAAAGCAAAGCGTCGGTTAGAAAGGAGGTGGACTCGGAGGAGCACCATAGTGACGTAGAGGCGGATTACCAATCGCGAAGGAAGGGATACAAATGTAAGGCAACGGATATTAGGGCTATGGGCTTGGCAGCACCATGGTACCGCAGATGCAAGACTTCCGTGGAGTCATTGATCTCTTGCTCTCATGGAGAGAGAGCATTGGTCGTAAAAGGGGCCGAGGAGGTAGAGAATGCAAAGTCAAACTCTAAGTACCAAGACAGGGCGGAAGGGCAGAGGCCAAGGAACTTCATAAGACCGATGTCGATGTGCTTCTCATCAAGATAGTCGAAAGCGAGGGACTTCGGGTTGATGCAGGAGTGCTCGACCAAGGAATGAAGTAGGCAGTACGCGGTATTGTACCTTTTCTACTCAGAGGAGTAGGCGACAAAGGTGATGGAGAAGACGGTATAATCCTAGAGGCGACCAGAACTATCAAAGACATCTCCATTGCATGAGTTCATCACACGAGAACCTGTATGCAATGAAGATGTCATCAGGAGGCGACATGGTGCAGCGAATCGTGGTGGAATAGTTCGTGGCAATTAAACGCAGGCGATCGTGTCCCATGAGGGACAGGATCATGCAGAGGTATGATCAGGAGCTACTGGGAGCTCTACTTTGGTGTACGACACAACAAGAAGAAGGGCTATGGATTCAAGGAGTGAATGCCATGGTATCGCAGAGGCGGGTCTTCGTGTGTGCATCGAAGCTTGCATTGGATGAAAGCCTTAGTCATCGGTATATGAGGGCTGTATACCACTGAGGAAGAAGTCCAAGTGCAAGTACCAGTGAGTCCTAAGGAGGGGGACGTGATCATGTGAATGATCAGGAGCTGCTGGGAGCTCCATTACGGTGAATAATGCAACGGCAAGAAGGGCTGTGGATTCAAGGGGTGAATGCCATGGTCCCGCAGAGGCGGGTCTTCCGTGTGTGCGTAACGAAGCTTGCATCAGATGAAAGCCCTGGTCATCAGCATATGGGGGCTGTGTACCACCAAGGGAGAAGTTAGATTGCAAGTATCAGTGAGTCCCATGGACGGGACTTGATTATACAAAGGTATAATCGGAGCAGTTGGAGAGTTGGACTACTTTAGTGCTCACATTTGCTTAAGGGAGGTTGGCAAGCCAGAGGACAAGGCTGAATAAGCGAACGTTGCTACCAAGGAAGCTGACGAGAACAAAATCGACGCGAGCCCTGCAACAAGATGGTGGAGGCCATGCATGAGAGTTACAGTCTGTCTTTCCATCGATCACGGAGAACTGCTAGGAGGACACAGTGGTGTTGAAGTAGGTGGTCGAAAGGGGCGAGGAAGCGACGACGAGTCCAGTGGGGCTCAGCTACCCAAAAGCAAAGCGTCGGTTAGAAAGGAGGTGGACTCGGAGGAGCACCACAGTGACGTAGAGGCGGATCTACCGATCGCGAAGGAAGAGATGCAGATACAAGGCAACGGATAGTAGGGCTATGGGCTTGGCAGCACCATGGTACCGCAGAGGCGAGACTTCCGTGGAGTCATCGATCCCTTGCTTTCATGGAGGGAGAGCATTGGTCGTAAAAGGGGCCGGGGAGGTGGAGAATGCAAAGGCAAACTCCAAGTACCAAGATAGGGCGAAAGGGTAGAGACCAAGGAACTTCATAAGACCGATATCGATGGGCTTCTCATCAAGATAGTCGAAAGCGAGGGACTTCGGGATGATGCAGGAGAGCTCGACCAAGGAACGTAGTAGGCAGTACGCGGTACTGTACCTTTTCTACTCAGAGGAGTAGGCGGCAAAGGTGATGGAGAAGATGGTACAATCCCAGAGGCGACCAGAACTATCAAAGACTTACTCCAAGTTGGGGGACTCCAAATTGGCGTAAACATTTTGCTCTTTTCGGGCAAAACTTCTTGCATTCCAAAAGTTCAATGGCAGAGGGAAGGCGAATCACAGTAGCTAACTCAACGCAAGGAGTGTAAACACTTTTAGTGCTTCAGAAGTGTGAGCAAAGAGTAGGCGAATTTTAGTAACCAGCTCAATGCATGAGGTACAAACTCGAGGAGGCAGACGAAATCAAGTAACCTTTGCCTTCTCAACTCAAGAGAATGGGCGAAACTGAGTACCCCACTTCTCTTAACTCGAGGAGGTAAGCGAAGCCAAGTAACCTTGCCTTCTCAACTACTAAGAGAATGAGTGAAGTGAAGTATCCCAGTTCTCTTACTTATCCAGTAGAGGAGCTCTGCATAAGTTCAGTGACCTTTCAAAGAAAGCTTATGGAAGACAATACTTATCAAATCCTCACCATTGGTGATCAGTACTACTGAGAGTAGATTGTCCGCTTCATTTCCCAATTGAATGTCAATTGAAAGCGGG
This sequence comes from Ensete ventricosum, assembly GCA_029747655.1. Lineage (NCBI taxonomy): Eukaryota > Viridiplantae > Streptophyta > Magnoliopsida > Zingiberales > Musaceae > Ensete > Ensete ventricosum. The sequence continues at coordinate 25,429,395 of JAQQAF010000003.1, read as the reverse complement.
AGTGATACGAACCTACTTGGAAGTGACAACTAAACGTGGAAGAGGGATCAATGGGCAAACATTGTGGAGGAAGGACCTCAAAAACCTTAATGTCTGCGAGGCGATGCTCGTCAAAGTTCCAACAATCATCCATCCTGTTCAAGCAACATGAGTATACTGCGATACTGGCGTATAATAAGGCAGGTCTTTTCCTTCATCAGAAGGATCCGCGAGAACCGACAAGGATCAGCACAACTCAGCCAACCCCACACCAGATTCAGTCATTGGTGAGTTGAAGCAGCATGGCGGATCAGAGTTCGACTACTCAACAACAGTGGCGGAGAGCGGCTGAGAGCCAAAGGGGCGTGTTGTAGCCAAAGCAGAAGATTGAAGATTTAGCAAAATACGAGGAGATGCAACGTCTACAGTGGCTTTGACGAGGATGTCGAAGGAATAAGTGGGGGAGAATGTCACGGACAACAATGTAAACAAGGTGTTCGATGAAATGCTCATGTTTGTCTGTGTCCTTCGGTTTGTGTACATACCTTGTACAGCAAGTAGCAGGCTTGCAGTAGGCTTAACATCCCTAGTTTGGTTTGCTTGGTCGATTTTGGCTTGTAAATACGAGTGTCTTGTAAGCACTTGTGGGGACTTCGGTCTGTAATGGACCATTATCCTTTGTGTGCAACCTCTCTGAGTTTGTAATGTCCATGGGTGTAATTTGTATCTGGCTTTATAAAGTGTTTTCTTGAGTAGTTGCTTGTGGATCCCGATGGAATTGCTTCTTCTAGCCCGTTTTCTCTTTTGTAAGTCTAAGGGACCTTAGGAGATCTCGGGGAAGGTTGACATTTGCGGACGGACACACATGGGTGCCGCACGACTTAGGCAAATTCAACTAAGCCCGTGACAGTTTGGGCGAAGTGGCACTTTTCCCTTTACACGAACAAGATGTTCTCCCTGAGAACTTTGAAAATTGTTCGGAGGTGCTTAACATGCTCCTCAAGTGTTTGGCTATAGACGACGATATCGTCTAAGTAGACGACCACAAACTTGTCCAGATACTCTTAAACAGTTGGTTCATTAGAGTGCAGAATATGGCTGGAGCATTGGTTAAGCCGAAAGGCATCACCGAGAACTCAAATGCTCCATACCTGGTCACATAGGTAGTCTTCGCCTCATCACCTTCTGCAATGCGCACCTGCCAATACCCCGACCGAAGGTCGAGTTTGGAGAAGTACTTTGCCTTGCCTAATTGATCGAACAAGTCCGCGATGAGCGGGATGGGGTACTTGTTCTTCATCGTCATCTCGTTGAGGGCTCGATAATCAATGCATAATCGGAGGCTCCCATCTTGTTTCTTCTGGAAGAGGACTGGAGCTCCGAAAGGTGCTTTTGAACTGCGGATGAGACCACCGCTTAGCAGTTCGTCTAACTGCGTCCTCAGTTCTGCCAACTCTGGAGGGGCCATGCGGTATGGTGGTCTCGCTGGAGGCTTAACTCCCAGCTCCAGCTCAATCCGATGATCCACGCCTCTATGTGGTGGTAGAGTTCTCGGCAACTCCGTTGGCATCACATCTGAGAACTCCTTTAGGATGTTCGCCACAACAGCAGGTTCTTGAATGGCCTCCCAGTCAAGTGTCTCTAGCTTTATAGCAACTACAAAGGTTTATTCACCTTTTCGTACCCCTTTCTTTAATTGTAAAGCCGATATTTGTTGTGGGTCATTGGTTCCTCCTCGAGAAACTGAAACCACGCAGGGATCGTCGCCTCCTATTAGACATAGGAAGTTCAGGAACGACATTAGCACCAACTTCGCCGCATGCATCAACTCCATTCCGAGAATCATTTGGAAGTCGTCCAATGGCACCACCATCAAGTTTGTGCTCCCGCTCCATGTTCCGATCTTGATGGGGATCCCTTTTACTCGTCCGGAGATCCGCTTGGCCTCTGAGTTCACAGCCTTCATACGACTTAGGCTCTTCTCCAAGATTAATCCAAGTCGCTTAGCTTCACGATCGGCAATAAAATTGTGGGTAGCGCCCGTGTCCACCATTGCACGGGTTGTACGACCATTAAGCTTGATGTCCATATACATCAACTCGTTGCTTCCTGCCTTCGGTGGTTTTGCCTTTGTGTTCTCCCCCACTTGACCCCGCAACGCATTGCTCCCATTCTGGGTCCTTGCGACGCCTCACTGTCGCTACTAGATTCAAAACTGCTCGAACTAAGGGCAACAGCTTTGCCCTTGTCTGACTTACGGGGTTGTATCGATGCAGTTAAAGCATTGAGTGCCTGCTTTTGTGGGCACTCCCTCATCATGTGCGGTCCTCCACACAAGAAGCATCCACCAGACTTTGGGACTTTACCTTTTGAGCTCGGTCCCTTGTGGAAATTCTTCTTCTTTTGTTCGCCCCCAGACTCCTTCGCTTGAGAGTATTTAGTTGGGCGATTTCCCGAAGATTGTTTCTTCTTTCTCAAATCCTCTGAAGAAACAAAGTCAGTTAGCCTTTCTGCGGCTGCAATTGCCCCGACTACGTTGGTGACATTCCTCCGATGTAGTTCTTGTTGTGCCCATGGCTTCAAGCCATCGAGGAAGCTGAATAGCTTATCTTTCTCGGACATGTCCTATATATCCAGCATCAGTGCTGAAAATTGTTTCACATAGTCTCGGATTGTTATACTTTGGCGGAGTTGTCTCAATTTCCTTGCGAGAAATTTTGTGTTCTCGGGCAAGAACTGAGTTCTCAACTTTCGCTTCAAGTCTCCCCATGTATCCACTCGACATCGGCCTTGTTGGATCTCTTCCCAACGGGTTCGTCACCAAAGTTTTGCATCCCCATTCAGATACATTGTTGCTATAGCAACTTTGGTCTCTTCAGAATCGTGCCTTGTAGCACGAAAATACTGTTCCATGTCGAACAGGAAATTTTCAAGCTCTTTGGCATCCCTAGCACCCCCGTAGCAATTCGGCTCCGGTGCCCTGAACTTTTGTGGTGATGCAACGCGGGTATTGTTCCCTCCCGCATTAAGAGTCCTTATTAATCGATTAAGGATTCATCTTTCTCGATCCGAGATTCAGCTTCTTCTTGCGAGCTCTCTACCCCAAGGAGCCTTCGTTGGCCTTGGTAAAAAAGTTCCTCCAAGTTCGCTTCAAGAACCGGGTTTCCGCCATTGTAAGTCTCTTCTTGTGGCTCTTTTTCCCGGTTGGTGCTCTGATGGCGTCTCCTCCACTCGTGAAGAATACCCAACTTCACGCTCGTGTTGTTCACTATCGTGCTCCTCATAAGCGGCTCCAACAGTTTGCGAACGAGTTTGCACTTGCAGCCCACCTGCGGTTGCTTGGAGCAAGGGTTCGGCTTGCCCTATCTTGCTCGATTCACCACGATGTTTCACCATAGCGAGATTACGAATCTTCTTCGCTGTTCGTTTGAATTGTTTGCCTGCTCTGATACCACACTGTCATGGACTTAGCTGAATTTGCCGAAGCCATGCGGCACCCTAGCGGCACTCTCGAAGACTTAGCTGAAATTGCCTAAGTCGTGAAGCAACCTTGCCCACTGTTCCGGACTTAGCTGGGATTGCCTAAGTCATGAAACGCCCAACGTTATCTGTCCGTAAAGGGTCAGCCCACTTGCAACCTCGTGCGGTCTCGTAGGATCTGCAAATAAGAAGTTGATTAGCTTAGAAACGAGTGACGGACAAGTCCCAACGTCTCGCAAAGCGGGAAGCTATACAAGCAATTCGTCGAACACCTTGAGTGCAGTAGAGAAAAGAGATAAAGAGAACGAAACAGGACTTTAGAGGGTTGTAAGAACGGTCACAAGTCCACAAACGGCGGTTCTCAAGGTATCGGACGCAAGACAAGTTCAATTATTGATGAAAGCCTACGCCCGACATATACCCGAAACCCCATCCAGCCCGGTGCCACCTGGGGGGTTCCAAGGTGCTGAAATGACTGACATTTCGCACCGCTCAGAGTGGTCGCCGCAGCACATGAAAAAGACCCAAAAATGGGGTTGTTTTGGCTCCGCGCAGCGAGCGATCGTTCTGCAACCTTCTACACTAGGTAAAAACACATAAACTCAAGGGAAAACAAGCTGCCAAACATCTGTACAAACAAGAAAAGCCATGAACGGTTCGCTGAGCTAAGATGTTGCGGTTGAGCGATGACCGTTCGTGACAGCACGGGGAGAAGAAAACGAGACGACGTCACCCTTTTTCCTTTTTTATTTTTTTATTTTTATTATATATATATATATATATATATTTATATACCGAGTGGTATGCCTTGGTATACCGCTTGGTACCTCAGTACCGTACCATACCGAGCAAAGCTCGGTATGCGGGTATGGTACGGGATGGCGAACTTCGCTATAAATAGTATGATAAAGGATTTAAAATGATATTCCTAGTATATGAAAATTCATACGCTGATCACCAAAAGATGAAAATTTGATGGCGAGGCACATATAGTTCATTATCTATGTGTTGTTTTACTCCAATTGCATAATTGTTGCGATAAACATTTTGGTTCTTGCTTTATTGGAGTAGTTACTGATAGCAAACATGAGCATTGGTAGGTACATTAGCGCTTCTTATTCTTTTTATGCTTGTTTCTGTATGCTTTTGTGCTTTTTAAGTCCACAAGATTGGAAAGAAGAATATTCATCATGATTAGCTTTCAGTAGGGCTGCACTTGATCTTGTTTCCTAGTAGTACATTAATAAGAAGACTATAACATTTTGATCAAAGCAGTTTATTTTGGTTTTCAATTGTTTCTGCCCAGTTTTTAAGTACTATTTGGATCAGTACATATTGATTAGTTATTTACTGGTTTGACAAGGTCCAATATTGAAATGTAGATCTTATTGGTACATAACTACATATACATTTTATTTTTTTTAAATTTATTTAATATTCTCAGATGATACAAGTCAGAAATATTGCCTGGTGTATTTGTATCATATCCACTATATTATCTTTACTTGCGTCCTTGTTTCTTATCCTTTTGCAGATTCTCGTTTCATGCTTTGTTAAGACCTCATATCATGAAGAATATCTTTGTGTAAAGGTAAGTGGATAGTATTTGTATTAACTATGCAGTTAAGTGTTCCTATTTTTCTTTTCAAGTATTCTTTAAATAAATTAATTATAGAATCTTAACATATTGTTTGTAAAATAGTAATGTTCACAACCATGAATCATAGTCATTATTCTTTAAACAAATTAATTATAGAATCTTAGCATTTAGTTGAAGTAGGTTTGACTGTATCCACTCTGTGTAACTACGAAGAAGCTGTTGTCTTGTACGTAGGCATAAAAACTGCATTGTGGGTGCTATTGCCAAAGAAAATCATTAAACAATTTCTGAATTGGTTATCTATGATACTTGATCCAGAAGACTATCAGAATGCCTAGCATTGTTTACAAAAATGTCACATGCACCTTGTTTTGTTCCTACTTTTTGAACAAATGAATATTAATATTAATTAAAGATGATGCCTAGCATTGTTTACAAAAATGTAACATGTGCCTAGTTTTTATTCACCAAAAGCGTTTACCACAATTTATGGATTACCTTTTGTGATTCAACATGATGTGCACACTAGACAATAAGTGGCCCATGATTTTGTTTTTAATTTATCTAACACATTAAGCTAGTTAAACACTTCAAAAGAGAGAGGTTATTATCAGCAGTCTGGAGGATTAATAGATAGTCCACACACAGCCAATGGTTTCATCGCTGCAGAATGTAACCTGACCAGCCTGAACTCAAAATTCATGTCTTATGAGTTTAAACTGGTTTGTTAGGACTTCCACTTTTAGGTGAAGTGGGATTAGGAACACTGCAAAGGTCAATTAAAACCAAGTTGATGACAAAGGATTTGTTCTGTGTATTAGAGAGAGATGCTGAAACTATAATTCCTGGATTATCGAGAGATGGTGGCAGGTGCAATAAGACCGCTGCAAGAAATACACTAGACTAGCCTTCCATACTTGATTATTTTTGTTTGAGACAGGAATGGATCAGAGGGTTGTGAGTGTGGATCAATCAACAAAGTTGGTAAGCCAGATGTAGGGGCATGACTGGGAGATTACAGTGGGTGAGAGGTTAATGCCGTGATTAGGAGGGAGGAGACAGGGCATTAGGGTGCAAATGAGATGTGGCAAGAAATTTGAGGAAATGAGTTAAGCCTTTATTGTCAAAAACTTACTTTAACAAAAAACAAAACAAAGAACTGACTTGATTAAAATCTGACTGTGATCCAAAGTTCTAAACAACTAAATGTTCCAAGCTCAACCCTCAGCTAAATTTTCAGAAACTGGGATAATTTTTTGGTTAGCCAACTCAAGTTGCACAGTCCAGCCACTTAGTGAATGTAAGCAGTTATGTTTGACATCCATTCTTTACACCTTTCATTTTGTCTTCCATTCTATTGGTTTATCCTTGTCTTCATTTTCTGGCATCACATATTCAGGATAATCAAGTTATTATTATCTAACATCTTATTTTGCTTTTGGCTGCTGATGGACAGACTGTTTTTTCTCATAAAGTTAGTTTTCTATTTATGGCTTAACAAGACTTGATGCTAAGGAAATGATGGCTGTTGGAACACAAACAGGAAGCTGTCATGTTAGATCTACTCAAAGTCATCAGCCATCACAGAGCTAGACTTGCAACTCCTATCCGCACAGTCCAGAAGATGTATGGTGATCCTGATATAGAAAATAGTCTTTTCGCAGAGAGTGTTTTCAGACATTCTGCAGCATCTAGTCGTCCATTTCTTTTGGTCGATTCTCAATCAAGAATCGATGATGACAAAGCAAAGTCTCGTTCAACATCACGTGCAAATGAAAACCAAACCAGTAAGACTGCTACAACACCAGAGCCCAAGCTGACTCATGGTGGCACAGCTCCAAACAAGCACCAACAGAAGAAGGAAGATTCTGGCGATGCTTCACCTAAGAACATGAAAGCCGATGCGGCGGTAGCACCATCTTCTAGTTCTCCCTCCACGACACACCTTGAAAGCCTGGATTCATCAGGGCCAGCTCCAAATTCTGGTAGCCAAAAGTCTCCTTTACAGGAGGCTCTTACCGAACAGATTGATGCTAAGAATGAAGCTGAGAGTGTGCAGCAGACTGTGAAGCCACAAGTTGCCAGATCTGCTTTTGAAGATAACATTGTCCTAGGAGTGGCTCTTGAAGGGTCAAAACGTACTCTCCCTATCGAAGAAGAAATGGGTCCATCATCTATCCAATCACAGGCGAACGAGTTTGCTGCTGGACGTGGTATTGTGCCTTGTACGTCTTCAAAGGACGCAAAAGGGGCAGCCGCATCGGTTGACCAGAGGGATCAAGACAGCTGACCATGTCATAATCAGCGGAAAGTGTTGCGACTAGAATGCACCTCTGTTTCTTTTTTTTTTTTCTGAAACAGGTGCATGGAAATTGTCTGTGGGTGGCTGGTCCACACAGTTGTATACGATTGCTTGCCATTGCAATACAAAAGATTGTTAATTGCTTCATGGTTTACCTTTTTTAAACTGGGATCCTCAGCACTGATGATTTCAAAAAGACGTGCAAGAAGATATTTGGGAGATTCACGACATCATGTGGTTCATATGCTCACTGGTCATGAGTAATTTTCTGTTCCTGTACTTGTAACGCATACTGCGAGGAACTAATAATGGTTGTCACAGTGCTCTGTTTTGTCCTCCCAAATTTGATCGATTAGAGTGTGTTGGTAAAAAAACCGATATGGTTGGGATCTAATGTCTCCGTCACCTGTTTTTGATCCTGTTATGTTTTAGCTCGACGTGTTTCTGCTGTGCACATTCCATTAGTCGACGACAGTAACCTTCGATGCTGCTGCCATTATCACTTATTCAAGGAAAACAAGTACCACTCATTGATGCCCATCGTATCTTTTTGGGGGTGTGGTTCACTGTTTCAGTTCGGGGATGCAATATTTACCGCGTCGTGGTTTTCGAATCTCACGTCTCCAGACTTAAAACTATTGAAAGAAGAGGGAGAGAGAGAGAGAGAGAAAGGTTTAGGCACTGTCTCCAGAAGTAGAGAGAAAGGTTTAGGCACAAAGCAATCTATTTGAAGTCCGACTATAAATCCCTTGCTTTAAGACAATCTAAAAAACACAAACTATTTGGAATGGACAAAGCAATCTATTTGAAGTCCGACAATAAATCCCTTGCTTTAAGACAATCGAAAAAACACAAACTATTTGGAATGGACCCGAAGACGGCAACAATTTGATGAGCATAGATAGTGACACCTCACCTGTCGCTGCATAGTTTATCCAATTCCGTTTGATTGAACACCCATTGCCAAGTCTAAAACATTTTTAAGCTATTAGTTGAATCACTTAACTAACAAGTCCAATAAAAAAGAACGGTTGAAATGATGTCACTTGGTAGTAGTAGCAGTAGCAATGGTTCTATAAGAACACTGAATCACTCAAATATGTATGTGCCTTTCCATTGAATATAAAGATGTTTGGTGGGGGGAGGGGTGCTGCGTCCAAACTAAGCTATCCATGTATCAATCATACCACTCTCTCTATCCAACTCTTTTCAATCCATAAAGGTGACATCAAATCTGTCGTCTATTTTTTCTAGACAAGCCACTGACCGAGTTGTAAATGGCAAGACAACGTACAGACTTTGGAATCTTGTCAAAAAAAGATCTTGATTTAGCTCCACGAATTGTTTAATGGGTCATCAAACATATTTTGGTAATGAATCGTCTCGAATTTAAAGGAAGAAGAGCATTTCTTTTCTCCCCCACTCCCCCGCCGCCGCCGCCGCCGCCGCCAAATAAAACTATATCGTGTTATAACAAATCCATACTCTGCTCCTTGAGCTTCAAAATAAAAACAAACCAGAAACTAATTAAACCTTCGAACATGATAGGTATGATTACACTGTGCAAAATACGCTGACCGATCCAATGAACACCGGTTAGCTTCTTCAGGTTTACAGGTCTGTAGCTTGTTTAAGCACTCGAAGATAAATTAGTGAACCTCTAAGATAAAGAAAGCATCAGTTTACGAAACTCATTATTGGTGAGTTTTGAGTCTTTTGCAACCCCTCTCAGCATAATCGGAGTATCTTCGGAGAAAAAACGACGATAATTGTTTTTTTTAAGTTCACATGTTAGACGTTAGTTGCGAGGACAGCAGATGCCTGTTGAGAATTGATTCATGGTAGTTACATAGGTAGTTAACATGTTTAGAAGTAGTGGCTCATGTTTAGGAGTTGTGGAGGTAGTTTAAGAGTTAGTGGGGGTAGTTATTAATCATGGGTGAGATAGTGGGATGAAGGAAGTGGTGTGAGGTAGTTATTATTATATCCTATAAATAGGATATTAGAGAATGAAGCAAGAGAGGTAGAGAGTGTGTGAAGAGAAGAAATTTTGTGCATTTGGAGATAATCTTGTAAGTGTTCTTGTTCTTTTACCTCATGTTTAATACTACGTCGTTTTCTTGATTGAAAGCGTTTTCGTTCATTGGATCGTAGTATTCTGTTTTTATCGTTTCCTTGCTCCTCCTTCCCCAACATTTGTGGTATCAGAGCCTTGTTTCAATCTGAACTGGGCATTATGGCTTTTAATGGCAATTCTATGTCTCAACCCCTTATTCTCATCTTCTCGGGCAAATCCTATGAATTTTGGAGCATCAAGATGAAGACTCTATTCAAGTCTCAGGATCTTTGGGACTTGATAGAGAATGGATATGCAGATCCAGATGAAGAAACCAGGCTGAGGGAGAATAGAAAGAAGGACTCAAAGGCATTGTTCTTCATTCAACAAGCTGTGCATGAGACAATCTTCTCAAGAATTGCAGCAGCGACAACCTCAAGACAAGCTTGGCTGATACTTCAAAATGAATTTCAAGGCTCATCGAGGGTGATCATGGTAAAACTTCAAACCCTTCGCCGTGAGTTTGAAATTTTGTTTATGAAAAGCAATGAATCAGTGCAAGATTTTCTTTCTCGAGTGACTGAAATTGTTAGTCAAATGAAATCCTATGGTGAACATCTACATGATTAAATAATTGTTGCAAAAGTTTTGAGAAGTTTAACTCCAAAATTTGATCATGTTGTTGCGGCAATTGAAGAGTCAAAGGACTTATCTACTTATTCATTTGATGAACTAATGGGTTCCTTGCAAGCACATGAAGCAAGGTTGAACAGGTCACTTGAAAAAAGTGAAGAAAAAACATTTCAGGTTAAGGGGGAGTCTTCTACTTCAAAAGAAGACAAAAAAGTAACAGGAAGAGGACGTGGCAGAGGAGGATTTTGTGGTAGAGAAAATGGAAGAGGAAGAGGAAGAGGACACTTTGATGAGCATGATGAAAGGCAATCAAACTATGATCAGAAAAACTACAAGAGTGGAATTCAATGTCACTATTGTAAGAAGTTTGGTCATATGAAGGCAGATTGCTGGAAAAGAGAAAAGCAAGCAAGCTATGTGGAAGAAAATGAAGATAATAATAAGTTTTTATGACTCATTCACAAGTTAATGATATCTCAAATGACATTTGGGTTTTGGATAGTGGATGTTCTAATCATATGTCAGGCATAAGATCAATATTTAAAGATATTGATGAAACTCACAAGTTGAAAGTTAAACTTGGAGATAGTAAGCAAATCCAAGTAGAAGGAAAAGGAACAATTGAGGTGAAGACAAATCAAGGGAAGGTAAAACACCTTGATAATGTTTTCTATGTTCCTAGCTTATCACATAACTTGTTGAGTGTTGGACAATTGATAGATATTGGATATTCAGTTATATTTGATGATGGTTCATGCACTATTAAAGATAAGAAATCTGGTTTGATTATAGCAAATGTTTGCATGACGTAAAATAAGATGTTTCCAATTGATGTTTCAAATATTGAGAAACATGCTTTTGTTGCAAATCAAAAGAATGAGACAAACTTATGACATTTGAGATATGGACACCTTAATATTAAAGGTTTAAGGTTGTTAAATAAAAAAGAAATGGTTTTTGGATTGCCTAAAATTAATACACTTATGTATGTGAAGTATGTATTTATGGCAAACAAAGTAAAAAATCATTTCCTGTTGAAAAAGCATGGAGAGCATCTAATTGTCTTGAATTAATTCATGCTGACTTATGTGGACCTATGAATACAAAATCATTTGGGGGAAGTCGATATTTTTTATTATTTACTGATGATTATAGCCGCATGAGTTGGGCATATTTTCTGGAATTGAAATCTGAAGCATTTGATAACTTTCAAAAATTCAAGGCACTTGTAGAAAGACAAAGTGGTAAATGCATAAAGACACTTCGGACAGATAGAGGTGGTGAATTTATGTCTAATGAGTTTAATTCCTTTTGTGAAGAAAATGGTATTCGCAGGGAATTGACAACACCATATACACCGGAGCAAAATGGTGTAGCTGAACGTAAGAATCGAACTGTTGTCGAAATGACAAGAAGTTTGCTTAAAGGAAAGCATCTTCCGAATCAGTTTTGGGCAGAAGCAGTTGCAACAGCAGTTTATTTGTTGAATATTTCACCGACAAAGGCTGTTATGAATCGAACTCTTTTTGAAGCTTGGTATGGTATAAAGCCAACTGTAAGCCATCTAAGAATTTTTGGTTGTATTGCTTATGCTTTGGTAAATTCACAAAATCATCATAAGCTTGATGAAAAATCAGAAAAATACATCTTAATTGGATACCCTGCACAATCCAAAGCATATCGATTATATAATCCTGTAAATGGCAAAGTTATTATTAACGGAAATGTTGTATTTGATGAAAGGGCAAGTTGGAATTGGGAGATTAATGAAGGTGATGCACAAATTCGTGTTCCAGCAGAACTAATTACTCCACCGAATCAAGTGACAGATCCTGCTCCAATAAGATCAACGTCAACCTCACCCAGTAGTAGTTCAAATTCAGCAAATGATTCCTCAGATGAAACCCCTCCAGGAAGGTTTAGATCACTAACAGAGATTTATGATTCAACATTTGCTTTATTTATTTCAGATCCTATAAGTTTTGAGGAAGCAGTTGAAAAAGAGGAATGGCAAAAAGCAATGAAGGAGGAAATCAAGTCAATTGAGAAGAATGAAACCTGGGAGCTAATGGATCTACCAAAAGAAAAGAAAGCTATTTGTTTGAAATGGGTGTACAAAACAAAGTATAATGCAGATGGAAGTATCCAGAAGCATAAGGCTCGGCTTGTAGCAAAAGGATATTCGCAGCAACAAGGTATTGATTTTGATGATACTTTTTCTCCAGTTGCTAGATTCGAAACCGTGAGAACCTTTTTGGCTTTAGCTGCTTATTTGAGTTGGTCTGTTTATCAATTTGATGTGAAATCTGCGTTTTTAAATGGAGATTTACAAGAAGAGGTTTTTGTTACTCAACCTGAAGGTTTTTTGGTTAAAGGACATGAAGAAAAGGTATATAAGCTAAAGAAAGCACTTTATGGGCTTAAACAAGCTCCAAGAGCATGGTACAGTAAAATTGATTGTTATTTTCATCAAATGGATTTAAAAGGAGTGAGAATGAACCTACCTTTTATCTAAAGAAGGAAGGTGAACATAGTATTCTTATGGTTTGCCTTTATATTGATGATATTATATATATGGGTTCATCTGACTCTGTTGTGGCAGAATTTAAAAAATACATGATGAATAAGTTTGAAATGTCAGATCTAGGTTTACTGCACTATTTTCTTGGGTTGGAGGTGAAGCAAGGATCATATGGAATTTTTATTTCACAAAGAAAGTATGCAATGGATCTGCTAAAAAAATCTAATATGATTAAATGCAAAGCTGCAGCTACACCCATGAATGTAAATGAGAAATTGAAACTTGAAGATGGTACATGTTTGACAAATGCAAGATACCACAGAAGTTTAGTTGGAGGTTTGATCTATCTAACTCATACTCGTCCAGATATTACATTCTCTGTTGGTGTAGTATCTAGATTCATGCAAAGCCCAAGTAAACATCATCTCGGAGCTGTTAAAAGAATTCTACGTTATATTGCTGGAACTACAAATTATGGAATATGGTATTCTCATAATTTTAAATATAAATTATTTGGTTTTACTGATAGTGATTGGGCAGGAGATTTGGATGATAGAAAAAGTACTTCAGGCAATATTTTTAGCCTTGGATCAGGAGCTATATCATGGAGTTCAAAGAAGCAAGCAACAACTGCATTGTCGACATCGGAAGCAGAGTATGTAGCTGCAACATCAGCAGCATGTCAAGCTATATGGCTTAGAAGACTTCTTGAAGATCTTCATCAAAAACAAATAGATGCAACCGAAATATTTTGTGACAACAAATCTACAATTGCACTGGCAAAAAATCCCACATTTCATGGAAGAACGAAGCATATAGAGATACGCTATCATTTCATCCGAGATCTTGTAGCAGATGGAGCTATAACAATGAAGTACTGTGGCACAGATGAACAAGTTGCAGACATTCTCACCAAGTCGCTTCCCGTTAAGAAGCATATTTATTTTATGTCTCAAATTGGTGTATGTAACTATGAATCAAGGGGGAGTGTTGAGAATTGATTCATGGTAGTTACATAGGTAGTTAACATGTTTAGAAGTAGTGGCTCATGTTTAGGAGTTGTGGAGGTAGTTTAAGAGTTAGTGGGGGTAGTTATTAATCATGGGTGAGATAGTGGGATGAAGGAAGTGGTGTGAGGTAGTTATTATTATATCCTATAAATATGATATTAGAGAATGAAGCAAGAGAGGCAGAGAGTGTGTGAAGAGAAGAAATTTTATGCATTTGGAGATAATCTTGTAAGTGTTCTTGTTCTTTTACCTCCTGTTTAATACTACGTCGTTTTCTTGATTGAAAGCGTTTTCGTTCATTGGATCGTAGTATTCTGTTTTTATCGTTTCCTTGCTCCTCCTTCCCCAACAATGCCCACATATAATATAATAGCAAGACGAAGGCCAAAGCCGCCCCAACTTCTTATACTCATCTAACTGCTGGGGATGATGATGATGTACGGACGTTGGCTTCCTTCGTTTGAAAGGAGAGCTTCCACGAGCACGCATCCACCAAACATTATCCGGTTCTCATGGCGGACAAAAGACAGCAAGAGCTCCAAGTAGGGAGTTGTCCGTGATGGTTCGTTCACAGGAGGTATGGATGGAGAGACCAAGGCATGGCTTTGGCCGGCCTCGAAGAAAGGAGCCAATGACAAGGAGAGAACACCCATGGAACATTCTGCAATTTTCTGTGACAAACAAAAGACGAGAGAACAACTCCAAAGCAGGCGGCTGTTCTCCATAAATATGATGTTTCTGAATAGGTATAGGAAGAACAATGAATTATTTTGCCTTAAGGAAGGGATGAAACGTGGTGCAATGCTGGAGCTCCCTGTGCAGCGGTTCTCCCTCGTGATGAAGTATGATATATTTGTGGACGAGGAAAGATTGAAAACAGGATCAGAAGAATCTTCGATAAAAAAATATTGAGAGAACCAATGCCATATATCGAGTCTGATCCACAATCTAATAGTTTAATTTTTTTAATTGAATCGGTATTTGATTTAATAATATCTGTTGACCTTGATCAAGTTACTACAAGGATCAACAATTCAAGTATTAAAGTATTTCTATATGAAGGAAATTAAGATTTAATTTTTTTTTAAAATACATCTTCTTAAGATTTTGATAAGAGATGATGAGATAAATATTTTTTGTGCTCACAGATTTTTTCTGTAATATATATATATATATATATATATATATATATATATATATATATATATATATATATATAGAGAGAGAGAGAGAGAGAGTAGGAAAATTGTATTAGATGTATGTGAAAAGGCGTATAAAGGTCCTTTTTAACTTGAGAATTTTAATTCACTTAACAAAACTTGCATATATATATATATATATATATATATATATATATATATATATATATATATATATAATTATTCTGCAGTTAAAGTAGGAAGTCATGTAAATCCTGCAGATTTTTTGGTATTAATCCTTTTTCTCCCACAAAAAGAACAACGGTTAGTAGAAGGAAAAAAAAAAAAAGATATATAACAAGAGAAGACATCCATGGGATGAAAGAGCACATAAATGGTGGATACAGAATTTGAGTTGAACAGGACATTTTACTTCCTCCAAAACAAGCACAAGCACATAAACAAACGGAGGTCAAATTCCTGGAACTTTTGATTTCCGAAGCATGTCTTACATGGGATTCTCCTCTTCCTCACCACCAATACTGTTTAGGGTTTCGGTTTGATAAGGAGAACCAGAAGAAGACTGTGTAACAGGCATTGCCATACCCCCGAAAAATATAAGAGAATCCTCAATATGACCACCACAATAGTAAACTGGGCTCTACTAATAAACTTTCACGTAATGAAAGTTGTAGTAACGTATAATTTCTTAGAAAAAAATTCCCCAGAAGAATAGGAGAAGAAATTACGAATGGTGGAAGTTGACGTTCAAAATATGAGCTTCTTTTCCTCTGCGTCAAGAATATTGTATGAATTTTTTTTTTTTTTTTTCCTTTGGTGCAAGTTGATGTACACCATCCAACTTTATGTAAAAAAAAATTATAAATAAAAGAAAAAAGGCCCACTGTCAATAATTATTATGATTAAGCTCGCATAAAGTAGTGAATTGAGAAGGTGGTGATGGTAATGCACGCTCTCTTCTCGCTGGTCTCCCTCTCTTATATGGATGTCAGAAGACAACAACACAAGGAAAAGCTGTAGATCCTCATCTTCCTCCCGGCACTGTTGCCTCCTGCAAGCTGGGTTGGATTCTTTTCCTTTTGCTGACCTTTGTGTATGTATGCATGATTCCAGGCCCACGTACGTACCAGTCTCGCTGCCACCAAATGCAACATCGTGAAAGAGAGATGACAGAGCAAGCGAAGAGGAGGAAAGCAAAGCCATGAGAAAAATGGAGAACAGCCACACCCCCTCCACTCCCTCATCTCGCTCGTCTGCTGCACCAAAAAGCATCAAGATAAAGGCAAATCTCTCATTGGCCCCATTGAGAAGCATGCACTCACCCAACACCTCCACCCACCTCCTTAGATTCCCCTCCCCACCTCCTTCCTCCTCCCACTCTTCCTCCCCCACTCTCAAAAGCTACAAATTAGCCCGTCCCTCAGCTAAATTCCAATTCCTAGATCCTCTCTCTCTCTCTCCCTCCCTCCCTCCCTCCCTCCCTCTTCGCCTCCCACCGAGTACATAGTCTTCTGCCTTCTGTTCGTCAATCTCTATGTGTGGAGAGGTAGAGCTGGCGACAAGCAATTGCTCTCCCGGGTAGATGGACACGCTATTTAGATTGGTTAATCTGCGATCATCTGATCAACAGTCTTCCCTCAATTCCAGCCGCACTTCTGGTAGCTCGAGATCCTCCAAAGCTCACCAAACCTACCACCACCATAACCACTACTTCCGCACAAGCTCTTTGCACCATCAACTAGGGGAGCAGTATCAGGAAGAATGCGGCACCAACAGTTCTTGTGTTTACATGGATGAAGACTTCTCCTCTGGCCCATCGTCACAGCACCGCCACCACCCTCCCTCCTCTGCCGCCGCCACCACGCCCACCTCGGCTCCACTTGTTGATCCCGACGACTTGTCTCTTCTTCGGGACCTCAACATCGACTTTTCTTCTCCGTCCTCGTCGTCAGGCAACGTCGGCGGCGCCGGAGGTCGGTGGGTATCTAAGCTTCTGCCGGAATGCGCGCGCGCCGTTGCCGCCTGCGACAGCCAGAGGGTGCGCCAGCTGATGTGGGTGTTGAATGAGCTCTCATCCCCTTACGGCGACGTGGATCAGAAGCTGGCCGCCTACTTTCTCCAGGGCCTGTTCGCGCGCTTGACGTCCTCCGGCCCGCGCACCCTGCGCACCCTCTCTGTTGTCTCCGATCGCAACTGCTCCTTTGACTCCACCCGCCGCACCGCGCTCCGCTTCCAGGAACTCAGCCCCTGGTCCTCCTTCGGCCACGTCGCCGCCAACGGCGCTATCCTCGAGTCCTTCCTCGAGAGCTCGGCTTCGAGCGGGACGCAGAGATTCCACATTCTTGATCTCAGCAATACCTTCTGCACGCAGTGGCCGACCCTACTCGAGGCACTTGCGACACGGTCTTCCGACGACACGCCGCACCTGTCCATTACCACCGTCGTATCGTCGTCATCATCATCGTCATCCTCGTCCTCGCCCTCGCCCTCGTCTGTTGTACAGAAGGTTATGAAGGAAATCGGGCAGCGGATGGAGAAGTTCGCGAGGCTAATGGGCGTCCCCTTCCGATTCAATGTAGTTCATCACCCCGGCGACCTGTCGGAGCTCGACCTCGATCAGCTCGACCTCCGGGACGGCGGCAGCGCCGTCCTCGCCGTCAACTGCGTCAACACGCTCCATAGAGTTTCTCCCGCCGGCCGCTGTCGCGACGCGCTCGTCGAGGCCTTCCACCGGCTCCATCCGCTGATCGTCACGGTCGTCGAGGAGGAGGCCGAGCTCGGCCCCTGCGGGGGAGGGGAGGAGGACGGGGAGGCCTTTCTGAAGGTGTTCAGCGAGAGCCTACGGTTCTTCTCGGCGTACTTCGAGTCGTTGGAGGAGAACTTCCCGAAGACGAGCAACGAGCGACTGGCGCTGGAGCGGGTGGCAGGACGGGCGGTCGTGGACCTGGTAGCGTGTGCGGCATCGGAATCAACGGAGCGGCGCGACACGGCGGCGGGGTGGTCGAGGCGGATGCGGGCGTCAGGGTTTGAGCCGGCGGACTTCAGCGAGGACGTGACCGACGACGTGAAGGCCCTGCTGCGGAGATACAGGGAGGGGTGGTCGATGCGGGAGGCGTCGGAGGCCGGTGCCGATGCCGGTGCCGGGATATTCCTCGCGTGGAAGGAGCAACCGGTGGTATGGGCGAGCGCGTGGAAGCCGTGAGAGAGAGAGAGAGAGAGAGAGAGAGAGAGAGAGAGAGAGGCCAATAGTTCCTAGCACGTGCGGAAGGGAGAGGGGGAAGGGAATTACTAGGTTTTTCCTTAAGGTTGGCACGTACAGGAAATTAAGCCGCGGAGGTGAGGAAGGAGTTGAGAGGCGAGAAGACAAGGGCAGCGTCGTCGAGAGAAGGAAGAAAGAGAAAAAGGGGAGTACTTTTTTTTTTTTTTTTTTTTCTCCAAGTCTTTTAATCCTGCCACAATATCTTATCACCATTCTTCTCTGTTTTTTTCTTCTTTGTATTGCTTTCCCTTCGATTCTTCATCTGTTTGTTCTGAGAGTCTTCTATTGTAATCTTCTTTCGCTGGTTTGTGTCGCCAGCAGCGTTGCAGAATGATATAGTTCTTTTGTGGTACAGGACAAGGAGACCAACTGGGAAAGGATCCACTCCAATCATACATAAAACTAAAAGAAGAAAGCTTTTGCATCCTAATTTAAAGTGGTTAGTGGGCTACTACACTACAATAATTCACAAGAGGCAATACTAAAGAAAACGAGAAATGATGGAGATTAGGTGACATGGTGATATCAGGGTAGAAAGTTGAAGTGTATATATATATATATATGTGTGTGTGAATGGATATTGAAACAAAGGATGGAAGGGGTCGTTATCTGGTGAGCCAAGGACGGTGTGGTGGGAAGAAGGAATCTTAGGACGAGTGCTTCTGCAATCTAGCAAAAGATGGATGGAGGTGGTGGTGGTGGTGGTGGTAGTGGTGGAGGACTGCGACTGAGACTGCGACTGAGACGGAGACGGAGACGGAGACCGAGACTGCGGCAGAGACAGAGACAGAGACTATGAGTGCTCTGCATGGCCCCCATCGGTAGCTTTGCTTTCTCCCTTTTTCTCCATATCACAGAGGGAGGAAAAGAAAGGCTTTGGGCCACTGTGGCTAATAGACATCATGCATGCATGCATGCTTGCTTTTGAGCCCCACTAGGAGATAGTGGGGAGCTCCTTTTCAGGTAGGAACATGGGGAATCCATCTGCTTTCCCCTCTGCAGCCACATAAACCGCAGTCGCACAAAAAGGAGACCTGCTTGAGTTACGACGACTCTGGTCCCGGCCATGGTGAGGACCGGCGCCCACGCTCCACCTGCTTTTATCTAGGGCCGGAGCTGCTGCCGCCTTGCGGTTGGAAGGAGACATGTTACACCAGCTTGGGCACATAGGTTGTTCTGTCTCTGCTGCAGGCAGGATGATGCCACTGCGCATGATCTCACCTGGTAAAAATTCTGCTGTCCATGTCTTCGCGAGCATCACAGCCGTAGGTATAAGGCATGATGGTGTTAGTACAACAAACACCTACGTAGATCCTCGCCATTCTTAGTAGAAGGCATTACTGATGCATGCTGAAGTTAAGGATGTATGTTGTGTCGGACAGATGACCCAAATTCAGTTTATAATGGGCTTTAGTGAAGCCCACAGCCCAGAACCTTACTCATATTAATCTAAAACCTAGATTAGGTGGTTAGGGTTGAGATTAAGAGAGCAGCGGAGGCTAAAAACGTGGGTGAGAGAAAGAAGATTGTAGATTGACAGTAGAGACCAAAAAATAAGAGATCCAGGAAAGGGAAGAAGACAACGGCAGGAAAAGACTATTTTCAATCATTCAAATCTCAGGTTAGATCAGTTTGCAATGGATTCTTATTGTGATCTCTTGGGAAGGTTTTGGATATTGTGCTTCAGATTATAGTCCTTGTATCTCTGTGATTCTCTTGTGTCTATTGCTTTGGGCTTGGGCAAGAAGTCTTGAGATATATATATTCATTATTTTGATAGTGAATTTTCTCTGGCTTGTCCCGTGGTTTTTACCCTTCGAGTTGAAGGGGTTTTCCACGTAAATCTTGGTGTTCATCTGATTGTGATTTCTGTTTGATTCCACTGTGTGTGACGGTCTGATAGTATTTATTCGTATACAAAATTTATTCTTATTTTATTCCTATCATGTCGCTTATAAGAAACTTCAAAGCTAGGGAAGATGTTATTTTCTTCTTCTTCTTCTTCTTCTTCTTCTCTGTCTATATAAATTAATGATATATATATTTTTTCTGTGTGTTAAATAGTTTTAGATGTCTTGTCCATTCTTTAAGGGGATATATATATATATATATATATATATATATATATATATATATATATATATATATATATATCAAATGAATTTAAAACAAGCAAATGCTATTTCCAATCTTACCTTCACAATCCTTAGATAGGAATATAAAAGATTCAAAAGAAATAGTGATAATGATATTTTAGCTATTTTCGGTTAGAACTCAACTCAAATATAATAGAATCTAAAACTTTTTTGATAACAAATTTGCATTACGATATTAACACCGTCTAGACTAAAATATAATGACATTTTTAAGACTTCATTCATATATATATATATATATATAGGTTTCGATGGATATTATTCGTAGTATCATCACAAATACATAAACATCATTTATTCTCTTGAACTACATGCCACGTCGAAGGGTTCGAGAAAGACAACATGATAAGGTGTAGATTGAGCAAAATAGTCAATCTTCCAACCTATTAAATTTAAAATTATTTGACATTTATTTATTTCTCTCTTTATTTGTATATCAGAGAGATAGAGAGAAACAAGGATCAGATAATCCATATGAGTAACTAATTGAGGTCGACACAAATATAAATTGAAATAAAGACACTCAAATCATATTCGTAAAATGATTTAAAGACGAGTAAATTTCAACTACATCTCCTCATCGTAATGGTTACAAATAAATCTAAAAGACTTCCAATATGATCATACAATACACAAAAAAAAAAAATTGAGTTTATGCTGCTGCAGCTAATTTGACTGATTTATTAAACGCATTGGCTACTGAGAAGAGCCAATTAAATTCATGCATCTATTCATCAGGTGTCTGATTACCACTGCAATAATAAACCCCCTTTACACTTTAATCTGTAATGGTTGAGGTGACAAATGGAATGGGCATCATCATTTGTTTTCCTTACCTGTTTTTTTTTTCTTTCCCTTTGCACGCTAATGACTACTTTCACTGAGAGAAGAAATCATCACTATAAAATTGGTAAAGGTTATCAAAAACCCTCTATACGCTGAGTTGAGTTTCTTTCTTCCACATCATATTCAAATTAATGATGTGCTCGGCTCACTTGTATAAATAAGTTAAGTTGAACTTCGTAAGTTGGGACAACAAAATCTGCAGATTGCTATTGACAATTCAACATCGTCAGTTAACCACCAAACAAAAAGAAAAAAAAAAAAAAGGAAAAAAAAGAAAAAGAAAAGTTAGCTTATGAAATAATTTAACACACATTGGAATTTCATTAGATGTTGCAGTTTATGAAAGTATGATCCACATACACCCACCTCACAATGACACCACCACATGTTGCTTAAAATTCAATCTATTAGGTATTCAAGACATTTGAATACATACATTTAATCCTTAGTTCTTGCATGGAGACATTAGGATATTGTAAAACCTAAGAGAATGACAAGAAAATTGTTTTAAGAGGATGGTGAGACAATCAAGAAGGTGATCTCTGTCATTCTTCCCTCCCTATAATTCCAAATTTGTTTTTAAAAACAATTATGGCATATTTGAAGCTGCAGTGGACCTCAATAGAATGTTCAATTAGATTCGCGCCATGTTTATTCTCGTAATTGTACTCGAAGAAGTGCATATCTTACCCGGAACAATAGTATCATTGGAGTATATCCACAAATTTTTAGATCAAACTGCAGCCTTTCTTTTATTTGTTTCTCAATGCATTGAGATTATACTATTCAGTTATAGTATTGTAAAATTATATTATAATCGATGTTTTATATCATAAAACCGTCCTCAATTCTTAATGTTTTTTTTTTTTTTAAATCAACATCAATTAGAATTTTAAATAGTAATTGAATAAATATCGGCTAAATAAAATTAATAACAAGAACATGTATGCAGGTTTTTTAATTTCATAATTTTACAAGAATATATATATATATATATATATATATATATATATATATTGTTGCATTAATTGAAATATAATGATTGTTTTGATAAAAAATATAGATCTATACAAATTTAACTAACTTAGCTTGTAAAGATGTCGATGGTTAATGGTAAACTTCTCAATTAAATCCAATCTTCTCTATTCATCTTTGAAAAAAAAAAAAAAACATCATAAAATAATATATTACTATATAAAATAATTTATACTACTAGATTAATTTATATAAAGTAATATGGTATCAGATAAAACGATACAAAATGTAATAAGATGTGATTGATATATGTAGCGTAAATAGTAAACAACATAAAAAATATTTCAAAAGTATAATAAAAACTATAGTAAACATACTTTAACATACATATGAAAAACATAATGTTTCTCAAGGCCTGGACTGAGATGATAGGATGCCATTTGTTGTATCAGGTATGAAGTCTCTGAGAATTCTACAACTAAGACAAGAAAAGGGGAGGCGTAATCAACACAAAGCAATTCCAGTCTAAATATTAAATAGCACAAAATAGCAACAATTCAAGGTCTACCGGGCGATCAAAATATATGAGCAAGAATACTATCGAAATCTGTGTGCAATTTAAATGTCCAATGAGCTCGGACTAGTCTTAAAGATATCACAACAAAACTACTAACAGTTGATACCAACTCCAAATCGCAGCAAAGGCCACTTAATGCTTCATGTTCCATTACATAGCAGGAGATCATGTAATTATTCAAAGGTAAAACAAGCGTAGCACACTCAATTCTTGATTTCTTATAACAAACATACAAGAAAGAAGAATACAAAGAAAAAAACGAATCATTGTATACAGCATTCTTTGCATATGCAAACTAGTTATTGTGTCCACCAATCTCCTTCAATCAGACCATGTTGCCCAAATTTTTCCAAGCCCCTCTCAGAAGCAAGCATCCAGAAGGCAGCAGCAGCAAAGAGCAGCCAGGCTGTAGCCGTAGAGAAACAAACGACAAAAATGAAGCCATCCATATGAACAAGATTTTTTTTTTTTTTTTTTTAATCAAATATACCTCTCTAACATCAAAAAACAAATAATAATAATAATAAAAGATTCAGTGCCCAGTGAAGTGTTTTCTTTTAATTGCGTCGATGAATTGTGTGTGATTAGGAGGCCAGAAATTAATAAGATTTTTGCCACCAATTATAAGGTCTAAAGACAATATGTATATGTCATGAGCGCATAAGTAGCTGCAAAAAACTAGGAGATTAATTGTGATTTCTATGACTTAACTGTATTTATAACTCATGGTCAATTTAGATTATATTATATATACTTATAATGCAAAACTAGTGATATTAATAAAGATGGCTACAGCAACAAAATAACTATAGGAAAAAGAAAAGACGTCAGTAAACGTGATGGTGGCTTGGCAAGTCACCACTCACCACGACTTCCACCGGCCGAACCGTCCAGCGGCACACGATAACGAGGAACCCACTATCGTGCACCAACGGCCGAGCTGGCGCCGAGACGAAGCGGATCCGCGGCCTGGATCTACGGCCCCCGGAGGACAAGAAAGCCAGATCCGGGCTGGGAGAGATGAGCGCGAAAGAGAGGAGGATGGAATAGGTTAGTCCGTTACCATCCCTCGACGAAGGAGGGGCCGCTGCTCTGCTTCTGGGGCGGCGGTGGCGGCGGTTGGGCGTAGGGTGGAGGGTAGCCCTGCGGCGGGTAACCGGGCGGCGGGTAGCTCTGCGGCGGGTAGCCCTGCGGTGGGTACCCGGGCGGCGGATACGCGCCCTTGGCGTACCCCTCCTGCGGATATCCTAATCACCACCGTCATCAAAAGGAATCCACCTCAAACCGAGATCGCAAATCGGATTGGAGATGGAAGATATGGTATATACCTTGAGGAGGAGGGACGCCGACGGGGGGCTGCTGGTTGTAGTAGCTCATCCTCCTCGCTCGTCCTTTCCGAGTCGGATGCCTCGAGCGAGAGACCAAGATTTCTTCGCCGCTTCGGGAGCAGACGCATCAACGGAATATTTATTTATAATCACAAGGGGTAGCGCCAAAGCTTCGGCCTTCTGCCGGACCGGCCAATTGCTGGAGATTAAATTCATAAGAACCGGTCGGTCATCAGTGGACATAGACGGTTGGGATGCGATATCGAATTGAAACGCGAGAACCGGAACCGTCCAATTCCAAGTCACAGATGCCGAAGCTTCCAAGTGGGTCAGGGGGGCGGCGCTTGGACCAACTTGGGTTGAATTATTGGATGGGCCCAAACGCGGTTTCCTCACGTTCCTTCGCGTTTATACCCGCTCACATACAGGTATTATAATTTACTTTTAACTTATTGTCTTGTATATTTCATGGATCCTTAAGCTACTATATTCACATAAACTTGATTTTTGAATATTAACTATGGAAAGAGAAGACTATATGGGGCAGATAATTTCAATACAACACCATATCAAACATCTGTAAAGAGATTTCTAGTGCCTTTATGGATTCCCATATTTAAGGATTAAATCATTTTAACAGAACACCTTATAAAAAAACTGTAAAGAGATCAACATCTTAAAGAACCGTAAATTGGTCTCTCTTTTTTTTTAAAAAAAAACTGGATTTCATAATTTGGACAAAGAATGGACACTTGATAAAATTTGGCTTTTTAAAGGATATACATGAGATTCCAAAATTTAGGACACTATGCTTGATATTTTGATATTTTGCATGGACATCTACAAAATTGTCCTTATAATTTATCATGAGTAACATCTGAATCAACTGATGGTTTCTTTACAAAAATTAGACTGGAAATTTCTTAGGGTAGCCCATATTTTTGTTTGCTGCTTTGTGAAACCTAAACTTAGTCAATTTAATGTTTGAAGTCATGGGAGATTGGGAGTGATGAGAATAAAATACGAATAAACTTTGTATAAGAACAACTACTAGTAGACCGTCACACAGCGGAATCAAATATAAATCACAATAAGATGAACACCAAGATTTATGTAAAAAACCCCTTCAACTCGAAGGGTAAAAACCACGGGACAAGCCAAAGAAAATTTACTATCAAAATAATGAATATACAGATCTCAAGGCTTCTTTCCCAAGCCCAAAGCAATAGCCACAAGAGAATTACATGGATACAATGACTATAATCCTAAGCACAATATCCAAAACCTTCCCAAGAGATCACAGTAAGAATCCACTGTAAACTGATCTAACCTGAGATTTGACTGATTGAGAATAGTCTTTTCCTGCCCTTGTCTTCTTCCTTTTCTTTGATCTCTTGTTTTCTGGCCTCTACTGTCAATCTGCAGTCTTCTTCTCTCACCCACGTTTTCAGCCGTCGTTGCTATCTTAATCTCAACCCTAGCCACCTAATCTAGGTTTTAGGTTAATATCAGTGAGGTTTTGGGCTGTGGGCTTCACTAAAGCCCATTATGGGCTGAATCTGGGCCATCTGCCCAATAACCTCCCCCTTCAGCCCATAAGAGAGGGTGTATCATGACTTCTCAATGTGAAGCCATGCAGACCAACTGTCGACACATCTCCTGTCTCTCTTTCGGTAAAGCCTTTGTCAACATGTCTACCCCATTATCATCTGTGTGAATTTTTTAAAACTGTAACTGCTTCTCTTCAAGCACATTTCTGATCTAGTGATATCTGACATCTATATGCTTTGACTTGGAATGAAATGTTGGGTTCTTGCATAAATGGATGACACTCTGACTGTTATAATACAGCACATAGTTTTCCTGTTTCAGTCCCAATTCTTGTAAGAATCCTTTCATCCATAACATTTCTTTGCAAACCTCTATAGCAGCAATATATTCTGCCTCTATGGTGGAGAGAGCAATACACCTTTGCAATCTGGACTGTCATGACACAGCTCCCCTTGTAAAAGTAAGTACAAAACCTGATGTGGACTTCCTTGTGTCAATATCTCTTGTCATATTTGCATCTGTGTAACCTGTCAATACAGGTGGTCCACCTCCAAAGCTTAAAAAAACTTTAGAACTTCCTCTGAGATATCTAAAAATCCACTTCACTGCTGCCCAATGCTCTTTACCTGGATTTGCAAGAAATCTACTAGTAACACCCACTGCATATGCGATATCCGGCCTCGTACATACCATTGCGTACATTAAACTTTCAACTGCTGAAGCATAAGGAACCTTTTACATTTTTTCCTTCTCCTCATCACTTGACGGACTCTGATCTGAGCATAACTTGAAGTGACCTACAAGAGGAGAACCAACTGGCTTTGCATTACTCATACTGAACCTATCTAATACCTTCTCAATGTATTTCTCCTGTGACAACCAAATCTTTCTCTTTCTTCTATCACGAGAAATCTTCATGCATAGTATTTGCTTTGCTGGCCCCATGTCTTTCATTGTAAAAGGCTCACTCAGGTCCTTCTTTAACCTGTCAATCATAGACATATCTTTTTCGAGGATAAGCATGTCATCAACATAAAGTAAGAGAATAATAAAATTCTCACCAAACCGTTTGATGTACACACAATGATATGAAGCTATTCTTTTATATTAATTTTCAATCATAAATAAATTAAACTTTTTATATCATTGTCTTGGAGCTTGCTTCAGCCCATACAAGCTCTTCTTCAACTTGTAGACAAGATTTTCTTTATCTTTGACTTTGAAGCCTTTTGGTTGCTCCACAATTGTAGCAATTGTAGCAAACAATATCTTTCCTTGATCTTGACTTGCTTCTACTCACGCGTGAACCACTTCTATCCTTTGACTTTGACCTTCCTCTGTTCTCTGAGACAAGTGCTTATGAATTAATCTGAGAAGTTGCTGAATTCTTTTTCCTTAACTCCTCATTCAACAAACTGCTTGTTACTTGACTTATGGTGACAATACCATCTGGTGCCGAATTACTGAGGGAAACCACCAGTGTCTGCCAACTTTCTGGCAAAGAACTGAGAAGTAACAATGCCTGCAACTCATCATCAAGAGATATTTTCATAGAGGATAACTGGTTAGTAATACTCTGCATTTCATTCAAATGCTCAGGAATAGAAGTACCCTCTTTATATTTCAAGTTCATAAGTTTTCTGATCAGAAAAGCTTTGTTGCCATCCGTTTTTCTTTCATAAAGACCTTCTAACTTTTTCCAAAGAGAGTAAGCAAAACATTGAGTAGAAACATGGTGAAAGACACTATCATCTAGCCATTGTCGAATAAAGCCAACTATTTTTCGATCTAACCTCTTCCACTCATCATCTGTTATAGATATGAGCTTTGCACTATCCCCTTGCAAAGGTCTATACAAATCTTTGCAATACAAGAGATCTTCCATTCTTGGTTTCCATATCATCCAATTGTTTCCATTTAAACTAATCATGCGAAAAATATTACCGGCCTTCATGTTCAAATACAAAGGATTAAATGCCACCAAAACTCGCTCTGATACCAGTTGATAGGAATAAAACAGGAATGAAACAGAAATCACAATCAGATGAACACCAAGATTTACGTAGAAAACCCCTTCAACTCGAAGGGTAAAAACCACGGGACAAGCCAGAGAAAATCCACTATCAAAATAATGAATATACAGATCTCAAGGCTTCTTCCCCAAGCCCAAAGCAACAGCCACAAGAGAATCACAGGGATACAAGGACTATAATCCTAAGCACAACATCCAAAACCTTCCCAAGAGATCATAGTAAGAATCCACTGCAAACTGATCTAACCTGAGATTTGAATGATTGAGAATAGTCTTTTCCTGCTCTTGTCTTCTTCCCTTTCTTGGATCTTTTATTTTTCGGCCTCTACTGTCAATCTGTAATCTTTCTTCTCTCACCCACGTTTTCAGCCGCCGCTGCTCTCTTAATCTCAACCCTAGTCACATAATCTAAGTTTTAAGTTAATATCAGTGAGATTTTAGACTATTGACTTCACTAAAATCCATTATAAACTGAATCTGGACCATCTGCTCAACAGAAATCACACACACACCTCTGTAGACAACTTTCCTCATGAGAATCTTATGGTCTATCTACTACCTTCCATGGAGGTGCAGTTAGAATTTGATGTGATAGGCACTGATGTTATCACATTTATTAGTACAAATCAAGGGAAGTTTCAGATTCCAATCTTATCATCAAGTATAAAGATTACAAACTACAGCAATACTATACGGTTCCATTATTACCCTATCTCAGACTTCTCAATACAATTAATGATGTATCAGACAGAATCTGGAACTGAATGATTTGAGTCATAAGTGCAAGCTTTATGAATCAGTAGAGTGCTTCGTACTAGGCTGGACTTTTTTTGGATGGATTATATGCTCAGATTCCAATTAATCCATCTACAGGAATAATTTTGGGAAAGAAATCGACTTCGTTACTTTGTTCAGTGAACGAATGTGTGTTTCATGCCGCTGCTGCAAGCAATGGGTGAGATATTAGTGTGGTAGTATCAGATACGATATGGCTAATATTCTTTCTCAATCAAGACTGAGACGTAGACCTCAGTGCAATGACATATCAACTAGTCAAAAGAGTATTTTATTCTTCTAAATATTTTTCATTCAAGGAATATTACTTTAGTCACTCATCTACAATATTGAATATTTCTAAATGTTTAAAATATCTTGTAGGGTATATACTCGAAATAAGTTTTGCAGGAGGGACTTTGTTAGTAAAATTAGTCTCAAGAAAGTTAATTGAACTATTTTAGAATTCATCTTAAAAGCTTAATCTTTGGATTGGATCAACGATTAGTTATTGAAGAACATATCTTGAGTGAATACTAAGATCATTGACTTGTTTAAATATAAAGATTATTATTAAATAGTTCAAATATTGATAAAGTTTATGAAATGATTGATTTAAATGATTAAAATGCTATAATTGAATGATTGTGTTAAATGATATAATTTTAGCATACAACAATATAGAAAAGAGAGAAAAATAATGCTTCATTGTCTAGTATTTTTATAAATTAAGAATATAGTTAATGAGAATAAAATAAGAATGGTAACTCACTACACTAAGTCCAAAAATCATTGGAATTGAAATACATCAAAGTTTTCATTTGAAAATATTTTATTGCAATGATGCTGATGAAATTATGTTTTTGACTTTAAATGACATTTGAAATAAATTTCAAAAGAAAGTTAATATTCTTAAAATAATTTTTATTCTATTAGTCCTTCAATTAGAGATAAAATAATACTATTACTGTTGAATCTCTTAAACTATAAAAATAGATTAGAGAATTTTAGCTATCGAAAAAGAATCTATGATGCTTTCATTGAATTTTTTGAAAAGCAAATTTTGATGATGATTTTGGATAAGTTTTCAAATGATTTTATTTTAAAAAGAGATTAATGAATTGATTATGTTATTTTTATGACTCTCTTGAACTATGAAAGTGATTTTGATGATTTGATGATTTGAACTTGAATAAATTATTATCATAATTTTGGCAAGTTTAGAAAATAAAACTTGAAAATATTTTATTTTATCATCTAAGAACAGATTTATTAAATTAAATCATGTCTTTAATATTCATGAATGTCTTTTTGATATCAATATTTATCTTGACATGATTTATTTTAAAACTCATGAATAACATAACTTATCATCAAAATTAATATTTCTTAAATTGTGATAAGTTGAAAATTGAAAGAGATTTGTATTATCATGAATATTCCCTTAATTTCTTGACTTAACTTATATGTTATGGGACTAAGATTTATGATCTTAACAATATTAATTCAAATTATTATCAAGATCATTCTTCTTTATTAAAAAAGATTTATCTTGGATGAATTGAGATTATCCCCTAAGACTCATTTTATTATTCATAAAAAAAGGGGGAAAGAAACTTATTAAATGAAATCATGTCTTTTGATATTCAAAAATTTGATTTTATCTTTAATAACATGATCTCCTTGTATTTTTGGCATAATTTGGATATGAATGCTAAGAATAAACTATGCCATCATATTTCTTTCTTTACAATAACACAACAAGGGAGAGATAAAATTATTAATATGATTAGAAGTAAATTAGATATGATAACATTGAATGAGAAATAATTTGCTTGGAGAAAAAATTTAGAATTTTCTAAATACATGCAAAATACTTGATTTATAATTTGAGCTTAATCTACTATCATGCCTTCTTATGAAATTCTTGATGCTTTTTATCAAAATTTATAATAGATGATTTTTTGCTATACTTGAAATTACATGAGATGATTTTAAATGCATGAGTAGCTCTTAAACTTTTGAATCTCCTTGAATATCTTGAAGTTTTGAGCTTAATTTCGAAATTCACATCTATAAAATTTACATTTTTGAAATTGAGTATTTTTATGATATGATATTTTTTATTTCTCTACCTTGATTCTACCTTCTTGCTCACACATGTGGAGAAAGGAAATCACTAGTATTTCAAGAGACTAATAAGTCTGTTAATTATATTTTGAATCTCTTGAAAGTGATTTTGATGATTTTGAAATTGAAAGAATGATTTATCTATATCGTGATTTTGATTTCTTGGAATTATAACTTGAAATCTTTTGTGAATCAAAATCTTTTGTTATGTGTCTTCGTATTATTTAAACTGAGATTTTTATACAAATCATGAACTTGATAACTTAAGATTTCTTATGGATAAATCAAGAGATTTTATTTGTTTCTCCTATGACTTGTCTTTTGATATTTATAATTTATTTTCATAAATTGAATATTTCATTACCATGTTAATTTTTCTTGATATATTTCATGTGATGATTTGTATATTTCTTGAAAAATGATGTAATAAAAAAAGTTTTACACTATTCTGACTATCTCTCTTTTTTGACAATGACAGAGGGGGAGCAAAACTTTTTAGCTTATAAAATTACTAGTTTGAATAATGCAAAGGAAGCAAATATTTGCTAGCCTGCACTTCTCAAAAGAGAAGAATGAATGTACTAGCTTGCATGTTCTAAAGTAATGAAAAATTTGTTAAATTGCTAAGCTTTCATATATAAAAAACTTGCTAATTGTACTTCTCCTTTTTTGATGACAGAGGGAGAAGGTATAATGATGTGAAATCATGTATGATGATCATGCATGTAATGATAATTTTGAAAATCTATATAAAGATAATGATTTGTTATTGTTCGGATTTATTTACTATATTTTCTTAAAATTTACATGAGAAAAATTTGTTGAGCTCATATTCGAAATTTTATATATACAAGATTGAGGTTGAGACCTAGAAATGTTAAATCATGAAAATATATAAATTATTAATATAGATTTCATGAAATAAAGCCTTTTTGTGATAACTTTTTTTTTGAAAACTTTCTCCATGATTTTATCTTATTGTTTTCAAAAAAGGGAGAAAAAAATTACACAAAGATGTGCCACATTTGAAATTTACAAGAGATAATATTTGATATCAAACTTTTACTACATTTGAAATACATAAGTAATCTTTAAATATCTTGAACTTTTGAGCTTATCATAGTATTGATTTTAAAATTTATTAAAAGCTCTTCTCTATGATGAAATGATTCAACAACACTTCTCTTATTTCTCTCCTTATTAAAGGGAAAGAAAATTTATAATGTATATACTAAGGGGGAGTAATGTCATCCTGTGCTTTAAAATTATTAGCTATATTTTACCTTTTTGTTGATGACAAAGGGGGAGAAATATCTATTGATGACATATGATGAATACATTGATGACACATGATCTTGTTAAAATACATAGAGATCTTGGATAAGGATATGAATTGGATATCTTAGATATAGATGCTTAATTCCTTTTTACTCATGAGTTGATGACTTGATGCAAATTTATGTTAAAATTTACATAAAATGTTGATTGCTTGAATTTAAGAGTGTGTGATTCTCTTAATTTTAGGTAGCATGGATTTAGGGGGAGTTGGGATTAACTCCTGTCATCAATTGATTATCATCATCAACAAGGGAAAGATTGTTGAATCTCAGATTTTGATAATGAAATCAATTGATGGGTTATTGATCTAACAGGATTGTTAGAATTGATTGATGCAGGATTAAAAATGATAGAATGATTATTACAATCAGGATTGGCCAAGGTTAAGTCCATACATCGGGTCGATGCGGTTGGGAACTCACCAGGAGTGCGTCGGGAGCTCGACGAGGGTATCGAGAGTTTGTGATAGGACTCCAGCAGGGTTGAGTTCTAATTACCTAGAAGTAGTCAAATAAAACCCTGTGAGATTGTAATAAAACCCCACCTAGCCACTTCTATCCTATAAAGAAGTGTAGTTAGGGTTTAGATTGGGGCCTTAGGGTTTAGTAGCCGTCGCCTCCTTTATTGGGCTGGTCGGCCAGGGTTTCCCCCTGCTTAGGTAGGCTATAGAGTCAACCTAGCCGCCACCTGTTCCCTCTAAGGCAGGTAGGCTATAGAAGGGGTAAAAGGGTAATTTTAATTAGGCAACACTCCTTAGGGCTAGGGTTTGGAGCCCTATATAAGCATATAGCCTCCACATCTTTTTATCAAATAATTATCAATTTTATTTTAGCCTTGTGTCAAATCTATGAGGGAGGAATCTCTACAGCATTCTAAGGGTTGATACCCTTAAGGGTCAAAATCTATAAAGCTCCTTCTAGGGTTCTATCATATGGTATCAGAACCATATTCTTGCTGCCCTGTAGCCATCATCCACACCTCCACTTTCCCAAGCAATTCCCACAATTGCTTTTGACGTCACCTCCATCCACCGTCGCCCACCAAGCTGCAGATCCATCTATCTGCTACCGCCCCTTGTGAGATCTAAAAATCTAGTATATTTTTATCATCTACACCTCTTCAATACTACAAGATTCCTTACTTTATACGTTGAAGATTTTTTCCAAATTTTATCTGCTGCAAATTTTGTTCGTCGCAAATGTTATCGTTGTTGCGAAGGCAAAACGCTATAGAAAATTTTTGCCGCATTTTTGCCTCTTGAAACTAGTTTATTTCTTCTCCTTTTTGGCCGAAATTTTTACACAATTCTAAGGATCAACTTGGCTTTCATCTGGGGTTGATTTTTGGAAAAAATTCCTTCTGGAACAGGTTTTATTGTGCCTTCTTTCATCATCATGTAGTGCTAAAATTTTTATGATGAAGAATCTGCCCTCCGCTTATTGGCATCTTGAAATTGAACTTTTGTTCATCCTTTATGGCCAAAATTTTTACACAAATTCATAGATCGTCTTAGCTTTCATTTAAGACTAATCTATGGAAAAAACTCCTTCTAGATCTGGACTTATAGCCTGCAATCCTTCGTCACATAGTGATGAAATTTTATGATGAGAATTCTGTGATCTTATTTACAACAAATTTTCTACCATTACGTTGCAGAAATTTTCTTGATCTACATTACTACTACTATCACCATATGAACCGAGATTCTTATATTGAAGTTCTCCATAAATTTGTTGAATTTTTGCTGGAATTAACATTGAGAAACTGCTGCTTCTTCGACGGGAATTCTGTTCGACAGTACATCGTATACCGCAACGATCTTTCATCAAAATTTTATTAGATTTGAGACTCCCCCTCTCATATTCAATTCCTACTATTACTCCCCAAAAATCCCTAACAAAACCATAGCTAAACAGCCATCCCAATCAGCCCTAACTACAGTCTACTTCCTTATCGATTCACTTACCTTTTCCGCCAACTTTCCTTACCGATACACCTACCTTTGCTGCCATCTATCCGAGATCTAAAATATATTTCCCTAACCTTCATCTACTACTATTACAGCCCTAAAACCGTACCAATTCATAGCCTAAACTCTATAAAATTGCAGCCCCAAATCGCACAAAAAACAGCCACAAACCGTACCCAAAAACCGCAGCCTTCGGTCCACCAACCTTTCAGCCGCCCAATTTCCCTTATCCCTTCAACTGCAGCATGCATCTTTCACTACCCAACGCTGCCAATAGCGACCTCTTGCTGCCATCC
This sequence comes from Ensete ventricosum, assembly GCA_029747655.1. NCBI lineage: Eukaryota > Viridiplantae > Streptophyta > Magnoliopsida > Zingiberales > Musaceae > Ensete > Ensete ventricosum. The sequence goes on along the minus strand of JAQQAF010000003.1, from coordinate 25,395,423 downwards.
TCCTTGATCACAACCAATAGCAATCCTTACGGCAAAAAGCTACCAGCAGTAATCTTTCGCTGTAATCTGTTAACATCGCAGCCCGCAACAATCATTCACTGCCAACTATCTTGATCGCGGCCCGCAACAAATTGAACACAATAGCAGTTGTCTCTCGTTCCATGCCGCTACTGCCCTCCTCCATAATAGCCGTGTACATCGCTGCCCCGTCTTCCTCCTATTGCAGCTGCGCCCTTGCTGTAACCGATGCCACATGCAGCCACGAAGTCGCACCGCAGCCGTAGCCGACATTGTTGCTGCCCTCTTCTTCCTCTGCCATCATTGTTGCCTTCCGACTCAGATCTCTTGGCTACCATCTTCCGACAAATATCAACCACCTAAAAAATTATAGCCTCGATGACATTGTAGCGTCAACATTGCAGTATCACCAAAGGACCGCAGCCGAGGTTGCTGCTGCCATCTTCTTCCTCCACTGTCGCTGCTACCCTTGGCTACCATCCTTCACTTGGAGACTTCACCACCATAGTCCCAACATTGCTGCCATTCGCTGCCTTCAAACTGAAAATTACAGCCACACTCTTCAGTCGATTTATTTGACAGGTTATAGATCCATATGTCATGACATCAGTGGGCTTATTCGAAGTCAAATTGGAGGCTTTCGAGATGCGTATGGATGCTAAATTATGCACTCTCTTCGAGGAGTTTAGATTGGGTCGATCACCAAGCTTAAGAAGATCATAATATTGAACAAATTCTGATTGCAAAAAGAACCTATCAGAGATAAGAAGCGAGGATAAGGCACGACAACCCTACACCTTGACAACATCGATCTCCTTTGTACAACTTCAAGAAGGTCACCTCAATCGAGATACTCAGAGCATAAGAGCTACATCCCAACCAACAGCATATAAACCTTCAGCACCAATTGATTGTAAGAACTGTGATGAAAAACTAACGAAGATCCATCAAACCTCTACCATCCAAGAGTAGCGAACCAGGTTGAAAGGTTATCTAATCAAACTTATGATTGGTCTGAAAAGTAGATATTGAGGACTTTTATTGAAGCCTTGAAGCCGAAGATTCACGAATAAGTTAAAGAACGACAACCATACACACTTAAGGCAGCCATCTCCTTCGCACGACATCAAGAGGAGCAGTTGAACTATGAAGCCCGGAGGACTAGGGTCACTCGTCGACTAGCAACACCAAAGCTTTCACCTCCCCTTACTATCAGCCAATCCCCTCAGCCGAAGAAACCAATAAGAGAAGATTTTTATTATGGATCAGCAAAGGAACCCAAACTTGAAGATGCGATTCTCGAGCCCAAGGAGAAGGATACACCACAACCGGCCACTCGTACGGTCCCTACCTTAGCCGTCGGCTACACCAACTTGTATTTCCCGCTACGACACATCCCTACATCTTTTTCCCCGGAGTGAAGCTACTTCTAAAGTGTTACATCCCGTCGAACTCACCATGGTTGCTGATCTCAGATGACTTCCATGACTTTCCCCAGGATCGGACCATGATGCTTAAAGACTTCCTTGATGATGATCTCCGATCTACGGTCCAAGACTGCGAGAAAATTGAATCCCTCCAGTGGCGAAATCAGAAAAGGGGAAGGATCAATCGTAGGACTCAACGAAGCATGAACATCTTCCCTCTCATTATAAAGAAAAATGCACCACCTTGGCCGAGTGGAACTATAGCCCTCACGATCACGATGTCGTCCACACCAAATTGTGGCAAGATGTCTATTATTTGAGCAGACACATCTAGAGTGGGGGTCAGCACCATCCTTATGCAAGATGGTCAACAACATGAAGAAGTAAAAATGAGCCCCGAAAAATCACCACTCCTACCCACCTCAGACTCAGATCAGACTCACACCACTAAAGATTTTATTATAGGACAACCCTCACTCTAAAAGAAGGCATGACTAATATTATAGAGCAACCATGTGGCAGCCCATGCAAGGAAGAAACTTTCCCCTGACAAACGCTGGAGCAGAAGAAAGTTTCATGAGAAAGATCAAGTCCCCCTTCATCTTCAGCTCCACCAACATGAAATTCAAGCCTCAAGAAAGTGGTCTCCCTATTTCTTTGGGCCTTACAAATTTGGGGATCACATTGGGGCCCTAACCTGGAGATCAGATCTATGCACTAGATCAAGATTATAGTTGATCCTCCAAGTATTCCACCTCAAATAAAAATTTAAAGATGACAACTCAGCCCAAATTATTTCAACTGACACCCAACCTGATAAGGAGCTGAAGACCTAGTTCCCTGAGTTAATGGAACCTCAGCCTTGAGGACAAGACTGATTTTAAGAAGGCGGGTTTGATAGGACTCCAGCAGGGTTGAATCCTAATCATCTAGAAATAGTCAAATAAAATGCTGTGAGATTGTAATAAAACCCTACCTAGCCACTTCTATCCTATAAAGAAGTGTGGTTAGGATTTAAATTGGGGCCTTAGGGATTAGTAGTCGTCGCCCCCTTTACTGGGCTGGTTGGCCAGGGTTTCCCCCTTCTTAGGTTGGCTATAGAGCCAACCTAGCCGCCACCTGTTCCCTCTAAGGCAGGTAGGCTATACAAGGGATTAAATAGTAATTTTAGTTAGGCAACACCCTATAGGGCTAGGGTTTGGAGCCCTATATAAGCATGTAGCATCCACCTCTTTTTATTAATCAATTATCAATTTTATTTCAGCCTTTTGTCGAATCTAGGAGGGAGGAACCCATATAACGTTCCAAGGGTTGATAACAAAGGGGGAGCAAAACTTGTTAGCTTATAAAATTGCTAGCTTGAACAATGCAAAGGAAGCAAATATTTGCTAGCTTGCACTTCTCAAATCACTAGCTTGCATGTTCTAAAGTAATGAAAAATTTGTTAAATTGCTAAGCTTTCATATATCAAAAACTTGCTAATTGTACTTCTCCTTTTGTTGATGACAAAGAGGGAGAAGGTATAATGATGTGAAATCATATATGATGATCATGCATGTAATGATGATTTTAAAAATCTATATAAAGATAGATTTGTTATTTTTCAGATTTATTTGATATATTTTCTTAAAATTTACATGAGAAAAATTTGTTGAGCTCGTATTCGAAATCTTATATATACAAGATTGAGGTTGAGACCCAAAAATGTTAAATCATGAAAATATATAAATTACTAATATAGATTTCATGAAATGAAGCTTTTTTTTATAACATTTTTTTTGAAAACTTTTTCCATGATTTTTTCTTATTATTTTCAAAAAAGGGAGAAGAAAAATTACATTAAGATGTGCCACATTTGAAATTTACAAGAGATAATTTCCGATATCAAGAGATGACTTGTGCTATATTTGAAATACATAAGTAATCTTTAAATATCTTGAACTTTTGAGCTCATCTTAGTATTGCTTTTAAAATTTATTAGGAGCTCTTCTCTATGATGAAATAATTCAACAACACCTCCCTTATTTCTCTTCTTATTAAAGGGGAAGAAAATTTTATAATGCATATACTAAGGAGGAGTAATGTCATCCTGTGCTTTGAAATTATTAGTTATATTTCACCTTTTTGTTGATGACAAAGGGGGAGAAAATATATTAATGACACATGATCTTGTTGAAATACATGGATATATTGGATAATGATATGAATTGGATATCTTGGATATAGATGCTTAATTCATTTTTACTCATGATGACTTGATGCAAATTTATATTGAAATTTACATAAAATATTGATTGCTTGAATTTAAGAGTGTGTGATTCTCTTAAATTTAAGTAGCATGGATCTAGGAGAAGTTAGGATTAACTCTTGCCATCAATTGATTGTCATCATAAAAAGGGAGAGATTATTGAATCTCAAATTTTGATGATAAAATCAATTGATGGGTTATTGATCTAATAGGATTGTTAGAATTGATTGATGCATGATTAATTACGATAGAATGATTATTATAATAAAGATTGGCCAAGGTTAAGTCCATGCATCGGGTCGATACGGTTGGGAACTCACCAGGAGTGCATCGAGAGCTCGCCGAGGGTATCGGGAGTTTGCCAAGATGGCGCAAGAGAGTTCGCTAGAAGAAGTCTGAGACTCACCGGAAGATTGTCGGGAGTAGTTGAAAAACTTGTCGGGAGTTAGGATGGTCTTGTAATGGATGTTTGGCAATTATGATTATATTTAATTAAGTCATAATTAACATCGTGTAGGACTAACTATGACAGGAGCAATGAAGTTACAACCGGATGATGGACCAAGATCAAGCTTGAGCATTGGGTCGGGGTTCAGATGATGTAGTGGGATCTCGTTGGAGTTCACTAGGAGATTCGTCGAAGGGATCGAGAAGCTCGCTGAGAACATGTCGGGAGATTGTCGGAAGAAGACCATAAGACGCATCGCAAGAATGTCGGAGGCTACCGGATTGGCGGGAGTTAGGTCTTGATTATTTTGATTGGTCATTAAGTGTTGTAATAATTGAGTCATAGTTAGAGTTTGAGTCCAAATTGAGTTAAATTTGAAGGAATCTAAATCAACTCAATAAGATAATCGGGTCCACTATTGGAGTTTGATTAAGCTCAGGTTAAGCTCAATTAGTTGACTAGAGGGTTGGTCAACATCAGGTTCAAGCTAGAATTCAAAAAATGGAGGGAACCACTTTTGTGGAAATTCCAATAGGTAAACCGCCGGTGAGCGGCGGGTGTACCGCCACCGCCCAGGCTTTCGGGCGGCTAACGGTGGTTGACCGACCCATGCTGGGCGGTTGGACTGCCCGTACCCAGGAATTTGGGTACTTTCAGTGGTTGACTCACCTAGGACTGGTGGGTAAACCATCCATACCCTGGTGCTCGAGCGGCTGAGCCACCCAGGTCGGTGGGTAAACCCCTCATACACGGTTTTTTCGGGTATGTTTGATTTTTGGCTCAAAAAATCTGAAGCAACTTAGGGCTTATAAATATCCCAAGTTTTCTTGTATTCTACACAACTCTTTTTGAGCAATTAAACTCTGTGAAAAAGAAATTGGGTGTATTGTAAGAAAAAGAAAAGGGAAGGGAGAGAGCTTAGAGTTATAAATTTTCTTAAAGTCTCACTTGTAAGCAAAGTGTAAGGGTTTAGTTTTGACCCAAGGAATATCGGTAGTAGACGTCGGTGTGCCTCAAGAAGGAGGACTCGAGAGTGGACGTAGGTCGTTGGTGCCGAACCACTATAAAAATTGTGAGTTCATCTTTTGATTTCTTTATTAATGCTTCTGATCTTGTTTACTCTTGAAAAGTAAACATTTCACTTACGATGTTTCTTATATTTCAGATTTTCTTGCTCTTTCTTAAGTAAATAGTAAGCAAGTAGCTTAGCAATCTTCTTATTGTTCACTTGCTTTATTTGAATAACAAGCTTTGGATCTTCCTATCGTGCTTAAATGGAAACATTTTTGTTTAAAACAAAAAATTTACACTTTCACTAATTCACCCTCCCCCCCTCCTTAGTGCCAATTGATCCTAACAATCTCCAGTTGGAACTGAGCCTCCTCTTCGACTTGGGTGTCAGGTGGATGGATCTGGGCTAAGTCATCCTCTCTAAATTTACAGTGAGATAACTGAAAGATCAGTTATAATTATGAATTAGTGTGCCGATCTGATCCATAGGTCACGTTTCTAATGTGATCCTCAATTTTGTAAGGTCCAAAGTAATGGGGAGACCACTTAAGGTTCGAATTTCCTACTGATAGGGCTAGAAGTGTAGGAAAGCTCGATCTTCAAATTTTCTTTTGCTCTGAAGTTTGTTAAGAGGCCATTTCTTCTTTGCATGGGTGGCCATGTGGTTGATCTTTAGTAGTAGCTAGTCTTTCTTTTGAATTGGTGGCTGCCCTCTGGTATGGTCTATGATAATGAGAGCCCGATTGGGCGTGAGCAGGGGCTATAATTTTTTTACTTACTTCTCTTTCATGTCATGGACCTGTATCGAGCCAAACGCTAATTCAGTAGCAACTAGTATCCCCTTGCAAATTAGAAGCCTTGTGTAAAGTGTGGGAAAAGCTTCAGTGCGAATTAGGGGTTGGTCATCTAGCATGAGGGTGATGCCGATCCCAACTCTTGATGTGTCTACTCCAATCACGAACATTTGACCATAATCTGGAAATGCTAGTATTGGTGTAGATAACATCATTGTCATGAGGATGATAGAACCCCAGAAGGAGCTATATAGGATTTTGATCTTTGAGGGGGATCAACCCTTGGAACACTATAGGGGTTCCTCCCTCCTAGGGTCAGCCATAAGGCTGAAATAAATATGATCTTGCTTGATTGAAAAGAGGAGGAGGCTACAAGCTTATATAGGCTTAAAACCCTAACCCTATGGGGTGTCATCTAAGTAAAATTATCCCCTTGCCCCTCCTATAGCCGCCCGACCTTAATAGGGATAGATGACGGCTAAGATGGCTCCATGGCTGCCTATATCTGCTAGAAACCCTGACCGATCAGCCCAGTAAAAGGGATGGTGGCCAGTAAGCCCCAAGGCCCCAAAATAAACCCTAACCACACTTCTTTATAGGATAGATGTGACTAGGTGAAGTTTTATTATAAATCTCACAGAGTTTTTATTGACTACTTCTATGGTGATTAGGACCCAACCCTACCAAGGTCCTATCAAGCCCATCCTCTTTGAATTAGCCTTGTTCTCAAGGCTGAGGGTCTATGAACTCTAGGAATCGGGTCTTCAGCTCTTCAAAAGACTCTCATGTGGCATCTTTAGGTGGTAAGTTGTTCCAATGCACTAATACTTCAGTTGAAGGGCATCAGCGGTGCATCACAATTTTATCTTCAAGTACGGCTTATGGTTGGGCTTAAATTTCATCATCATCCGTGGTGCTCGGTAACTGGGTCTGGGCTGACTCATGTTCTCCTAGTTTGGGCTTCAAGCAGGAGATATGGAAGATGAAGTGGATCTTGGCGCCTTCTGGTAGCTTCAATCTATATGCTACATCTCCAATACGCTCCGTGATCTAATATGGTCCATAGAATCGAGGAGATAGCTTCATCGAGGCTCTTGTGTTGATGAAGGTTGCTTGTATGGTTGTAGGTGAAGTTAGATCCAATCTCCTACCGAAAATTCTCACTCGCTTCGATGAGTGTTGACTTGTTGTTTTATGTGGGCTTAAGCGATAGATAAGTTGTCCTTCAGTAGCTGTAAGAGTTTATCCCTGATAATTAAACTTTGATCGACCTAGTCTACTTTGGCAGTACCAATTACATACTTAGGTATTATAGGGGGTGGTCGGTCATAAAATACCTCATAGGGGGTACATTTGGTGGATGAATGATAGGTTGTGTTGTACCATCATTCGGCCCAAGGAAGCCACTTTGTCCAATCTTTTTGCTGATCATTAGTGAAGCACCGCAGATAAGTCTCTAGGCATCTGTTCACCACCTCTGTTTGGCCGTCTGTCTATGGATGATAGGTTGTGCTCATCTTGAGTTGGGTTCCCTATAGTTAAAATAATTTGGTCCAAAATTTACTTGTAAATGCCATATCACGGTCGCTCACAATTGACCTTGGCATCCCATGCAGTTTAATAATATTTTTAATGAAGAGTTGAGCATTACTGGTAGTGGTATAAGATTTTTAATGAAGAGTTGAGCATTACTGGTAGTGGTATAAGAGTGTCTCACAGCACAGAAATGACCATATTTTGTTAAGCGACCTACCACTACAAAGATTGTACTTTTATCTTGGGATGGTGGCAGCCCTTTGATGAAGTCCATGGAGATGTCAGTCCATGCTGAGTCTGGTATATGTAGTGGTTGTAGCTTTCCCGGACTTGCCATTGTTGCACCCTTTTGCTATTGGCACACATCACATTTAGCTATATAAACACAAATAGATATCTTCATGCTTCTCCAATAGAACTTTTGCTTCACCCTCTTATATGTTCTCAAAAAGCCAGAGTGCCCTACTGAAGGTGAAGAGTGCATTTTATGCATAATAATTTTGATGTAAGGAGAAGAGGGAACAAGCACAATTCGGCCCTTGTACCGTAGGTCCCTTGAATCCCAAGTATAATGGCCAATGGCACCCGGATCCTTCTCCAATTTCTCTATGATGTTTTGGGTCTCTGAGTCCTTCTTCCTTTCCTCCCTAATGTCCTCGAGGAAGTCGGTGGAAGGAATGGAGATGGCTGAAATTTCAACTTGCTCTAGTAGCCGTGATAGTACATCTACAATAATATTTTCTTTCCCCTTTCGATAAATAATTTCATAATCAAAACCAAGAAGTTTAGTTACCCATCTTTGCTGCTTTGGGGATGCTATTTTTTGCTCCAAAAAATATTTGAGGCTCCGGTGATCAGTTTTGATTTAGAAGCGTTGGTCGATCAGGTAGAGTCTCTACTTCGTGATGGCGTGTACAATCGCAAGCATCTCCTTGCCATACACGGACATTTTATGATGAGAGGAAGACAAGGCCTTGCTAGTATAGGCAAGGGGTCGACCATCTTGCATTAGGACAGCTCCAATTCCAACTCCGGATGCGTCGACCTCAATCACAAAGGGTCAACTAAAATTGGACAGTGCTAGGACCGGTGTCGTCGTCATGGCTGCCTTGAGCTTGTCAAAGGTTGTGGAAGCTTGGTCCGACCATTGGAAGGAGTCTTTTTTCAGTAAGGAAGTGAGTGGTGCACTGATCTTCCCATAGTCTTTCACAAACTTTCGATAGTAGCCCGTAAGTCCAAGGAAACTACGTAGCAACTTCATGTTTGCATGTCTTGGCCAACTTTGCATCGCTTCAATTTTTCTCGGGTCTACCGCCACTCCATTTTTTGATATAATGTGCCCAAGGTACTCCATTTTTTGTTGTAAAAAGTTACACTTTGATTGTTTAACATAAAGGTTATTCTCTCGAAGAACAGTTAGAACAATTCGTAAGCGCTGAAAATGTATGTCAAGTGTAGGGCTATAAATAAGAATGTCATCAAAGAATACCAACACAAATCTATGTAAAAACCTTCAGAAAATATTGTTCATCAAGCTTTGGAAGGTAGAAGAAGCATTCGTAAGTTCGAAGGGCATTACTAAAAATTCATGGTGGCCGTTATGTGTATGGAATGCCATTTTTAGAACATCTTCATAGCATACCCGAATCTGATGGTACTCGGAACAGAGATCCAATTTAGTGAAGAATTGGGCTCCTTTTAGTTTATCCAAGAGCTCATCCACTATTTGTATGGGATATTTATCTTTGATGGTGACGATGTTCAAAGCCCGAAGTCAACGCACATTCGCCACGTACCATCCTTCTTGCGCACTAGCAACACTGGCGAGGAGTAGGGGCTGTAGCTTGGCCGAATTACTTCGATGCGAGCATCTCCTTAACGATGTTCTCAATCTCGTCCTTCTACAAGTGAGGACAATAGTACGGTTTTGAGTTTCCTGGAGGTTTGCCCGGAAGTATAGGGATGCGATGATTATACTGCCGGATAGGGGGAAGTCCACGCGGCTTGACAAAAACATCTGTGAATTTATCCAGCAATTAGGCAAGCTTAGGATCTGTAATTTGCATGTTCTTCTCCTCTGATGGCTGCTAGATATGCATAAAAAAATTGCCATATATCTTGTGCAAAACTTTCTCCATCCATTGCATCAAAACGGTGGAGATATGGCTCCCGTGACCCGTTTGCCTTTACAATAAAACTTCATAATCAACTTAGATAAATTCCAAGAGATGTCACCTAACATTGTTAGCCATTCGATTCTAAGCATAGCTTCATAATCGTCAATGGGTAGGAGAAAGAAGTTCACCCGCGGGCACGGTTGATTGCACTTAAGGATCCGACTGTCGGTGAGCTTTTCATTGAATTTGTTGCAACCTTCAATTTGAAGTGCTATACGAGCAGCAACCTTGCTATTGAGAAAGTTATTTGCGCTGCCTGTATCTATAAGAATGATGATGAGTTGTTGTTTAAGAAGTCCTCCCACTTTCATCGTTTGCGGGTTGGAGTAGCCGACTAGCGCGTGCATCGTAAAATTGGCCGATTGGGGTTCTTCCTCGTGGCTTCATCTCGGGATCGAGGGTTTCTTCAGATGGTTCGATGTCCTTATCCTCTACTAGTTCTATCACAAGAAGCCACCCTTTTTGTAGCGATGTTCGTGGCTCCATGGTTCGTCGTAGTGCCAACATAACCCCTTGGCAGATTGCTCCCCAAACTCATTTTTGATGAAACCCTAGAAGGAGCTTTATAGATTTGATCTTTGAGGGGGATCAACCCTTGGAACGCTATAGGGGTTCCTCCCTCCTAAAACTCGGCACAAAGGCTGAATAAAAGATTAATCTTGCTTGATAAAAGAGCGGGGGCGGCTACATCATTAAATAGGACTCAAACCCTAGCCCTAGGGGATGCTTACCTAAGTAGAATTACCCCTTTGCCCCTCCTCTAGCCAACCTACCTTAGTAGATGTAGGCGGCAGTTAGGTCGGCTCTATAGCCGACCTAAGCAGGTAGAAACCCTAACTTACCAGCCCAGTAAAGGGGGCGATGACCACTAAGCCCTAACGCCCCAATCTAAACCCTAGCTACACTTCTTTATAGGATAGAAGTGGCTAGGTGGGGTTTTATTACAATCCCACGGGATTTTTATTGACTACTTCTAGGGTGATTAGGACTCAACTCTACTGGAGTCCTATCAAGCTTGCCCTCTTAAAATCAGCCTTGTCCTCAAAGCTGAGGGTCCATAAACTCTAGGAATCGGGTCTTCAGCTCCTCGTAAGACTCCCACATTGCATCTTCGGATGGTAAGTTATTCCACTTCACGAGTACTTCAGTTGAAGGGCACGACGACACATTACAATCCTCCGATCAAGTATAGCTTCAGGTTGAGCTTGAATCTCATCGTCATTTGTAGTGTTCGGTAGTTAAGTTTGTGCCAACTCACGTTCTCCCAATTTCGGCTTTAGCAAGGATATGTGGAAGATGGGATGGATCTTAGCGTCATCTGGAAGCTTTAATTTGTATGCCATGACCTCAATACGCTCCAAAATCTGATATGGTCCATAGAATCGTGGAGATAGCTTCATCGATGCTCTAGTGTTGATTGATACCTACTTGTATGGTTGTAGGCGAAGGTAGACTCAATCTCCTACTGAAAATTCTCGCTTGCTTCGGTGAGTGTCTACTTGTTGCTTCATGCAGGCATGAGCAGCAGTTAGGTTATCTTTCAGCAGCTACAGAAGCTTGTCCTTGTCAATTAAGTTTTGATCGACCTGATCTACTTTGGCCATACTAATTACATATTTTGATATTATAGGGGGCAATCGACCATATAATGCCTCATAAGGGGTACATTAGTTGATAAATGATAAGTTATGTTGTACCACCATTTGGCCCAAGGAAGCCACTTTGTCTACTCTTTTGGCTGGTCACTAGTGAAGCACCGTAAGTAAGTCTTGAGACATATGTTAACCACTTTTGTTTAGCCATTCGGCTGAACTCATCTTTAATTGGGTGCCTTGTAGTTAGAAGAGCTCAGTTTAAAATTTACTTGTAAACTCCCTGTCATAGTCGCTCACAATCGACCTTGGCATCCCATGCAATTTAATAATATTTTTTATAAAAAATTGAGCAATGCTGGCAGCGGTATAAGGATGTCTTATAGCACAAAAATGAGCATATTTGGTTAGACGATCTACCACCACAAAAATCATACTTTTACCTTGAGATGGTGGCAGCCCTTCGATGAAATCCATGAAAATGTCAGTCCATGCTAAGTCTGATATAGGTAGTGGTTGTAGTTTTCCCAGATTTTCCACTGTTTCATCTTTTTACTACTAGCATATATCACATTTGGATACATAATCATAAATCTATTTTTTCATGCCCTTCCAAAATAAGTTTTGCTTCACCCTCTTATATGTTCTCAGAAATCTAGGGTGTCCTGCTGAAGGTAAAGAGTGCATCTCATGCTAAATAATCTAGATGCAAGGGGAAAAAGGAACAATCACAATTCGACTTTTGTAGTGCAGGTCATTCGAATTCCAAGTATAGTGGCTTGTGGAACCTGGATCCTTATCCAATTTTTCTATGATGTCTTGGGTCTCTAGGTCATTCTTCTATTCATCCCTAATGTCTTTGACGAAGTCGGTGGAGGGAAGGGAGATGGCTGAAATTTTGGCTTGTCCCGACAGCCGTGATAAAGCATCTGCAACAATATTCACTTTCCCCTTTCGATAAATAATTTCATAATCAAAGCCAAGAAGTTTAGTTACCCATCATTACTGCTCGAAGAAAGATATTTTCTGCTCCAAAAAATATTTAAGACTTCGGTGGTTGGTCTTAATCTGGAAGCGTCGGTCGATCAGGTAGGGTTTCCACTTTGTGGCGGCGTATACGATGGCAAGCATTTTTTTTTATCATATACATATATTTTAAGATGTGAGAGAGATAAAGCTTTGCTGGTGTAAGCAAGGGGTCAGCCATCTTGCATTAGAATAGCCCCAGTTCCAACTTCAGACGCGTCAGCCTCAATCACGAAGGTGCGGCTGAAATCAGACAGCGCTAGGACAAGCGTCATCATCATGGCTGCCTTGAGTCATTCAAAGGCTGTGGAGGCTTTGTCCAACCATAAGAAGTAGTCTTTCTTTAGTAGGGACGTGAGTGGGGCACTGATCTTGCCATAATCTTTCATGAATTTTCAATAGTAGCCTGTGAGTCCAAGGAAGCCGCGTAGTGATTTTATGTTCGTAGGTCTCGACCATCCTTGCATTGCTTCAATCTTCGTCGGGTCTACCGCCACTCCATCCTCTGATATAATGTGCCTAGATATTCCACTTTACATTGTAAAATGCTGCACTTTGACTGTTTAACATAACAGGTGTTCTCCCGAAGAATCGTTAGAACAGTTCATAAGTGCTGAAAATGCATATCAAGTGTAGGGCTATAAATGAGGATATCATCAAAAATTACCAATACGAACTTACGTAGAAATCTCCGAAAGATGTCATTCATCAAGCTTTGAAAAGTAGAAGAAGCATTTGTATGTCTTAAAGGCATTACCAAAAACTCGTAGTGGCTGTTATGTGTGCAGAATGAAGTTTTCAAAACATCTTCAGTGCATACCCGAATCTGATGATAATTGGAATAGAGATCCAATTTAGTGAAGACTCGGGCTCCCTTTAGTTCATCCAAGAGCTCATCTACTACTGGTATAGGGTATTTGTCTTTGATGGTGATGGCGTTCAGAGCTCGGTAATCAACACACATCCGCCACGTACCATCCTTTTTGCGCACTAGCAACACCGGCGAGGAGTAAGGCTGGAGCTTCGTCGAATTACTCCAGTGTTGAGCATATCCTTGACGATGTTCTCAATCTCATCCTTCTGCAAGTGAAGATAGCAGTACGGTCTCATGTTTGCTGGAGGTTTGCCCGACAAAATAGAAATGCTGTGGTCATGCGGCCGGTTAGGGTGAAGCCCTCATGGGTTCGTGAAAACATCCACAAATTCATCCAGCAAGAGGGCAAGCTTAGGATCTGAATTTTACACTTTTTCCTCCTTTAATAGCTACTAGATATGCATAAAAAATCAACCATTTATTTTGTATAGCACCTTCTCCATTCGCTGCGTCGAAACGGTAGAAATATGGCTCCCGCGCTTGCCTCGTAATGTGACCTGTCTCCCTTTGTAATAAACTTCATGATTAATTTAGAAAAATTCCAAGTGATGTCACCTAACGTTGTGAGCCATTCAATCCCAAGCACGACTTTATAATCATCGATGGATAGGAAGAAGAAATCGGCTACCACTTCGTGGTCTTGGAGGAGCAATTTTACCCGTGGGCACCGTTGGTCGTAATTGAGGATTTGGCTGTCGGTGACCTTTACGTCAAACTTGTTGCAACCTTTGATTTGAATTGCCATATGTGTAGCAACCTTACTATTGAGGAAGTTATTTGTGCTACCCGTATTGATGAGAATGATGATGGGTTGCTATTTAGGAAGTCCTCCAACTTTCATCATCTGCGGGTTGGATTAGCCGGCCAGTGCGTGCACTACATAGTCAGTCGATTGGGGCTCTTCCTCCATGACTTCATCTTTAGGTTCGAGGCTTTCTTTAGATGGTTCACTGTCCTCATCCTCTATTGGTTCAATCACGAGGAGCCAACCCTTTTTGCAGCGATGTTCTCGGCTCCACGGTTCATCACAGTGCCAACACAATCCCTTGGCTGACCATTCACGAAACTCGTCTCTTGTTAATTTTTTTAGTGCAGGGGCTTAGATGGTAGTATATGGGGCTGAGGGCTTCGGCAGGCTGGTCGGGGAGCGACCCTTGTCCTTCGCACTTCGTGGTTCAATCGTTCTTCTTAGATTCTTGTGAAGGAAATCACCGCTATAAAAGTGTACGATTACCACACCTTTACTTCTCCTCGAATCTCCGGCTTTAGGCCCTCGATAGAAGTCCCTAAAAGTTGCTTTTTAGACTAATCCATAGTTTGTTTAGATAAATGTTCAAACCTTATTTGGTATTCATGTATTGTAGAGGTTTGCCGAATCTTCGCCAATTATCCATCGATGTTATTAAAATCGGTTGGTCCAAAAAGATTTAATAGTCCTTCCTTGAATCGCTACCAAGAGAGACCTCCAAGGGTGTGCTCATACCAATTAAACCACTGAATAACATCTCTCTCGAGGTGGATGATAGCAATCTCCACCCTTGTAGCATCGGCGGTTCGGTAGAACCGAAAATAGCATTCCGTGCGCGCGATCTATCTAATCAGGTCTCCTTCTTCCCATCTAGGGAAGTCAACTTTCATGTGTGAAGGGTTTGGATTAGGGATGATGCGGCCATGCTCTTGAGGATCATCTTGCCGATCTGAAGTTTCTCCTTCTTGTGATTTATTCAAGCTAGGTGGTCGACCCATGTTGAATTTGATGAAAAGGGATCGCATGTTCTCCTCCATGCGGCTTTCAAAGGCTTTGAACTTGGCATTGATGGCCTCCTCTGATGCCATGGTGTATGCCTCTAGATCAGATCTCCAAATCAAACGCAGGAGGCAGTGGCAGATTGATTTGATATGCGGTTAGGGTGGAAGGTAGAGGCACGCGTCGTAGCAATTGTGGTAATTTCTTGGGAAGGTAGAGGCGGCAAAGATGACTACAGGGGTTATAGGGACATTGCTCTGATACCAAATGATAGAACCCTAGAAGGAGCTCTATAGATTTGATCTTAGAGGGGGGTCAACCCTTAGAACGCTATAGGGGCTCCTCCCTCCTAGAACTCGGCACAAAGGCTGAATAAAAGATTAATCTTGCTTGATAAAAGAGAGGGGACGATTACATCATTAAATAGGACTCAAACCCTAGCCCTAGGGGGTGCTTACCTAAGTAGAATTACCCTTTGCCCCTCCTCTAGCCGACCTACCCTAGTAAATGTAGGCGGCGGCTATGTTGGCTCTATTGCTAACCTAAGCAGTGAAAACCCTGGTCGACCAGCCTAGTAAAGAGGGTGATGGCCACTAAGCCCTAAGATCCTAATCTAAACCCTAGCCACACTTCTTTATAGGATAGAAGTGGCTAGGTGGGGTTTTATTACAATCCCATAGGGTTTTTATTGACTACTTCTAGGGTGATTAGGACTCAACCCTACTGGAGTCCTATTAGTCTCATGTAAATTTTTTAGGTGCAGGGGCTCGAATGGTAGTAGAGGGGGGTGGAGGCTTCGACACTGCTAGTCAGGGAGCAACCCTAGTCCTTCGGGCTTCATGGTTCAATCGTTCTTCTTGTAGACGCGCGAAGGAAATAGCCACCATAAGGGTGTAGGGTTGTCGTGCCTTCACTTCTCCTCGTATCTCTGGCTTTAAGCCCTCAATGAAAGTTCCTAAAAGTTACTTTTTAGACCAATCACAAGTTTAGTTAGATAATTGCTCAAAACTTGTTTAGTACTCTTGTATAGTGGTGGTTTGTCGAATCTTCGCTAATTGTCCGTCGATGTTCTCGAATTCGATCGGTCCGAAGCGGTTCAATAATCCCTCCTTGAATTACCACTAGGAAGGGCCTCCATGGGTATGCTCAAACCAATTAAACTATTGAATTGTGTCCCCTTCAAGATGGATGGTTGCAATCTCCACCACGGAAGCATCGGTGGTGTGGTGGAACCGGAAGTAGCGCTCCGCGCGTAAGACCCAATCAATCGGGTCTCCTTCTTCCCATGTAGGGAAGTCTACCCTCGTGCATGGATTATATGGATCGGTTATAGTGCCTCCTTGCTCCTGGGATTCTTTCTTCCGTTTTGAAGTTTTCCCTTGTTGTGATTTCCTTGGGCTCGGTGGTCGGCCCATGCTGAGTTCGACGAAGATAGTCCGAATTTTCTCCTCTATGCGAATCTCAAAGGCTTCAAACATGGCAGTAAGGGCCTCCTCTGATGTCATGGTATATGCCTCTAGATCTATGATGTTAAGGTCTTTCTTCGGTTGTCAGGTTAAGGGTATGAGAATTTTTAGGGAAAAGGTGGCTAGTAAGGTGGGTGGATCGGTGGAGAGGAAGGCTGCGGTTAGGGCTATTTTTGGGGAATGATTTGGATCAGTTTATAGCTGCGGTTTTGTAACACCCCTTAGTCTCACATTGGAAAAAGTGAGAATATATGAATGCCATATATGGGTTGATGAGTGTTATACTAGTAACTCCCGGTTTCAGCATTTTGGCCATATATGAATGCCTTATACATGGTTCGGTCAAACTGAAGCTATCAGGATAGTGAGCTCATCAACCTGAGTCGTGACATTTGGTGTCAGAATCGACCTAGTATTCGGGCATGGTGAGGGGACCCAAGTAGGAAAGGGCTACCTGTTGATAGACCTCTCACATGCACCATGCTAGGGTTTGATCTGGGATATGTTCGACCTTGACAACTAGTGGTTGGGCTAAACAAAAGCTAGCATGATAGTTAGCTTATCAACTCGGGTTGTGAGGGGAGAGTCCAAGAAACTGAGACAAACTGAAGCTATCAGGATACAATCTGGGTCATGAAAGGTTTGGTAGGGTTTTTTGGGTGATGACGGTAGGGATTGAAGATGAGAAGGAGAGAGTCCAAGAAACTGAGAGAGACAACAACAAAATATGATGGAATTCGACGAAAAGGGTGCTGTGTATGTGCTGTCCTACCTAATATGTAGAGATTTATGTCCAGAAATAGCAAAACCTTAGTTCAGATGTGAGTAATAGCAATAATTAAGATTGATGAAATTTTGACAAGCGTAACGGTAGGAAAATTAATGCAAAGATAGAAGGCAGATTCTTTGTTATAAAAATCCAACAATACACGATGATGAATTGCATCACAATAAGATCGATTTATGAAAGAATTTTTTCCTGAGATTAATCTTAGATGAAAGTTAAGTTGATCTATGAGATTGTGTAAAATTTTTGTCCATAATAGATGAGCAATAAACCTGTTTCAATAAGCAAACAGGTAGTTGAAATTTTCTATAGCGTTTCCCCTTCGCAACGATGACCACGAGAAAAATTTGCAACGAGAAAAAGATGGAAAAGCTTCTTTGATATGTAAAGGTAAGGATGTGTCATAGTAATAAGGTGTGGGTGGTGGAATTTTACCAGATCTCTAATTCAAATGTAGGAGGGCAGCGGCAGACTAATTGATTTGCGGCTTGGGGTGGAAGATGGAGGCACGTCTTGTAGTAATTATGAGAATTGCTTGGATGGGTGGAGGTGGCAGAGATGGTAGTAGGGGCAGTAGGAACGCGACTCTGATACCAAATGATAGAACCCTAGAAGGAACTCTACAGGATTTTGATCTTTGAGGGGGAACAACCTTTGGAACACTATAGGGGTTCCTCCCTCCTAGGGTCGGCCACAAGGATGAAATAAAGATGATCTTGTTTGATTGAAAAGAGGAGGAGGTTACAAACTTATATAGGGCTCAAAATCCTAAACCTAGGGGGTGCTGCCTAAGTAAAATTATCTCCTTTCCCCTCTTATAGCCGCCTAGTCTTAATAGGGATGGGTGACAGCTAAGATGGCTCCATGGCTGCCTATACCTGCTAGAAATCCTAGCTAACCAGCCAGTAAAGGAGATGACGGCTAGTAAGCCCTAAGGCCCCAAAATAATCCATAGCCACACTTCTTTATAGGATAAAAGTGACTATGTGAGGTTTTATTACAAATCCCACAGAGTTTTTATTGACTACTTCTAGGGTGATTAGGATCCAACCCTGCTAGGGTCCTATCAGAGGACTATAGTTCCACTTGGCCAAGGGGGGGCATCTTTCTTCATAGTGAGAGGGGCGATGTTCATGTTTCATTGAGTCCTGCAAATGATCCCTCTCTTACTCTGATTCTGCCACTGGAGGGACTCAATCTTTTTGTAGTCACAGGCCATGGATCAGAGGTCATCATCAGAGAAGACTTACAACATCATGGTCTATTCCTCGGGGAAGTTGTAGAAGTCGCTCGAGATCTTGGAGTGTCGTATCAAAAACTATGGCGGGTTCAATGGGATGTAGCACTTCAGAGAAAGCTTATCCCTGGAGACAAAGATGTAGGGATGAAGTGTCTTAGCGGGGAAAAAGCATGATTGAATAATCTATGTCTTTATCATCTCCTGTGCCATCCTATTAGCTTTGTCTTCTAAGGATGTGGGCAGCAATTTGGTCGAGCATCAGCTGGTGGCCAGTTCAGCGTAGGGGGCTCAGACAGCTTGATAGGAGGTAGTCGGCTCGATTTGGTGGTGGTGCCTGAAATTTCAGCAAGATGTGGGAGAGGGTTAATGTCTTCAATCTCCTTCAGCTTTATCTCTTGAGGTTCTTGAATTTGAATTGAGAAACCATTGGACTCTTTTTATGGTACATTCTCCAAGCATTGTCTTGTAACCATAGTCGCTTCGCTCTCTCGTTTCCCATGTAGGATCACTTGTTTTCGTTTGCTGAAAAATTTCATGGTTAACTTTAAAAAGTTTCAGGAAACATCACCTATCATGGATAACCATTCAATGTCGAGCACTACTTTATAATTACTGAGTGGGAAGAGGAAAAAATCAGCAATGATATTTTGGCCCTATATAAACAATTTCACCCACGAGCACTTTTGATTGCACTTTAGGATTCAACCATCAACTACCTTGATGTCGAACCTATTGCAATCTTCATTTTGGAGCATTAATCGAGCGGCAACCTTGCTGTTCATAAAGTTGTTGGTGCTCTTGGATTCGATGAGGATGGTGATAGGTCGTTGCTTAAGGAATCCTTCAACTTTTATTATTTACGGGTTCACATAGTCGACTAGAGCGTGAGTCATGCAATCGGCCGGTTGCAGGTCCTCCTTTGTGTTCTCATCATGCTCAAGGTCCTCCTCTTCATGTTTAGATTCTTCAATGGGTTAGATCATGAGAAGTCTCCCCTTTTTGCAATGGTGGTCACAGCTCCACAACTCATCATAATGCCAGCATAAGACCTTTATGAATTTGTCACGAAGTTCTTCTCTCAATAACTTCTTCGGCTGAGGTGGCCGACTGGTGGTAGATGGAGTTGAGGCTCTCTATATTGGTAGTCGTATGATTACTTTGGTCCTCCAATGTTCCTGGTTCAGCCATTCTTCCTATAGATGAGCAAAAGAGATAGCTGCCATCAGCATATAGGGCTATCGTGCTTTGACTTCTCCTTGAATCTCCGACTTTAGCCCCTCGATGAAAGTCCCCAATAGTTGCTTTTTGACCAGTCCCTTGCTTGGTTATAGAGTCTTCTAAACCTGGTCTAGTACTCCTGAACTATGGAGATCTGACGGATTTTAGCAAGTTGACCGTTGATATATATTGGGAAACCTCAGCGGGAGCATCACATGAGCAACGGAAATCAAAACAAAAAGCTGATTTCCCATGCAGATCAAATCATCGTGCAAAAGATTGGGGTCACGAGAAAAATACAACAATCGAAAAATCATGATGCATAAGAGATTGATTTTACCTAGGGAGATCGTACATCCCTGTAATTCCAGATCTGGATGGAGAGGATGAAGGAGGTCAAGCGTCCTTCTCCATAGTTGTATCTACATGATGGATTTCTACAGCAAAACTTCTCCAATCTGATCTCGTAACTCTTGGGTGGAGGGAGGGAGGAGAATAGGAGGCGGTGGCTAAAGGTGTAACCTATCAACTACGAGTCTCCCCTCCTATTTATAAAGTGCCACTAAAACTCTAGGGCTCCTGCCTTAGCTGCAACCTACTCATCTAATTACCCACTAACCTTGCATTATTAGATCTCTATCCAATAATTTCCTTAGGCCTCTAATTAGGACCCAACCAAGGAGCCCATCTGTGTAACATCCCTCGTTTGTGAAGAAATATAGTTTATGTTATTGCTAAGACTTAGTTATAAAAATTTAAGGACCTGTTTGTAAAATCCAAAGGACCTACTCGTAAATATTAATAATAGAAGGACTAAAGTGCAAAAGTGCAAAATACACTCTACAATCTCCACCGCCTCTTCTCCACCACCTCTTCCTTCCTTAAGAAGAGCTGAGTCGGTGAAGAGAAGGAAACAAAAAAAAAAAAAAGAGAAGGAAGAGGAGAAAACCAACATCGATTTGGGGCTTAGGGTTTTGTTTGCTCAAAATCCGAAATAGGCAAGTGTTCTATCCTATTTCTTTTCCTTATTCAGATACTTTATCAGTGTTGTTTTGCCTTGCAAATTTTTGTAAAACTATTTCTTTTCCTTATGCAGATGTACTACGAAATCTGTAAAAGAGTTTGCAGTTTTCACCCAGTTCTAACCTTTCTGCCTTGTTCTGGCTCTAGATTACTGTACTGATTTCTGATTTCGGTGAAACTAGTTTTATAGGAATCTAGACTGAATGATCTTTCTTTGGACACTAGACTTGAAATATTTGGAGTTCGATAGGCTAGTTAAACATTTGTTTCAAGTGGTACTACGAAATCTGTAAAACAGAGTTTGCAGTTTTCACCCAATTCTGACCTTTCTGCATTGTTCTGGCTCTAGATTACTGTACTGATTTCTGATTGCGGTGAAACTAGTTTTATAGGAATCTAGACTGAATGATCTTTCTTTGGACACTATCCTTGACATATTTGGAGTTCGATAGCTTAATTAAACATTTGTTTCAAGTGGTACTATGAAAGCTGTAAAACAGAGTTTTTACCCTCCTGAATCCTGATTGATTGATTTGATCATATATGCAAGACGCCTCCTGAATCCTACCAAAGTAAAGCTTTTGCCAATTTTGTCTATTCTCACTTCATTCATGTGAAAGTTTAATTCATGCTAGAGTTCCCTCTTGAATTGAGTTTTATATGATTGCTCTCACTTATTGCATGTTCTTATGCGTTAGTTTATGTCGCACTGTATGGTTCTGTATAGGCGCATGCATGTTTCGTTATTTCGCATGTGCTTCCAATGCATACCAATTTCATTGTTCACACATCCTTTTGTACTCCGGTGTTTGTGGGATAACATGTACCTTTACCAGAAATGGTAAAGGGAGTTATGCTTTGAGCCCGCGATGCTCTGCCGGCCCCTTCTGACTTCACCCAGACGTGGGTGGATGGAGCTCCTAGACGTAGGAGACTACTGTTCTGGTGGTCATTCAGAAATGGATGAATCACATTCTGTCTGTATCCCACTTCACCCTCTGTATTTTTGATATGATATCCAAGGTATTGCTTGTGAGTTAATTTATGTCCGTCATGCCTTGGATAAAAGTTTGGAATGTCCGTCATGTTTGTTCTGCTTTATGAATCTACTGTTCCTTGTTTGTTTACTGATACACTCTAAAACTTACGCCTTTGACATGTTGATACTGAATCACATTCTGTCTGTATCCCACTTCACCCTCTGTATTTTTGATATGATATCCAAGGTATTGCTTGTGAGTTAAATTATGTGCTTTGGATACAACCAAGGATGGATTGTCCGTCATGTTTATTCTGATTTATGAATCTACTGTTCCTTGTTTGATTTCTGATACACTCTAAAACTTACGCCTTTGACATGTTGATACTTGCTGAGCTTTGTAGCTCATTCCGTTGATGCTAATTTTTCAGATTAGCTTATCATACTGAAGCGTTTGAAACTAGGCGGAGGCAGTGGAAAGCTAGAAGGTTTTGGGCAAATCGAATAGCAGTTGATATGTTTTGATTGTATAAGAAATTCCTAATATTTCATGAAATGTTGTTGGTAGATGTTGAAGTGTGGATTTAAATACCTCTCATGTTTAGCATATTGGAACGTCAAGTTAAACTTGTATAACAATATGGACATTGTGGTAGTTGTTACTTTTGTGATCAGATAGATTTCCACTCATGTGGATTATGTTGTGGTTAGTGTTCAGTTGAGTTAGTTATAACTCACCAAGTGATGTGATGTATGATTATAAACTGCCCAAGTTATTTTTAGTATCCTCAAATGTTTGATTGGATCCTGGATAACTTATGCTGTGTCTAAATTTATCAATTTATGACATGGTCACACCTCTCGAAGGGGGGGCGTGACAATCTGCATAGGATCTCATCTAATAAGAATATGGGCTAATTGGATCTCCATCCAATCCTCTATTTACTGAAGCATCCACTATATGTGCGTGACCCTCTAGGCTCAATACCGAGTTGGCCGTGAGTTACTCCCATCAGAACTCCTTCTGATATAGTGAATTATTATCTCCTTAAAAATTCACTCGACTCATCGACTATGGACGTACTAGGTCATTACACCATAGTCCCTAGACGGTACATGGGGGATCAAATCCATCGGACCTGTCTGTCCACAGTTACCGTGTATCTATAATCCCTCATCCAACTAATATCTCAGAGATCGTATATTGGACATGGTACTATCAGGTAACATATGGAATCAGTTTGTCTTGCTCTAATCGAATTTTACCAGAGAACTCTGTCTCTCTTAATCCGAATGACCCTGGCCAGAGATTTGTTTGAGCAAGCATATATGAGATATTCCTCTCATGATACCGAGAGTGGATGATCCTCTATTGACACTCAATTGTCTTCGTAAGGTTGGTTACCAATCCCGATAACCAACTGTACTAGATTTGGAACTTTCCAAACCTGTAAATCTAGCGTCAAAGAAAGGAGTACTCATATAAGGCATCCTTGGTGTCTCAAGTCAAAGGACCAGATACACAACTAGGACTATGGAATTGCTGTCTGACATTAGGTATCATAAACTATATAATATTATATAAGCGGATCAATCAGTGAACTCATTCTCCAATAAGCACCTATACTATATCCTTAGTGTCTCCACACAAGTGGCTATGAGACCAACCGCCTCCATCATATGGACGGGTTTATAGTATACTAGTCTGTCCGATTATCTCGATGTCCCTCTTGATTAGCCTATGATCGGGATTATTTAGGATTTGTGCTTAAAGGTGAATCGATCTCATTATCGTGATCTCATCACGATCCAATTCTCATTGCACAGAACCATGGACATCACAATATATATACTACATATAATATAATGTGAGAATATACCAATATTAATCATAAGCAAAAAGATCGTATAGCGTGTGACACGTGCCATCACTCACGTGATTGGCTTGTAGGGCACTTGTAACCAGCAATCTCCCACTTGACCTAAATCCAATCACCTATGTGTCTAATCCCCGTCAGACCCCTGTGACGCTCAAATACAATATGAGCCAACGACTTCGTCAATGGATCTGCAATGTTGTCTTTAGATGAAACTCTTTCCATTGTTATATCTTTTCGGGTCATGATCACTCTAATCAGATGAAACCTCCTTAGAACAATTCTGATGAGACCTGGGTTCCCTTGCTAGAGCTATCACCCTGTCATTGTCATAGTATTTGGGAATCATCTCCACACTGCTTAGTACGACTCCCAAATCCCTGATGAACTTCTTCATCCATAGCCTTTCTTTTGCTGCTTTTGCTGCAGCAATGTATTCCGCCTCCGTGGTCGAGTCAACAATAGTATTTTGCTTGAAACTCTTCCAACTTACTGTTCGTCCATTTAGGGTAAAAACATACCTTGAGTTTGACTTACTATCATCAATGTCAGACTTGAAAGTTGAGTCCGTGTAGCCCTCAGCCTAGAGGCTACCTCCTCCATATACCAGTAAAAGATCCTTAGTCATTCTCAAAGTACTTAAGGATACATTTTAGTGTCTTCCAGTGTTTTAAACCTGGATCTGCCTAATACCTCATCGTGACTCTCAGAGCATGTGCTACATCAGGCTTGGTACATTACATAGTATATATGATAGATCCTATCGTTGAGGCACAAGGTATCTTATCCATATCTGTACTTTCTTCAGGAGTCTTTGGGGACATACTCCTCGAAAGTGATATTCCATGTCTCATCAGTATAAGTCTTCTCTTGGAATTCTCCATGCCAAACCTTTTTACAATGGAGTCTATGTACCTAGATTGGGATAAGCTAAGCATCCTCTTAGATCTATCTCTATAGATCCGGGATCCTCAAAATATAGAATGCTTCCCCTAAGTCTTTCATGGAGAAGTTTCTGGATAGCTAAGTATTTACCGTAGCGAGTATTCCTACACTATTCATAATGATTAGGATGTCATGCACATACAATTCCAAGAAGGTGATAGCACTCCCACTTACCTTCCTGTACACACAAGGCTCATATTCGTTCTTAACAAAGTTATAAGATCTGATCGTCTCGTCAAATCTTATGTTCCAACTTCGAGAAGCTTGCTTTAGTCCATATATGGACTTGAGCAACCTACATACTTTATCTAGACTCTCTCTGGATACGAATCCCTCTAACTGTATCATATACACCTCCTTCTCGAGGTTGCCATTGAGGAATGTCATTTTGACATCCATTTGCCATATATCATAGCATAGTATGCTGCAATTGTCAAAAAAATTCTAATGGACTTAAGCATGACTACATATAAAAAGGTTTCGTCATAGTCAACTCATTATCTTTGGCGATATCCTTTAGCTACTAGCCTTGTCTTATAGGTCTCCACCTTTTCATCTACTTTGATATTCTTTTTGAAGATCCACTTGCAGTCGATGGGTACGATACCCTCAAGTGCATCCACAAGGTTCAAAACATTGTTAGAGTACATGGAATCCATCTCAGAATTCATGGCTTCTTGTCACTTCTCGGAGTCTATACTCATAATAACCTCCTCGTAGGTCTGAGGATCAATATCCTGAGAGTCATCTCCACTGATATGTCCCACATATCTTTCAGGAGGGTGAGATACTCTGCTAGACCTATGCAAAGTTGAAATTTATGTATTAGGTACCTGAACATACTCGAGCTCTAGAATGGTGCTTGAGCTAGGTTCTCCAACCTTGCTTAATTCTATCTCACTCCCACTATTTCCACCAAGAATGTGTTCCTTCTCAAGAAACACAACTCTCTTGATAACAAAGATTTTTGGTCCTTGGGATGATAGAAATAATACCCCAAAGTCTCTTTAGGGTATCCCACGAACATGCACTGTTCTATCCTTGATTCAAACTTGTCAGGTTGTGTCTTCTAACGTGGGCAAGACAGTCCCAAATCTTAACCACCTTAAGATCATGCTTCTTTCCTTTCCATATCTCATATGGTGTAGACACTACCGACTTTGATGGAACTCTATTCAGGAGGTAAGTTGCGGTCTCTAGGGCATATCCCCAAAACGAGATGAGTAGGTCAGCGAAACTCATCATGGATCACACCATGTCTAACAGTATGCGATTCCTCCTTTCTAATACACCACTGAGCTGAGGTGTATAAGGAGGTGTCCATTGGGATAGAATCCCATTGCCCTTGAGGAAATAGGTGAACTCTTTACTCAAGTACTCTTCTCCTCGATCTGATCAAAGAGACTTAATAATCTTTCCAATCTAATTCTCAACTTCATTCTTATATTCCCTGAATTTCTCAAAGACCTTAGATTTGTACTTTATCAAGTACATGTATCCATAACTAGAGAAATCATCAGTGAATGTAATGAAGTATGAGTAACCACCTATAGCCTGAGTCAACATGGGACCACATAAATCACTATGTATGAGTTTCAATAACACAGTGGATCTCTCTCTAGTTCCACTAAAATGAGAGTTGATCATCTTCTCACAAAGGTAAGGTTCGCAAGTTGTATATGACTCATAGTCAACTAGATCTAAGTATCCATCTTTCAGCAATTTTTAAATCCTTCCCGCATGTATATGACCTAGCCTACAATTCCATAGGTATACATTATTCACCTCATCTCTTTTCCTCTTAGACATTTATATTCATGATGTGTGGAAAAGTATCTAATAAATGTAAGCCATTTATCAATGTCCCTCTAGTGATGATCTCATCATCCATAATTATTGAATAATTATTATTCTCATAAACTAGTTTATATCCACTAATTGTCAAACAAGAGATGAAAATAATATTTTTGAAAGACGGGCATTGGAAGATGTATGGTGAACTAGTTATTTCTTGGTCTCACCAATATAGAGAACTAGCTTCTCCTTCTTGATGGTGCTCTCAATATAGAGAACTAATGATGGAAATAATATTTTTGAAAGACGGGCATTGGAAGAAGTAACCCATCTTGTTACTTCTCTATATTGAGAGTAACCCAATATAAAGAACTAGCTTCTCCTTCTTTTTGATGGTCCTTATCAAAAAGATGGGTTACTTCTTGGTCTCACCAATATAGAGAACTAGCTTCTCCTTCTTGATGGTGCTCTCAGCTTCTCTCAACATATTGAGGAGCTCAGGTAGAGTCACCTCAAACTTGTTAAAATTAAAGTTAATAATGAACTGTGAAAAGAAATTTGGTAGCGACTGAAGTATAAGATCAACATACAGGTTATCCTTTAGGACTATCTTTATACTTCACAAAGCGAGCTATCTCATCCTCGCTTGTCCTTTCCTCCAACGTGGGAACAATCATGCTAAGGATATATACGATTTTCTCTTTCATGAGAACAATTCTCAAATTGTGGACCCTTTGGACCAATGAGGCGGTTGGCATCAAATATGCCACATAGGGGTTTGGTAAGCGACAAACAAGATATAGTGTAAATAAATAATATATAGATTTCATAGAAAATACTAATTAAGATATGGACTTCTATCTTAATGTACTCCCACTATTTTCCTAGTGAATCACGTGACACCGTCGACATGTGAGACGGAAGTCTCCGGCAGACTCCTAGTGGGGATCGAGATCCAATCAGCATCTTAGTGGAATATTGAGGGACTCGACCAATTACACTAAGCCCAGAAGGTAGGCAACTCTTGCCAATCATAACTCCTTGTGATTCCCATCATGTTCGGCCTCCGAATCATCATGGTCTCGACTGCTCGACCAACCATGAAGTTCAGTTAAGTCATCACCATCGTTACAAGATGAGTCTGATTCGATGGATATGCTCTCGATTGCTCGACCAAGTCATACCATGTGCTCAGGTCACCGGTGACATCTATATGTCGTAGGCAAGAACTCGATCACATAGGTAGGTGAGCCTCGAGTGACTCGACTAACTCAACCTATATTATGATTTAATTTCTTCCTATAATGATGTAAGGTCATGTGGGTCAATCTTATTGCTTCACGCTTACTGACTTAATATTAATGTAGGAGGGGTTTTTTGTTTTGTATCGGTCTCCTAATATGTCATGTCACACACATACATATTTAATATATATCTACATCGCATGTAAATATATACACATATACCTAGTAGGTGTATAACACATCGCATATGCAAGCCACCCCGGATGATCATGAGCTATCACCTAATGGGCCTAATCACTCATAATAGGATATATGTGTGCATCGGCGCATCTCCATGCCCTGTGATTATTGATCTTGTCATCATTAGTTTCGTTGGATCCTTGTCGCATCACCATGCATCGTGATCTCCCGCCACGACATCGTGGGTCCCGTTGTCACCTCTACGCTCACGCCGCGTCTCTCTATGTAACTACAAATAATTATAAGCACGTAGGCCGACCATAAACAAGAAAAATGGAGGCTCGCAGGCCCCAATAATAATAATAATCACAATTACATACATCATAACACATTGCTCATGATCATCCATCCACATCATACATCACATGTACATCACATCATATATTGGATTACTAGATATATAATAATTAATTAAATTATTTAATTAATTATTTTTTTGGAAATCAGGGCATTCTCAAAATTTTCAGAATTGTCAAGGGTATTTTTATAATTCTGGATGAGAGAGGATAGTCCTCGAAATTTTTAAAATTATTGAGGGTATTTTGAGAATTCTGTACACGAGAACAATCCTCGATATTTCTCGAATTCAGAGGGCAGGATCATCCTTTTCACAAAAGGATTTCCTAACCCCTCTTGCCCTCTCTGCATCACCGCCGTCGGCCTTTCGCAGGTGGCGGCTGCCCTTGCCCACCGGCAGCCGCTCCTGTGGCCGGTGCCGCTGCCTCTGCTGGCGGCAGCCTTGCTGATGGGGTCACCCCTTGAGGGCTGGACGCTGGCGGCTGCCCTTGCGGGTGCCACGCTGCAAGTGGCTATGCCCGCAAGCGGCTATTGCCCTTACGGGAGGCCGCAGCCGGTCACCCCTCTGTAGGGGGCCTTGGCCATAGTCGGCCACCCCTTGCAAGGGGCTTGGCTGTGGCCAGCCACCTCTGCAAATGGCCTAGCCATGGCCGGTTGCCCCTTATCCTCACTGCATTTGCTGCAAAAAATGTAGCAAGAATACGTAGAATGATTATATGCGATTCAATCTCATCACATGTAGTTTAAAACTAATATTTCACACGAAAAATATGGCTTTGATACCACTATTAAGAACCTTAGCGGGAGCATCACATGTGCAGCAAAAATCAAAATAAAAAATTGGTTTCCCACATAGATCAAATCATCATGCAAAAGATTAGGGTCGTAAGAAAAATAAAAAAATAAAAAAATCACGATGCATGAGAGATTGATTTTACCTAGGGAGATCGTATATCCCTGTATTTTCAGATCTGGATGGAGAGGATGAAGGAGGTCAAGCGTCCTCATCTCTAGCGGTATCCACACGATGGATCTCTATAGCGAAACTCCTCTAATCTGATCTCGCAACTCTTGCGCGGAGGGAGGGAGGAGAATAGGAGGCGATGGCTAAAGCTGCAGTCTATCAACCATGAGTCTCCCCTCCTATTTATAAAGAGCCACTAAAACCCTTGGGCTCCTATCTTAGTGGGTATTGGATCTTCATCCAATTACCAACTAACCTTGCATTATTGGATCTCTATCCAATAATCTCCTTAGGCCTCTAATTGAGCCTCAACCAAGGAGCTCATCTATATAGGGTCTCATCTAAGGAGAATAAGGGCCAATTGGATCTCTATCCAATCCTCTATTCGCTGAAGCATCTACCATTTGTGTGTGACCCTCTAGGCCCGAAACCGAGCTGGCCGTAAGTTACCCCCATTAGAACTCCTTCTAATATAGTGAATTATTATCTCCATAATAATTTACTCGACTTATCGACTATGGATGTACTATGCCACTACACCATAGTCCCGAGACGGTACAGGGGGGATTGAATCCATCGGACCTGTCTGTCCATAATTACCATGTATCTATAAGCCCTCATCTAACTAATATCCTAAAGATCGTATATTGAATATGGTACTGTCAAGTCACATACAGAATCAGTTTGTCTTGCTCTAATTGGATTCTATCGAAGAATTCTTTCTCTCTCAATTCGAATGACCCTGGCTAGGGATTTGTCTGAGCAAGAACATATGAGATATTCCTCTCGTGATACCGAGAGTGGATGATCCTCTATTGACACTCAATTGCCTTCGTAAGGTTAGCTACCAATCTTGATAACTAGTTGTACTAGATCTGGAACTTTCTAAACCTGTAAGTCTGGCGTAAAGAAAGGAGTACTCATACAAGGCATCCTTGGTGTTTCAAGTCAAAGGATCAGATACATAACTAGGACTATGGAATCACTATCTGATATTAGGTATCATCAACCATACATCATTCCATAAGCGGATGAATCAGTGAACTCATTCTCCAATAAGCACATGTTCTACATCCTTAGTATCTCCATATAAGTGTCTATGAGATCAACTACCTCCATCATATGGACGTGTATATAGTATACTGATCTGTCCAGTTATCTCGATGTCCCTCTCAAGTAACATATGATCGAAAATATTTAGGATCTGTATTTAAAGGTGAATTGATCTCATTATCGTGATCTCATCACGATCCGATTCCCATTGCACAAAGCCATGGACATCATAATATATATGCTACAAATAATATAATATGAGAATATACCAATATTAATCATAAGCAAAAAGATTACAAAATATATCACATGTGTCATCACTCATGTGATTGGCTTGCATGGCACTTGTAACAAGCAATATCGTCGTACTCGAATGATCCAAAGAGGCGTAGTAGCCCGCTCTTGAATTGACTCCATGTTGGGACTCCATGGGTGTACTTGTACCAATCATACCATTGAATAGCTTCTCTTCCTAGATAGATGGTAGCAACATCGACCATAGAAGCCTAAGTGGTCTTGTGATAGCGGAAGTATCGCTCTACACATAAAATCCACTCGGTCAGGTCTTCATCTTCTCATCGAGGGAAGTCCACCCTTGTGCGTAGGCCTGATGAGTCTGTCGCTTGTTCTTTTTTCTCTGGAGGGTTCTCCTTTTGATTTGGACTCTTACCTTGCTGCGATCTCGTCGGGCTCGGTGATCATCCTAAACAGAATTCTGCGAAGAGAGTGCATAGTCTGTCCACCATACGCATCTCGAAGGCCTCCAATTTGGCACCGATCAGATCTACTGATGCCATAGTGTAAAACTCCATATCTGTAATGTCAAGGTCCTCCCTTTGCTATTTGGTTAAGGGTAGGGATTAGTCGGATGGCTAGGCGACCGAAAGAGATGATAAATCATAGGTAGATGGCTGCGGTTTGGGGCAGATAGGTTTCTACTACTGTTGGGGTTGTGGTTTAGAGCTGCTATAGGGGTTATATATGGGGGTTTGGTGATAGAGGTTTAGGGTTAAAGGGGTGGCTTAGGGTTGCTGTTGATGGCAGCAACTAGTTTGGTAGGGATTGGTGGCCGAAAGGGTGATAGATCAAGGTTGCGATTTTGGATTGATAGTTTGTGATTTAGGTTGCTGTTGGTGTTACGGTTTGAGGGTATTTTAGGGCTATAAATGGTTTTAGTGGTAGTAGTTTGAGGCTAGGAAGGAAGGTTTAGGGTTGCTATTGGGGGTAGCAACTGGTTTGGTGTGCTTGCGGTAAGAAGTTCTCAGGAACAAGGCAGCGGTAGGCTACTGTTTGGCTGTAGCTTGCTATTTGGGCCGACTATAGAGATTAAAAGTGGGATACGATGGTTGCATCTTAAGGCTAGAGGGGTGCCCTAGGATTGATGTGGGCAGTAGCAACAAATTCGATAGAGATCAGACGTGTATGCAGCAAGAAACACCAATTAGGATCAAAGCAGTACTAAGAGGAGGGGGAGGGAGGATTAGTGCTTATGAAAAATTTACATCGATTTAAATATTCACTGAATAAAAATCATATCAGAAATCATTTAAGCATAGATATGTTTGTAAGAGTGCAAAAAAAGATAGTAGATAATTAAATAATAAAGAAATGAAGATAAAGAGCAAAGAAGAAGAAGCAAATCAATTTTATAGTGGTTCAGTCTTGTGACCTACGTCCACTCCTGATTCCTCCTCCGTTGTGGTCACCGGCTTCCACTATTGATCTATCTTCAATGAGTGAAGATCAACTACCCTCTTACAACTCTATTCTCCTTTTACAAATTTAGGAGATAACCTTTACAAATCTCTAAGCTCCCACCTAAATAAAAAACTACATAAGACGAAATGAGGAGAAGCTCTCAAAGAATTACAATAGCATTTTCATAAGGTTTTTGCTCTTAATGCTTGCATACCTCAAGCAAGGATAGGGGGGGGGGGGGGGGGGGTATTTATAGGCCCCAAATGGCTTCAATATTGGAGCCAAAATTTAAATTTTAAGAGTTCCCAAGGTGTTGGTCTCGAAGACTATGTCATCTTGGAGATTATCTTTTCTAACACTAGGTTACTGAAATAATTTTTATAATAAGTCCAAGTCAGCCCCAATTAAGGCCTAATGACCTCTTAATTGAGTTAGTAAAATTAACTCTCATTATGATGTTAACTATGACACTTAAAACATAATCTTCATTGTTCGACAATCAATTGATCTCTCGGCAAACTCCCGGTAAACTCTCAGCATCCTTCGAGTGAACCCTCGACGAGCTCCCAATTTCTTTCGGTGAACTCCCGACGAACTCCTGACATTCTTCTAGTAAACTCCTAGTGAGCTCCCGACAACCTGTCAGTGAACTCCCGACGAACTTCCCGATAAACCTCTGGTGTGTTCTCGGTGAGCTCCCAAAAACATTGTCCGAACCTCGGCCAACCTCCAACGAACTCTCGGTAAGCTCCCAATGCGTCGTCCGAACCTCGGTCCGATGCTCAAACTTAACTCTAGCCCAACATCTGATTGTAATGCCCATTACTATCGCAGTTAATCCTGCATCACTTTCTTTAACACATATGTTAGATCATAAAACCTATCAATTGATTTCATCATCAAAATTTGAGATTCAACAATCTCCACCTTTTTGATAATGATAGCCAATTGATGATAGGAGTTAACCGTAACTCCCCCTATGTATGTGCCATCGGATAAATAAAACAAACTTGAATTCAAAAGCACCATCACTTTTGAATTCAAGCATTTTGATATTTTTTTATAATTTAACCATACATGATAAAATTTTTAAAGATTCATTGTTTTGGTATCACATAAAAATTTCAATCATTATATTCACAAAATAACAGTGTCATCAATTATGATACAATATCAATCATTATGCTCACAAGATAACTATGTCATCAATTATGATATAACATTCATTTCAAAGATCTCAAAACAAATATTTTTCTTATGTCATCAATTATGTCATATCTCCCCCTTTGTCATCAACAAAAAGGAGAAATGCTCAATTATATTTGAATATTTTTTAAATATTTATCACAATATTAACACATAAAGAGACGAAGTTAGTCCATTGCTCCCCCTTAGTAAAATAACAAGAAGACTAAAGTTAGAATTTACTTCATTTTTTTCTTTATAAAATAAAAAGAAAGATAAAGATATAATTTTATGCACCACAAATGCCACATCAAATTTTTTTTCTCCCTCTTTATAAATATCAATTATAAATAGAATCATTTCAAAAGAGAGCTCAAAAAATCGAGAAAACCAAGAAGACTATAAGAGCTACGCATGTATTTAAAATCATCTCATGTAAATTTCAAGCAAAAGCTCATGAAATCTAAAAAATAGCAAATCATACATTTGGATGGTTTAACATTCCTAACTCTCTTCTAATAAAGTCAAATTATTTTTCATTTAATAGCATGGTGAATATATCAGTCAATTGATGCTTAGTATCAATAAATTCCAAGAATATATCATGATTATTTATATGATCTCTTATAAAGTGATGCCTAATGTCAATATGTTTAGTTCTTGAGTGTTGAATGAAATTTTTAGTTAAACATATTGAATTAGTATTATTGCATTTGATAGAAATATTTTTCAAGTGAATTCCATAATATTCTAAGGGGTTTTTCATCCAAATGACTTGTGTACACAATACACCAGCTACTATGTACTCAATTTTGACTGTATATAATGCAACTGAATTTTGTTTCTTGGAAGATCAAGAAACAAGAGCATGTCCTAAGAATTGGCATGTCCGGGTTGTACTTTTTTTAATGTATTCTATAACCTCTAAAATCGACATACGCATAGGCAAGCAAATCAAAGTTTTTAGAATTAGGATACCATAATCATAAATTAGAAGTTCCTTTTAAATATCTAAATATTCATTTAACTGCCTTAAAATGAGAATATTTAGAATTGGATTGAAACATTGTACACAATCCAACACTAAACATTATGTTCGGTCTAGTAGCAGTTAAATACAACAAACTATCTATCATTCCTCTATATGTTTTTTGATCAAAATTTTTACCTTCATTATCCAAGTCTAATTTTGTAGAAGAACTCATGGGTGTGTTTATGGCCTTAGCATTGTCCATACTAAAGCATTTTAACAAATCTAATATATACTTAGTTTGACTTATAAAGACACCATAATTTAATTATTTTATTTATAATCTTAAGAAAAAAGTTAATTCACCCATTAGGCTCATTTCAAATTCTTGGTTCATACTCTTGGCAAAAGATTCACATAAGAATTTATTTGTTGAACTAAAAATAATATGACCAACATAAATTTGAATAACTAGAAAATTATTTTTAAAATACTTCAAAAATAATATGGTATCAACCTTGCCTTTCGAAAAATTATTTGAAATAAGGAAAGAGCTAAGTCTTTCATACCAAGCCCTAGGGGCTTGTTTCAATCCATAAAGAGACTTGGATAATTTGAAAACATGATTCAGAAAAAGATCATTTTCAAAATCGGGGAGTTGTTCAATATAAATTTTTTTGAAAATGAAAGCATAAGAGAAACACTTTTGACATCCATTTGAAATAACTTAAAATTCTTAAAAGAGGCAAAGGAAGGAGCATCCTTATGGCTTCAAGTCTAGCCATGGGAGCAAAGGTCTTTTCATAATCGATCCCTTCTTCTTGGTTGAAACCCATGGCCACTAATCTAGCTTGGTTTCTAACCATGATATCATTTTCATCTTGCTTGTTTCTAACGGCCATTAGGTCTAAGAACAAGCTCTCACACCTCATTTATCTTAAATTGGTTTAACTCTTCATGTATTGAAATAACCCAAGAGTTATCTTTTAGGGCTTGCTCAATACAGTTTGGATCAATTTGAGATAAAAATACGGCGTTAGCACAAAAATTCTTAAATGATGAATGAGTTTGAACACCTTTCGATGTATCTCCTATTATTAACTCCTTAGGATGAGCATCTACATGCTTCCATTCATTGGGTAAGGATTTCTTGGAAGTAGATGCATCCAAGTTATTTTGGAAAGGAGGTTTATCATTCAAATTTAAAGTATCAAAATCAAAACCATCATCAAAATCAATTTTCTTCAATTTAGGAACCTCAATAAAAATATTATGGATGGATTCCTCAATTACTGGAGTTCTTTTGTTAAAGACAAGCTTTTGAAATTGAGGAATAACCAAGAAATATGCCTTTATCGGATTTTACATTAAACTTTCCTAAGGCATCTTTTCATTCAAAATAAAATATTTACAACCAAATATTTTGAAATATAAAATATTGGGACTTTTTGTTATTCCATAATTCATAAGGAGTTTTTAAGAGTAATAGTCTTACGAGAATACTATTCATGACATAGCATGTAGTGTTAACGGCTTTGGCCCAAAAATATTTGGGCAGGATATGTTCGTTTAACATAGTTCTAGCCATTTCTTGTAAGCTCTTATTTTTTCTTTACACTAATCCATTTTGTTGTGGATTTATAGGAGTAGAGAAATTATGATTATACCCATTTGACTCACAAAAATTTTAAAAATCATAATTTTGAAATTCACCATCATGATGACTATGTATAGATGAAATCATAAAACTTTTTTATTTTGAACAATTTTATAAAATTTTAAAAAATATTTAAAAGGGTCCAAGTATATCTACTATAATTGTCTATAATAACAAATGCATATTTGCTACCTTCTAAGCTTGTAGTATCAATTGGTTCAAATAAATCCATATGGATCAATTGTAGTGGTTTAGAGGTGCTTATTTGATTTTTTGATTTGAGACTACATTTTATTTATTTTCCTAGTTGGCATGCATCGCAAACTTTATCTTTTGCAAACTTGATGCTAGGCATTCCTCTTACTAGATTTTTAGTTGAGATTTGGTTTAATAGTTTCATGCTAGCATGTCCTAGTCTCCTATGCCAAATCTATGCATCATCATTTAAGGCTGAAAAATACATTTCATCATAAAAAATTTTAATGTCAATAGTATACACATTATTATTTCTTAAGGCAATCATGAAACTATTTTTTTGTAGTATTTCAGTTATGCAACCATTATATTCAAATTTGATAATGTATCCCTTATCACATAATTGGCTAATGCTGAGTAGATTATGTTTCAAACCATCAACTAATACTTCAATCAAGAGGTTTGATTTGTTAAGTATGGTTCATTTCCAAATTATTTTTCCGTTGTTGTTGTCTCCGAAGGTGACAAATCCTTCATTTAGGCTAGTAAGCTTAGAGAAATGCGTTGGATCTCTGGTCATGTGTCTTGAGCATCCACTATCAAGGTACTATTTTGTGCTTTTAGCCTTTGTTTGGAGACATACCTACAAGAAAGGGGGTTTTGGTTTAAGTACCCATTTGCCTTTGGGTTCCTCATGAAAAATTCTATATAATTTTACTAATGGCATAGAGTTGTTTATGGTTCCTTTAGGAACCCAAATTAATTTGTGTGGATTATGCCTTTTAAATGAACATTTATAAGCATAATATATAATTCTTACACAAAAATTAAATTTATTTATAGGTGAAACATATCATGTAGGTCCTTTAACGAAGATAGTTGGCTTTTGTTGAGTGTTACTCATAAAGCCTATTCCTTCCTTTCTATGAACATGACCCTTATTAGCAAGGATCATGTTTAAGGATTGGTACCTATTTAAAAATTTTCTAATGTTTCTTGTAATGAAAAAATTTCTTTCTTAAGTATATCTAATTCTTCACACTTAGTGCAAGGAGCTATCCTATGTTCATCATACTCCTTTTTAAAATTTTCAAATTCACTAACAAGTGAAGCATGATCTTTCTTTAATAATTTATAATTTTTACTAACTAATTTAAAATCATCAAATAAGTCATTAAATACATTAAATAATTTGTTATAAGATAAATAAGACTTGTTTATGTTACTTACCTCGTTGCTAAATGTCATTAAAGCGTAATTTGTAACTTTTTTTCCTTGTTAGTTGGCTCCTCGTTTTCGGATGAACTTGAGTCGTCCCAAGTAGCTTTGAGTGTCTTCTTCTTCTTTGGTTGCTTCTTCTTCACTCGGGGATATTTATTTTTGAAGTGTCCTAACTTTTTACATTTATAACATATTATTGAGTCTTTTTTTAGTTTATATTTGTTCTTAACATCTTGTTTTGTTTTAGTCATTTTTAAGAATTTCTTAAATTTTCATGTAAGAAGTGCGAAGTCCTCATCATCATCATCGTCACTTGAGTTTTCTCCCAAGTGGTCTTCCTTGGTTCTAAGTGCTATGTCCTTCGTGTCTTTGGAATGTTGTTCTCGAGTTCATCATGTGCTATGCATGTCATTTCGTAAGTTATCAAAGACCCGATTAGTTCTTCATTCAAAAAATTATTTAGGTCATTTGCTTCTTGTATTGTCATTACTTTGGGATCCCAACTTTTTGAAAGGAATCTTAATATTTTGTTATCAAGTTCAAAATTAGAAAAAAATTTACTAAGCGCTTTTAGACCATTGACGACATCTGTAAAACGGGTGTACATGTCTCCTATGGTCTCACTTAGTTTCATGCAGAACAACTCATAGCTATGCAACAAAAGATTAATTTTCAACTCTTTGACTTGACTAGCACCTTTGTGTATGACTTCGAGTGTGTGCCGAATCTCATGCATAATTTTGCATATAGAAACCCGTTACATTCGTTTTTACTAAGAGCATAAAATAAAGTGTTTATTGCTTTAGCATTCAAAGAGAAAGTCTTCTTTTTGGAATCATTCTATTCATTCATCGGTTTAGAAGACTTTTCAAAATTATTTTCAACAATATACCATAATTCAAAATCCATAGGAAGTAGAAAAATTCTTATTTGAGTTTTTCAATACGTGTAATCCATCCCATTAAACATGGGAGGGTGAGTGATAGAAAGTCTCTCTTGATTGTCAACAAAAACCATCTCTCTTATATTTAAGCTAAATAGAGAGAAACATGACTATATTACCAATTAGTGCTTATGAAAAATTTTCATCGATATAAATATTCACTTGATAAAAATCATATCGGAAATACGTTTAAGCGTAGAGATGTTTGTAAGAGTGCAAGCAAATGTAGTAGATAATTAAATAAGAAAATATTAAAGATAAATAGTAAAGAAGAGGAAGTAAACTGATTTTATAATGGTTCGATCTCGTGGCCTACGTCCACTCCCGATTCCTCCTCCGTTGAGGTCACCGACTTCCACTATTGATCTTTCTTTAATGGTTGAAAATCAACTACCCTCTTACAACTCTATTCTCCTTTTACATGTTTAGGAGATAACCTTTATAAGTCTCCAAGCTCTCCCTTAAACAAAAAACTACACAAGACAACATGAGAAGAAGCTCTCAAAGAATTACAATTAGCGTTTTCACAAGGTTTTTGCTCTTAATGCTTGCATCCCTCAAGCAAGGATGGGGGGGGGTATTTATAGGCCCCAAATGGCTTCAATATTGGAGCCAAATTTAAATTTTAAGAGTTCTCGAGGTGTTGGTCTCAAAGACTATGTTTTGGCGGTTGTACCGCCAGTCTGGATGGTATGACCGCCTGACACACCTTCGAAGACTGTGTCATCGAATGACTTTTATAATAAGGCCAAATCAGTCCTAATTAAGGCCTAATGACATCTTAATTGAGTTAGTAAAATTAACTCTCATTATGATGCTTACTATGACACTTAAAATATAATCTTCGTTGTCCGTCCGTCAACTGATCTCTCGACAAACTCCCGGTGAACTTCTAGTGAACCCTTGGCAAGCTCCTGACGGTGAACTCCCAACATTCTTCCGGCGAACTTCAGATGAGCTCCCGACAACCTGTCGAGGAACTCTTGACGAACTTCACGATAAACCTCTAGTGAGTTCTCGGCGAGCTCCCATTGCATCGTCCGAAACTCGATCCGATACTCGAACTTGACTTCGGCCCAATATCTGATTGTAATGCCCTTTACTGTCGCAGTTAATCTTGTATCACTTTCTTTAACACACAAGTTAGTTCATAAAGCTATCAATTTATTTCATCATCAAAATCTGAGATACAACAACACCAAAAAGTATGGTAGCAGAATTTTTCATCGAAAGATAATAGTTTTACAATGAAAGTTTTAGCAATTTTGCAGCAGTATTTGAGGAATATGCAGCACAAAATAAAAAAGGATAATATCAATTTAAATGATAGCAAATATAGCAGCAAGATGGCAACAAGATCGGATATGGCAGATGCCCGTGGCAGAATTTTACGTCGAAGAACAACAGTTTCACGAAAAGTTTTTAGCGGTTACGTCAAAGATTTAAGGGAGAACTCGATGAGAAACCATTGATAAATAAAGCCAAGCTGATACAAAATACGAAGAATTTGATAGCAAAATATTGGCAGAAAGATCGGTGATATGGCAACAAGTATGCGACTGAAATGCTAGTTACAATTGCCTTGCAAGCCAATCACGCGAGTGATGGCACGTGTGACACACTATATAATCTTTTTGCTTATGATTAATATTGACATATTCTCACATTATATTATATGTAGCATATATATTGTGATGTCCTTGGTTCTATGCAATGGGAATCTGATCATGATGAGATCACGATAATGAGATCGATTCATCTTTAAACATAGATCCTAGATAATCCCGGTCATAGGTTACTCGAGAGGGACATCGAGATAACCGGACAAACCGGTATACTATATACCCATCCATATGATGGAGGCGGCTGGTCTCATAGCCACTTGTGTGGAGACACTAAGGATATAGTATAGGTACTCATTGGAGAATGAGTTTACTGATTGATCCGCTTATGGAATTCTGTGTGGTTAATGATACCTAATGTCAAACAACGATTCCATAGTCCTAGTTGTGTATCTGGTCCTTAAACTTGAGACATCAAGGATGCCTTGTATGAGTACTCCTTTTTTTGACGCCAGACTTACAGGTTTGAAAAGTTTCAGATCTGGTACAACTGGTTATCAGGATTGGTAGCCAACCTTACGAAGGTAATTGAGTGTCAATAGAGGATCATCCACTCTCGGTATCACGAGAGGAATATCTCATATGTGCTTGCTCAGACAAATCCCTGGCCAGAGTCATTCAGATTGAGAGAGGAGTTCTCCGGTAGAATCTGAATAAAGTAAGACAAACTGATTCCGTATGTGACCTGACAGTACCATATCCAATATACGGTCTCTAAGATATTAGTTGGATGAGGGATTATAGATACATGGTAACTATGGACAGACAGGTCCGATGGATTCGATCCCCCGTACTGTCTTGGGACTATGGCGTAGTGGCCTAGTACGTCTATAGTCGATGAGTCGAGTGAATTATTATGGACATAATAATTCACTATATCAGAAGGAGTTCTGATGGGAGTAACTCACGGCTAGCTCGGTATTGGGCCTAGAGGGTCACACACATATGGTGGATGCTTCAGCGAATAGAGGATTGGATAGAGATCCAATTAGTCCCTATTCTCATTAGATGAGACCCTATGCTGATGGGCTCCTTGATTGAGCCCCAATTAGAGGCCTAAGGAGATTATTGGATAGAGATCCAATAATGCAAGGTTAGTGGGTAATTGGATGGAGATCCAATACCTACTAAGGCAGGAGCCCTAGGGTTTTTTGGTGGCTCTCTATAAAAAGGAGGGGAGACTCTTGGTTGATAGGCTGCAACTTTAGCCACCATCTCCTATTCTCCTCCCTCCCTCTGAGCAAGAGTTGCAAGATCATATTGGAGGAGTTTCGTTGCAAAGATCCATCGTGTGGATACCGCTAGAGAGGAGGACGCTTGACCTCCTTCATCTTCTCTATCCGGATCTGGAATACAGGGATATACGATCTCGCTAGGTAAAATCAATCTCTCTCACATCATGGTTCTTTCGATTTTTGCATTTTTCTCGAGACCCCAATCTTTTGCACGATGATTTGATCTGCATGGAAAACCAGTTTTTGTTTTGAT
This sequence comes from Ensete ventricosum, assembly GCA_029747655.1. NCBI lineage: Eukaryota > Viridiplantae > Streptophyta > Magnoliopsida > Zingiberales > Musaceae > Ensete > Ensete ventricosum. The sequence continues at coordinate 25,354,419 of JAQQAF010000003.1, read as the reverse complement.
TTTCGCTACGCATGTGATGCACCCGTTGTAGGTTTCCCAACAGTGGTATCAAAGCCAAGGTTTTCATGCAAAAGATTGATTTTAATCTGCGTATGATGAGATTGAATTGCGTAGAATCGTTCTACGCATTCTTGCTGCACTTTCGCAGCGAAGGAAGCCCTTGCAAGGGGCAGCCGGCTGCGGCCAGGCCCCCTGCAAGGGGCGACTGACTGCAGCCAAGGCCCCCCTACAAGGGGGCAGCCGGCTGCGGCCAGGCCCGTTGCAAGGGGCGGCCACCCGCATGGGCAGCAGCCCCGCGGGCATGACCGGCTGCGGCCAGGCCACAGGTGGTGGCTGCCCGCTACAAGGCTGCAAGGGGCAGCCCCGCGACCAGGGTTGCTGCCTGCAAGGGCGACCGCTGGCAGGAGTGGCCGCTAGCAAGGGCAGCGCCCGCACGAGGCGATGCCTTCAGCCCACGAGGTGGCGCTCGAAGGCAGTAGCGCCTGTCGTAAGGGCGGCTGCCCACGCCGACAGCGTGCAGCGCCGCCACCTGCGTCGGGCAGCAACGACGGCGACGACGCAGATGGGGGCAAGGAGAGGGTAGGGCATCCTTTTGAGAAATGGATGATCTTGCCCCTCTGATTTTTAAGAATTTCGAGGACTATCCTCATGTACAGAATTCTGAAAATGCCCTCAACAATTCTAGAAATTTTGAGGACTGCCCTCTCATTCAAAATTACAAAAATGCCCTTGACAATTCTAAAAATTCTGAGCATATCTTGATTTTTAAAGAAATAATTAATTAAATAGTTTAATTAATTATTATATATCTAGTAATTCTACATATGATGTGATGTACATGTGATGTATGTTGTGGATGGATGATCATGAGTCATGTGTTGTGATGTATGTAATTGTGATTATTATTATTATTGGGGCCTGCGTGCCTCTGTTTTTCTCATTTTTTTTCGGGCCTACGTGCCTGTGATTATTTGTAATTACATGGAGAGACGCGTCAGGAGCGTGGAGATGACAACAGGACCCACGATGCCGTGGCGGGAGATTACGACGCATGATGATGCGATGATCCGACGGAACCGATGATGACGAGATCAACAATTACAGGGCATGGAGATACGCCGATGCACACATAGATCCTATTATGAGTGATTAAGCCCACTGGCTCGGGCTTAATCATATTAAGTGACGGCTCATGATCATCCGCTGTGGCTTGCATGTGTGATGTGTTATACACCTACTAGATATATGTATATATATATTTGCATGCGATGTAGATATGTATTAAATATATATATGTGTGACACGACATGTTAGGAGACCGATAGAAAATAAAAACCCCTCCTAAGATAATATTAAGTTGGTAAGTGTGAGGTAATAACATTGACCCACGTGGCCTTCCATCGTTATAGGAAGAAATTGAATCACGACATAGGTTGAGTTGGTCAAGTATCTCGAGGCTCACCTATCTACGTGATCAAGTTCTTGCCTATGACATAGAGATGTCACCGGTGACCTAAGGACATGATATGCTTGGTCAAGTCCCTCGAGGGCATATCATTGAATCAGACTCATCTTGTAACGATGATGACGATGACTTAACTGAATATTATGGTTGGTTGAGTCCCTCGAGACCATGATGATTCAGAGGCCGAACGTGACGGGAATCACAAGGAGTTGTGATTGACAAGAGTTGCCTACCTTTTAGGCTTAGTGCAATTTGTCGAGTCTCTCGAGATTGTACTAAGATGCCAATTGGATCCCGGTCCCCACTAGGAGTCTGCCGGAGACTTCCGTCTCACGTGTTGAGGGTGTCGCGTGATTCGCTAAGAAAATAGTGGGAGCACATTAAGATAGAAGTCCATATCTTAATTAGTATTTTCTGTAAATTTATATGTTGTTTATTTTTGCTATATCTTGTTTTGTCAGAAATATATCGCTCACAAACCCCCTACATGGCATACTTGAAGCCAACTGCCTCACTGGTCCAAACTATACAGATTGGCTCCGTAATTTGAGAATTGTTCTCACGACAGAGAAAATCGCATATGTCCTTGATACAATCGTGCCCACACCGGAAGAAGGGGCAAGCGAGGATGAGATCGCTCGCTTTGTGAAGTACATAGATGATTCCATGTCAGCAAAATGTTATATGTTGGCCTCCATGACTCCTGAGTTACAAAGGCAACATGAGAGCATGGATGTAGATTATATCCTTCTTCAACTCCGCCATCTGTTTGAGAAACAGGGAAGAACTCAAAGATATGAGATATCTAAGAAACTCTTCCAAGCTAGGATGACAGAAGGGACATCGGTCGAGAACCATGACCTAAAGATGATAGAGTGGATCGAGAAACTCATAGGTCTAGGAATAGTCCTAGAGGATAATCTGTGCGTTGATCTTATACTTCAATCCCTACCAGATTCCTTTTCTCATTTCATCATGAATTTTAACATGAGCAAGTTTGAGGTGACTCTCCCTAAGCTCTCAATATGTTGAGGGAAGCTGAGAGTGCCATTAAGAAGGAGAAGCTAGTTCTCTATATTGGTGAGACCAAAAAGAAAAGGAAGGCCAACAAGATCCTTATGAAGGGCTAGGGCAAAGAAAGACCAGGTAAGGCAAAGGTTGCCAAGAAATATCCTGCAAATGATAAAGGACAATGCTTCCACTGTGGCCAAGACAGACATTGGAAGAGGAACTGTAAGGACTACCTTGCAGAGAAGGCGAGACAGAAGCTTGGAGAAGCTTCAGGTATATTCATGATCAGTCTCCACTTGTCAGATTTTCATGTTAACACATGGGTATTGGATACCGGGAGTGTTTATCATATCTGCAATTCATTGCAGGTTCTGGCAAGACATAGGAGATTGGCTAGAGGCGAGATGGACCTCAAGATGGGCAATGGAGCAGGAGTTGTTGCAGTTGCTGTTGGAGAGGTCATCCTACATCTGCTTGGTGGAGCTATTATTGCATTAGATGAATGCTATTTTGTTCCCTCTATTATCAAAAATATTATTTCTATCTCTTGTTTGACAATTAGTGGATATAAATTAGTTTTTGAGAATAATAGTTGTTCAATAATTATGGATGATAAGATCATCACTAGAGGGACCCTAATAAATGAGTTATATGTGTTAGACACTTCTCCACATATCATAAATATAAATATGTCTAAGAGGAAAAGAGATGAGGTGAATAATGATACCTATGGCATTATAGGCTAGGTCAATACATGAGGGAAGGATTCAAAAGTTGCTGAAAGATGGATACTTAGATCTATTTGACTATGAGACATATGCAACTTGCGAACCTTACCTTCGTGGGAAGATGACCAACTCTCCTTTTAGTGGAATTGGAGAGAGAGCCACCGAGTTATTGGAACTCATACATAGTGATATATGTGGTCCCATATCGACTCAAGCTATAGGTGGTTACTCATACTTCATTACATTTACTAATGATTTCTCTTGGTATGGACACGTGTACTTAATGAAGTACAAATATGAGGCCTTCGAGAAATTCAGGGAATATAAGAATGAGGTGGAGAACTAAATTGGAAAGAGTATTAAGACTCTTCGATCAGATCGAGGACGAGAGTACTTGAGTACGAAGTTTACCCATTTCCTCAGGGACATTGGGATTCTATCCCAGTGGACACCTCCTTATACACCTCAGCTCAATGGTGTATCAGAAAGGAGGAATCACACGCTGTTAGACATGGTGCGGTCCATGATGAGTTTAGCTAACCTACCCGTCTCATTCTAGGGGTACGCCCTAGAGACTGCATATTACATTCTGAACAGAGTTCCATCAAAGTCGGTAGTGTCTACACCATATGAGATATAGAAAGAAAAGAAGCCCGATCTTAAGATTGTTAAGATTTGGGGCTATCCTGCCCACGTTAGAAGACAACCTCGATAAGTTGGAATCAAGGACCGAATGGTGCACATTCATGGGATACCTAAAGGAAACTTATGAGTATTATTTCTATCATCCCGAGGACCGAAAGGTCTTTGTTGCCAAGAGAGCTGTGGTCCTTGAGAAGGAACATATTCTTGGTGGAAAGAGTGGGAGTGAGATAGAATTGAGCGAGGTTGGAGAACCTAGCTCAAGCACTATTCCAGAGTCCAAGTATGTTTAGGTACCTAACACATAAATTCTAAATTTACGTAGGTCTAGTAGAATATCTCACCCTTCTGAAAGATATGTGAAACATATAAGTGAAGATGACTCTCAGGATGTTGATCCTCAGGCCTACGAGGAGGCTATTATGAGTAAAGACTCTCGGAAGTGACAAGAAGCTATGAATTCTGAGATGGATTCCATGTACTCTAACAAGGTTTGGAACCTTGTAGATGCACCTGAGGGTGTTGTACCCATCGGCTGCAAATGGATCTTCAAAAAGAAGATCGGAGTGGATGAAAATGTAGAGACCTATAAAGCAAGGCTAGTAGCTAAAGAATATCATCAAAGACAAGGAGTTGACTATGACAAAACATTTTCACCTGTAGTCATGCTTAAGTCGATTAGAATTATTTTGACCATTGCAGCACACTATGACTATGAGATCTGGCAGATGGATGTCAAAACAGTATTCCTCAATGGCAACCTCGAGGAAGAGGTGTATATGATACAACCAGAGGGATTCGTATCCAAAGAGAGTCCAGATAAAGTGTGCAAGTTGCTTAGATCCATTTATGGATTAAAGCAAGCTTCCCGAAGTTAGAACATAAGATTTGACGAGGTGATCAGATCTTATGACTTTGTTAAGAACGAAGATGAGCCTTGTGTGTACAGGAAGGTAAGTGGAAGCGCTATCACCTTCTTGGTGCTATATGTGGATGACATCCTAATAATTGGGAATGATGTAGGAATGCTTTTCACAATAAAGGCTTGGCTATCTAGAAACTTCTCCATGAAAGACTTAGGGGAAGCATCCTATATTTTGGGGATCCGGATCTATAGAGATAGATCCAAAAGGATGCTTGGCTTGTCCCAGTCTAGGTACATAGACTCCATTGTCAAAAGGTTTAGCATGAAAAATTCCAAGAGATGTCTCAAACCGATGAGACATGGAATATCACTTTCTTGGAGTATGTCCCCAAAGACTCCTGAAGAAAGGGCAGACATGGATAAGATACCTTATGCCTCAGCGATAAGGTCTATCATGTATGCAATGTTATGTACTAGGTCTGATATAGCACATGCTCTGAGTGTCACGAGCAGGTATCAGGCAGATCCAGGTTTAGAACACTGGAAGGCAGTAAAGTGTATCCTTAAGTACTTGAGAAGGACTAAAGATCTTTTACTGGTATATGGAGGAGGTAGCCTCAAGGTTGAGGGCTACACAGACTCAAGTTTTCAGTCTAACATTGATGATAGCAAATCAAATTCAGGGTATATTTTTACCATGAATGGAGGAGCAGTAAGCTGGAAGAGTTCCAAGCAAGATACTACTGCTGACTCGACCACAGAGGCAGAATACATTGCTGCAGCAGAAGCAGCAGAGAAAGGGGTGTGGATGAAAAAGTTCATCAAGGATTTGGGAGTCATACCAAGCAGCGTGGAGCTGACTCCCATATATTGTGACAGCGATAGGGTGAAGGGAACTCAGGTCTCATAAGAATTGTTCTGAAGAGGTTTCATATGATTAGAGTGATTATAACTCGTAAAGATATAGTAATGGAAAGAGTTCCATCTGAAGATAACATTGCAGATCCTCTAACGAAGTCGCTGGCTCAGATTGTATTTGAGCGTCACAGGGGTTTGATGGGGATCAGGCACATAGGTGATTGGCTTTAGGTTAAGTGGGAGATTGCTAGTTACAGGTGCCCTGCAAGCCAATCACGTGAGTGATGGCACGTGTGACACACTACATAATCTTTTTGCTTATGATTAATATTGGCATATTCTCACATTATATTATATATAACATATATATTGTGATGTCCTTAGTTCTGTGCAATGGGAATCGGATCGTGATGAGATCACGATAATGAGATCAATTCATCTTTAAACATAGATCCTAAATAATCTCGGTCATAGGTTACTCGAGAGGGACATCGAGATAACCGGACAGATCGGTGTATTATATACCCGTCCATATGATGGAGGCGGCTGGTCTCATAGCCACTTGTGTGGAGACACTAAGGATATAATACAGGTGCTCATTGGAGAATGAGTTCACTAATTGATCCGCTTATGGAATTCTGTATGGTTAATGATACCTAATGTCAGACAGTGATTCCATAGTCCTAGTTGTGTATCTGGTCCTTGGACTTGAGACACCAATGATGCCTTGTATGAGTACTCCTTTCTTTGACGCCAGACTTACAGGTTTGGAAAGTTTCAGATATGGTACAACTAGTTATCGGGATTGGTAGCCAACCTTACGAAGGCAATTGAGTGTCAATATAGGATCATCCACTCTCAGTATCACGAGAGGAATATCCCATATGTGCTTGCTCAAACAAATCCTTGACCAGGGTCATTCGGATTGAGAGAGAATGAGTTCTCCGATAGAATCCGAATAGAGCAAGACAAACTGATTATATATGTGACCTGACAGTACCATATCTAATATACAGTCTATGAGATATTAGTTGGATGAGGGATTATAGATACATGGTAACTGTGACAGATAGGTCCGATGGATTCGATCCCCCTGTACCGCCTTGGGACTATGGCGTAGTGGCCTAGTACGTCCATAGTCGATGAGTCGAGTGAATTATTATGAAGATAATAATTCACTATATCAGAAGGAGTTCTGATGGGAGTAACTCACGGCCAGCTCGGTATCGGGCCTAGAGGGTCACACACATATGGTGGATGCTTCAGCGAATAGAGGATTGAATGAAGATCCAATTAGCCCATATTCTCATTAGATGAGACCCTATGCTAATGAGCTCATTGATTAAGGCTCAATTAGAGGCCTAAGGAGATTATTGGATAGAGATCTAATAATGCAAGGTTAGTGGGTAATTGGATGGAGATCCAATACCCACTAGGGCAGGAGCCCTAGGGGTGGCTCTCTATAAATAGGAGGGGAGACTCTTGGTTGATAGGAACTTTAGCCACCATCTCCTATTCTCCTCCCTCCCTCTGGGCAAGAGTTACAAGATCATATTAGAGGAGTTTCGCTGCAGAGATCCATCATGTGGATACTGCTAGAGAGGAGGACGCTTGACCTCCTTTATCTTCTCTATTCGGATCTAGAATACAGGGATATATGATCGCCCTAGGTAAAATCAATATCTCACACATCGTGATTTTTCTGGTTTTTGTATTTTTCTCGCGACCCCAATCTTTTGCACGACGATTTGATCTGCATGGGAAATCAGTTTTTGTTTTAATTTCCGCTGCGCATGTGATGCACCCACTGTAGGTTTTCCAGCAAAAACTACGTTGACGACGGAGATTATTGCAGAAGTTTTTTTGCTACAAGCATAGTAAGATAAATGTAGCAAATTTTGCAATAAGATCAGGAGGATGCAATGAATTATAGCAAGGCAAATGTAGCTATTTTTTTTTTAGTTTTTTGGATAGAAAATTATAATAGTAGTAAGGTAGATACCAGAACCTAATGTAATTTTGGTGGTGGCGCAACAGATGGAGGATCTACGATAGGGGGTGAGGATGATGAGTCGGAGACGAGATTAACAATTATGAGAATTACTTGGTAACATGATGGGCTAGGTGGTAGCGACGAAAGTGAAAGAGCAACGAGGTGCCAAGAACGCGGCTTTGATACCAAGTGTTAGAACCCCGCATGATTCTAAGCTTGGGTTGATCTCTGTAGGGGATCGACCCTTATAGGAACTCTATAGAGGTTCCTCCCTCCTTGGTAGTCGATCACAATGGTTGAAAAAGATTGGTTTATTCATGATAAAAAAGGTGGTGGCTACAAGTGTTTATATAGGGTCTCAAAACTCTAATCATAATAGGACTTCTACTCCATGAAGACTCCTCCCTAATGGAAGACTCCAACTCATAGTGAAACTCCTACTCCAAGTAAACTAAGACTCTTAACTCCTAATTTAACTCCTAATCAGCCCTAGAGGGAGTCATAACTAAATGAAACTCTCCTTCTCTATAACCCTAGCCGGCCTCCCTAGTAGGTGGGGACGTCGTCTAAGAGACCCCCACTCTATGAGGACTCTTTTCTAACCCTAGCCGACCTCTTCAAACAAGGTTGGTGGCGGTTGATTTAGGGCTTATTACATGCCTCGAGGTTTTATTAATATCATGACACAGTAAACCTATGACCTGACCCAGCTATGGTCCTAATATAAAATCATGAGTATTGCATGCATAATTTCAAATTATCATAATTTCAAAACATCAAAATATATCAAACCATGCATGATTTAAATCATCATCATAACTTCACCCCCTTTGTAATCAACAAAAAGGAAAAAAGTGCAACTAGCATGCAAGCTAGTAATTTTTGAGATATGCAGGTTAGCAATTTTTGTTTCTCTTGAGATGAGCAAGATCATACATCTTTTTCTCCCCTTTGTCATTATCAAAACAATAAAGAGAAGGGAAGGATTTAATGGTATAAAAATTTACATCAATGTTATCATATGAAAAATGAAAGATCAAGTCATGATACTGAAAAACCACAAATCATTTTGACAAATCTCTTCTTTTGTAAATAGAAAGAGGAAGGAATCATAGGAAACGATCTTGATTCAAAAGAAAAACTCAAGTCATGAAAACCGATAAATCAAGATAGTGATCCAAAAATATATATGAAAAGAGTTCATGCATTTGGTAGATTCAACATGCATGATTCCCTTCTAATAAAATTAAATTATTCTTTACTTAATGGTTTAGTGAATATATCTGCTAGCTGATGTTTTATATCAATAAATTCCAAAGATGTATCATGATTGCTTATATTGTCCCTAATAAAATGATATCTAATATCAATATGCTTAGTTTTTGAATGTTGAATAGGATTTTTTGATAAGCATATTGCACTCATGTTGTCATACTTTATAGGAATGTCTTTAAAACAAAGTCCATAATCTTCTAAAATATTTTTCATCCATATTACCTATGCACAAAATACACTTGCCGTAACATATTCAGCTTCGGTTGTAGATAATACGATAGAGTTTTGCTTCTTGGAAGACCAAGAAATAAGTGCATGACCTAAAATTGATAGGTTCCAGAAGTACTTTTTCTATTTATTCTACATCCTCTAAAGTTGGCATCAACATAAGCAATCAAATCAAAATATTCAGATTTTGGATATCATAATACTAGATTTGGAGTTCCTTTTAACTATCTAAATATTCTTTTAACTGCCTTATAATGAGATTGTTTAGGATTGGTTTAAAACCTTGCACATAAGCTAACACTAAACATAAATCTAGTCTAGTTGCAGTTAGATACAATAAGCTCCCTGTCATTCCTCGATAAGTCTTTTGATCAAAGCCTTTACCTTTATTGTCCATATCTAATTTCATAGAGATGCTCATGGGTGTATTTATGGCCTTAGCACTAATCATGAAAATCTTTTCAATAAATCCAAAGCATACTTAGGCTGACTAATGAAAGTTTCATCATTAGTTGCTTGATTTGTAATCCTACGAAAAAAGTCAATTCACCCATTAAACTCATTTCGAATTCTTGGCTCATACTTTTGGTAAATAAATCACATAAAGATTCATTTGTAGAACAAAAAATAATCTTATCGACATAAATTCAAACAATAAAAAAATATTTTTAAAATATTTAATTATTTTTAAGAAAATTCAAACAATAAATTACTTTTGGTAAATGAATCACCCAGATTATTTTTAAAATTATTTTCTAGTATCGATCTTGTTTTCTAAAAAAATTATTTTGAAGAAGAAAAGAGCTAGGTTTCTCATTCCAAGCCCCAGGGGCTTACTTCAATTTATAAAGAGCCTTAGATAATTTGAAAACATAGTTTGGAAAAAGTTCATTTCAAATCTGGGTGGTTATTCAACATAAACTTCTTCGAAAATAAAACCATTAATAAAAGTACTTTTGACATCTATTCAAAATAATTTGGAATTTTTAAAAGAAGCATAGGCGAGGAGCATCCTTATGGCTTCAAGTCTTGTCACATGAGCGACAATTTCTTCATAATTAATACCTTATTCTTGGTTCAAACATTTGGCCACTAATCTAGTATTATTTCGAACCACGATTCCAAATCCATCTTGCTTATTTCTAAAGACCCATTTAGTGCTAATTATAAGATGATTATTAGATCTAAGAATAATCATCCAAACCTTATTACTCTTAAATTGATTCAACTCCTCATGTATTGTAAAAACCCAAGAATCATGTTTTAGGGCATCATCAATTCATTTTGGTTCAATTTGAGATAGAAATGTGGCATTAGTATAAAAAATTTTAAATGATGAATGAGTTTGAATACATTTTGATGTATATCTTATTATTAAACCCTTTGGATGAGCATCTATATACTTCCATTCCTTGGGTAAGGATTTCTTGGAAGTAGATGCATCCAAATTATTTTGGAGATGAGAATTTTTATTTAAATTTAAAGTACCAAAATCAAAATCATTATCAAAATCAATTTTCTTCAATTCATGAACCCATTGAAAATAATGTGGATGGATTCCTCAATAACTAAAGTTTTATTATTAAAGACATAATAAGCTTTTAAATTTGAGGAATAACCAAGAAATATACCTTCATCGGATTTTGCATCAAACTTCCTAAGACATCTTTTTCATTTAAAATAAAACATTTACAACAAAACCTTTAAAATACAAAATATTAGGTTTTTTTATTATTCTACAATTCATAGGGTGTTTTAGAAAGTAATGGTCTTATGAGAACCCTATTCATGATATAACATACTGTGTTAACAATTTCGGCCCAAAAATATTTAGATAGGTTATGTTCATTTAACATAGTTCTTGTTATCTCTTGTAAACTCCTATTTTTCATTTCAACAATTCCATTTTGTTGTAGATTTCTTGGAGTGGAGAAATTATGGTCATACCCATTTAACTCACAAAAATCTTGAAAATCATAATTTTTAAATTTGCCACCATGATCACTTCAAATAAACAAAATCATAAAACCATTTTTATTTTGAACTAGTTTACAAATTTTTAAAAAATATTTAAATCAATCACTTTTGTGTGCCAAAAAATATGTCTAAGTAAATTGACTATAGTCATCTACGATTGCAAAAGCAGATTTATTACCTCCTAGATATGTGGTTCTATTGGTCTAAACAAATTCATATGTATTACTTGTAGTAGTCTAAAGGTGCTTAATTGATTCTTAGATTTAAAACTACTTTTCATTTATTTACCTAGTTGGCATGCCTCTTACTTGATTCATTTATTCAAAAACATTATCTTTTACAAACTTAATTCTAAGCATGCCTCTTACAAGTTCTTTAGTTGTTATTTGTGTAATTAGTTTTATGCTTGACCTAATCTTCTATGCCAAAGCCATGCATCATCGTTTAAAGCTGACAAATATGTTTCATAATAGAAGTCATCAAGATCAATAGTGGACACGTTATTATTTTTTAAGGCAATCATTGATTTATTTTTGTAAGGTATTTCTATAATACAAACATTAGATTCAAATTTTATGCTATAACCCTTATCACATAATTGACTAATGCTTAGTAGGTTGTGTTTTAAGCTATCTACCAGTAAAACATCTTCAATCAAAAAGTTAGACTTGTTACATATATTTCCTTTGCCAATAATTTTTCCTTTATTGTTGTCTCCAAAGGTGAAATACTATCTTAGCTAGTGAGCTTTAAAAATTATGATGGATCTCTGGTCATATACCTTGAGCGTTCACCATCAAGATACATTTACTCTTAGCTTTTATTTAGGGACATACCTACACAAAAAAAAGTTTTACTTTAGGTACCTATTTAACTTTGGGTTCCTCATAAAAAGCTCTACCTAATTTGACTAATGGTATTGAGTTATTTATGGTTCCTTTAGGAATCTAAACTAATTTGTGTGAGCTATATTTTTTGATGGACATTTATTAGCGTAATGTCTATATCTTTTTACAAAAAATAATTTATTTTTAGGTGGGACGTGCAGTGTGGGTCCTTTAATAAGAGTAGTTGACTTTTGTTGAGTGTTACTTATAAAGTTGATTCCTTCCTTTCTAAGTACATGATTCTTATTGCCAAGAATCATGTTTAATAATTTGTTACCTATTTTAATTTTTTCTAATATTTATTGTAATAATATATTTTTCTTTTTAAATGACTCTAATTCTTTAGATTTAGTGCAAGGTGTTAACATGCAATAGCCATGCTCATTTTTTAATTTTCAAATTTATTAGAGAGAGAAGCATGATCCTTTTTTAACAATTTATAATTTTTACTAACCAATTTAAATTCATAATAAAAATCATGAAAATCATCAAGTAATTCATTGTAAGGTAAAGAAGATTAATTTGGGTCACTTACCTCATTATTGAGAGCCATCAGTCATAGTTTGCTACTTCGTCTTGGTTGGTTTGTGATAGGACTCCAACAAGGTTGAGTCCTAATCATCTTAGTACTAGTCAATAAAAACTCTGTTAGATTTAATAAAGTCACTCATATCTAATATGGCTAGGGTCTAGATTAGCTCTTAGGGCTTAGTAGCCGCCACACCCCCTTACTGGGTTGGTCGGCTAGGGTTTCTCCCTGCTTAGGTCGGCTATAGAACCACTTAGCCGCCTCCTGTTCCTATTAAGGCAAGTTGGCTATAGGAGGGGCAAAGGGGTAATTCTACTTAAGCAAGTACCCCCTTAGGCTAGGGTTTTGATCCCTATTTAAAGATGTAGCTGCCCCCCCTCTTGAATCAAGCAATTATCAAGTTTATTTCAGCCTTGTGCCGAATCTAGGAGGGAGGAACCCCTACAACATTCCAAGGGTTTATCCCCCCCCAAGGATCAAAATCTATAGGGCTCCTTCTGGGGTTCTATCATCTGGTATCAGAGCAGCGATCTTGCTACCCCTGTAGCCATCTCAGCCGCCTCTACCTTCCCAAGCAATTCCCATAATTGCTGTGACACGCGCCTCCACCTTCCACCCCAGCCGTAGATCAAATCAGTCTACCGCTGCCCCCTGCATTTGATCTGGAAATCTGATATTTTTTATCATCCACGCCTCTTTAATACTGCAAGATTCCTTACTTTACATGTTGAAGATTTTTTCCAAATTTTATTTGCTGCAAATTTCATTTGTCGTAAACGTTATCGTTGTTACGAAGGTGGAACATTGCAGAAATTTTTAGCCGTGTTTTTGCCTCTTGAAATCTGCTTATTCCTTCTTCTTTCTAGCCAAAATTTTTACACAATTCTCAAGATCAAGTCGGCCTTCATTTGGATTTGATTTCTCAAAAAAATGCCTTCTAGAACTGGTTTTCTTGTGCAATCTTTCACCAGCACGCAGTTCTGGAATTTTTATGACGAAGGATCTACCTTTCGTCTTTTGCCTTATTTCCCTACTATTATGCTACCAAAATTTTGCCAAACTTTTTATTGATACTCTCAACATCTAAACTAAGGGTTTCTGTATAATTTTCTTGAACTTTCCTTTGGAAATTACATCGAGAAGTCATCGTTTGTTTGACATAAAATCTATTCGACAGGACTGCACATTACAATACCATTTTTCATCGAATTCTATCGGATTTGAGTGCTATTTTTTATGGGATTTTGGACTCTCTTTTCCTCATCACCAAACCCTACCATCCTCACCATAAACCCTTCAAAACCTTACCCTAAATTGAAACCAAACAGCCACCCAAATCAGCCCTAAACTGCAGCCTACTCCCATCCAAACCGATTCACCTTCCAACCGGACACCCCCTTCTCCAAAATTCTCATGCCACTAACCCGATAACAAAAGAGAGATCTCAATATTACAGGTCTAGAGGCATACACCATGGCATCAGAGGAGGCCATCAACTCCAAGTTTGAAGCCTTTGAAAGCTGCATGGAGGAGAAGATGCGATCAATTTTCATCGAATTCAGCATGGGCCAACCATCAAGCCCGAGGAAGTCACACCATGGAGAGACTTCAGATCAGCGAGATGATCCTCAAGAGCATGGACACATCACCTCTGATCCCAACAATCCATACATGAAGGTTGACTTCCCTAGATGGGAAGGAGACCCGATCGGATGGATCTCGCGTGCGAAGCACTATTGTCGGTTCTACAGAACCACCAACACCACACGGGTGGAGATTGCTGCCATCCACCTCGAGGAAGATGCTACTCAGTGGTTTAATTGGTTTGAGCACACCCATGGAGGACTCTCTTGGCAGCGATTTAAGGAAGGACTACTAAACCGCTTCGGACCAACCGATTTCGATAACATCGATGGCTAATTGGCAAAGATTTATCAAACCTCTACAATACAAGAATACCAAACAAGGTTTGAGCGTTTATCTAACCAAACCAAGAATTGGTTTGAGAAACAACTTTTAGGTACTTTTATCGAGGGCCTAAAGCTGGAGATCCGAGGAGAAGTAAAGGCGCGGCAACCGTACACTCTTATGGCAACGATTTCCTTCGCGCGTATCCAGAAAGAACAATTGAACCACAAGGTATGAAGGACAAGGGTCGCTCCCCAATCAGCCATGCCGAGGCCTATTGCCCCCTCTACTGCCATCCAAGCCTCCGCACCAAAAAAGTTGACAAGAGACGAGCTTCGCGAATGATTGGCCAAGGGGTTGTGTTGGCATTGCGACGAATCGGGGAGCCGCGAATATCGCTGCAAAAAGGGCCGGCTCCTCATGATTGAACCAGCGGAGGATGAGGACAATGAAACATCTAAAGAAGCCCTTGAACCTAAAGAAGCTATGGAGGAAGAGTCTCAACCGGCCGACTACACAATGCATGCATTGGCCGGCTACTCCAACCCGTAGATGATGAAAGTTGGAGGACTTCTAAAACAGAAACCCATCACCGTTCTCATCGATACGGGCAGCACCAATAACTTCCTCAACAGTAATGTTGCTGCACATTTGGCACTTCAAATCGAAGGTTGCAACAAGTTTGATGTAAAGGTCGCCGACGATCGAATCTTTAATTGCGACCAACGGTGCCCGCGGGTGAAACTACTCCTCCAAGAATAAGAAGTGGTAGCTGATTTCTTCCTCCTACCCATCGATGATTATGAAGCCGTACTCAGAATCGAATGGCTCACAACACTAGGTGATATCTCCTAGAATTTTTCTAAATTAATCATGAAATTTTATTGCAAAGGGAGACAGGTCATGTTACGAGGCAAGTGCGGGAGCCAAATTTTCATTGTTTCGTCGCAACGAATGGAGAAAGTTTTGCACAAAGCTCATAGTGGATTTTTAATACATATCTAGCAGCCATCTACGAGGGAGAATGTACAAAACTCAGATCCTAAGCTTGCCCTTTGCCTAAACAAATTCGCAGATGTTTTCTTGGAGCCGCGAGGGCTGCCCCCTAACCGACCGTATGACCACTGTATTCCTATTTTGCCAAGCAAATCTCTAGCAAATTTGTGACCGTACCACTATCCTTACTTGCAAAAGGATGAGATCAAGAACATAGTTAAAGATATGCTTGACAACGGGGTGATTCGACTGAGTTGCAGCCCTTACTCCTTACCGGTGTTGCTAGTGCGCAAGAAAGATGGTACGTGGCGGATGTGCGTTGACTACCGGGCTCTAAACACCATCATCGTCAAGGATAAATATCCTATCCCATTCGTAGATGAACTCTTGGATGAATTAAAAGGAGCCCGAGTCTTCACTAAATTGGATCTCCGATCCGGAAACCATCAGATTCGGGTATGCACTGAAGATATTCTGAAAACTACATTTCACACGTATAACGGCCACTATGAGTTTCTAGTAATGCCTTTCAGACTTACGAATGCTCCTTCTACTTTGCAAACCTGATGAATGACATCTTTCGGAGTTTTCTACGTAAGTTCGTATTGGTATTCTTTGATAATATTATCATTTATAGCCCTACGCTTGATATACATTTTCAGCACTTACGAACTGTTCTAACGATTCTTTGGGAGAATACTCTTTATGTTAAACAGTCAAAGTGCGACTTCTTACAACATAAAGTATAGTATCTTGGGCATATTATATTAGAGGATGGAGTGGCGGTGGACCCAACAAAGATCAAGGTAATGCAAGGATGGCCGAGACCTACAAACGTATAATCACTACGCGGTTTCCTTAGACGCACGGGCTACTACCAAAATTTTGTGAAAGATTATGGCAAGATCAGTGCCCCACTCATGTCCTTACTAAAGAAAGACTTCTTCTTATCGTCGGATAAAGCCTCCGCAGCCTTCGAACGACTCAAGGGCCATGAGGATGACATCGGTCCTAGCATTGCCCGATTTCGACCATACTTTTATCACTGAGGTCGATGCGTCAGGAGTTAAAATTGGGGCTATTCTTATGCAAGATGGTCGACTTCTAATTTACACCGAGGCTTCCTCCACACTCCAAACAAGGTTTTTACAGGAGATACAAATTACTACCAAATTTAAAATATAGTTGGATATAGGTCCATGGCATGAAAGATGAGTAAAACTAAAAGAATTACAATCCATGCTCATGCCAGATTGAGCTCTCATCATCCTGAACCATACCAAAGGGTAGTCACCATTCCAGAAGAAAGATTGGCTATCATTAAAGACTAACCATATGGCAGGACATGCAAAGAAGAAACGACCTCTCGACAAACTTCAGAATGGATGAAAAATTAAAGATCGAGTTTTTTTACACCTCCAGCCCGATCAGCAGGAAACTCGGGCCTTAATTAAGTGGTCTCCCTATTTCTTTGGGCATTGTAAAATTGAGGATCACATTGGGGCCCTAACCTGGAGATCAAATTCGCACACCAGATCAAGATTACAATTGATCCGTTAGGTATCCCACCTCAAATAGAAATTTAAAGAAGTCGACTCAGCCCAAATCCTTCCAACTAACACCCCAGCTGATGAGGAGACCAAAGTTCAGTTAATGATAGCATGGGAGTCACATGATGAGTTGAAGATATAGGTTCCAGAGTTTATGGACCCTCAGCCTTGAGGACAAGGCTAATCTGAAGAGGGCGGACTTGATAGGACTCCAGCAGGGTTGAGTCCTAATCATCTTAGTACTAGTCAATAAAAATCCTATTAGATTATAATAAAGCCACTCCTATCTCATAAAGGAGTATGGCTAGGGTCTAGATTAGCCCTTAGGGCTTAGTAGCCGCCACACCCCCTTACTGGGTTGGTCGGCTAGGGTTTCCCCCTGCTTAGGTCAGCTATATAGCCACTTAGCGCCTCCTGTTCCTATTAAGGCAGGTTGGCTATAGGAGGGGCAAAGGGGTAATTCTACTTAGGCAAGCACCCTCCTAGGCTAGGGTTTTGATCCCTATTTAAAGATGTAGCCGCCTCCCCCCCCCCCCCCCCCCCCCCCCCCCCCCCCCCCCTCCGCCCCTTTCCTCTTGAATCAAGTAATTATCAATTTTATTTCAGCCTTGTGTCGAATCTAGGAGGGAGGAACCCTTACAGCGTTCCAAGGGTTGATCCCCCCTAAAGATCAAAATCTATAGGGCTCCTTCTGGGGTTCTATCAATTTGCTCCTTGTCTTTGAATAAACTCGACTCGTCCCAAGTCGCCTTAAGTGCCTTCTTCTTGGTAGCTTCTTCTTTAGTTGGGGACATTCACTTTTTAAGTGTCCTAGCTTCTTGCATTCATAGCAAATAATTATGGCCTTTTTTATTTTATTTTTGTTCTTAGTATCTTGTTTTGTTTCTTTTGATGAATTTTTTAAACTTTCTTGTTAAGAGTGCCAAGTCCTCATCATCACTTCAGCTTTCGCTCGAGTGGTCTTCTTTAGTTTTAGGTGTCATATCCTTCCTTTTTTTAGCAAGTTGTTTTCATGTTTATTAAGAGTCATCTCATAGGTTATTAATGATCCAATAAGTTCTTTGAGTGGAAAGTAGTTTAAGTCATTTGTCTCTTGAATTGTAGTTACTTTTGGATCCTAACTTTTTAGAAGGGATCTTAGGATTTTATTTACAAATTCAAAATTAGTATAGGATTTACCAAGAGCTTTTAAACCATTGATGACATCCGTAAATCGGGTGTATATGTCTCCAATGGTTTTGCTTGGTTTCATTCGAAATAACTCAAAATTATGTAGCAAAAGATTAATCTTAGATTCTTTCACCCTACTTGTGCCTTCATGTGTAACTTCAAGTGTGTGCTAAATATCGTGTGTAATTTCACATATAGAAACATGATTAAACATATTCTTGTCTAAAGCGTAAAATAAGATATTCATAGCTTTAGCGTTTAAAGAAAATAATTTCTTTTCAGAATCATTCCAATCATTCATTGGACTGGAAGATTTTTGAAAGTCATTTTCAACAAACTTCCACAACTCAAAATCCATATAGATCAGAAAAATTCTCATCCATATTTTTCAGTAAGTGTAGTATGTCCCATTGAATATAGGAGGATGAGTGATAGAGTGACCATCGTTAATTCCAAAAAAAGCCATTAAAACTCACTTAGTTGTTAATCTAACTGAGTGAACGTGGCTCTGATACCAATTGTTAGGATTGAATTGGTAGTAAGAGAGGGGGGGTGGGTGTGAATTGGTGCTTATGTAAAAAATCTCGGTTTAAAAATTTTGTTCAATGAAAACCGATATTGGAAGTGTGCTTTGACTTGAAAAGTGTTATAAGCAATTAAATCAAAAAGCAATAGAAATGAAGAGCATAAAAGGACATGCAACCCGAGATTATAGTGGTTCGATCGACATGACCTATATCCACTTCTGATTCCTCCTTTGCCGAGGCCACCGGCATCCACTAATGATCTTCCTTCAATTAGCGAAGATCAACTACCTTTTTACAATCCTTTCTTCTTTTTACAGGTTTAGGAGAGAACCCCCACACTCATTCTTTTACAAGAGATCTCACACCTCCTACAACTAGAATTACTTCTAAACTCAAGGAGGAGGAAGAGACACAATGCTCAAAGAGTTATAATCCTTACAAACTTCATAGCTTATTTCTTGCTTCAATCAAGCCTTAGTGGGGGTTCTTATAGCCCCAAATGACTTCAGAATGGAGCCAAGAATTTTAAATCATCAAAAATTCTAGGATTTGGATAATCCTATAGTCGTAACTTTCGACTTAGGTGGTACTACCATCACAAAATTTGAATTCCGAGTAGTACTACTATCGCCCCAGGTGGTACTACCACCGATTACGCTGATAGGCACAAAATAGTGCCTGTCGGCTGTCTGGGCGGTATCACTACCCAAACCTACTCAAGCTCACTATTTTGGCCTTCTAACGTGCCCAACTTGGTCTTGATTTAAGCCCAATAGGTTTATCGATAAGTTGGCATGGTTTCAGCCTAATACTAATACAATTTGACCCCAAAAGACCTCGATCAAGACAAATAATCCAACCACATTTTTAGCACAATTATGAAGCTTTCAATACGTTATCTATCATTCCGTCATGTTATTTGATCATCTGGCCGGACCTCTAGCGCATCATCATTTCTTCAACATATTGCCCGATCTATCGACATGTTAATATTCCCAAAACATTCGATCTTTTGGTGCAATTCTCGATCCTTTTAGCACGATGCTTGAACTTATGGCACGAAGTCCAATCTTTGGCATGTCGACTAATCCTCTAGCTCAATGTCCAATTGATGATTTAATACTCATCTGGCCCAATGTTTGATTCTCCTACTTTGACAATTTGCCCTTCGATGGTTTAAGTCCGTGATCAAAAATTTTTCTGTCACTTATCTCAAGAATATTGATTATTTCACTAACTCATCAAATGATTTCATCATCAAAATCTGATATTCAACATCAATAACCATCTAGCATTCCGTAAGTTGATCAATCAGTGAACTTATTCTCCAATGAGCACCTGCACTATATCCCTAGTATCCCAACACGAGTAGCTATGGGAGACCAACTGCCTACATCATATAGAAAAGTATATAGCAAACCAGTGTGTTCGGTTATTTCGATGTCCCTCGCGAGCAACCTATGATCATGAATATTTAGGGTCTATATTTAATGACGAATTGATCTCATTATCAGATCTCATCATGATCCAATTTCTATTACACAGATCCAAAGGATATCATAATATATTAATCATACAATATAAAATAAAAAATTAACAATAATAACAAAAAAGATTGTGTAACATGTCATACTTGTCATCACTCACGTAATTGGCTTGCAAAGCACTTGTAACTAGCAATCTCCCACGTGACTTAAAGCCAATCACCCATATACGCGATCCCCATCAGACCCTTGTGACCCATAAAGACAATCCAAGACAACGGCTTGGTTAGTGGATCTGTAATGCTATCTTTGGATGGAACTCTTTCCACTACTATATCACCAAGGGCTACAATCTCTCTGATCAAGTGGAACCTCCTCAAAATGTTTTTGGACTTCTAATGAGACTTGGGTTCCTTCACTTGAGCAATCTCCCTGTTATTATCATAATATAAAGGGATTGAATCCTTACCGTTCATCATGACTCCTAGATCTGTGATGAACTTATTCATCTAGACTCCCTCCTTTGCTACTTCTGTCACAACAATATACTATGCCTTTATGGTCGAGTCAATAGCAGTATCTTGCTTGGAACTCTTCCAACTTACTGCTCCATATCCTGAATTTAACTTGCTATCATTAACATAGGACTAGAAACTCGAGTTTGTGTAGCCCTCAACCTTGAGGCTACCTCCTCCATATATTAGTAAAAGATCCTTAACCGTTCTCAAGTACTTAAGGATACATTTTATTATCATCCAGGGTTTCTTAGCCTATTATCTACTCGTAATTCTTAGAGCATACACTAAATCAGGTTTGGTACATAATGACACATCATAGATCATATTGTTGAGTCATAGGGTATCTTATCTATGTCTGTCCTTTCTTCAAGGGTCATTGAGAACATACTCTTAGAAAGAGATATTTTATGTCTCATTGATATTAGACATCTCTTGAAATTTTTCATGCTAAACCATTTGACAATAGTGTCTATGTACCTAAACTAGGATAAGCCAAGTATCCTTTTGAATCTATCACTATAGATCCAAATCTTCAATGTAGGATGCTTTCCTCAAGTCCTTTATAGAGAAGTGTCTAGATAACTAAGCCTTAACCGTGGAGAATATTCCTACATCATTCCCAATTATTATGATGTTATCCACATATAGGACAAAGAAGGTGATAGCACTCCCACTTACCTTCCTGTGCATATAAGGCTCATCTTCATTCTTAACAAAGTCATAAGATCTATTCGCATCATCAAATCTTATGTTCTAACTTCAAGAAGCTTGCTTTAGTTCGTAGATAGACCTAAGCAATCTACACATTTTAGTTGGAGTCTCTTTGGACATGAATCCCCTATGCTATATCATATGCACCTCCTCATCGAGGTTGCCATTGAGGAACATAAATTTCACATCCATTTGCCAAATCTTATAATCATAGTGTACTATAATGTCCAATAGAATTTAGATAGATTTCAGCATTGCTACAGGTGAGAAGGTTTCGTCATAGTCAACATATTGCCTTTGATGATATCCCTTAGCCACTAGCCTTGTCATCTACTCTGATCGTCTTCTGGGAGATCCACTTGCAACCAATGGGTACGATACCCTCAGATATATCAAATAGGTTCCAAACCTTGTTAGAGTATATGGAATCCATCTCAGAATCCATAGTTTCTTGCCACTTCCCATAGTCTATACTCGTAATAGCTTCTTCATAGGTTTGAGGATCAACATCCTTATTGTCTTCTCCATAATATGTCCTATATATCTCTCTCAGGAGAGTGAGACACTCTACCGGACCTTTGCAAAGTTAGAACTTATATTCTTGGTACATGAATAGACTCATCCTACGGAATGGTGCTTGAGTTGGGTTCAACAACCTCACTTAACTCTATCACACTCCTACTATTTCTACCAAAAATTTATTCATTTTTAAGGAACTCCGCTTACTTGGCAACAAAGATCTTTTAGTCCTCGGGGTGATAGAAATAATACCCATAAGTCTCCTTGGGGTATCTCATAAATTTACACCATTTTTGTCCTTGATTCCAACTTGTTAGGATTGTGTCTTCTAATGTGGGTAGGGCAGCCCAAAATCTTAACAACCTTAAGATCAAACTTCATCCCTTTTCATATCTCATATAGTGTAGATACTACTGATCTAATTGGAACTCTACATAAGAGACAGGGTAGGTCGGCGAAGCTCATCATGGACCATACCAAGTCCAACATCGTATGGTTTTTCTTTTTCGATATACTATTGAGCTGAGGTGTATAATGAGGAGTCTCTTAGGAATTAGGTGAACTCTATACTTAAGTGCTCACATCCTCGATATGATCGAAGAGTCTTGATACTCTTTCTAGTCTAGTTCCTTACCTCATCCTTATACTCCTTGAATTTCTTTAAGATGTTGGACTTGTACTTCATCAAGTACACATGTCCATACCTATAGAAATGATTAGTGAATGTAATGAAGTATTAATAATTACCTATATTCTAAGTCGACATAAATCAGTATGCACGAGTTCTAGCAACTGAGTGGCTCTCTCTAGTTTCACTTAAATGAAAAGTTGATTAATTTTCCTTGAAGGCAAGACTCCTAGGTTACATATGATTTGTAATCGATCAGATCTAAATATTCATCCTTCAGCAACCTTTGAATTCTTCTTTCGTGGATATGACCTAGCCTATAATGTCACAGGTATACATGGTTCACCTCATCTCTCTTCCTCTTGGACATACTAATATTCATGATATGTGGAGCAATGTCTAACATAAATAGACTATTATTTAATATTTCTTTACCAGTGATCTATTTATAAAAAAAGTTAATGAACAACCGTTATTCTTAAAACTAATCTATATCCATTATTTGTCAAAAAAATAAAATTAATATTTTTGATAATTGAAGGAGCAAAATAGTATACATCTAATGCAATAATAGCTTCATTAGACAAATATAGAGTGACCTCGCCAATAGCAATATCAACAGCAACCTTTGTGTCATTTCTCATCATGAGGTTCACCTCGCCTCTTGTCAATCCCCTAGGCCTTGCTAGAACCTACAATGATAAGACGCACTACTGGTATCCAATACCCATGCATCATCATAATTTTCTAACAAATGAAGATCTATCATTAATGTACTTGAAACTTCTCTAAGCTTCTATTTCGCCTTCTCAGCAAGGTACTTTTTGTAGTTCCTTTTCCAATGACCGTCTTTGTTGTAGTGCACTAAACTTCATAAGGCCATAATCTCGCTTGTGCTTGAAACTCTTCCTTGATATTAGGCAATTCTGCTACTAACTTGCTTGTGCTTGAAACTCTTCCTTGATACCTCACTGCTGATATTCTCTTAGGGCACACTTAAGGGAGTTTTGGCCTATGCCTCACAATCAATTCTAGGGAAAAAATAACGCAATACAAATTCCCCTAATAGGCCGCTCAATTTCGACTCTTTTGGGTGAAATCCTAGTAAATAGGATTTATAATAACTTCATCATAACTAGTATTTACTATCACGTAATAGTAGTAGTTACTTGGCTTATTGTGAAGGCATTTTCTTTAATTGATGGCTCAATTTTCATTCAAAGTTGCATCAACCCCAAGAGAAAAATGTAGCAATACAAATTCCCCCAGGCCTTTGTCCTTTGCTGGGTCCTTCTTAGCAACTTTTATTTTTTCTAGTTTGCCCTTACCCTTACTTTTCTTAGGGACTTCTCTACCTTCCTATTCTTTCTGATCTCACGTATAGAGAACTGACTTTTCTTTCTTAGTGGTGCTCTCACCCTTCCTCAACATATTAAGGAGCTCAAGGAGAGTCACCTCAAGCTTGTTCATGTTAAAATTTATAATGAACTACAAAAGAAAATCTAGGAGGGATTAAAGTATGAGATCTATACATAGATTTTAATCTATGACCATTCTTAGACTTGTGAGCTTCTCAATCTACTCAATCATCTTAAGGACATGGTTCTAAAGTGATATCCCCTCAATCATCCTAGTGCGGAAGAGACTCTTGGATATCTTATATCACTGAGTCCTTCCCTGTTCCTCAAACAATTTACAAAGATTCAAGAGAATGGATCTGGCATCCAATATATAACACTGAGCAAGAGTAGAATCATCTATGTACTTCATGTAGTGAGCGATCTCATCATCACTTGCCTTTTCCTTTGGTGTGAGCATTATTGTATCAAGGACATATATAATTTTTTTTATCATGATAACAATTCATATATTGCGAAGTCAATCCATGTAGTTTGGACTAGTGAGGCAGTTTACATCTAGTATTATTAGGATCGTAATGAAACTAAGAGAGGGGTGAATTAGTGCTATATCAAATTTAACCAATTTTAAAAGTTCAATCGATAAATCTATATCAAAAATAAAATTAGCAAAAAGAGCGAGTAAGTAAATCAGAATGAAACAACAAATCAAGACAAGAGAAAGAATGCAAACTGATTTATAATGGTTCGGTGGCCATGACATACGTCCACTCCTAATTCCTTTTCCCTCGAGATCATCGGCTTTCACTACTGATTTTCTTTCTAACGGGCAAAGATTAACTACCTTTATTACAACTCTTCTCCTTTTAACAAGCTTAGGAGAGAACCTGCACACTCACTCTTTGACAGGAGACCTCATACATCTTATAACTGAGAATTACTTCTAAACTCAAGGATAAGGAAGAAACTCAAACAATGCTTAAAGAGAGCTACAACACTTACAAACTTCACAACTTATTTCTTGCTCCAATCCAAGCCTCGGTGAGAGTATTTATAGCCCAAATGGCTTCAAAATAGAGTCAAAAAATTTAAATCATTGAAAATTTTGGGATTTAAATGATCTTGAAGTTGTAACTTTTGACATCATAATTTCAGACTTTCGAGCAGTACTACTATTGTAAAATTTAAATTCGGGATGGTACTACTACTGCCCTAGGGGTACCACCATTAGCTATGCTAACAAGCACAAAATATTGGTTGTCGACTATTTGAGCGGTACCATCGCTTAGGCTTGGTGGTACCATCACCTAAGCTTGGCGGTACCATCAACCAAGCCTACTCAAGGCTACTAGTTTGGTCTCCTAATGAGCCCAACTCAATCCTGGTTCAAGCCCAATAGTTTTCTTGATAAGTTGGCATGGTTTCAACCCAATACCAATTCAATTTGACCCTAAAAGACCTCAATCAAGACATAAATAGTCCAACCACATTTCTGGCACAATCACGAAGCTTTTAGCATGTTGTCCTGCCTTCTATTATGTCATCCGATCATCTGGCAATTCGTCTGGACCTTTGATGTATAATCAATTCCTTTGGAATAACGCCTGATTTATCGACATGTTGACTTTCTCATAACATTCGATCTTTTGGCGCAATACCTGATCCTTTCGGCATGATGCTTGAGCACCACATCCAATCTTCGAAACATTAACCAATCCTCTAGCTCAACATCTAATTTTCAATCTGATACGTATCTGGTCCAATATCTTATTCTCTTGCTTTGATAATTTGTCATTTGATGGTTTGGGTCTGTGATCAAAGTTTTCCCTACGTCACTTATCTCAAAAACATATTAGTCCATAAACTCATTAATTGATTTCATCATCAAAATCTGAGATTCAACAATCTCCCCATTTTTTATGATGACAACTAATTAATGATGGAGCTTTAATCAAGCTCCCCTTGTCTATATGCTATAATAAACTCAAATTCAAGAATTAATTATCTTTCAGTGCAAGTCTTTGAATTCAAGCTGAAATAATTTAGTTATAAATCTTAGTGACTTTCAATAGTAATCATTGCAAAAGTTGTGTATAATTTTAGTTAAAATAACAAAATAATCATTATACACATCATATATAATTTCAGTTAAAATATCAAAATAATCATTACATACATCATATGTATATTTTTAATCAAACTCTAAACATCATCATAATACTTCCCCGTCATTAAAGAGTCCAGTCTACTTCTCATTGTTTAACATGTTGGAAATAATCCAAGTAGTTAAGATGATGATGAGATCAGTTTAGATAAGGATAAGATTTATTTAGATGTGATAGATTTTTCATTATTTTAAAATATCTGTATCCTGTCTTTTAATGATTATAAATAGGTGCTCTTGGTTCATTCCAGTGCACTGCAGATTGTTGATTGAAAGTACTCCTGGTGTCATCTACTATTCTCTTCTCCTTCTCCTTGAAGTTCTGCAGAAAAGCCAACAGTGGTATCAGAGCCTGGTTCAGAAAAAATCAAAAGGAGTACACCGGTCAAAAAGAAGGGAAGACTAATAGATCCAGAAAAAAGAAAAGGAAAAAAGAGAAGATGGCAGGACTTACAGTAAGTATTCCTAATCAACTTCTTCCTATTCTCAAAGGTGAAAATTATCAGTTTTGGGCTATTAAGATGAAAACTCTCCTTATTTCACAAGGATTGTGGAATTTGGTAGAGAATAGTTTTATTGAATATGATCTACAGGATCCTAAAATTACTAAGGATCAAAAAGATCATATGAATGAGAATAGGCAGAAAGATGCAAAAGCTCTCTATATGCTACAACAAGCATTAGACGATTCTCTATTTCCCCTAATCATGATGGCATCAACATCAACAGAAGCCTGGAATATATTAAAATGTGTGTTTGGAGGCACAGAGAAGGTAAAAATTTCAAAGCTTCAAATTCTTCGTCGTGAATTTGAAACACTTATGATGAAAGATTCAGAATCTATTGCTGATTTCTTCTCAAAAATTTCTTTCATTATGAATCAAATGAGATCTTATGGTGAAAATTTAAAAGATCAAACTGTAGTAGAAAAAGTTTTACGAAGTTTGTCTCCGAAATTTGATATGGTTTCTACTGCTATAGAAGAATCTAAAGATACAAGCATATTATCTATTGATGAATTAATGGGTTCTCTTTTAGTTTATGAACAAAAAGTGAACAGATCTTCAGATGAAACTTTGGAACATGTTCTTCAAATGAAGATAGAACAGAAGAATGATCAAAAAGAGAATTCAGATATCAGATCTCAAGGGAGAGATCAAAATGACAGAGGACGAGGCCGACCAAATGAAGGTAACAAAGAAACTCGAAAATGTTTTTGTTGCAAAAAAATAGGACATATTGAAAAAGATTGTTGGTACAAAAATAAAAATCCAAATGTTCCTCTATGTTCTTATTGTGGAAAATATGGACATTTTGAAAAAGATTGTTGGAACAAAAATCAAACAAACTATCATGAGGAAAAAAATGATGACAAAAGAGATGAAGAAAATATTTGTTTGATAGCATCTGATGAAGAATATTCTAGTTCTGTATGGTTTTTGGATAGTGGATGTAGTGATCATATGACAGGAGATAAAAGTCTCTTTCAGAAACTTGATGATTCGGTCAGATCTACTGTGCAGATGGGAAATTGTAAAAAGGCTCAAGTAAAAGGAAAAGGAACAGTTGCTATGAACACAAAGTCTGGTAAAAAAATTATTGATGATGTGTTATTTATTCCTGATTTAAAACAAAATCTCATTAGTATAGGACAACTAATGAGAAAAGGATATTATGTTATTTTTGATGAAGAAAAATGTCTGATTTATGATAAGAAAATTGGTAAATTGATAGCAACTGCAAGGATGACAAAAAACAAAATGTTTGTCTTATCATTTTCGGACTTCGCTACTCCTACCGAAGAATCAACATTATGGAAAAATAGTTATGATCATTTAAAATTTTGTGGATCTATGCAAACTGTCTCAGATGATGCAGGTTGTAATGTTGATGACACACATATACAGAAAAGGGGTGAAGCTCTAAATTCAGAGGACAACAATGAAAGTACAGATACAGAGTTGGTAGAAGTTTCTGATGATGTGAAGAAAGCCAAGAGAAAGAAAAGAAAAATAAAGCTTCCGCATACAAAGGGATTCAAACCTACAAATGCAAAGTCTCCATCATATCATCAAAGATGGCTACCAAAGAGAAAAATGTCAAGAGAAACGATAAAATATTTCAGATCAGAAGTTCTCAAAAATGTGTGGACCGAGAAGAAACATAAGACAACCGCTGTAGCAACGAAGATCAGCTTACCGACATTTTCACAAAAATTTTGGAGAGAAAAAAAGATTACGTGAAAATAATTTTAAATTATAACTACTTGAATTAAAGGGGTGTGTTGGAAATAATCCAAGTAGTTAAGATGATGATGAGATCAGTTTAGATAAGGATAAGATTTATTTAGATGTGATAGATTTTTCATTATTTTAAAATATCTGTATTCTGTCTTTTAATGATTATAAATAGGTGCTCTTGGTTCATTCCAGTGCACTGCAGATTGTTGATTGAAAGTACTCCTGGTGTCATCTACTATTCTCTTCTCCTTCTCCTTGAAGTTCTGCAGAAAAGCCAACATAACATACATAGTTATCATATCATCAAAAAGTTACCATTACTTCTTCTCCCTTGTCATCAATAAAAAAGAGAAATATACAAGCTATTCGGGTGGTGATAATAAAAAATGCCTAAAACATATATGAAAATGTGCATTAGAAGTATCAAGACACTGATGAATCTACTGCATCTTAGTCAAAATTTGATCCTGACAAAACTCAATATGATCCAGCCAGGCTGCTATGGAATCAAAAGATGAAGAGGGTGTTGAATCCACCAGAGGTCTTACCTCAAAGGGACTAGTAGGAGGAGAAGGACCGCCTCTATGTATAAGTGTTTCTGGTTCAGGCTCAAGTGAGGGAGTATCAGTTCTCTAAGTAATCTAGTCCAAATTTCATTCATTATAATGCACCTCAATCTTCTTAATTGGTTTTTATTAATGATATGAATCTATCTAATTTTATAATTTCTTCATTTGGTGGGGTGGCTATGTCATGTGCATATAATAGTCTAGTAATTAGGCCACAATATGGAAGCATTATGCTTTTTTTAGACATATCAATCATGTTTTGACGTATATGATATCCTAACCAATTATTAGGTCCTATCATAATCTAATACATGGTGCCTATTTCTATAGTATTTACTTCATCAAGATGGTTTTGTTTAGAAAGTAGAATACTAATCATGATATGATGAAGTAATTTTGTGTTAAATGGTAATAGATGCTCACAACTCTTCGGAATAATAGACAAGTTAGGGTTTCCAAAAATAGTACCAATCACCTCAGAATATGTAACCCCAACCAACTCAGTGTCCCATTGTCCTCTAAAATAGCAACCATATCTTTTTTCAGAAATTCTTATATGATTACAAATTGTACCATCAGCAATAGGTATGTGATGCCCTAGAAGATAAGTGGATACCTTATCATGTTCATCTACATGCAAATTATTATAGAATAATCTAACTAGTTTAGGATAGATAGGTTCAATGATTTGAAGAATTGGAAGGACATCTAAGTTAGTGAACCATTGAATTATTTCTAAATCATCTAAATATTCTAGAACTACATGTTTTCCTTTGTGGATGTTCGTAGATTTGAAGTTTGAAAATCTAAGGACATGTTCATAAGAGTAAAAAAGAATAGTATCATAGGTTTCATCTATTCTCCTCTTTCCTTTGTCCCTTGAGAAAATAAGTATAACAATAAACTAAAAATTGAGAAATAAGCATAATAATAAACTTGTCTATGTACTTCAAGAACTAAGCCATGAATACTATAATATGTACTTCAAGAAATAAGCACAATAATAAACTAAAAATTGAGCATAAAAGGAGGATTTAGAGGTTACCCTTGTAGTCTAGCTTCAAGCCTTTTTCTTGATCTCCAAGATGATTGATTAAGCTCTACTCTTGATCCTTAGCCTTGTAGAGGGAGGAGAGATGAGTGTCCTTAGGCTTTGAGAAAAAGAAGAGGAAGAAGAGAGAGGAGGTTTAGAGAGGAAGGAAAGAGGATGAATGAAGGAAGAAGATAAAAGAGGATAAAAAAGGTTTGTGAGGAGGGTTTAGAGATAGGAAGAAGGGAGGAGAAGAATTTAGAGGAAGGGGAGAGGAGTTTAGAGGATGAGTCAGGGTGGTTATACCTATTGGGAAACCATGAAAGCATTATATGCATAGTAGAAAAATAAAATAAAACTAGTTTTCCATGTTTATCACATTGTCGTATACCGATTGTGGTAGAACCCCAAAAGGAGCTCTATATAATTTGATCTTTGAGAGGGATCAACCCTTGAAATACTATAGGGGTTCCTCCCTCCTAAGAGTCGACCACAAGGCTGAAAAAAAGATATTACTTACTTGATAAAAGGAGATGGAAGCTACAAGCTTATATAGGGCTCAAAACCCTAATCCTATGGGTGTTTCCTAAGTGAATTTATCCCCTTGCCCCTTCTATAGTCGACCTACCTTAATAGGGATAGGCGGTGGCCTAATTGGCTACATAGTCGACTCTAGCCAATGGAAACCCTAGCCGACCAGTCCAGTAAGGGAGCGGCGGCCACTAACCCCTAAGGCCCCAAACTAAACTCTAGCCACACTTCTTTATAAGATAGAGGTGACTAGGTGGGGTTTTTATTATAATTTCATAGTTTTATTGACTGTACTAGGGTGAGTAGGACCCAGCCCTGTTAGAGTCCTATCAGATTGGTGCATGAAAAATCATAAAATCGAGACCCAATAAAAACTCTAATGGATCCTACTTTAGTGGGATTGGATCTCTATCTTGGACTATTGGATCTTTATCCAATAATCTTAATTGGCCCCTAATTGGGCCTTATGGAAGGAATTTATTAATGTTGGGTCTTATCCAATGAGAATAGAGGCTTATTGGATAACTCAAATCTAATCTTATACTCGTTGCAATTATCCACCAAATATATGTGATGCTCTAAGCCCAATACCGAGCTGGCCATGAGTTTCATCTGTTAGAATTCCTTCTGACTCGGTGAATTATTATCTCATAATAATTCACTCAACTCATCAATTATGAATGTACTATGCCACTACGTCATAGTCCCTAGATGGTATAGGGGATCTAATCCATTGGACCTGTCTATGCTCAAGTACCATATATCTATAGTTCCTCATCCATCTAACATCTCAAAGACTGTATATTGAGCATGGTACTATCAGGTCATATATTGAATCTATTCAAGTCTTGCTCTAATCAAATTCTCCCAGAAAACTCATCTCTCAATCTGAATGATCTTGGCCAAGGATTTTACCTGAGCGAGAGCACACAAGATATTCCTCTCATGATACTGAGAGTGGATAATCCTCTATTGACACTCAATTGCCTTCGTAAGATTGACTACTAATCTCGATAATCGGTTATACCAGATCTGGAACTCTCTAGACTTGTAAGTCTGACGTTAAAGAAATAAATACTCAAATAAGGTATCATTGGTGTCTCAAGTCCAAGGACTAGATATACATCTAGGACTACGGAACCGCTATCTGACGTTAGGTATCAGTAACCATCCAGCATTTCGTAAGTGGATCAATCAGTGAACTCATTATCCAATGAGTACTTGTACTTTACCCTTATTGTCCCCACAAGTGGTTTTGAGATCAGTTGCCTCCATAATATTATCTCGATGTCCCTCTTGAGTAACCTATGATCAGGATTATTTATGGTCTTTGTTTAAAGGTGAATCGATCTTATTATCATGATCTTATTATGATCTGATTCTCATTGCACAGATCCAAGGACATCACGGTATATGCAATATGTAACATAAAGTAAGAAAATGTTAATAATAATAATAAGCAAAAAGATCATGCAGCATGTCACATGTGTCATCACTCATATTATCGCCTTGTATGGCACCTATAACTAGCAATGTCTCACTTGACCGAAAGTCAATCACTTACGTCTCTGATCCTCATCCTATCCCTATGATGCTCAAATACAGTCTGAGCCAACGACTTTGTCAGTGGATCTACAATGTTATCTTCGGATGAAACTCTTTCCACTGGTACATCTTTATAGGCCACGATCTCTATAATTAGCTAGAACCTCCTCAGAACAATTCTGATGAGACCTAGGTTCCCTAGCTAGAGTTATCGTCATGTTGGTGTCACTATGTATAGGAATCAGCTCATCGCTGCTCGGTATAACTCCCAAATCTATAATAAACTTCTTCATCCAGACCCTATCCTTTGTTGCTTCTGCCGCAACAATATACTCCACCTCTGTATACCAGTAAAAAATCCTTAGTTTTCTTCGTATATAAGTAAAAGACCCTTAGTCTCTCAAGTACTTAAGGATACACTTTACTGCCTTCCGGTGTTCTAAACTTGGATATGTTGATACCTACTCGTGACACTCAAAACATGCGCTATATCAGGTCTAGTGCATAACATAGTATATATGATAAACCCTATCATTTAGGCATAGATATACTATCAATGTCTGCTCTTTTCTCAGGAGTCTTTGAGGACATATTCCTTGAAATTGATATTTCATATCTCATCTATAATATCCCTCATTCTAGAAATTTATTCAAGAACCTATTTTGAGATCCTTCATAAGGACTTAATTATAAATCTAAAGACCTATTTGTAACATTGCAGGATCTAATTATAAATATGAGGACTTGTTTATAAGATCTGAGGACTTAGTTGTAAGTCTGGAGGACCTAATCATAAATATAATTCTTTCAGAGAAATAGAGGAGGTGTGGTGGATAACCTATGGAAGAGAAGGGGAGGAGAAGGGAAGGAGAGGAAGAAGAGAAGAAGAAAGAAAAAGAGGAGGTGTGGTGGATAACCTATGGAAGAGAAGGGGAGGAGAAGGGAAGGAGAGGAAGAAGAGAAGAAGAAAGAAGGGGAAGAAGGAAGAAAAGGGGTTGCGCCCCTCTGCTTCCGCACAAGGAGATACATTGGTGGAGGAGAAGAGAAAGAGAAGAAAGGAGGAAGAGAAGAAGAAAGAAGGGGAAGAAGGAAGAGAAGGGGGCTGTGCTCCTCTGCCTTTCCATAAAGGAGGTGCTTTGATGGAGAAGGGAAAGAGAAGAAGAAGAGAAGGGGAGGAAGGAAGAGAAAGGGGCAGCGCTTTGCTTTCTACATGAGGAAACAGAGGAGGTTGCGGTTAAGGATGTGGCTAGAAGAGAAGGGAAGGAGAGAAAGAAGAGATGAAGAAGAGAGAAAGAAGAGCGTGAAGGAAAGAGTTGTGGTTGTGATTGTGACAGAGTGGAGAAGAAAGAAAAGGTAGAAAAATATTTGTGTTTAATTACTTTGGATCAAAATCTTATAAAGACAAGTATTCTAATACTTTTCTTACTATAATTTCAATCGTTACTTTTGTGTTGATATGAGAAATTTGAATAGTTCTGGGCCTTGCAATTGATATCTCTCTCTCTTAATTAGATGTAAAGATTTGAACCTGAAAATTTTTTAAGATTCTGACCTTTCTACTTTGTTTGCCTATAATTCTCTTCATTAATCTCCAATCTAGATAAAACTTAATCAATCTGAATATAGATTTATAAACCTTTCTTTTGATAAGTTACTTGAAGGATTTAGAGTAAATTTTCTACCCAAACATCTAATTGAATCAACCCTATAAATTTGGTAAAATAGAGACTAATGTTTTGAACCTTCTGTTACTAAATTATTTATAACTCGCTATTGGAAACTCTGATTTATGCAAAACTTATTTCATGAGAGACTAGATTTGTATATATTTCTTTTCATACTTGACTTGATAGATTTGTAGTACATTTGCCTACTGAAACATGTATTTCAATTGATCCTATCGATTCTAAAAATAGGGGTGATAAATTTTGACATTTCTATACTAAATTATTTGTAATTCCTAGTTAGAAATACAAATTCTTGAGTAATTTGGAGAATAATTGGTTGTCCATATAATTCATACAATGTGCATCTCAAATTCTACTAGAATCAAGTTTTTGTCAATTTTACTTATACTTGTTTCACCGCTTTAAAAATTATTTTCAGCTAAAATTATTTCTTAATTGAGCCTTATATTATTGTTTTAAATTCTTGTATACTCTTATCCTTTATTCTTTGTCTATCTAAAATGCATTATGTGAATGTTTATGTTTGCATCGTATTTGTTTCATATAGGCACATGTGTATTTTATTGTTTCTCATATGATTTCGATATATATTAATTTTATTGCTCAGAATCTCCTTTTGTACTATGATGTTTGTGGGATAATATAAATCTTTACTAGAAATGGTAAAGAAAGTTCTGCTTAGAGCCCGCGATCCTTTGTCAGCCCCATATGACCACTCAAACGTATGTGGATGGAGCTCCCAGATGTGGGAGACTTATGTTTGATAGTCATTTAGAAATGGATGAACTATATTATGTTTGTGATCACACTTTACCCTCTATGTTTTTGAAATGATATCCAAAGCACTGCTTTTGAGTTTATATATGTGCTTTGGATAATTGATAAAAACTTATCTCATGTGAAAGAGTCACAAGATCATTGATGAGAAAGAGAAGATCCTAAGAAACTATTTCGGAGCCAGGGAAAATTATGATGAAAGCTTATCCTCATATGCTTATCGATTAAGATATGATAAATTTAGATGACTAAATTTTCTTTTATGGGGGTGGGGGGTTGGGGGTGTGGTTGGGAGGAAAAGTGTAATATCCATCATTCCTGAAATTTATTCAAGGACCTATTTTAAGATTCTTTATAATGAGTTAATTATAAATCTAAAGACCTATTTGTAAAAACATAGGATCTAATTATAAATCTGACGATTTGTTTACAAGATACGAGGGCTTAGTTGTAAGTTAGGACTTAATCATGAATATAATTTTTCTAGGACTAAAACATAAAAGTTATAAAAAAAATAAAAATGATGATTTTTATCCCACTGCCTCCCATGCACCTCTGGTTACTGCAAGAGGGAAAAAGAGGTGGTGCGGTGGATGAGCTATGGGAGAGAAGGGAAGGAAAAGGGAGGGAGAGGAAGAAGAGAAGAAGAAAGAAGGGGAAGACAGAAGAGAAGGGGTTGTGCCCTTTTGCTTCTGCACGAGGAGATGTGTCTATGGAGGAGAAGGGAAAGAGAAGAAAGGAGGAAGAGGAGAAGAAAGAAGGGGAAGAAGGAAAAGAAGGGCTGCCTTTCCATAGAGGAGGTGCGTCAATGGAGAAGGGAAAGAGAAAAAGAAGAGAAAGGGAGGAAGGAAGGAAGGAAGGAAGGAAGAGAAGTGGGCAGCGCTCTGCTTTCCACATGAGGAAATAGAGGAGGCTACAGTTAGGGTTGTGGCTATAAGAGAAGGGAAGGAGAGAAAGAAGAGACGAAGAAGACAGGAAGAAGAAGAGGGTGAAGGGAAAAAGGAGAAAAAAGGAAGGAGGCTGCAGCTAGGGCTGCGGTTGGGAGAGAAGAAGGAAAGTAAGAATAGAAGAGGAAAAAGAAGAAGAGGCTGCGGTTAGGGGAAGAAGAAGAGAAGGAGAGGAAGGAAGAAAGAAGAGACAGGGGCTACGACTACAGTAGTGGGAGAAAAAAAAGAAGAAGAGGAAGGAAGAGGGGAGAGCAGGCGACTGTGCTCCTCTACTTTTACACAAGCTATCGGTGTGGAAGAAGGAAAGGGAGAGTGAGAAAGAGGAAAAAAGGAGCAAGGAGAAAACATAAAAGGAGAAGAAAGAAAGAACGGTTGTGATTGTGACAGACTGGAGAAGAAAGAAAAGGAAGAAAAAGATTTAGGTTTAATTACTTTAGATCATAAAAGCAATTGTTCTAATCATTTTTTACTATAATTCCAATCTTTGTTTCATCTTATCTTGGTACGAGAAAATTTAATGGTTCTAGACTTACAATTGATATCTCTCTTATTTAGATATAAAGATTTGAATCTGAGAAATTTATGAGATTCTAACCTTTTTGCTTTGTTTGGTTATGACTCTTTACATCAATCTTGAATCTAGACAAAACTTATTCAATTTGAATATAGACTCGTAAACCTTTCTTTTGATAGGTTATTTGAATGATTTGGAGTAAATTTTCCTACTTAAACATCTAATTGAATCGATCCTATAAATTCAATAAAACAGAGACCGAAGTGTCTAACCTTTTGTTACTAAATTACTTATAACTCCTTGATAAAAACTATGATTTATGTAAAAATAGTTTCATGTGATACTAGACTTGTACACCTTTTTTTATATCTGGCTTCATAGATTTGTAGCATATTTGCCTACCAAAACATTTGTTTTAATTGATCATACCGATTCTAAAAATAGGGACGGTAAATTATGACCTTTCTATACTAAATTATTTGTAATTCCCTATTAGAAATACAAAACTTTACAAATCTTAGTAAAAGTAGATTGATATAGCTTTCCAATGGTACCTTTCTTTAGTAATTTGGAGCATAATTGGTTGTCCAAATAATTCATGTAATATGCATCTCAAATTTTGCCAAGATCGAGCTTTTGTCGATTTTATCTATACTTATTTCACCCCTTTGGAAATTATTTTCAGCTAAAATTCTTTCATCAATTAAGTCTTATATGATTGCTTTGAATTCTTGTATACTCTTGTCTTTTATTATTTGCCTATCTAAATACATTATGTGAAAGTTTATGTTTGCAACGTATTTGTTTCATATAGGCACATGTATATTTTATTATTCCTCATGTGCTTTCGATATATATCAATTTTATTACTCAAACTATCCTTTTGTGCTCTATTATTTGTGGGATAAAGTGAACCTTTGCTAGAAATGGTGGACCATATTATAGTGGATGGTGAGCTCACGATCCTTTATCAGCTCCCTATGACTTCACTCATACACTAGTGGATGGAGCTCCCAGATGTGGGAGACTTATGTTTAGTGGTCATTTAGAAATAGATGGACCATATTATATTTTTTATCCCACTTCACCCTTTATGTTTTTGATATGATATCCAAAGCATTACTTTTGAGTTTATATATGCGCTTTGGATAAGAATGAAATGAATGTGACATCAAATATGATATTTGAGCCTTTGTTTCCTTATTTGTTTATTTGATAAGCTCTAAAATAATTCATTCACCTTTGATATGCTCTGAAATATGTTTACGTATTTGATATGCTCCGAAATATTTCGTATGTCATTGATATGCTCTTGAACATTCTTACGCCTTTGATATGCACCTGATGTTTCATATGTCATTTGATACATACCTAAATGCTACTTATGTCATTGATATAGTCTGAAATATGTTTATGCCTTTGATATGCTTCGAGTTGCTTTCAAATGCTATTAATATGCTTCGAGTTGCTTTCAAATGCCATTGATATATTCTGAAATATTTCTATTTCAATGATATGCTCCAATTACTATTCCTCTATTGTGATGAACAAAGTATGTTTCGAATGAAATGACCTTTGTGATTTTGTATCTAATGAGATGCTACCTACAAGTTCTTAAATCCTTGCTTTATATTTCGGTACTAAGTTTATTTGAAACCCTTCGATCTTGTCTTGAAAATGTTAGTCACTTGCTAGGCTTTGTAGCTCACTTAGTTGCTATATAAAATTTTCAGGTTAGCTTATCATTTACTGAAATGTTTGAGATGGGCTGAGGTAGTAGAGAGATATTCAAATTTTGGGCAAGTCTTATTGGTAGATATATTATGTATGTTGTATAAGTATATTTTGCATGTAATGAAATGTTGTAGATAAATTTGAATTGATGTGTTTGTAAGAGGTTAGAAGACCTCTCACGTGTGAAATTTTTTAATGTATGTTAGTTTTTACGATGATATGAAGTGGTGATAAATTGTTGGTTTTCCAATCATATAGATTTCTCACTCTTGTGGAATTATGTGTGTGGTTAATATTTTGTTAAGTTGGCTTTGGGTTTTTTGTGAATTATTGAATGATGTGGTGTATGATTATAAACTGCACGGATTTTATGGATGTGAATGATGTTTGAATATTTTTTTTAGTATCCTCAAATGTTAGTTTGGATCTTGGATTTGGATTGTGGATGAATTATAATATTTTTTATTTAAGATAGTTTCACACTGTGTGATAGAGGTGGTATCAAAGCATGATTTGAGAATTACTGAGATATTTGATATACAAAATATATTAAGGTTTAGTAAAGTATATAGTGATTGGTAGAAATTTTTTTAATATCTTTTAGGAGTCTAGGATGATGAGGAAATCTGGTCCTCTTGCTTTATATAATTGAGTGGGACAAAAGGGTTGATCGAGGATATCAAGTCAGAATTAATAGGGAATAGAATAATTTAAGAAGCTTAGTCCTTCATGTTTTAGGGGTAAATATGAT
The DNA here is from genome assembly GCA_029747655.1 of Ensete ventricosum. Lineage (NCBI taxonomy): Eukaryota > Viridiplantae > Streptophyta > Magnoliopsida > Zingiberales > Musaceae > Ensete > Ensete ventricosum. Next base: position 25,316,102 of record JAQQAF010000003.1, on the reverse strand, counting down.
CTAATGGTGGTAAAATAATGGATGATACGAATGGAGAATATTTGATGCCTTAAATTACCTTGATGATCAAAAGATTTTTTTTGTCACCACTATGTTGGAAGAAGAAGCTGAGCATTAGTGTAAAACAATAAAGAGAAAAGGCAAGAATATGAAAGATAACTTTGCCGACAAAAATAAGAGAGGAAATGGATCAAAAAGTGATAACAAGAGAGTCAATACATTTAGATTTAGAAAAGGGAAGCCATCACAAGGGACTCAATCATGTGTAAAATGTGGGTTAAATTGAAACAAGTCAAAGTTTTTGATTGACTAAAGTCTATGTACCTGGACTTAATGTACTTAGCCTAGGATAAGCCAAGTATCATCTTGGATCTATCTCTATATATCTAAATCTCCAAAATATAGGCTGATTCCCTTAAGACCTATTAATGATGAAGCTCTTGTGTTTTATCCAAGAGGTGATTGTCAAAACGTACAACTAGGAACTATTTTACTAAATGCTATTGTTGTATGTATCTTTTGTTTATCAAATAATTTATCTTCTTTGGAATTTATAGATACACTTTGATACATTGCTAGCATCAGAGGAAGCAAAAAAATATGGTATATGTTGCACTATTCCACGTTGCTCTTAAACACCAATAAAAATTGGTCGAGTCTCTCGAGGTTATACTAAGATGTTGATTGGAATCTGATTCCCACTAGAAGTATGCCAAATTGTTTTAACCAAAGAAATGATCATACTCCTTATGATCTTTATTTTTTTATCAATAATTTGAGTGAGCTCTTCCACATAAGATAAGTCCTTATTGATCATAATAGAATGTATTACATAAGGCTTTGGATGATTGTGCCAGATATATACTTCCTCAAGGCTTGAATCGATAAGATGGCTAGGTATATTATCTTAAAATATCTTATGTAATATGATGATTTCATCATCGTACATTTAACATTTGGCACCTTCTTATTCTAACTCTTCATATTTAGTACAAAATATTGACATGTAGTTATCATACTTATTTTTCAATGTATTAAATTCATTAGTAAGAAAGGCATGATCTTTCTTTATCATATTATATTTTTTATTAATCTTTTTAAGTTCATTATATAAATCATAAAATATTTTAAGTAATTCATTAAATGATAAAAATATTTTGGGAGAGTCAAATACCTCATCGTTGATATACTTGATTCATCTCATATTGCTTTAAGTGCTTTATTCTTCTTTTTGTTAATGAATTCTTTTTTAATTATGGACACTCTTTTTTGAAATATCATAGCTTTTGGTACTTATATCATATGATTGCATCTTTCTTGGGCTCACTTTTATTCTTAACTTCTTGTCTTGTGTGATTTCTTGTTTCTCCTCATGAATTTTTTTAATCTTACCATGCCATCATCATCATTACTTGAACTTTTGCTTGAGTAGTATTCTTTGGATTTAAGGGTAATATTATTTCTTTTATTTGGAAGGTTTTCATCTTCTTAATCATGCTTTATAAGTCATTTTATAGGTCATTAAAGATCCTAAAGTTCTTTAAGATAAAAATTGTTCAAGTCTTTAGCTTCTTAGATTATCATTATCTTTGGATCCCAGCTTTTGGGAAAAGACGTTAAAATCTTAATCATTAATTCAAGATTACTATAATTTTTATCTGGAGCTTTTAAACCATTAACAACATCCATAAAACGGGTATATATGCCACTAATAGATTCACTTAGTTTTATTTTAAATAATTCATAATTGTGAACCAAATAATTTAATTTGCATTCTTTTACTTTATTTGTGCCTTCGTTAGTAACTTCGTGTATATGCCAAATATGTGTCATAAATATAAACTCAATTGAACTCATTTATATCTGAATCATAAAATAAAGCATTCATAATGGCATTTAAAGAAAATATTCTCTTTTTAAAATCATTTCATTCATCTATAAATTTGAAAGATTTTTGAAATCCAAACTTGACGATATTCTATAAATCAAAATCTATAGAAACTAGAAAAATCTTATTCTTATTTTTCAATAGGTATAATATGTTCCATTTAATATAGGAGGATGAATGATGGAGTGACCCTCTTGATTGCTTGAAAAAGCTACTAGATCTCTCTCACCTCCGACACCTTAGAATCACCTCTAAACTCAAGAAGGAGGAAGAGGCTCAAATAATGCTCAAAGAGAGAGTTTACAATACTTTTGTGCTTAAGAATATGTGCTTCATCAACCAAGCTCGAGTAAGGTATTTAGAAACCCAAAAGACTTCAAGAATTAAGCCAACAATTCAAATCTATAAAATTTTAGGATACTAGCAATACTACCATTGGCACTAACAGGGTTGTGAATCATGGCTAGGTGGGACTACCACTGACTTCAGTAAATCGGCATGGGTAGTACTATCATCGGAATCACCGAAAAAGCAAAAAATAGTGCTTTTTAGCTAACTCAAGCGGCAGTACCACTTGGACCTGGCGGTACCATCGCCAAGGCCTAATTTACATCACTGATTTGGCTTTTCAATAGACTCAATTCGGCCATGGTTCAAGCCCAATAGGTTATTTAATAAGTTGATATAGTTTCTACCTAATACTAACTCAATTTTACTTAAAAAGATATCGATCACGATTTTAACAATCTAACCACATATCTAGCATAATTACGAAGCTTTCAGTATGTTGTACGCCATTCTGGCATGTCATTCAATCTTTTAACACCTCATCCGAATCTCCGACATATCGTTCTTTCCTTCAGCATATTGCTCGATCTATCGACATGTCGACTTTCCCACGACATTCGATCTTTTGGTGCAATACTTGATCCTTCCAGCATAATACTTGAACTTATAGCATGAAGTCCAATATTCAGCATATCGACTAATTCTCTAACTCGACATACAATTTTCGACATGATACTTTTCCCGGTACAACGTCTGATTCTCTTGCTTTGACAATTTATCTTTTAGATGATTTGAGTTTGTGATCGAAGTATTTCCTATGGCACTTATCTCAAAAGCATATTAGTTTATAATCTCATCAATTGATTTCATCATCAAAATCAAGTATACTCTTGATCTATTAAAATAATTTTACATAGACAATGGTAAGACTATTCACATACTAATGAGTATCTCTACGAAATTAAATATGAATAATGAAGGAAAATGGTTTGATCAAAAGACTTATAAAGAAATGATAAATAGTTTATTATCATCAAAACATTAGGATACTTTTTAGATAAATGTGTTATATCTAGGTCGATGACTAATGTACTATATAAAACTGCAAAAACATGCATCACATACCCCAAAAACCCAATTGAAACATCCATAGTAATTAAACAAATAGTGGTTTCAAGAATATGAACTTTTAACTCTAAAAAGAAAGGTATTAACTCACTATACGATTCATTAAAGTCTTCGTGAACTTCATTTCACATGCCAAATACGCTTTTAGATATGAAATCATCACTCCAATTTTTTTTTTTTTTTTTTTGAATATTTGGAATGATCATCTTGGGAGTATATTGTTCAGTTGCAAGAATTTATTTTTTGATTTCTTCAATTATAAATTGTCAGTGCAAAATGGATTATCTCAATTTTCTCTAGGAATATTGCCTTGGTGGTCATTAATGAACTTTGTAATTTAACATGTATTAACTCCATGAGAAACTATCATCCATTTACAATGCTCAACCTTATATCGTGCTTTAAGTTTGTAACTTCTACAAATAATAATTTTCATTTCAAATTTTTTTTTTTCTTATAACATAATTTTGCAAAGCTCTTTTTAAACTCAAAAATAGCTTTAAATACCTACACAACAAAAAGGAATTGTGTTAAATATTACAAACAAATTATAATATTAAATATTTTAATATCAATAAATTTTACATTTGACAAATTCTTACCTATCTATCCAATATATAACTAACTCATTGTTCATCTTGATATAGACAGGGAGCTAAAAGCATTAAGATGGAAGTCACAAGAGATTTTCATATCTATTTGGATCAAATTTAAATTTGATAAACTCACCAACAACATGGCATCAAATATATTATGATCTATATCTTCCTTGACTTCTTTTGGTATTCTCGGGTCAGCTAAATTACAAATGTCTCATTCAAATCGAAATTAAAAGTTTGAGGATGTGAAAAAGAAGATCCTTCAATTTGCGCTTGTAGCTTATGATTGCTTCCCAAAACGAAGTCTGATGCAGAAATAGATCCTTCAATTTGGTCTAGTTAGTATCACATGATGATTTCCCAAAAGTACTTCTAATTCTAGTATCACTAAAGGTTATATTTCATTGAAACTATTCAGAAGAGGATCATCTCTTTCTCTTTTTAAAAAGTAGTCTTATTTTATTGTTTAAATAATATTAAAAAATAGTACTAAACTATTATGAATGAAACCAACATGTATTCATCTAATATTATATATATATATATATATATATATATATATATATTGTTATAGTGAATGATTTAAAGATGCATTGAATGATTGATCGATGTCGCCAACACTTAAAAAGAGATGCTACCGATGCTTCAACGACACTGTGAAGACTTCATAGGTAGGTACAATGGTAAGTCATGTAGCCTCACAACCATTCCACGTTTAGCCTCGTAGCCTTGCATGTCACAAATGGAGCCAAAAAGCCTTCCACCTGCAGAAGATGCAACCATGAAAAAGAAAGGAGGACGCAACAATTCAGGCGATATTCCACAAAGCTAAACTGGGTTAGGCGGCCGATACATTGCTGCTGATCACCGAGGCTCTTCGTAAGGCTTTTGTCAATGAATGGGGCTGATCACTGCTGCGAGGAGGACGTTGGCATGATGAAAGGGGAGACTTAGCGACGGTGAGGCTAGGGCTCCACAGCAGACCAACGGGGTTGCGATGCACCACCGTTAATCATAGAGCCGCCGTAAGGCTTCCTTGACGGGTGAGGCTGGCTAATCACCGCTATGGGAAGGGGGAGGATGTTGGTGAAACGAGCAGGAAGACTGGTGATGGTGAGAGCCTAGGTAGGGCTCAGCAACAAACCAACGGGGTTGTGATGCATCGCTGATCGCCGACCCTCCCTCCGCGAGGCTTCCTCAATGAACCGGGCTGATCATCACTATGGGAAGGATGATGTTGGCGATGGTAATGAGGGGAGGCTTCCCCATTCCATTCCTTTCCTTGATCCATTGGATAGATAGCTCGGTGTAATTTGGGAGAAATCAACTTAAGAATTCTCCAATTCACAGGGTTGCGTCTCTATTGACTTTTGCTTACTCAAGTCATGGTCGATAGAGGCCAAAGCAACTTTTTAGTGGAGACATATTGTTGCTGTAAAAAGATTCTCTGTGAATACCACCAAGTGATGATGCAGGTTGAAGGATGCTTCAATAAATAAATATCATTACTTCTGGCTGATCTTTGTTATTGTTATTGTCATTACTATTATCATGGTTGATCATATGTAAGTCCATCCAACAGCTTCTTGAGAAAAATCCTCTTGTCTAACTTAAAAGAAGAAGAAGAAAAAAAAAATTTTAAACACCCATGAAACTGAAATAATAGGATTTTTTTTTTATTTTTTATAAAAGTCATTATTTCTTTTGCCTTCCTTGTTTATGAAAAAGAGGGCTTGAAGAATAAATACTATGATAGTTCTGTCAATAGTATTATAGTATATATGGATAACAAATACATATTGCTGCTTAGCTCTGAGACATATAAAGAGGGTGTTTATTATAAATAGTAATACATACCATGACTCCATCATCCAACTTCTGCAGAATTGGAGGTTTTTTATAATTTTAGTATCCATTTTATCGATTGATACTATGTCCTGTGTGTTTAGAATTGAATTGAGTAAAAGCATATAGCTGTCATGAATACAATGCTAGAGCACTTGTTTCTGTAGCTCCTTAATCACACACCACTTGGGAACTGGAATGTTAATTCTGTCAGTTCAATGAAACCCCAATGCAACTACTAGTGATTGATGGCTGTAGCTCAACAATCATCTCCCCAAGGAGTAAGGAAGTGTGATTCTTCCTTCTCATCTCTCAAGACCACTTGTCATGAGACAATAACAGAAGTTAATGAACAAAGAACAAGCAAAGACTCCCAAGAGATTGCCACTATGCTTTATATTCCTTCCTTTACAGAAGCAGTTGATTCACAGAAAAAGCTTCACAATGACATCCAACATCTTCTCAAGCCCTATATAAAATGTAACAGTATGGTATATATATCATCACAACCAATACATGAATACTAAAGCAAGTCAAGCATTCATATCTCCTCTCTGTGTCCATCCCTTCCCCTTCCGCACATACTTCGCTGGCATATGCATTTTATATAATGCTTGTTGATCTTTTTACTATTGATTCTTCATACAATTTGCAAGCAAGGAGAAATTTTTCCAATGGGCCACTCTATAACATCAGATAAAACGGAAGAAATGAAGAATAGAGATCTCAAAATACTTGATGTATCGATAGCTTAGCTTATGGGATAATTGGTAGCCTATTCAGAATATTATAATGGGCTATCATAGCAGGTTATGTTGTGCGAGTTTAAAGCCTACATTTCTACATTTAGTAAGTAGGTTTAACTCATATATTTGAGTTTTGTTCATGTGTCAAACCTAAAACTAATTTGTATTTGAGCTTATGAATACACACTACATGTATTTTTGAACAAGGATAAATAACTTGAAGAAGAATGACTGCATTTACAAGCGAGGAAGGCAACAAATTCAATGATATCAGAGTGACAAATATTTAATAAAGATGAAGTTAATTCCATGTTCTATTTGTCACGCCATTCATTTAAGACGTTCATGACACTGCACATTGTATCATAAGAAGAAGTAATGCTAGAGTTATCCACTTGTCTGGGAGCATGCATGATGATGGCTTCTACAGAATAATTTTGCTCATAAACCATAGTTTTGTTCTCGTATACTTATATTTCTTGTTTTTTTCATCATTTTGTTTCCTTCCTTTTTGTACATGGAGAACACATTGCTGACTGAACACACACACATGGAAAGAGACTGACCTCTCTCTCTCTCTCTCTCTTAGTTGTCTCCCCAAGATCACCAGCAGAGCGCCCAATGCCCAACTGGCCGCCTTAATTTTCATCTGTACCGAGGAACACAAAGACCGGGTGAAGGATGGCAGGGGCACAAGGACAAAGCTTGCCTGTGATTTGGCTCTCCTGCCTCCACAGCTACTTGTTTCATCTTCTTCTTCCTCTACCTGTCTCTCTTATATATATATATACTACAAGAAGCTAGTCCATCACCACTTGAACACATAACTGATAGAGCAATAGTAGAGTTGATCGAGGTCAATGAGCTCCGAGTGCAGCAGTGGTTGCCAATCTGGTTGGACCATGTACTTGGCCCACTCTTTGGATGACCAGAACTCGTTTCACCACCACGACGGTAGCTCCTTCCATGGAGGAGGAGAAGAAGAGGAGGAGGACTTGTCCATGGTCTCGGATGCGTCCTCTGGGCCGCCGCTGCTGCTGCATGGAGATGATGACCATGGCTGCTGCTATCACCACTCCAACACTTGCCTTCACGATGCTGCACCTCCAAGTGTTGCACTGGGCGGTGATGGTGGCAAGAAGAAGAGAGCTGTAGCACCTCAACGGAAGGAGAACTCCTCTGCTTTGGATGACACCGCCAGCTCCCAACTCTTCAGCAGTTCTGAGGCATGCTGTGGCGCTTTTGTTCTCTGTCTCTTCCTGCTTTTACCTATCGTTGACCTCTTCGAAAATACTCTTTCTGATCACAGAACAGCTTCAATGACTGCAACGACCGCCAGAAGCAATCCGTGGAGGGTCTTTTTGACTTCTCATGCAGCTTCTCCACTACCCACTTTCGAGTACATCCCAGTCTTTCCTTGTAGTAATTTTAACATGTTGTGTTCTTCTACTCTTCGCTCCCTAATGGTTTCTAACAAGAAGAAGATTTTTTGCAGGCCAGGCCTTCATCACAGGAGCAAATAGGCTACTCTCGATCCTCGACTTGTGTCAAGCCAACCCCATCAAAACCAGTTAAGTAGTGACTACAATTGTGGACACGTTATTCCAAGGACAAATGCTTACCTCTGTTTGTGTGGTGTCTGTCTGTCAATAGGTATCAAGGAAAGAGGGAGGGGAAAAAGGAAGAAGATACTGAATGAAGAAGGAGATGTTCAGTCTTATGCCCATACATCTCAAGAAGATGTTCCTCTGAGGGCTTGATTGTATTATTATGGCTCCCTCTGTTGCTTTTTCTTTTGGCATGTCGATGCAGCGTGAGGCAACCTGAGAAAATGGGAAGAATTAAGTTGTTCTTCTGCTGTATGATTCCCTTTGTCATGGGAGGAGGTAGCAAAAATGAAGCTTTCTAGGATCATCATATGTTCAGTCTTTGTGTCCACACCCTCTGTGGCATAGGAATTAGCCACCGGGCTTCGTTTCTTCCTCCTCTACCACCTACCCACAAGCATCCGCATGCATTTATTTAAAATGAATTGAGGCCCCAGGGAGCATCCACAGCAACCCAACCTGTAGCTTCAGGATGAGGATAAAAAACAACCCAGCAATTAGTCCTCTTTCAATTGGAAACAGTATCAATCACATGCATAATCGCATTCACAACCTTAATCATATGGTAAAATGACTATGTAGCTAAAGCAATGTTACACAGATGAACAACTTGAAATTGCAATGGGGATACATGCACAAGTTCTTTCATCCAAAGAAGCCCAATGGATGAGCAATTTTAAAAACCAGGTTGCCAAGAATATATATATATATATATATATATCATGGATGTCAGTGATTGACTTTGAGCTACTCTGGCAAAAAAAAATTCAGGCTCATAAATTCTGCCAAAAAAAAAAAAAACTTAAATCAACATTTTCACTATATCTTAAATTAATCTAGCTAAATTTAGGTGTGAATCTATCCCTTGTTATTTTTTTTCTGAACAGAATGTTGTCCATGAATTTGTTTGTCCAAAATGTCCCAAGAGGAGGTGAGGTGTCAACATGAGCTGAGTTTTTGAAGGACCTAAAAAATGTTTCAGATTTATCATATCTTCAGAATCTGAACCCTCCGGAGCTAATTTAATTTGCTTCAGTGTAACTTCTATTCTGAATCCTCCATCATAATGTTTTGGGCATCCAAATTCCAAAGTTGCTGCTGTTCCAGATTTATGTGCCATGCAGATATTAACTAAAGCAGCTTTTAACTCTTATTTCCTGTCTGCTCTATTGATCTACCCATGGAGCAGAAACACAGGTGTAAGGAGAAAGTTAGCAACTTAGCCTGCTGCTCTATTGTTCCTCTCCGCTTCTACCATAGGACGGTTTGTTCCTCTCTCTCTCTCGCTGCTAAGAAATGGACACTATCAACGTTGTCTTTTATCCATTTCATATCTCTTTCTCGCGCTATTTCATTCCCTGCTAACATCCACATGACTGTGTTGTCTTCTCCAGCTAATCTGCTCTCTCTCTCTCTCTCAAATTATATGTCGAAATCCGCTGGTTTCCATGAGCACACATGCATATGCTATTCACGCGGCACAAGGTAGGCAGGCCTCATGACCACCATGCCATGCATAGGCTCAACAAGGAGGAAGAGATTAACCAAGAAGAGCTAAATACAGGCATACAAGTGTCAGCATAAAATGAACAGAGTCTGTCTCATCTACATCTCTAAACTTTTTTAAATGAAACTGCCAGAGATCAATAACGTAAGATGATGCATAGCAGATTGGAGAAATCCTGCTGCAAAGTAAAACAACACCAGTAATCTTGTGATGACTCCTCCTCCACTCATACTTGTTAAAGTTGACCCACATGCAACTTTATGCATCTGATAGTTCTCGTACATCCCTTCAGCTAATTTTGCCGCCACCGAGTCTCAGTGACAGTGTCGTTTTGTGGGAACAACTGTTGATGTTTAATTGGAATTTATTGATGTTTATTGTTTTGCATCACATGAGATGGTCCCGTAGTTAATATTGTCCAATTCAGAAGCTCAAAGATATTAAATTGGACATGGTGAAATGTTCATGCACTTAGGTGGATACAGGCAGTAGGTGTTTACCTTCATTTATGTCCATGGCCGGCACTTGGCGGACTTTTTACGAAGCTGTGCTGTGCTGGGAACATCTGCATCTCTGTGATGTTGCATGATATGTATCTTAATTGCGGCATGTGAATTATTGTACTCTTGTTGCACGGTGAGGTACCTCAGGTGCTCGACCTTCCCCTTCTCCACCGCGCTTGGCGCAGATCACAGCTAAACCTGTTGTTGGTGCCAGCCAACCTGATGCAGGAGATGGCCCAACTCTCCCTCTTTCCCCCTCCCCCCCCTGCGCAGCCACTGTTCCTTCCTCGGGTCGTCACTGGAGCAGAGAGTGTGAGCGCGAGTTGTAAAGCTGCCACTTGCCCGTGGGGAGGGGAGGAAGCGGATGGAGTCCGTGGAACGTCTTCGCCGCCCGCCCACGTCCTCTTCTCCCGGAGCCTTGTGGACTTACTTACCAGGTGTTTGTTTGTTTGCCTGCGTGAATTCGCTGGTACGGGACGCACTCCTGTTGTTGGAATTCGTTCTTCTCGTGCTCGACTCGGCTTTGTTTCGTTGCGGAACAATTGGGAGTAGGAAGGATATGAGTCACCCGTCTCTCAATCCGCATGATGCGTCTTAAAACTAGGCACAATAGTATGGACAAGAAGACCATTCTGTTCCCCGCCACCCACACCTTCTAAACCTTTGATTTAGACTAATCTAATCACATTTCAACTCATGTACAAGTAACCCCAGTGGATGCTAAAAACATGAACCTCCTTTTTCTTTTTCTCGGTTTCTACTATATGTCCAAAGCCTAGCTTAATTTTTAATTTGTATTTCATATTGCAGCTTGCTTTTATATTTTCAAATATAACTTTTTAAGATTTTTGTACAATAAATTTATTGACGATGAATCCCAAGAAAATAATATATTATTATTGTTTGCCCAGTTTGTGAAGCAGAGTAGCAAACTCTTGCATTTGGTTTCATTTCGTGATAAATAAGTCATGAGATCCAAACCCACCATTTTGAACTCTTTCCTCATTCAATATTTAAATTTTCAGATTGTAGAATGACTAATATCCGTAAATATCAAATCACCAATACGCAGGCATATGAATAAGTTATTTGAATGAAAATTGGTTTTCACAAGTAGAATATGCTCATGCGGATACTTCAAAAGATTATTCTGAATAAAATATGTATCAATCTTAGAATTTGATGCTCTAGAGTTTGTTCAAACCGTCACTTCTACTTATGCACTTCCCTATTTATAGATTAATTAAAAAGTCTCACAAAATATTAGTTCTCATGATTTTTTATATACTTTCAGAATGCCTCAAAATTTATTTTATATATATATATATATATATATATATATATATATACCCGTCTGAACACCTAATGTTGGATTTGTTTCAATTGCTTCATTGCTAAACTTGACCAACTGATCGAATCATGAAAGCAAAAACGGCAAGCGTCAAATTCTAAGGTAAATCAACAATAACGGAGGTAATCGATAAAGCAGCAAGTACAAAGAAATAAACTGAGGAGTCTCGATGAACATGTGAAGAGAGAAAAGAAAAGCATAAAACTTTGATGGCTTTCAATCCGAGGCCTAGTGTAGTTCAAGGCTTCAAGCACCATGAAAGCTTTACTTTTCAAGCCTATCCCATGAAGGCTTCAAGCACTATTTCTCCGATGATTGATTCATGCTGGGCGTATCTTACCAATGCTTTCCCTAATGATAGGGTTCGAGATCTCTTTAGTCCCACTGGATTTTCCTGTGGGAAATCAAATCAGAAATGTTGACTGTGGACTTTCCATCAGCAGCAACGAAGTAATAAGGTGAATCCTCTGCAAACTCTGTTGGCAGGGACTTCCAGTATAAAGAAGGTTCCCATTCAGCTTCCCTTATGACCTTAATTATTTCTTCTACCACTATCTTGCTTCCTTCGGATGAGATGTGAATACCATCACTGCAGTGAAGCTTTTATCAGCAACAGTAACTAGCAAGGTCATGTTAATAACCTATCCAGCTCTAAGAGCCATAGAAACATTTATATAAATTAAACAAGACAAGAAATTTAGTTACAAGTTTCATTTTCTATAAACATCAAGAAGGACCTGCAAAACATCACGTCTCAAAGTAAGCAACACGCCTATAAGTGCTAAGCAACACGTCTCAAAGTAACATGAAGTCGGAAGATAGTAATGGTCTGAGCTATGCAAAGGAATGATTAGACTTACGTAAAACAAGTGGTACGCCAATCATCCTGCTTTTGTATTGCAGTGAATAAGTCGACAACCTTCACATTCATCTCATTGCACAGTTTTACACAAGCTTCAGAATATATCCGGCATCTTTCATTTGTTCGAGCTAACTCACTCACAAAAGGACTGAAATGGAGAACAAAAAAGTGGTTAATGACTTCAATATATCAACAAATAACTTGAAATAGCTGGGCACGGATAGTTCAAAATGGCTAACCGAAATCAGTACCTTAGTAACTGGCTAGACATTTCCTCATTGAGAGGGGGAGAAGTAAGGAAAATAATACGAGTCTTTTCCGATAAGCTCTGGACACAATCTTTGAGTCAGCATCTCTAATAACATGTTCAAGTAGTTTCATCTATCCCTTGTAAATGGTTACCTTTAGATGAGTTGCTATCTTTCTCATATTCTCGATATATTCTGCAAGAGGCACGTGAGGACCTAAGCCAGATGCATGAGGGCCCATAGAGTCATTGCCACCAAAATAGACTACCACTAAAGAAGGTTGAACAGCAGCATCCTAAAACACGGTAATGTAAACTCTGTTGGAGCCAACACAAATCTGACTACTTGGTTGCATGATGCCATAACTACTATGTATTGTGTGTCTATCTCAAAGATCAGCAAAATATCAACTGTTTGTGCAGAGTGATGGAAACTAAATATTTAATCATGTAGAAATTTTCTGCTTTCTCATCTTTTGTTTTGGTTACAGTGAAAAATCAGCTAGATATGTCTGAAAAATTAAGCATATGCAGAACATTGCAAGGTTGCTTATACAAGAAGAAAATAGAAGAACTTCATTGTATCATATATGCCATATTTTAGTTTAGGTTCACTTGATTGGAGTTCTGTAGATTACCAAATATCTTTAGATTTTATGAACTTGACTATAATGTTGATCTTCTCATGTCAAGTGTTGGTTGATGAGTTCAAATCAAGGTAAAAGCTATACCAGATAAAAAAGGTGTAAATTGGCTCAAGATAACAGGAAGCAATAAAATGGACACAGAAATTCTGTGAATCATATATTAAAAAAATCTCACTGGAATCTAATTTCTTTTGTTCAACAAATGAGACTAATAAAATGGTTAACGACTCCAAGGTGCTGCCATGATTCCACAAGTTTATGGAAGCCTTGGACATTTGATGGAAGATTTTCTAGGATGACCTTGTGCACCATGCAGAATCAATGTAAACCAAGGTTTGCTTTACCGGTCCGTATCGACATACCAAGTTCATCCCAGCATGGTACAATACCCGGTACCGAGCGGTATGCACAGTGCATACCGCTCAATATAATATAATATATATAATCAATGTTTGCAATTTTGATATTTACCGCCCGGTACGGGCGGTACATACCGGTCCGCCAGGTTGCCGGTACGCGGACCGCCCGCTACCGGGCGGTTCAGCCAAAAATCGACCGTCGGCGGTGGATTTCGGCCGTCAGTGATCGATTGAAGGGAGAATTCCACCGTCGACGATCGATTGAGCGAGAAAAAGGGAGGAAGAAGAAGAAGAAGAGGAAAAAGAAGAAAAAAAAAAGAAAAGAGGAGAAAAAGAATACCTATCGCCCGCGGGTCGCCAGCGCCATCGCCGCCCGCGGGCTGCGGGAGCTTTTTCTCCCGCGAGGGGAGAAAGATCGAGGCAACATCACCCCTTTTTCTCTTTTTTCTTAATATTTTAATATATTAATATTATATTATAAAATATTTATATTATATTTTAATATATTGGGCGGTACGCACTGTGCATACTGCCCGATACAAGTACCATACTGGTATCGAGATGAACTCGGTACACAAGTACAGACCGATAAGTCAAACCTTGTATATAATATTAATATTAATATAATATAAATTAAAAAAACAAAAGGCGATGTCGCCTCTTCTCCCCGCGTGAGGAGACGTTTCGTCCCCCGTGCAGGGAGAAGAATCGGCCGCCTGCGAAGAATCGATTGCCAGCGAAGAATTGCCCGCCGACAAAGAATTGACCGCAAAGGGAATCGTGGAAGAGCAGCGCACGGGGAATAGGTTTCTCCCTCTTCTTCTCTCCCGCTTCTTCTTTTTCCCTCAATCGACCACCGACGGCCGAAATTGACCGCCGACGGCCGAAGTCAACCGCCGATGTGTCACTAGCTTAGCTGGTTTTGCCTAAGTCGTGCAGCACACTTGTGTGTCCGTCCGCAAAGGTCAGCCTCCCCGAAACCTCCTAGGGTCCCTTAGGACCTACAAAAGAAAAAACGGGTTCGAGAAAGCATTTCCTACAAGATCCACTAGCAACCACTTTATAAAACACTTTACATAGCCAATACAATTTACAACCATGGACTTTACAAGCTATGAACGGTTGCACACAAAGGATCTAGGTCCATTACAGACCGAAGTCCCCACAAGTGTCAACAGCACACGACTCTCATTTATAAGCCGAAACCAGCCATAAAAGCTAACCAAACTAGGGCTGCCAAGCTTACTACAAACACGCTACTTGGTGTATAAAGCACTACAAAAACCGAAAGGCATATACAAGCATGAGCATTACATCGACATCTTGTTTATATTTTTTTTCGTGACATTCTCCCCCACTTATTCCTTCGATGTCCTCGTTGAAGCCGCTGCAGATGCTGCATCTTCTCGCCTTTTGCTGAATCTTCAATCTTCTGCTCTGGCTACAACACGCCTCTTGGCTCCCAGCTGCTCTCTTCCGCTGTTGTTGAGTAGTCGAACTCTAATCCGCCATGCTGCTTCAACTCACCTGACTCTGGTGTGGGGTCAGCTGAGTTGTGCTGATCTTTGTTGATTCTTGCGGATCCTTTTGTTAAAGAGGAAGACCTTCCTTGTTTTGCACCAGTAGCTCAAACGTCTCATGCCGCTTAAACTGGGTGGATGCTTGTTGGAGCTTTAACGAGCATTGACTCGCAGACTTTGAAGTTTTTTAGGTCCTTCCTTCACAAAATTTATCCATCAATTCTTCTTTAACTTAGTTGTCACTGTCGAGTAGGTTGGCATCTCTTTCGCTTTTGATTGACATTAAGTTAGGAAATGAAGCGTATCTACTCTCGATAATACTGATCACCATTGGTGAGGATTTGACAACTCGCCTTCTATTAGATTTCTTTGAAGGGTCTTTGAACTTGTGCAAAGCTCTTCTGCAAGATAAATAAGAGAACTGGGGTACTCAGGTTCGCCTATTCTCTTAGGAGTTGAGAAGGCAAAGTTACTTGACTTCGCACGCCTCCTCGAGGTTGTATTTCGTGCATTAAGCTAGTTACTAGTCTGCGCTCACTCTTTGCTTATACTTCCGAAGCACCCGAAGTGTTTGCACTCCTTGCGTTGAGTTAGCTACTATGATTCGCCTTTTCTCTGCCATCGAACTTCTGGAATGCAAAAAGTTTTCCCCGAAAAGAGCAAAATTTTACCCCAACTTGGAGCAAGTCTTTGATAGTTTTAATCGCCTTTGGCATTGTACCGTCTTCTCTATCATCTTTGTCGCCTACTCCTCTTGAGTAAAAAAGGTACAGCACCACGTACAACCTACTTCGTTCCTTGGTCGAGCACTCCTGCATCAACCTGAAGTCCCCCACTTTCAACCATCTTGAAGAGAAGCCCGTTAACACCGGTCTTATGAAGTTCCTTGGTCGCTGTCCTTCTGCCTTGTCCTAGTACTTGAAGTTTGCCTCTGCATTCTCCACCTCCTTGGCCCCTTTCACTACCAACACTCTCCCTCCATGAGAGCAAGGGATCGATGACTCCACGGAAGTCCCGCCTCTGCGGTACCATGTCGCTGCCAAGCCCATGGCCCTACTATCTGTTGCCTTGCATCTGCATCCCTTTCTTCGCAACTGGTGGATCCGCCTCTGCGGCATTTTGACACTCCTCCGAGTCCACCTCCTATCTGACCGATGCATTGCTTTTGGGTAGCTGAGCCCCTCTGGACTCGTCATCGCTTCCTCACCCTTTTCAACCACCTGCTTCAACACCCCTGTGTTCTCTAAGCAGTTTCCCTTAGTCGATGGAAAGACAGACTGCAACTCTCATGCATGGCCTCCACCATCTTGTTGCAGGGCTCGCGCCGATTCTGTTCTCCTTAGCTTCCTTGGTAGCAACGTTCGTTTACTCGGTCTTGTCCTCTGACTTGTCGGGCTCCCTTAAGCGAATGTGAGCACTGAAGCAGTCCAACTCTCCAGCTGCTCCGATCATACCTATGTATGATCAAGTCCCATACCGGTACTTGCAATCTGAATTCTCCCTCAGTGGTACACAGCCCCCATATGCCGATGACCAAGGCTTTCATCCGATGCAAGATTCGATGTGCACACACAGAAGACTCACATCTGCAGTACCATGGTATTCACTCCTTGAATTCATAGCTTTTCCTGCTATTGTGTTGCTCACCGAAGTGGAGCTCCTAGTAGCTCCTGATCATACTTCCGTATGATTACGTCCCTCACGGGATATCTCCATATGTGTTGTCCCTCACGGGATATCACGGGATATCTCCTGATCATATCTTCCACTTGTTGACCATTCCACCACGATCCGTTGCACCACGTCGCCTCCTGGTGACATCTCCATTGCAATCAAATTCTTGTGTGATGAACTCGGACTACGATTTCTTCATGTGTGGCCTCCACCAGCAAATCGTAGAGCCTCCGCCACCTCCGATTGTGTTCGCTCCTTTGGCAATTCATCTTCGCCCACCCATTCTCGGGTCACACCCGGACGAAGCATCGCTTTAGGACAGTCCATCGCCTAGTAGCTCTCGAAGTCCCCCGACTTCACTAAAATTGGTGTACCATTGTCTGGATCTTGGGCCTCTATCCCCCACTAGCACAATCTCCACTGCGCACCACTTCCTTCATGACAACTCAAATGGCAACACTGTGGCATATTCTTCAAGAGTACTCGCCTCTACGTCCTCTTGCTCCATGCTAAGGCCTTCTTATCCCAACTTCGCCTTCGTAAGTTGAATCACCTTAATCCTGTTGTCAAATGCTTCTCTGAGATAAGGTGCATGTGCCTTGAAGCTCCCTTCGTCTTTGGCACCATGCAAGATGAGTCTACCCCATCAGAATGAAGAACCCATGGAACGACATGATCCCACTCTTGCCTATACAAGAGTTCATGTCCTTGACCTCTGTCTAAGGAAAGCTCTGTGCCTTCGCTCCATGTTCCATCTTCTACGTCGACTCCCTTCATACGACTTGAATACTTCACCAAGTTCCACCCAAGTTGTTCCGCCTCTCGATTTGCATTGAGTTCATGGTGGCCCTCGCGCCCACCATTCCACGGGTCAGCCATCCGTTGAGTCTGATTTCCACAGACTCTAAGTGTGCCTTCGTATGATGTTGTCATGGTCGCTCCCCCACTTGATCTCGCAATGCATCCATCAATACATTACCTCATTCGAGATCATGCAACGACTCCTCGCTGCTCGCTCGGTCCGTTGAGCTTTATAGAGATATTATCTTAAGGTACTCTTCCTCGTCATGTGCGTTCTGCTGTACATGATTCTCCCTCATGGAGAATCAGGATCTATCCTTCCTGGATATTTGTCCTGTTGGAGCAACTTTCCTCTTTGCATTTTTCCCTCTGGAAGTTTCGAAGACCACCATCCCCTTGGACTACTTCGTCTTACCGAACAATCTGTGCATTGTTTTGCCTCTGCAAATATGCTTGCTAGATTGCGACTCTTCGCCAATACAACCCCCGCTGCGCCCTTCGGAGCCTAGCAATTTGCTGAACTTGTTGCACACTTCACTTCAGTCTCCTATGGACGTATCCTTTCTATGCCGAAGAGAAAGTTTCAATGCTCCATGACGCCGAGTTCCAATCGCCTTGGGATGGCCACGAACACTCCATCGTTCGTATATAAGCCCTTGCATGAGTACTGAATTCTTCGAGTTAGCAATTCGCCTCACCTCTGTGAGCTTTGCACAACTCTTTCGGTCGTTGCACAACACCTCCCACTTTGCACGGTCTTATCTTTTACCAAGTGCCCCGCTTGTCTTAAGCACCGTCAAGTTTGGTTGCCAACGTCGAGCCGTAGCTTGAACTCAGCCATCCCAACCTTTGTGTGCTACACATTCTTCCTAGTTTGCTTGTCCTCAGTGTGCCTCTCACGCAAAGGGTTGGCCATTCCTCTGAATACCAATCATAGATGCCCGCTCCTTTGAGTGACTACTTTCCTACATCTCAATGTATGTTTTCCCCCAAACAATTGCGCATGCTGGCTGCCCTCCACGCGGCCCAGCTAGGTCCCCCACGTTTGCATAGCAAGTGTTTCTGCGTGTGCTTGTCCCGCTCTGATACCATCTGTCACGAACTTAGTTAGTTTTGCCTAAGTCATACGGCACCCTTGCGTGTCCTCCGCAAAGGTCAGCCTCCCCGAAACCTCCTAGGGTCCCTTAGGACCTATAAAAAAAAACGGATTAGAGAAAGTATTTCCTACGGGATACATAAGCAACCACTTTAGAAAACACTTTATATAGCCAATACAATTTACAACTATGGACTTTACAAGCTCTGAACGGTTGCACACAAAGGATCTAGGTCCATTATAGACCGAAGTCCCCACAAGTGTCCATATGACGCGACTCTCATTTATAAGTCGAAACTGGCCATAAAAGCTAACCAAACTAGGGCTGCCAAGCCTACTACAAGCTCACTACTTGCTGCGCAAAGCATGTACAAGAACCGAAAGATACAGACAAGCATGAGCATTGCATCGAACACCTTATTTATATTTTTATCCATGACAGTCAGTCGATTTCGGCGATACCACCCGGTAGCAAGCGATCCTTGTACCGGTCAACTGGTGAACTGATACATACCGCTCAGTACAGGGCCTTACCGCTCGGTAAGGCAAACCTTGATGTAAACAACTTTATCCTTGTAAGTAAAGAGGTTACGTTCATTACTCAAACCCCTGATGCCAAGGTAAAACAGAATTTAATCATGTGATGTAGAATAAAGTGGAGAAATAAAGAGAGCAAAAGACCAAGAGGAGTGAGACTAGGAGACTAAGAAATTAGCAGATATAAAATGCAAGTCTTTTTCATTCAAATCCAAAATGTTTTATCCATTGACAAGCTTCATTATTGATAGAGGTTTAGAAGCCTTAGTATAATCAATAAAGACAATGATTCCCTTACATAATTTCCTATGGAACTTGTATGTCATTTAGAAATCCAAAATGTGACTTACAGCATACCTTAATAGTTTATAAATTTTATCATAGTAGAGAAGTAAAAGTGTGCACTTAAGACAAAAGTAGAGCCCCAAGGCTAACACCTAAAAAGACTAAAAGAGTCTTCAATTTTTCACACAACTCTTGGAGTTTTTAAGCCAACTAATTAATGATTTTCTTTTTATTTCTTTGGCCAGAACAAACTCTTATGAAATCCTTTATAAAGTGAGATGGTTCTCCATTGTTCTCCTCAAGGGGAAAAGAATTTGACCTCAGAGAGTGATTTGCAAAGTATTGGTCAAATAAGTATGACATAAAGTTATGAAATTCCTCTAAAGTACTCTTAAGTGGCATCAAAAATTAGATAATCACACCACTTGATAAGAAATTATTGAGTGATGCTAGTAGAGACATAATAAGGCGAGAATCAAGAATGACCTTTGCATCATCCACGTGTTGTAGGAGAGCCAATGCTTTGAAAGAATTATCAGCTACAAGAATACTGGTAAACAGAGAAGGAGATTTAAAAGTACCATGATATAAAGTTAAATCCTCCATATTAAAAACTGAACTACTATTTAAGTTGGAAGGTAAATTAAACATATATGCATAGATCCTAGTTTTTGGATAATGGGGAAAATACCAATGGCTCAGGCATTCAACTTTTTGAATAGGTTTTTGAGGAATCTCTTATGGCGAATGCGAACCAAGACATAATCACCTACTTCAAACTCTCGACCCCTATGATGTGCATTAGCAACAAGTTTGTAACTTTTATTACTTAGGGTAATTTTACATCGAATCTCAGCATCCAAATCATGGATATGTTGTGCGAAGGAGTTGGCTAGTTCTGAGACACGATAATCAAGTTGAAGGGGTGAAAGGTCATTGGGTGTGCAAGGAATTAAATCAAAAACAACTTCAAATGGGTTTTTTTCTAGTGGAGAGGTTGACTAAGTTATTGTATCTGGGTAAGATTTTAAGTCTTAATTTCCTAGCCAATTAAATGCCTAAGAAGTTCCTAAAGGGATCATCAACAACCTCAGTTTGGCAATCAGTGTAGGAATGAAAGGCTGAAAAGAATTTCAATGTTGTATCAAACAGTTTCCACAAATTTTCCTAAAGTAGCTAACAAATTTCATATCCTAATCGAACATCATGGTTGAGAGTAAACCATGTAACTTAACCACTTCACCCAAGAACAACTTAACAATATGTAAGGCATCATGGTCTTGTTCCATTGGATAAAGGGGACTGTTTTTTAAAATCGATCGACAACCATACTAGAGTAATGGCCATGGGGTGCTTTGGGAAGTCCAAGCACATAATCTAAGCTCACATCTTAGCTATGGTTGAGTGTGAAATGGGTGATAGTGTATAGACCAATATTGTGCTTGTGAGTTTTGGAAATTTGACGAGTGTGATATTGCGATGCTACTCGAGTAACATCTTGCTTTAAGGAAGGCAGGTAAAATCTATCCTCAAATAATGCAATTGTCTTGCCACACCCTAAGTGACCTGCTCATCCACCCACATGCAATTTCCAAAGATTAAAGTCTCTAAGGGAGGATCGAGGAACACATAATCTAGTGGATTGGAAAAGGTAACCATCCCTAAAAATGAAGACCATACGTTAATGACAGTTTCCATCTTGGACTTCTTGATAAATGTGGCCAAACTCTAGACATTGGGGATACTCTTCTTTTAATTGCTCGAATCCCATGACCTTGGCATTCATGGTAGGGAGGATTATAGAAACTCTATGAGCATCGAAAGCCTTGTTTCAAGTGTTAAAACAATGCTTAATTTCAAAAGAGTATTCACTAAGAAACTCAATTCACATGGCATGTCGGGCATTTAACTTGTTTTGGGCATTTAAATACCTTAGTGCTTGGTAGTCAAACATAAGGACAAACTCTTACGCAAGGTTCGTCGTACCAGTCCGGACCGACATACCGAGTTTATCTCGGTATGGTACAGTACCTAATATCGAGCGGTACACACAATGCGTACCACTCGATATAATATAATATAATATTATATTATATAATATAATATTAATATAATATAATATATTAAAAATTAAAAACAGACGAGGCATCGCCTCACCTTGCGAGACAACGAGGCGACGCCTCGTTCCCACGCAAGGAGACGAGGTGTCGCCTCGTTCTCCCAATGGAAGACGAGGCGTCGCCTCGTCCCTCTGCGGGAAGACATGTACCGCCCATACCGGGCGATACAGATCAAAACGGAGATATTACTACAAAAGGTAATATTGCCAATACCAAAGACATTGTACAATCGTATAAAATTCTTTATTATAGGTAGAATAATATTGTTTTGCATCGTTGAGTTTCAGTAGAAAAAGACGAGAGGCCGCCGCGTGGGGAGATGAGGCGTCGCCTTGTTGCCTTATTCCCATGCGGGGAGACGCCAATTTCGACGATATCGCCCGGTAACGGGCGGTCCGCGTACCAATATCCTGTCGGACCGGTATGTCCTGCCCATACCGCACGATACAGATCGAAACGAAGATCTTACGACAAAAAGTAATATTGCCAATACCGAAGACATTGTACAATCATATAAAATTCTTTATCATAGGTAGAATAATATTATTTTGCATCGCTGAGTTTCTAGTAGAAAAAGACGATAAGCCGACCCTCTAGACTTCGAATTCTCTCCTATGCCTATATCAAAGGCATCACAAGAAACCTCAAAGGATGCTTAAGAACAAGAGTGGTAGCCATTCTAATTTTGATGTTGGGAAAGACTTCGGTAGCAAATAGAGTCCAAAAAAACTCACCTTTCTTCAGACAATCATTTATGTGTCATGATAAAACTAAACCATCTAATGAACCTCCTATGGAAAAAGACTAATCTAGGAAAACTTTAAGCCTCATAATGGGTTTTAGGCTTAAGTAATTCTAAAATGACGGGAACCTTTTCTAGATCAATGGAAACACCTTAGGCAGAAATGAAGACTAGGAATAAGACATTGTTTTCCATGAATAAACACTTATTCAGATTGGCATATAGCTTAGCAATTTGAAGAGTGGTAAGGTTATGTTGAAAATGCTAAATGAGTTTCTTTAGTCTTATTAAAGATCATGTTATCAAAGTAGACCAAGGTTTACAATTTCGACCTATGTACCAGGCGGTACATACCGGTCCGCCAGATTGCCGATACGCAGACCGCCAGCTACCAAGCGGTACCGCCAAAAATCGACCGTTAGCGATCGATTTCGACCGTCAGCGGTTGATTGAGGGAGAAATCGACCGTCGATGGTTGATTTCAACCGTCGGTGGTCGATTGAGGGAGAAAAAAGAAAGAAGAAGAAGAAGAAGAAAAGAAGAAAAAAGAAGAGGAGAAGAAGAAGAAAACCTAGCGCCATCCTAGCCCGCGCGCTGTCGCTGGGCGAGCGCCCTCGCCCGCTTTTTCTCCCGCGCGAGGAGACGGAACATCTCCCCACACGGAGAGAAAAGATCGAGACGTTTCTTTTCTTTTTTATAATATTTAATATATTAATATTATATTATATATTATATTATAAAATATTTTATTTTATTTTAATATACCGAGCGGTACGTACTATGCATACCGCTCGGTACCGGTACCGACAATATGTCGGTACACTGGTACGGACCGGTAAGTCAAACCTTGAAGTAGACTATAATAAATTTGCCTAGATAGGGTTGTAGAACTTGGTTCATAAAATGCATAGAAGTGATCAGGGTCTTGGATAGACCAAAGGGCATGACTAGTCATTCGTATAAACTATCTTGAGTCTTGAATGTTGTTTTTCATTTGTCTCTAGGTCTAATACGAATCTGAATTTCTGCTTTTAGGTCAAGTTTGGAAAACCAACTAGATCCAGCGAGAAGGTCTAGCATATCCTCACATCGAGTAATCAGGAACCAATATTTGATTGTTATTTTGTTGATCGTTCAACTATCGATACAAATCCTCCCAAGCCCATCTTTCTTGGGTTAACCAATGCAAGGATTGAGGTTGTATTGCACAAAACCTTTAGCCAAAAGTTCTTCAATTTGCTTGTTTAACTCAGCTCTCTCGTTAGGATTCATCTAATAAGGTGGAAGATTCGGGAGCTACAATCCCAAGACAAGGTCACTAGTATGTTGGATTTCCCATAAGGGTAGCAATTCATTAGATAATTCCGAGGGTATGATATCAGAAAATTCATCTATCAAAGATTTAACAAGAGTTAGGTTAAGAGTAGTGCAAAGGCAAGGAATTTCTCTAGCCATGATGATCACACAAAACTTGTTATTTATGCTCTTTACTTCAAAAGATTTAGGATCTAATAAGTAGAGCCCCTTGGGGGTTGGTGCTTGTGGAAGGGACTTGGGAGTTCTTGATTTGCCCTTTTCCAATGGTTCCATTGGTCGTAGGATGATGTTTTTACCTTTGTACAAAACAACATGGGTGTTTTCTCTCCCATGATTGATAACATCAAGGTTATACAACCAAGATCGACGTTGAATAATATGGGCAATGTCCATTGGTAAAATGTCATAATAAATCTTATCCTCATAATCGTCTAATTTGATTGGTACCACACATCTCTCAATCATGAGTAAAATGGATTGTCAACCCAAGCTACCTTGAATAGTGTCAGATGTGACTCGATCTTAAGGTCTAGTCTCTTGATAGCAAATTTTAAGACTAAATTCATAGTGCTACCCCTATCCATAACTAACTTGCAAGTTCTTTACCACTTCGGATAAAAGTATAGAAGATATATGTCGTCTTCCATTCATTGGAATCACTAGCAGTAGAGAGGAATGATGCGAACAACATTGACATAGCTATATTCAATTTCTAGTTCATTTTCATCCCTTGAGTAGGCTTCGGGTTCAACTACATGGTCTATTTTCTCGATTTGATATTCTAGTTCTTGTTTTAAGATAAGGGTCTGTTGAGGACAACAAGAGGTAATGTAACCTCTATTATAGCAGTAGTGATATTAGATTGAAAACGAACTAGTTTGAGACATAACGAGTTAGAAGATTCATGGTTGGGCTAGGGATGTTACTAATAGTGGGGATTTTTGGCTTGATAGAACCACTACTTGGGCTAGATTGGGATATGGTGCCATTTTCTTCAAATTGTCAACAAACCGAACTCGTAAGCCCATTACACGTTTGTGAAATTCTAGTTGGTTCTAGGAATTCATCATTAAGGTCAAAAGTTTGGTCATCAAGAATTATCGAAGCATGATTATGAACATATGCCCCATAGATGAACCTCGCATTCATTCGAAGTGGAGCTAGGGGAGTAGGCAAAATTCCTTGATTTGAAGTTATAGATTGTGGAGAATGGTTATGTTGCCTAACCAACTCATCAACCTCTTCATTCATAGGTCATTTTTCAAGGCATTGGAGAGCCCTTAAGACTTCGGTCATTTTGTCAAATAACTAGTTCAACATTGAGTTATGATCTGCTAGTTTGGTCCTCAAGAAGTCTACCTAACTCTATTGATTTTGGGAATTATAAGGATTGGGTTGGTTTTCATCTTGTGCGATCATTATTCTATTGCTATCAACAAATTGTCTTTTGGTAATGAGGTTGTTAACAATTAGAATGCACAAGGTAGAAATGCAAAAATTTAAATGGTTCTCTCACTTTTCCTCACTTTTTGATTGGGATAACTTTTAAAATCTTAATGGTACTATAGTTGTAGTTAAAGGTGAGAGAAAGGATGATAAATGGAAAAAGAAAACGAGGGGAGAAAAAGCAATGGAAACAACAATCTAACAAAATATATGATTTTTTCCGATAAAAATATTAGTGAATGTTTCAAAAAACTACTGAGCACCAAGAGCTAAATAGTCCACTAATCCATAGGGATAGTGGCTCTAAAGTCCAAATTCACAATCAAGGGGTTGTCGTTGGAGGTACAAGGATCCATGAGTGTCAATTGAAGCTTTTGTTGCTAGTTAGGACCCAATGGAGTACAAGGAAGGTGTTTTGATAACAAGGATCCATGAGTGTCAATTGAAGCTTTTGTTGCTAGTTAGGACCCATTGGAGTACAAGGAAGGTTTTTTCATAAGCCTTGATACCAACTGATGTAGAATAGAGTAGAGAAATACAGAAAAAGGAAGAGAGCAAGAGAGGAATGAGATTAGACAAGAGAGTAAGAACCTAGAAGAGAGAATATGCAAAGCTTTTTTCATTCAAATCTGAAGTATCTCATCGATTGACAAGCTTCACTATTTATAGGGGTTTAAGAGCCTTAGTACAATCAATGAAGGTAATGATTCCTAAGAGTAATTTTATAGGGAACTTCTGTATCTTTTAGAAACCCAAAATGTGACTTTTAGGAGATCTAAATAGTGTTTAGAAAACTTAACACAGCAAAGAAGTAAAATAATAAACTTAATACAAAAGTAGAGTCCCAAGGTTAACACTTAAAATGACAAAAAGACTCTTTAATTTTTCACACAACTCTTAGGAGTTTCTAGGTCAACTAATTAATAGCTTTTTTTATTTCTTTGCCTAGAATAAACTCTTCTGAAATCCTTTATGAGGCTAGATGGTTCTCCATCACCATAGATCAAGGTTGTCCCTCAAAACAAAACGTTTTACACAACTGTTTTTTTTTATTTCTGAAAACACATTATGAGGCATGTGAAATGGTACAAATTGTGCTAGTTTAGAATGTTAAAAACTTTTTGCACTAATAACTGAAGAAGCCAAATAAAAAAGAGCTTATAATACTTAAAGGATCAAGCAATATATGTAAAAGATAGTTAAATGAATATCCTTGGAGACAACATTTACGATTGGTCTATGATTGGATGAGTAGTAGTCTGCAATTGGATGACTGATAAAGCCAACATGGTAAAGGCACAAGAGCAGCAAGGGCATGGTTGTTCTGGTTTCTGAAATCACATATCAACAGACACATGACTATATCAATATAAACAAGTGGAAGTAATTAGAAACTAGCAGTAACATGCATGTTGATGTTTTTGAGGCAACACTGAATCATAAGTGCTGAAAAATGAGAAAGCTTACCTTTTTTCTTGTCATAAAATCACCTCTTGTTGCAACATAACAGAAAATGCAGGCAAGGAATACTAAAAAATTAAATAAACATTGTCATGTGTTAAATGACCTCACTTGTGAAAAAAAAATTCCACTTGTAGAATTTATCAATTACATAAGCAAACAACAATTAAGAAAACAAGCATTAGAAGCAGATTTAGTTCTTCAGTATGCACAACATAGGTATGTTGCTTTATGAATTCTAAAACATCATGTACCCTAAGTTATCAACTCACTAGAAGTTCTAAAAACAAGAATTATACCTTGGGAAAAACTTTGTTAAGCACTTCGACAGCCCGTCTTGAGTTCCAACCAGAATACCCACGCAACAAAATATCAGCCTGAATCAGATCAGAGGAAAATGAAAAAAGATAATCTGAAAGATGATAAATGTGGTAATGAAATTCGGAACCCAAAAATTATGGGAATGTGGTCTGCATAGTTGAAAATTACATACAATCACCTAAGATATTTAAAAAGACATAAAAACTTACATATACAGGATGTGGTTATAAATGGTCGATTATGATTTACAAGAATGCACAAATTCAATTATATATATATATAGGCAAATTTACATTTGTATATGTATGTACACATATGTATATATATGTATACATATAAACATATATATACAGATATATATATATATATATATATATATATATATATACAAACGTACAGTAAAAGCACCAGTTCAAGTTAACCCGATTTTTAATCCAATTTAATCCTATATGAACCCAGGCGGTTTTTCAAGATTTGCATTGCCATTTCAAAAAGTAGGGACGTTGTTTAGGCATTTTTCAATGTCGGGGCGCTCCCGGGAAAAAGCCAAAGTTAGGGGCTTTTTCTAGGAATTCACTCTATATGTGTGTGTATACATATGTATATATTATACATATATACATATATATATATATATATATATATATATATATATATATATATATATATATATATATATATATATATATATATATATATATATATGTATGTGTGTGTAAACATACATGCATGCATACATGTAAAGGTCATACATATATATAAAGGTCATACAAAGAAATCAATTCAAAGAGTGAGCCTCGTAAGACCATCCCTCTTTTCACAAAGAAATTGTTCCAATTATACACTATATTTTCGCTAAACATAGATATAGTATTTTTCCTAGTACTATAGAAAATAACGCTTTAGTAAAATAACAAATACAGATGATTTAGTGCTTATAAACTCCTCTATCCACGGTCATGCCCGCAGGGGGGCCAGAAATTTCTACTAATCCCCGCATGTAGGGACAAATTTTCGTCTTAAAACAGTGATTGCATGCATCTATGTTAATTTTTTTTCGAGTTTATTTATTCATTTAAATTCATTACTTTTCTTAATCAGATGTAATTATTATTATCATATTGTTCTAACATGACCTTCATCGCATAAGAGGATCATCATAGGAGCAAAAATTCATATCACTGACATTGCTTAACTCATGAGGACTTTCTTTTCCTACTCAAAACGCCACTAACTGTCAGTCCTTCCCATCCACCCAATGGTTGAAGATTATGGGTCCCATTTGCAAACATCTAGCGAGAAAACAAAAACATATATCATACCTCCGCTAGATTACCTGATGAACCCCTAAGATCAAGGCAACAAATCGACGTGCCTACTCACTCACAACAATCAGCAATCTGAAACCAATGACGTTAAGAAAACGTATGCAAAGGCGGAGCAGTAGATCGAATACCTTGCGGGCATAGACGTCGGCGAGGATCGCTCCCCATCCTTCACTGCTGAAGCTAAACTGGACGATAGAAGATCCAAACAGCACGAAGATCGGACGACCTGGTCCCACCATCCCTCTTTCTCGAGCCTCCTTCGCCTCTCCCTTCGATCGGGCTAATGATGATCGGTGAAAGGGAAATTTCGAACACGGAACTGGTGACGATCCCGTTTCACAGAAGCGCATTAAGAAGGGCCTCTATCGGATCAGATTCACAATCAGACCCGAACCCGATTATATTACTCATTGGATCTCCTGGAACATTTGAATCGGGTTTCGGGTTATCCGGCATCATAAACACACCCGTCAACATAACTGCAGAAGAGGAGGGACATCGATCATTTAATAAAGAGGAAGAGAAATCTACGGTTCGGGTGGAGTTCATATATCCATCCACACAGGTCCTGCTGCGGGCATCGATCGGCCTACTACTACTACTACTATCTAGCAACAGTCTTGGAGGACGCGCATTCTGGATCCGTATCTCGTGTCGCTTTCTCGGTAGCCGGCCTCGTGGGATCCGTCTCGCTGCCCGACGCTGGGCATTCACGCTCACGCACACGAAGGGCGTCCGGAAGACTCGTTCTGCTCATTTTGGAGATGCGCCACGTGGCCTAGCAGTGATGACGTGACATCCATAAAAAGTTGGCACAACCCGACGATGTCCACTATAATACATTTGAATAACGATAGTAAAATATGTTGATGAGATGGTGTTAACCAATCAATCCAACGTACGTCCCACACCATTGAAGCTTCTGCATCAAGAAATGACCGCTGCTAAAGCCCGAGTCTGCCGTCGACGTCGCTACAGTATCTTCTCTTCTCCATGGTCTCTCGTCTTTTTTTTTTCCTTCGATATCGAAAAATTAAACCTTCTTCTTTTTCCTTTATATTTTTCTACTATATCGATATATTATATATATCGATAATGGCATCGACATCATAAGTGATGCAGTACATTATGACCATTAAATATTTTTTAAATTTTAAGATAATAAATTTTAAACTCAAATCTATTAGATTTTTAGAAAATAGTTCGTAGACTGTGATAACTATTAAAATTCAAAATCACCCACGAATTTAATATATATATATATATATATATATTATAATTATATTTAATTTTTAGTAAATCATGACTCATTAATTATGTCGTTGGGGGTTTCAAATGTAAAAAAAAAAAAAAATTATTAAGGAATTCTATTTTTAAAATCTTATCAACTTTTATATTTTGAACTATTAACTCTTATTTATCTCTTGAAAATGAAAGAATTGTCTTTTGTTCTTTTATCTCACTTCTTAGAAGCTTACAAGACTCATCTATGGAGAGGTTTTGTTCACAAATGATAACATCTAGATTGACTTATCAGACTCATCTATGGAGAGGTTTTGTTCACAAATGATAACATCTAGATTGACTTATCAGACTCATCTATAGAGAGGTTTTGTTCACAAATGATAACATCTAGATTGACTTATCAGACTTAAGTGGTCGACTTTAACATGAAGAGTTGATTGATTTAGTGTCGTTAAAATTATTTTTTAGTACAAGAAGATACTCAAATTTTGAAAAGTAAAATTAATTAGTATAAGACTTGGTTATATCTCAGTCTAGTGAGACAATGTGGAAGAGACACATCAAAAAGAAAAAGATGAAAATTTCATCTTGTGGAAGATAAAATCGAGATGAGAGAACAACTATATGTTAGCGGCCTACAAATTATAATTCAAGATGAAGTGAAGATGCAATAATTATGAAGGTTATTTAATGCTTATCAATTAGAACTAAAAGTTGAAACAAAATTTGTTTGAAATGGAGCAAAGAAGTATATTTTATATTCCTCTTCTAAAGTTTAATCTGGTTGTTACTAGTATATAATCTTGTCACATCAGTCACCTTTTACTTGTTTCAATTTTACCAAAAAAGATTCCAATGAGCAACTTGAAAATCTTGCAGAACCCTCGAGACTTCTAAAGAAATGTGCTTGGTAATTGATAGAGCATTTGCTATCTGTTAGGACCCTTGGTAATTGATAGAGCATTTGTTATTTGTTAGGACCCTAGTTAAGTTAGGTCCATCTATTCAGGTTGATTCATGTTAGTTAGAGTCAGTTATAGATCGAATAAATCTTATCAAGTTAGTTATAAGTGGTTAGATTTGATTTTTATCTTCGGTTGAGACGAAGTCAGTTATTATTTTTAGTTAAGAATTTATCAAGTTAGTTAAGAGTCAAAGATTAGTGAGATTCTTGACATAGCCCTATAAATAAGGCTGTAAATTTTTTCATGAAAATCAATCAATGAAGCAGTTATATTTTAGCCAACAGTCAAAAATCCTAGGAGGTAGATCCCCTCAAAGTGATCTAGGAGGCCCGATCCCCTCAAAGGGATCGATTATCCCTCTTTTCTACCCTCTTCCTCCACGATAGAACTATAGGGTTCGAACATTTAGTATCGGAGCTATCGTTTCTCAGCTCTTTCATTGCTACTATTCATCATCCTCACTGCTTCCCTTTGCTATCTTATATCATCGTCGCCATCATCCTTATTCACATCTTCTTTCTCATCTCCGTGTTGCCACTTCGCTACAAACTCACCATTATCATTGTTGCAACAAACATATTTGCTACAGAAGCCAACAACAAAAAAAACAAAAATAAAAAAAAGGGAAAAAGAAGAAAGAGAGAGAAGAGCACCGCTAACATGTTGCTCTTCCCTTCCTCACTGCACGTCCCTTGTTTCACGTTATCCTCTTCCTTCCCTTATTCTCTATAGTAATTTTCCAACTGCCATCAGTGCTAGCCACAGCCACTGCCCTCCTCCTCCTCTCCACTGCAGCAATCCTCTCCTACCGCTCCTAGTCGGTGCGCACCCGTGCCTTAGTGCTCACTGTTGTTGACCACTCCTTCCGAACTAGTGCATAGCAGCGCCGCCTCTGCTTCCTGCTACTGTAGTACACTCGCGCCTCTGCCATTTCCTGCCCCCCCCCCCCCCCCCCCCCCCCATCTGTTGCCTGTAGCCCCACCCCGCCGACCATCTTTGCCATCCCTCTTCTTAGTCGTCGGCCACCATCTCCCTCTCCTCCTCAACCACAACCGCAGCCACACCCTCCTCGCCCACTGCTCCACCCACGCACAACCACCTTCTTCCTCCGCTGTCTCCTTCTCTTCCCAACCGCTTCTGATGCAGCCAAGCCCTCCTCTGCCGTAACCTCGGCCTCCTTTGCCTCTTTCTCTCTCGCAGTCAAGCCTTGACTCTGTCACAGCCACCGCTGCCCCTCTCTGCACCTCCTTATTGTCACCACTACTGCAACAACCGCTGCCCCTTCCTGCCGCCACCCTCCTCTTGCTACCACTGTTGCCCCTCCTTGCTCCTTACCCGGTTGCCGCAGCAATCGCTGCCCCTCTCCATCGGCCACCATCGCCTTCCTCCTTTGTTACCAATCGCAGCCATTATCATCAACAACAACCCGCAGCCTCATCCACCCCCCTTCTTCCTCCCCAGCTCTACATCAATCGCGACCGCAGCTACCGCCTCACTATCGTCATCTTTGTCATTACCGGTTGCTGCCTTCTGCAC
Source organism: Ensete ventricosum (assembly GCA_029747655.1). Lineage (NCBI taxonomy): Eukaryota > Viridiplantae > Streptophyta > Magnoliopsida > Zingiberales > Musaceae > Ensete > Ensete ventricosum. The sequence goes on along the minus strand of JAQQAF010000003.1, from coordinate 25,284,131 downwards.
CGTCTCCAACCCCCTCAACTGCCATTTGCATCTGATTCATAGTCTCAATAATAGCCATCCCACTTCCTTTACAAACAACTAGTGCGATGCTATGGATAATGCACTAGACGCAAGGTTTAAAGTATTCGAGACCTGTATAGAAGATAGATGGCAAGAACTCATTCACAAATTTAAAAGAAGTTTATCAGAGAATCCCAACAAATCTCAGCATATTGAAAGTTTTAATCTCAAAGGGAACGAATCTGGAAAATATGATCAAGGGCAAGACAATGAGTTTCCTAGATTGGAAGATGAAGACTCAAATGATTGGATCTCATGTGTTGAAATTTTTTTTCGTTTTCACAGGACTCCGGAAGAATCCATGGTGGATATAACTTCCACACAACTTGAAGGTGATGCAATCCAGTGGTATGATTTGTACGAGACCTATCACGGAGTCCCTTCGTGGGGATAGTTCAAGAGAGATCTCCTGATTCGCTTCGGACCATCATAATATAAGAACATTAATGGACAGCTTGCAAAAATCCGTCAGACTTCTACAATACAGGAGTCCTAGAGTAGATTTAAGCACCTATCGAACCAAACTCGAGATTGGCCCGAGATACAATTGGTGAGAAAAGTTATTGAGAGACTTAATCCCGAGATTCGGTGTGAAGTTAAAGCTCGCCATCCCCGCACCATGATAGCAGTCATATCATTCGTCAGCGTACATAAAGGAAAAATCAATATGGACACTTACCGGAATAGAAGCTTCAATAAAAAGGAAAAATCAATAAATGAGGACTTCAAAGTGGTCAACATAGAAGAGCCACTTTTGATGGTCGAGCCAACTAAAGAGGAATAAAAAATTGACTATATGGAGTTTGATAATAAAGGCTGTGATAAACTTTTGACAATTGAACTAGCCAAGGAAGAACAAAAAATTAACAATATGGAGTCCGATCAAGAAGGCTGTGCCAAATTCGAACACAAGATTGTTAATGGGCGAATCCTAATTTGTGATAAAAGGTGCTCAAAGGTAAAACAACTTATCGATTTCTTTTTGATGCCCTAGGAAGACTTCGAAGTGGTGATCCTCAAAAAAAGACATGGTACTACCACTGCCATCGGATGAAAAGGGTTCTTCAGAAGACTACAATGACAATTGCACAAGAAGATTAAACCATTGCCTACACCAAGTGGAGACGCTACTTAATCGATCCAAGAGTTGTGATGCGAGGTAAATATTGAAGAGCACTCGAAATCTGATGTTGCTCAACCTTGAGGATAAGGCTGATTTGAAGAGGGCAGGTCTCTTAGGACCCTAACTAAGTCGGGTCCATCTATTCAAGTTGAGTCATGTTAATTAGAGTCAGTTATGGGTTGCGTAAACCTTATCAAGTCAGTTATAAGTGGTTAGAGTTAGTTTTTATCTTCAGTTGAGACAAAGTCATTTATTATTTTCAGTTAGGAATTTATCAAGTTAGTTAAAAGTCAAAGATTAGTGAGATTCTTGATAGAGCCCTATAAATAAGGCTGTAAACTCTTTCATGAAAATCAATCAATGAAGTAGTTATGTTTTAGCCAATAGTCAGAAATTCTAGGAGGTAGATCCCTTCGAAGTAATCTAGGAGGCCCGATCCCCTAGAAGAGATCGATTATCCCTCTTTTCTACCCTCTTCCTCTACGATAGAACCATAGGATTCTAACACTACCCCACGAGATGATTCTAGTGAAGAATGGTTATAAAATAATATTTTTAAGGCATATTGCAAGTCTCAAGGCTAATGTGGCCCTTTATAATTGCATAAGATATAAATAAGATTAATTGGATTCTAATGATATATATTAGTTAATATTAAATTAAAGTCTATATTATATTAAGATACCTTAGGGGATGCTCTTGATGGAAGGAACTATCCTAATAACCTATCCTAGACCCTCTGCTCTTACCTATAAATAGATAGGACCTCCTCTAAACCTAATGCGTTGTAGAATGCTGCATACTGCATAGAGTTGAGAGATTATGACTATTATCTCATCTCCCTAAACCATCAATCTCAGTAGTCCTGTGAAAGGATAGGAAGAGAGGAGAAGGGTTTTAGATCTGTTCTAGTTCTATTTACAGATCGACGTTATGATAATATTCGGATCCGGAAGATAGTGCTTTTGCATATCAAAAGAGATCTTATTCAGATGACATCTAAAGGTACGTGTATCATAAACAGATCTAATATTATTTGATTTCAATCCTGGCATAAATTTTTTTTCGCATAATAAATTGCATTATTATAGTTTTTATGCTTAAAATTGGTATCAGAGCCTAGGTTCTTGAGATCAAATATATTAGATATGCTATTTTTGTTTACGATGCCTTAATGATTTGAATGTATTATCGATCTATATTCTTGTCTATTGTGCTTTGTCGTTTGCTTGTGACTAATGTGAAATTTTGGATATCAAGACCTTGGATGATTGTTGTGCACCGTCGAAAGATGCAGCAATCTCGCGGTGTTCGGTAATATATGCTTGCGGTAGCGTATATGCACCGTAGCAGGAAAGTGCTGTAGCGGCGACCACACAAAGAGAAGTCGCGACAGCCACGCTGGCGATGATCCAAGCTAGGTGCTGGGCCAATCGCATAGGCAATAGCCGCATCCAGTGGCGACCGCATGCGGGTAAAGATTATCACAAGCAGCTGGTTATCACAGACTTAGTTGAATTTGCCTAAATCGTGTGACACCATAGTGGCAAACTAGAAGACTTAGCTGGAATCACCTAAGTTGTAAAGCAACCTTGCCCAATATTTTGGACTTAGCTGAGATTGCCTAATTCATGAAACGCTGAAGCGTTATTTGTCAACCCACTCGCAACCTCGTATCGGTCCCAAAGGACCTACAAAGAAGAAGTTGATTAGTTTGAGAACGAGCGACGGACAAGTCCCGATGTCTCGCAAAGAGGGAAGTTGTACAAGCAATTCGTCGAATACCTTAAGTGCAATAGAGAAAAAAGAGAAAGAGAGTGAAACTAGACTTTAGAGGGTTGTATGAATGGTCGCAAGTCCATCGTTTTAGTTTCAACTATTGATGAATGCTGATGTCCAACATATAACCGAAGCCCCATCTAGCCCGGTGCCACCCAGGGGGTACTAGGGTGCTGAGATGGCTGATATTTCGTGCCGCTCAGTGCGGTTGCCACAACACACGAAAATACCCTAAAAATGGAGCTATTTTTGGGCAGTTTTGGCTTCGCGCAGCGAGCGATCATTCTACAGCATTCCAACTATTTTCACTCATATTTCGTAGGAAAAATACATAAAATCAATGCAAAATAAGCTGCCAAACATCTGTATAAATAAGAAAAGGTGACAAACAGTTCACTAAGCGAAGATATTGCAGTTGAGTGAGGATCGTTTGTTCGGTGAACACCTAGATGTCCAACCCAAAGGGAATCATGATACTTTTTCACGAGTTCACCCCTCAAATTATTCGCTCATGGAACATAATTTCTATTTCATTTGGTATAGATGAGTCCCTCTTGGACCCAAAAATCATCGTGCCTTACCCTCTTTGATGAGTTGCATAAGGGTTACTACTTGAGGATCGTTGCACAATCCATCCCTGATCCTAGAAAGGAAGTTGGAGTGCAATTGACTTACTTGGCCTCTGCCCTTCAACTGTATAGCATTCACTAATTTCACTTTCTGGCTCAATGCATTAGCCATGACGTTTGCCTTTCCAGGCTTATACTCTATTACCATGTCGAACTTGTTAAGTAGTCCTACCATCGTACTTATTTTGGGGAGAGTTTTTTTTTAGTTTAGAAGTAACTCAACGTGACATTGCCTGTCCTTAGCACGAATGATGCTCCCAGAAGGTAGTGTCGTCATACTCGTAGATAGTGTACCATTGCTATCATCTCCTTCTCATGCACTGGATATCGCCACTCGGTCTCGTTGAGCTTACAACTCTCGTAGGATATTGGGTGACCCTCCTGCATAAGTACTCCCCCAATAGCGAAGTCATAAGCATCTGTATGGACTTCAAAGACTTCTCATAGTCTGGCAATCTGAGTACTAGTTCCTCCAATACAACAGTATTTAGGTCTTGGAATGTCGCTTCATATTTGTCCGACCATCTCCAAGACTGCTCTTTTAGCAACACCGTCAGTGGAGCTGTGCAAGCACCGATAATAGTTTATGAATCCAAGGAAGGATCTTAACTCTGGCACCTTCTTTGGTGTTTGTCACTCTACTATAGCTTACACCTTAGACTTATCCATTCGGATAGAACCATTACCGATTCGATGCCCCAAGCATAGAATTTTCATCTGAGCAAAGTAGCACTTCTCCCTCTTTATGAACAAAGTATTCTCCCTAAGAACTTTGAAAATTGTTCGAAAGTGCTCAACATGCTCCTCAAGTGTTTGGTTGTAGACGATGATATTGTCTAAGTAGACAATCACAGACTTTTCCAAATACTCCTTGAACAGTTGATTCATTAGAGTGCAGAATATGGTCGAAGCGTTGGTTAAGTCGAAAGGCATCACCATGAACTTAAATGCTCAATACCTGGTCACATAGGTAGTATTTGCTTCATCGCCTTCTGCAATGCGCACTTACTAACCCCGACCGGAGGTCGAGTTTGGAGAAGTAATTGGCCTTGCCTAATTGATCGAATAAATCCATGATGAGTGGGATGAGATATTTGTTCTTTACCGTCACTTTGTTTAGGGCTTGATAATCGACACATAGTTGAAGGCTCCCATCTTGTTTCTTCTGGAAGAGGACTAGAGCTCCGAATGATGCTTTTGAGCTACGGATGAGACCACTGCTTAGTAATTCGTCCAACTGCTTTCTGAATTCTGTTAACTCTGGAGGGGCTATGCAGTATGGTAGTCTCGCTTGAGGCTTAACTCCTTACTCCAGTTCAATACGATGATCCATGCCTCTGTGTTGTGGTAGAGATTTTCGACAACTCAGTCGACATCACATCTGAGAACTCCTTTAGAATGTTCACCACTATTACATGTTCTTGAATGACCTCCTCGTTAAGTGTCTCTAGCTTCATAGCAGCTATAAAGGTTGATTCACCTTTTCATACTCATTTCTTCAATTATAATGCTGATATTATTGTGGGTCCTTGATTTCTTCTCGAGAAACTTGAACCACGTAGGAATCCTCGCCTATTAGGCATAGGGAGTTCAGGAATGACATTGGCACCAACTTCGTTGTGTGCATAAACTTCATTATGAGGATCACTTGGAAGTCGTCCAATGGCATCGCCATCAAATTTGTGCTACCACTCCATGTTCCGACCTTGATGGGGATCTCCTTTACTCGTTTGGAGATCCGCTTGGCCTCCGAGTTCATTAACTTCCTTTGACTTAAGCTCTTCTTCAAGATTAATCCAAGATGCTTAGCTTCTCAATCGGTAATAAAATTATGGGTAGCGCCCATGTCCACTATTACATGGGTTGTTCAGCCATTTAGTTTGATATTCACATACATCAACTCGTTGCTCCCTGCCTTCAGTGGCTTTGCCTTCGTGTTCTCCCCCACTTGACCCCGCAACACATTCAACAAATGCATTATTCCCATTCGAAGTCCTTGTGACTCCTCATTGTTGCTGCGGATTCATAACTACTCAAACTAAGGGCAATGGCTTTGCCCTTGTCCGACTTGTGGGGATGTATTGATGCAGTTAAAGCATTTAGTGCCTGCTTTTGCGGGCACTCCCTCACCATGTGTGGTCCTCCATACAAGAAGCATCCACCAAATTTTGGGACTTTGCCTTTTGAGCTTGGTCCCTTATAGAAGTTCTTCTTCCTTTGATCACCCCTAGACTCCTTCACTCGAGAGTATTTTATTGGGTGATTTCTCGAGGATTATTTCTTATTTCCCAAGTTCTCTAAGATTAGTCCCAGTCGCTTAGCTTCTCAATCGATAATAAAATTGTGAGTAGCGCCCATGTCCACCATTGCCCGGGTTGTTCGGAGTTTGATGTTCACATCTATCAACTCGCTACTTCCTACCTTTAGTGGCTTTGCCTTTGTGTTCTCCCCCACTTGACCCTGAAATGCATTCAACAAAGGCATTACTCTCATTTGGGGTCGTTGTGACTCATCATCATCGCTGCTGGATTCAGAACTGCTCGAACTAAGGGTGACGAATTTGCCCTTGTTCGACTTATGGGTGTATTGATGCAGTTAAAGCATTGAGTGCTTGCTTTTGCGGGCACTCCCTCACTATGTGCGGTCCTTCGCACAAGAAGCATCTGCTAGATTTCAGGGCTTTGCCTTTTGATCTTTGTCTTTTATGGAAGTTCTTCTTTTGTTCGCCCTCATACTCCTTCGCTCGAGAATATTTTATTGGGTAATTTCTCGAGGATTATTTTTTCTTTCCCAAGTCCTCCGAGGAAACAAAGTCAGTTGGCCTTTTTGCGGCTGCAATTTCCCCGGCCATATCGGTGACATTCCTCCGATGCAGTTCTTGTTGTGCCCATAGCTTTAGGCTATCGAGGAAGCTGAATAGCTTATCCTTCTCAGACATGTCCTATATATCTAACATTAGTGTTGAAATTTTTTTCACATAGTCTCAAATTGATGTACTTTGATGAAGTTGTCTCAGTTTCCTTCTTACGACAAACTCTATGTTCTCGGGCAAGAACTAATTTCTTAACTCTCGCTTCAAGTCTTCCCATGTATCTACTCGACATCGGTCTTGCTGGATCTCTTCCCAACGGGTTCGCCACCAAAGTTTTGCATCTTCGTTCAGATACATTGTTGTTATAACAACTTTGGTTTTTTTCAGAATCGGGCCTCTTAGCATGAAAATACTGTTCCATGTCGAACAAGAAAATTTTAAGCTCTTTGGCATCCCTGACCACCCCATAGCAATGTTGCTTGGGTGCTTTGAAAAGCTTGGTAGCGGTGCAGTACGAGTATTATTCTCTCCCGCATTAAGAGTCTTTGTGAGCAACGTCACCTTAGCCATGAGTTCCACCACTACTTCGTGCAAATGTCGTATGGAGTCTTTGGTGTCCTCCGTTAGTTGGTCGACTAGGGACTCAACTCTCTCAATCCGAGATTCAGCTTCTTCTTGCGAGCTAACTACCCCAAGGAGCCTTCGTTGGCCTTGGTAAAGTTCCTCCAAGCTTGCTTAAAGAACATTGAGGCGAGTTTCCACCATTGTAAGTCTCTCCATGTGGCTCTTTTTCCTGGTTGGTGCTCCATATAGTGCCTCCTCCACTCATGGAGAATACCCAACTTCACGCTTGTCTTGTTCTATATCACGCTCCTCATGAGTAGCTCTAACAGCTTACAAGCGAGTTTGCACTTGCAGCCCACCTACAGCTTACTCGATTCATCATGATGTTTTACCATGACAAGATTGTGAATCTTCTTCGTTGTTCGTTTGAATTGCTTGCCTGCTCTGATACCACACAGTCACGGACTTAGTTGAATTTGCCTAAGCCGTGCAGCGCCCTAGTGACAAACTAGAAGACTTAGCTAGAATTGCCTAAGTCATAGAGCAACCTTGCCCAATGTTCTGGACTTAGCTGAGATTGCCTAAGTCATGAAATGTCGAAGCATTATTTGCCCGCAAAGGGTCAATCCACTTGCAACCTCGTGCTGGTCCCAAAGGACCTGCAAATAAGAAGTTGATTAGCTTGAGAACGAGCGATGGACAAGTCCTGACGTCTCGTAAAGAGGGAAGTTGTACAAGCAATTCATTGAACACCTTGAGTGTAACAGAGAAAAGAGAGAAAGAGAGCAAAACTGGACTTTAGAGAGTTGTATGAACATTCGCAAGTCCATAAACGACAGTTTCCAAGGTATCGGATGCAAGACTAGTTCAAGTGTTGATGAATGCTCACGCCTGACATATACCCGAAGCCTCATCCAGCCCGGTGCCACCCAAGGGGTTCTAGGGTGCTGAGATGACTGACATTTTGTATCGCTCACAACGGTCATCGCAGCACACAAAAACACCCCAAAATGGAGTTATTTTGGCTCCGCGCAATGAGCGATCATTCTATAGCATTCTAAACTATTTTCACTCGCATTTCTTAGGTAAAATCAAGGCAAAACAAGTTGTCAAACATCTGTACAAACAAGAAAAGGTGATGAATGGTTTGTTGAGCGAATATGTTACGATTGAGCGATGATCGGTGGCAGCCGCTTACAGTAGAGGTCGCACCAGAGACAACCGTGCACATGTAAAGCCCGAATCTAGCAATGACCACGTGCAGGTAGAGGCTGCACAGGTAGCAATCGTGCGCTGGCGACCGTGTGCAAGCGGCAGCCACCACGTTCCAACGGTCGATGCATGTGCAGAACCCATGCAGGCTGCAACCACACGTTGGCAGCCATGCGCAAGCGGTAGCCACATCCCAATGATGGGTGCCAGCCGTGCACAAGCGGTAGCCACATCCCAGCGGTGGGTGCATGGGTAGAGGCCATGCAGGAGTCGTCGCACTAGCGACGGCGACTGTGGTTGTAGAATAGGGTTAGGGTTTTCAAATGAAAAATTATAGTTTTGCCCTTCTACCAAATTAGGGTTAGGGGTTTTTAGATAAAAATTATGATTTTGCCCTTATGCTAGAGTTAGCGTGTTCTTTTATTTCAAAAAATATTATGGTTTTGCCCGTATGCTTTTTATTAATACCTGTTACACCTATGACATTTTTGCCCTTTATAAACTTGGTAATTCTATTTTATGTCCTATCATAAACTTACGGTTTTGACATTATGAAATTGAGAAATTATAATTTATTTTCTTAATTATGAAATTGATTAATATATAATTTAATAAAATTTAATCATGATTATAGTTTTTATTATTCATTAATCAAGTTTAGTTTTGATTAAATTTAGAAAGAATTAAATCTTATCAATTTTTGTTATTTTGATCTATTTATTTAATTAGGCTTATGGCTTCCATAATTAAATAAAATTAATTAGTTTAATTAATTAAAAAATTATAAATTATTCTTTCTTTTATAGTTTTTCTTATATGAGTTAATGATTACATGTGATAGATAAAATCTAATTATTTTTCTTTGATATTTATTTAATTATTCACATGAATATGTTTGAAATATGATGTATATAATTATAAAATAATATTTATTTTTCACATGAAGGTATGATTTATATATTATCATGATTCAGTCATCATATAAGTTTTTCCCTTCTAATTAATGTTCAATAATTATTATGATTATTATTCTATTATTAAACTATTTTAACATAAATTAGATTAAATGTACTTGATGAATATTATTTGTAATTCATCTCCTTAAGTTATGCATGACTAGTAGCTGCCCTAAAGTTGCTTGAGATTATAGGTTTATAGGATATAAAATATAATTAAGCTCTTGTCATTTATAGGATAATTTAATTTATATTTTATATTACTGCATTGGTCTTATAGTCACTAAAGTGGCCTAGATCAATAATTTATAAAACTATATTAAGGAACAAGTCCTAAATGATACTAAGGAAATAATATTCAGAATGACATGCATAATTATGAGATTTAGATAATCCTAAAGGATAATCTATTTCAAATAATTATGTGATGGGGTCGGATGATATTGTTTTGGATGTCTTTACAGTTTAGAATTGTATACCCAAAGGTAGCAAAATAATTCCACAAGGATGGTATCAGTCCTCCATAAATGATCTTGAGTAAACATTAGATATGTCTATATTTTATCCAAAGGTTAAATATTGATGATATTAATAGTTCATCATATTTTGGTAAACTCAAAGCATTAATATTATTTTATATTTTACAGTGATATTTTCGTCCATACATTCTCATGCTTCTAGTGTCCCTGTACTCTCTGGATCAAATTATTTAGAATGAGCATGTATAATTCACACTAAGCGTATTAGATCTTGATTTAATATTGCTTATTGAAAAGCCTACAGAATTAACTAATAAAAGTACTGGAATAAGTCAATGAGATGAAGGCTTGGGAAAAATCTAATAGGCTTAGTTTAATGTTCACAAGAATGAGAATTGCAAATAACATAAAGACTTCATTACCGGTTGTAACTAGCGCATAAGAATATTTAAAGGCTATTGAGATAGATTTAAATATGCTAATAAGTCATTAGCTGACATATTAATGAAAGAACTGACTACAACTCAATATGACGGTACTTAAGGAACTTAGGATCACATCCTCTATATGGCTGATAAAGCTGCAAAACTCTAGGCATTGAGAATAAATATTGATGAATCTTTTCTCGTACAATTTATTCTTAATTCTCTTCCTTCTCAGTTTTGCCCATTCAAGATTGACTACGATACAAATAAGAGCGGGACTTGAATGAGTTAACTAGTATATGTGTTCAGGAGGAATTAAAATTAAGATAGGAAAGTTCATATAATGTTATGGCACTACTCAAGGAACTAGTAATAAGAAAAGAAAATCGACACATCATCCATCAAAGAAATTTGCCAAATCTAAAAATGTTAGATAAAATATTGAAGAAAGCTATTACAATAAAATACTTTTTTGTAACAAGAAAGGATATATAAAGAAGGTCTACATTAAACGTAGGACTAGATTCGAAAAGAAATATATAAACTCGATCTTTGTATGTTTCGAATCAAATATTATAGAAGTTTATTCTAATACATGGTGGATTGATTCTGGTGCTTCAACTTATGTTACTAATTATATGCAGGGATTCCTTTCAATCTGGAAACCAAAAAAAATAAAATATTCATAATTATGGGAAATCGTCTCAAAGCGAAAGTGATATCAGTAGGGACTTATCGCTTACGCCTAGAGACGGTTCATTTGATGGATCTTGAAGCCATATGTTTTATTCTTATCATTTTTAGAAATTTAATTTTTCTATATAGAATTGATGAGTTAGGATATTTGTCTTTCTTTTAGTAATCGTAAACTCATTATATTTTATGATTCAATAAAAGTTGGTTCTGGAATTCTGTGTGATGGTGTGTATAATATTAATTTGAATCTTGAGTTTGCAAAGACATTATTGACACTATAATCAAGTATTAGAATAAATATAATTTTAATAATAAAAGATCTTCTAGCATATACATTTGGGGCATATTTTTAAGAAAAGAATTGAAAGCTTAGTGAAGGATAATATTTTGAAAGATATAGACTTTATTGATTTTGATATTTACATAGATTGCATTAAGGGAAAGTAAACTAAGCATACAAAGAAAAATATTATAAGAAGTAAATAAATTCTTGAAATTATTCATACTGATATCTGTGTACCACTCTATATTTCTTATTTTAGTAGAGAAAGTTATTTCATTACATTTATAGATGACCTGTTCATATATGGCTATTTTTATCTAATACATAAAAAGTCTCAGGTGGTTGACATTCTTAAAATGTACATAAAAAAGGTCGAGAGACAATTACATAGAAAAATTAAAATTATCAGATCTGACAAGGGTGGTGAATTTTATGACAAATATGATGAATCCGATCAGAATATTGATCCTTTTACTAGATTCTTAGAACAACGAGATATTTATGCTCAGTATGCATTGTTAGATGTGCCACAACAGAATGACATTGCTGAAAGGTGAAATCATGCTCTTATGGATATGGTTAGGAGCATGATGAGTTATTCCTCTGTACCTGAGTCAATGTGGGGTAATGCTCTTAGGACAACTATGTATATTTTAATCGGGGTTCCTAATAAGTCGGTTCTATCAACTCCATTTGAGTTATGGACTAGTAGGAAACATAGTTTGAGACATTTACATATTTGGGGATGTCTTGCAGAGATAAGAGTATTCAATCCACATGAAAAGAAATTAGATCCAAGAATAATTTTTGAATATTTTATTGGTTACCCAGAAAGATCCAAGGGATACAGATTTTATTACCCTAATCATAATATAAGGATAGTAGAATATGGTAATACAAAATTCTTAGAAAATGATGAAATCAGTTGGAGTCAAAAATCCTGAATGATCAATTTTGATATTGTGTAGATTCAGGTTAATTCTCTCGTATTATCTTCTATTTGAGAAATTATTGTTCCTCAAATTAATGAGAGAATTGATGATGGTGAATAATAAAATAACATTGATAAACTCTCACATGATGTTGATATCACCACTGATGATCTTGTAGAACAATCACAATTAGCAACTTTGAGAAGATCTCAAAGGAAAAGAAAAAGATCTCAAAGGAAAAAAAACATGTCATTTCTGATGATTATGTGGTATATATGTAAGAATCATATTATGATATAGGAATTAAAAGAGACCTCTTATCGTTTTCATAAGCCATAGAAAATAATTATTCTAAAAAATGGTACGATGCAACGAAAGAGGAGTTAAAATCAATGGACCAGAATAGTGTCTGAGAACTCGTTTAATTGCTCAATAATTATAAAAGAGTCAGTTGTAAATGAGTTTTTAAGATAAAATATAACTCGATAGATAACATCAAATGATATAATGCTAGACTTGTGGCCAAAGCTTTTTCTCAAAAAGAAGGCATTGATTATCATGAGACGTTTTATCCAATTTCTTGAAAGGACTCATTGAGGATCATCATAGCATCAGTAACTCATTATGATCTTGAGTTACATCAGATGGATGTGAAAACATCATTTCTGAATGGGGAAGATGAGAAAATTTATATGGAACAACTTGAAGGATTCATAGAAAAGAGAAAGGAAAGTTGGGCTTGCAAACTTAAGAAATCTATTTATGACCTTAAACAAGCTTTTAGACAATGATATATAAAGTTTCATAATATCATTACTTCCTTCGGATTTATGGATAACATTGTTGATTAGTGTATATATCTGAAGGTTAGTAGGAGCAAGTTTATTATATTGGTCATATATGTGGATGATATATTGCTTGCCAGTAGTGATCTTAGTTTATTAAATAAAACCATGATATTTCTCAACAAGAATTTTAATATTATTGATATGAATGAGACATCCTATATTATTGGCTTTGAGATATTCAGGGACAAATCTCGGGGATTGTTAGGACTGTCTCAAAAAAGTTATATTAATTGTATCTTGGAGAGATTTAATATGCAGCTTTGCTCAACCAATGATATACTTATTACTAGAGGTGAAAAATTCAACCAAAATCAGTGCCCGAGAAATGACTTAGAAATGATCAAATAAAGAATATTCCTTATGGGTGCGCAATTGAAAGTCTATTATATACCCAAATCTATACAAGATCAGATATCAGTTTTGTAGTTGCAATGTTAGGTAGATATCAAAGTAACCCAATAATGGAACATTGGAAAGCTATAAAGAAAGTAACGAGATATCTGCAAGGGACAAAAAGTTGTATGCTCACATATAGGAGATCGGATCAGCTTGAAGTGATGGGATATTTAGATGTTGATTTTGTAAATTACCTCGATAGTAGGAAATCCACTTTAGGATTTATGTTCATGCTAGCTGGTGGGGCAATTTCTTGAAAAAGTATAAAACAATAGCTTATTGCATAATCTACGATGAAAGTTGAATTTGTTGCATACTTTGAGGACACAAATCAAGCTTTATGGCTACGAAATTTTATCTCATGACTTGGTGTGGTGGAGTTAATTGCCAAGCCACTGAAGATATTTTGTGATAATACCATAACAATTTTCTTCTCTAAGAATGACAAGAACTCTAGTTGTTCCAAGCATATTAAGATAAAGTACTTGGTGGTTAGAGAAAGAGTCTACAAAAAATAAGTGTCAATTGAAAATCTGTAAAGAGTGTACAAAAAATAAGTGTCAATTGAAAATCTGAGCACCAGTATGATGATTGTTGATCAATTTACTAAAGTTTTACAATGCAAAATATTTAAAGAACATGGTTCTTAGAATGAGGCTTGTGAGCAAGCTATAAAGGATATGGTGATACATGTTTAAGTGGATGCTATTATTAATATTTTTATATAATTAAAGTTATTTATTTATGCTATCTTATTTGTGTTTATGTTTATGCATATTATGGTTGAATGCAATAATATTATCTTGATAAGACAAATTATGGGGTTAGACTATATAAGAAAAAACTAATAATGTTGTGGTACAAAGAAGGAAGTGTGGTATTGATAACATACAACCACTATAACTCGCATTGATAGTTAGACTGAATTTAGTATTACTGTGCTTATTGGACCTATTGGCTTGTTTAAAATTATGGCTATGTATAAAATGATTTTTAAAATTTTCAGAATCCAATTATGTAAAATTATTTTTTAAATAAATTTTTTTTTATTTATTTTAATTTTAAATATCTTTTATATTTTATCAATTAATGGGCCAAGTGGGAGAATGTAAGATTAATGTGGCCTTTTGTAATTGCATAAGATATATAATAAGATTAATTAGATTCTGATGACAGATATTAGTCAATATTAAATTAAAGCCCATATTATATTATGATACCTTAGGGGATGCCCTTGATGGAAGGAACTCTCCTAATAACCTATCTTAGACCCTTTGCTCTCGCCTATAAATAGATAAGACCTCCTCTAAACCTAATGTGATGTAGAATAGTGCATAAGAGATTACGGATATTCTCTCATCTCCATGAACCATCAATCTCAGTGGTCCTGTGAAAGGATAGGAAGAGAGGAAAAGAGTTCTAGATCTGTTCTATTTATCTTTGTAGATCGATGTTACAGTGATATTCGGATCCGAAAGATAGTGCTTTTGCATATTAAAAGAGATCTTATTCAGATGACATCTAAAGGTACATGCATCGTAAATAGATATAATATTATTTGATTTCAATACTGGTATAAAAGTTTTCTGCATAACAAATTGCATGATTATAGTTTTTATGCTTACAACAATAACATTGATTTAAGATATGATGGACAAGCTTAAGTTACAGTTCAAACCACATCCTAAACTATATTTAATTACATGGTTCAAGAAACATAATAAGGTATGAGTTACTAATCAATACCTAGTTTCTTTTTCAATGGATAAAAAATTATAAATATGATATGTGGTGTGATGTAGTAGCAATGGATACTAGTCATATACTCTTGGAAAGATCATGACAATATGATAGATTTGTCATCCATGATGACAGAAAGGACACTTATACTTTTAAATTCAATGGAGTTAAAATTATGCTATTGTCATGAGGAGTTTGCACCTAAACCTTTAACCCGAAGGTAGGAAAATTACTTTCTTAGTAGTTTATAAGAGAGCAAAAACTGTGAAGTTGTATTTATGTTAGTTGCTAATGAATGCATGCAACATAAAGAAATTTCTCCTAAAATAGAAGTTATTTTGGAGGAATTCAAAGATATCTACTTTGAGGAACTTCCTAATGGTTTACCTTCTCTTCAAAACATATAACATCAGACTGATTTAATTATAAGAGGAATCTTGCTAAACAAATTTCACTATCGGATGAGTCCAAAAGAACAGAGAGTGCTGAAGACAAGTTATAGATATACTATACAAGGATTATATCGAAGAAAGCTTGAGCCTATGCATTGTTCCAACTCTATTGACTCTAATGGAATATGGGACTTCGCGAATGTGCATAGACAATCAAGCTATCAGTCGAATTATCATCAAATATATATTTTCTATTCCATGTGTAAAGATATGTTTGATACCGATGCTCAAATTTTCTCCAAAATTGATATTTGAAGTGGTTATCATTAAATCTATATTAAATCATAAGATGAATGAAAAAATATTTTAAGAGTGGTGAAGATTTATATGAATAGCTAGTTATGTTATTTAGACTTTTAAATGCTCCAAGCACCTTCATGTGCGTAATAAATCAATTCTATGTCTTTATATTGAGAAGTTTATTATTGTCTAATTCTTATTTATAGTTATAATAAACTTGATCATATTCAACATTTAGGAATTATCTTATCAACCTTCAAGGCCAAAAAAGTTATACGTAAATCTTAATAAATGCTCATTCCTGACCTCTACTCTATCTTTTCTAGGATTTATCTTAACTAATTAAAGGACAATAGATACTTGAGATAAATAATAATTTTAAACTACTAAAGGTGAGGTTATTCACTTCTCATATTCTTGTATTATTAGATCCTTTTAAAATATATGAAATTAATTATGATGTCTATTGAATCTCGAATTTTGATGATAAAATCAATTGATGAGTTGTTGATCTAACATGTGTGTTAGAAATGAATGATGCTGGATTAACTACAACAAGGTAATACAATCAGATGTTGGGCCGGAGTTAAGTTCGGGCATCGGGCCGGGGTTCTGACGATGTAGTGGGAACTCACCGTGAGATCGCCAAAAGCTCGCAGAAGGTATCGAGGGCTTAGCGGGAGTTCGTCGGAAGCTCGCCGAAGGTATCGGGGGCTTACCGAGAGCTCGTTGAAGGTGATCAGGAGCTTGCCGAAAATGCACCGAGGGTCGCTAGAAGATGCTCGAGACTCGCCGAGAGTTTACCGGAGGTTACAGGGAAGATCATTGAGAGTTAGGAAGGTCACTTGACACGTTGGTCAAATTGAATGTATTTGTATGCCTTAGTATGTCATAGTTAGCATCGGTTTGATTTAGCGTCCAAATTGAGTTAGATTTGGAAGGAATCCAACTTAACTCAATGTGAGGCAACTGGGTCCACTTTGTGTTGGATTTGAGCTCATTTCATTGACCTGGAAATGAGTCAATATAAGGTACAAGTTGGGTATGCAAAAGTATGAAATAAGTAGCTTTTGCGGGATTCGATAGTACCGCTAGTGGGCAGTGGTAGTACTACCCAGGTCGGTGGTAGTATCACCCAGGTGATAGTAGTACCACCATCACCCTGTTTTAGGGTGCTTTCGAAGGTAGTACCGTTGGCGACGGCAATAGTACCACCCGTACATAGAATTTACAGAAAGGTTTAAATTTTGGCTCTATTTTTTAAGCCAATTGGGGTCTATAAATATCTCAAATTTTCTTGCTTGGAGAAGCAAGAGTGTGAATGAAAAAGGAAGAAAATTCTTATAAAAAGTGTTGTAAAATTTGAGAGCTTCCCTTAGGTGCTTCAAAGTGTAAAAGTGAGTCTAAGGGAAGTGATAAACTCTTGTAAGAAGGTTCTTTTCTTGAACCTATAAAAATGAGAGTGAGAAGTGTAAGGGTTTAGTATTTACTCGAAGAAGATCAGTAGTGAACATCGACGGGCCTCGACGAAGGAGACTCGGGATAGACATAGGCTATGTTGTGGCTGAACCACTATAAACTGAGTGTCTCTTAACTTTCCTTTTTGAATTTATATGTTTTTACACGAGCTTTCCTTAAGCAAGATCATAACTTAGCATCGTTCAATAGTGTAATTGCTCACTTACTCAACTTGAACGAAATGCTTCTGATTTCCAAATTTACTTCAAATAAATTTTTTTTTTATTTCAGCACTTGCACTAATTCCCCCCCCCCCCCGTGCCAATTGATCATAACAATTGATATTAGAGCCACATTGTACTCATTGGATTAACACCCACGTGAGTAAATGACTTATTATGATATTAACGATGGTCAATGCATCATAAGTCCTCCTATGTTCAATGAGACAGATTATACCTATTGGAAAATTAGAATGCCTATTTTTCTGATTTCTATAGATTTTGATTTATGACACATCATTCAGAATGGTTTTAAAAAGTCTTCCAAACTAATGAACGAATTGAATGATTTCAAAAAGAAATTTTTTTTCTTTAAGTATAAAAGCAATAAATGCTTTGTTTTGTGCTCTTGATAAGAATGAGTTTGATCGAGTTTTTATATGTGATTCGGCTTTTGAGATTTAGCATAAATTATCAATGACATATAAAAGCATAATTAAACTAAATAAATTATTAAATGAAAAGACTTACAAAAATAAATTTGAAGAACACTTTCCAAAGAATAGGAAGGAAATTAATTTGAGAACACAAAAATAAGTCCTTCCAAAGAATAGGAAGTGAGAGCACAAGAACAAAACCTTCCAAATTACATGAAGGAATTTGAACTGAGAATGACATATGACTTCTCAAGTGATGAGAACTTTGAACTTTTGACAAATGAATAAAAAAATTTAATAAATAAAATAATAAAAATAAACTTAAATTGGACAAAACCTCTCGCTATGAATCAAGAAACTAAAACTCTTCAAAGATGAGGAGCATAACTAATAAGTGAAAAATCTCGCGCTCGTGGCCAGCCATGATGAGATAAGTAATCCACCTGAAAGTTCTTTTGTTTTTAATAAGTTATTAGGTTCTTTTCATGAGCTTTATGATAATTTTAGAAAGGCAAATCCTATAAACTACTTAAAGAGCCTCCATCACTAGTTATTAAACTTAAAGAAATGTATGAAATAGCACCATCACACAATTCATGCACTAAATATGAAACATTAGAAGAACTTAGAAAGGAAAAATTGTATTGCAACAAATGTTAGAAAATTTTAAAAATAAGGAATAAATCTCTATACATGATCATTGCAAATAAGAGTCATATTCATAAGAAAGTTATTAACTTTGTGAGTAACACTTAACAAAAGTCAACTACTATTATTAGAAGACCCACATTACATTCCTCACCACCAAAAATTAGATATAACTTTTACGGTATAGCTTATAAGTGTTCATTTAGGAAATATAGTCCATATAAATTAACGTGGGTTTCTAAAATAACCATAAACAACCAAATACATTTAGTAAAAATGGGTAAAACAGGGACCTAAAGTCAAATTGGTACATAAACCAAAACTTATAATACTATAAATTTATCTCATAACAAAGCTAGAAGCACTAAATGATATCTTAGAAGTGGATGCTCAAGGCACATGACTTGAGATCTAACACTCTTTCAAGCTCACTAGCCTAAGCAATAACAAGAAAAATTATTAAAAATAAATATTTAGATGATTCATTATTATAATTAATTTTGATTACTTTAACTTTAGCATGCTAGTGTAAAAATGAATTAGAATAATAACATATAAAAAAAAGAGAGACTTTAGATATTTTTAATGAAAAATTATATGCATTCAAATTTAATAATAAGAGATTTTGATGATGATTATGATTGTATTGACTTGTAATGGTTAAATGAATGTACGTTGTCTTGCGATAAAATTGAATGGAATGATTAGATACTGAATTTGAACTTAAAAAATATATATATGAAATCATGTTTTATTTTCTAATGTAGTTGAAAAATTAAAAATTTTTTAAGATGAGAAAGGAAATTTCTTAGTAACATATTAGACTCATTGAATAAAGAAAAATCATTGGATTGAAAATAAACCAAAAGATTTTGTTTGAAAATGTTTTACTCATTTGGAAATTTTATATTGTAATGACCTTGATGAATTTATGTTAAAATTTAAGCATAGAATAAAATAAAAATGGGAGTGAAAAATTATGCTTCATTTTCTAATATTTTAAAAAATTAAAAAATCTCAAAATAAGAATGAAATGAGCATGATAACTCATTTTACTAAGTCTAAAGAGTTAGACTCACTTAAGAAAGAAAAATTATTGAAATTAAGATAAATAGATGCCCTTGTTTAAATTTTTTTATTGCACTGATCTTGATGTTTTCTCTTTCAAATGAAACTTAGTTTTTAACTTTAAATGACATTACATAAAAGCATTCTTGGAATAAATTATATAAATTGAAATAACTAAAAAGAAGAAAGTATTTTTGAATTTTTTTTAATGTCTATTTTATTGTGGTTTCAATAAGAGATTGATGAATCTATTCATGATGTTTTTAAATCTCAATTTTTATGATTTGATGATTTAAACTTGAAGAAGTTATTATCTAAATCATGATCTCGATATCTTGAAAATTGTAACGTGAGATCTTCATATAAATCAAGATAATTTACTATGATCTTACATTTTATTAAAGCAAGTTATCTAAATAAATCATTATTTATCTTTTTGATCTTATGAAATTATAACATGAGATTTTTTCATTATGAACCATGATCTTGATAACTTGAAATTTCCTACATAGGAATCAAAATCTTTTATCTTTTCTCCCTTGCAACTTGCAAAGAAAAGTTTTCATTCTGTTCATGATTTTGACTTCTTAACTTGATTATTTTTACATGAATCAATATCTTTCTTATTACTTGATCTCCTAAAATTCATTTTTGATATCTAAGAGGAGATTTGACAAATTGAATCATGACTTTTGGTATTTAAGATTTGATATCTTTCTTGTCATGACTTATCATTGATTTGTATTCATGAATGGTATACCTTATCACCAATTTAGTATTTCTTAAAATTGTGATAAGATGATAATTAAATATTTTTATGAATTTCCCTTGACCTCTTGATTTATCTTAATTTTTTATGGGAATCAATTTTCAAATCTCTATAATTTCTTTTTTTTAATAAAAATAAGATTTACGATCTTAACAGTTATAAGTTGAGACTTTTTATCGAGATCGTTCTTCTATTAAGAAGATTTATCTAAATAAATTGGATGTCTTAAAATTTATCTTGGGTGAATCAAGTTTATTTAATCCCCTAAGATAAATTGGATGTCTTAAAATTTATCTTGGGTGAATCAAATTTATCTTTTGATACTTATAATTTGATCTTTAATGACATGATCCCTTTATACTTATCCTAGTAATTAGGATATGGATGTAAAAAAAAAAATTATATCACCATATTTCTTTTTAACAATCATAAAGGGAAAGAAAATTAATATCTTAAAAGAGAGTTAGGAATGTAAAACCATCCAAATCCATGATTAGCTCTTAATTTTTCTTGGATGAATTTGAATAAGATGAATTTAATTACATGTGTATCTCTTAATTCTTTTTAGATTTTGGTTCTTTTTTAGCTTTCTTCTTAAATGATTCCCTTTGGAATTGACATTATAAGAATGAGATTTGAAGTTCTTTTTGTGATGATATTTATCCTTTTTCAAAGATTATTTTAATTCATGAATTTTGATGAATATTTACAAAAGAAAATTATGTGATATAAACTTTTATGATGCTTGATATGAGGTCTATTTTGTATCCTCCCTCAAAATTTATTTTGATTTATGGATCTTTTATATCTTTGATGAATACTTTCAAATGTATCACTCCTTAATTTTTTTGATACTAAATTTTTGGATCTTTGACACCCCCTCCCCTTCATTTCTTTTTATTCAAAAAGGGGAAGAAAAATTTTCATGAGAAAATTATATCTCTTATCCTATTTTATTAAGGGAGAACAATGATCTACTAAATTTTTAGATATATAATCAATATTTTATAAATGCAGAGAAAGTTGACACATGATGAGATTATCTGTCTTGAAATTATTTGTTTAATATTTTAACTTTTTATTGATGACAAAAGGAGAGAAATGGTACACTGATGACATATATAGAAAAATGGGGAGATTTTCAAATTAATGTATTATTGATGCATGAATTTAAATGTAATATTGTATACTTAAAGAATCTTTGATGATTTGATGGTTGATGACTTAAGGTAAAAATGTTTGAAGTTGATGTTATATCATTTTTGAAATTGATAAGTAAATGTAATATTGCATATATTGATGAAAATTATTTGAAATATTATACCATGATACTTGAATTCAAGAGTCGTTGGTTCTCTTGAATTTAAGCTTCCTCTATTTGAATGATGGTATGGACATAGGGGGAGTTAAGGTTAATTCATGTCATCAATTGGTTGTCATCATCAAAATAGGGGAGATTGTTGAATATCATATTTTGATGATGAAATCAATTGATGAGTTGTTGATCTAATATGTGTGTTAGAAATGAATGATGCAGGATTAATTATGACAAGACAATACAATCAGATGTTAGACAGGAGTCAAGTTCGGGCATCAGGCCAAGGTTCGGACGATGTAGTGGGAACTCGTTGGGAGATTGTAGGATCTCGCCGAAGGTATCAAGGGCTTGTTGGGAATTCATCGAAAGCTCACCGAATGTATCGGGGGCTTGCTGAGAGTTCTCTTGGAGCTCGTCGAAGGTCATCGGTAATTCATCGGAGGTTACCAGAAATGTCACTGGGAGTTAGGAAGGTCCCTTGACATGTTGGTCAAATTGATTGTATTTGTATATTTTAGTATGTCATAGTTAGCATCAGTTTGGTTTAGAGTTCAAATTGAGTTAGATTTGGAAAGAATCCAAATTAACTCAATGTGAGACAACCAAGTCCATTTTGGGTTGGATTTGAGTTCAGGTTGAGCTCATTTCATTGACCTGGAAAGGGGTCAATAGGAGATACGAGTTGGGTATGCAAAAGTACAAAATAAGTAGCTTTTGTGGGCAGTGGTAGTACTACCTAAGTTGGCGGTAGTATCACTCAAGCGAGGGTAGTACCATCATCATCTTATTTTCAGGGTGCTTTTGGGATAGTACCATCGACGATGACGATATTACAACTCGTACACATAATTTACAGAAAGGTCTGATTTTTGGCTCCATTTTTGAAGCCAATTGGGGTCTATAAATACCCCAAGTTTTCTTGCTTGGAGAAGCAAGGGTGGTGAACGAAAAAAGAAGAAAATTCTTATAAAAAATATTATAAAATTTAAAAGCTTCTCTTGAGTGATTTAAAGTGTAAAAGTGAGTCTAAAAGAAGCGAGAAACTCTTGTAAAAAGGTTCCTCTCCTGAACTTGTGAAAAGGAGAGTGAGAAATATAAGAGTTTGATCTTCAGATGAAGAAGATCAATAGTGGACACTAGCGGACATCGACGAAGGGGATTCGGGAAGTGGACGTTGGCCAAGTTGTGGCCAAACCACTATAAACTGTGACATGCAAGATTAGTTACATTTTTTTTTATAAGAGTAGCTTTCGTCTTCAAGCATAATAACAAAATATGTAATAAGGTAACATCCGCACTAAGATTGACTCTTTTTAATACTATGCATGCGGGTTTGATACAATAAGAAATACTTATTCTAATGATGAATATTTTGAAGAAATATGAGAGTTATGCACAAAGAGTTATTATAAAGATTATGTTATTAAATATGATTTTTTTCTTTCATGAAACTTAACTTTGTATTCTCAAATTTTCTATAAGAGAATGTATTATCCAAGAACTGCACTGATTGATTAGGAGATCATTTAGAGAGAGACAAAATAGTCCTCGTCAAAGTGAAATATTTTGAGCCTATAATCTATTGAGATGTTTCATGTTACATGAACAGATGTAGAATATATCAAACTTCAAAAGGGAAAATGAAAAATCTGTATTAGTATAGATTTCATGATTAGTTTGCCATAAACTCAAAGAGGTACAGATTTTATCTTTGTTATTAATCGATTTTTTAAAATGACACATTTTATTCCTTGCAAAAATATCATGTATACTTCTAATATTGCTAACCTTTATTTCAGTGAAGTTGTTAAACTTCATAGAATTCCTAAATCTATCACATCATATAGATACTAAATTTCCTAATATTTTTGGAGGAGTTTATGAAAGAAATTTGGCACCAACCTATTATATAATTATGCTTATCATCCTTAAACGGATGTTGTTAATAGAACCTTGGATAATCTGTTATGATGCTTTGTTGCAGAAAGGCTAAAACAATGAGATCTCATGTTACCTCATATTGAATTTGCTTATAATTTTGTGATTAATCACTTTATTGGTCAAAATCCATTTAAGATTGTCTATGATCATCTTTCATCTCATTATTTAGACTTTGCTAAAGTACTTGAATCACCTTTATCAAATAAGAAAGGAGAGGATTTTGCTATTACCATGATAAAAATTAGAAGTATTACCTCATATTGAATTTGCTTATAACTTTGTGATTAATCATTTTATGATCATCTTTCATCTCATTATCTAGACTTTGCTAAAGTACTTGAATCACCTTTATCAATTGAAAAGGAGAGGATTTTGCTATTACCATGATAAAAATTTATGAAGAAGTAAAAATAAGCTTGAAGGTAGAAACCAAGCATCATGTCAAGATCTTAAAAAATGAGACATTGTATAGTTCTTTTTAAAAAAATAAATATTTTTAGTAAAAAATATAATAAACTAAAAGAAAATTGATCCCAACCAAGTCCTAAAGAGAACTAATAAATAATACTTCAAAGATTAAACTTCCTCATAACATTAACACTCCTCACTCCACATTTTGTGAGCATAAAAATCATAATATGCTATTATATTATAATTTTTTTTATTAATAAAATCTGAAATCAAATAATAATAGATCTAAATTTATGATAGATACCTTTGAATGTTACTTAGGAAATTTTTATCTGATCTGTGAATGTAATATCATCGGATTTGAAAGCTATAGTGGTGCTAATATGCAAGGAGAATTAGACTCGTCTTCTCCTCTTTTTCTATTCTTCATAGGACCAGTATGAGTGATGTATTTAGGGACAAAGGGAAGATGAGATAAGATTTGTAGTCTCTCTCTCGTCTCCTTTTATCTACATATTCGCACATTCACACATTATATTTATAGTCCTCAGATATCCTATCTATCTATAGATGAAAGCAGAGGGGTCTATGATGAATAATTAAGAGAGTCATACCCATCAAAGTCCTCTCCTAAAGAATTCTACCATAAGTAGATTTTATTTCTATTAACGGATAATCATAATTAGAATCCAATCATATCCATAATATATCTTATTACCTAATTAAATAGGTTCACATAATCTAACACATTTTAACATCCAAGATTTATCAGTTTATCATGAGAATTATGGCGACAACTCATGGAGGAGAATGATATAATGCGTAGTGAATACTTTCAAATTTCAAGGCAATAAATTTTAAATCCAAACCTATCAAATTTCTAAAATATGGTTAATTTAATATATATTATAATTTATACTTAATTTTTTAATACATTAAAAAAATATTATAATTTAATATTAAAATTGAAAATTGCTAAAGCATCATGAATTTAATATGTATTATTATAATTTATACTTATTTTTTAATAAATTATGATTCATTAATTAGGTAATGAGGGATTTAAATACTATAAAAAAAAATAAGAAAGAAAAATTATTGAAGCGTTCTAATTTATAAGGTCCTATTATATTTTTTATATTTCAAACTACGAGCTCAAAGTTATCTCTCGAAAAGAGATAGCCATCTCTTGAAAGAGAGAAAATTTTTCTGTCCCATCTTAACTTTTTTTTTTTTGTTTGTTTTTTTTTCACGCCCTCCACTTTCTCTGGTTTTTGTTTTACATAAATAAACGGCCGGGCGAGGACCAATATGGGTCCAGATTGCAATCCTTTGATCTGCATTGCATTTTTGGAAACAGTATGTGCTCACCAAATAATAGTCTGGCGCTGAATCACTGGAATTTATCTCCATAATGACCTTCTTGATCATTACTGATGCACATTACCAACACAGTGTCTTAACAAATGATTATTCTAAACACTGACTAAGAGATAATTCTCAACATATGCGCACTGCAGGCAATTAATTGTTGGAACAAACTACATCCTGAAAAAAAAAGAGGCAAGAGCCATAGTCCAGTGCTGCAGCCCTCACAAACAAACACTACAATAATCTGTAACTCATCAGATGGATTCAACAGACACGAAATGTAAGTGGTTCACAAGATCCAGTGTCACAAAATGAAACTGGGTTGGCAAAAACCCGGCCATAATATTATGAACACCACTAAGCCAAAAATAGCAGAAATATCAGGTAACACGAATTCCTCAGGTGATGTGCAGAAATTTTTTCTACTATATCTAGTGGATTCTTTTTTCCAACCGTAATGGTTCCCGAGTACAAATGTTTGTCTACATACATCGTGTGGGTGAAGACAACATCTTAACCAAGTATTTAATTGGAAAGAAAAGAAAGTACAGGGCATTAACATAATTTTCAGATCATGAAATAACAATTTGATCATCCACCTTCTCTTGTGAATATGGTTTGTTCAAGTTTCTCTCCACTTCTGAAATACTTTTCTGCAGGTTTTTTACCATCCCACATTACTGTTCTCTACAAGCAGCATCGGCCTCCCTATTCCCAGAAGCAGTTTTCTGAAAGATGATGTGGCCGTTTCATAAAAAGAGTCAAAGCTATTTAAATGCTGCACATGAAACAGAGAAAAAATAGATTGGATTTGCTAATTTTCTCTTCTTCAACTATCATCCAAGCATTAATCTAAACATCCAGAGGTTGTGTAAACAATTAAACATGTCAATATGTGCATGTGTTCATATTCAACTAGATTATAACAGAAAGGTGAACCCCAAAATGATATTCATCCATTCATGAACATATCTCATCATTTACACATAATCATAGCAAAAGTCAATTTAAGATAGGTCCTGTATCATTTTTCCTTTCCTATGATGATGGGTTTTAAATTGTTGTCATTCTTTATGTCATTTTTGATAATATGAAAGAAGAGGAATAAAGTGTACATCTTCATTTTCACATAAAGTCACAAGCTTTTATCAGGAATCAACAAGTCAGAGTTTCCCTGTGTTTACAGTTATTTCATTTTTCATCATCTTCTATCTTTCTTCTTTTTCTAGTGCCATCACTTTATCCTTGGAATACAAAATTACAGGACTCCAAATCATATATCCCAAAAGGCATAAAAGGTGAAGTCATACTACAAACACCTAAACCTTGAATATTGCTTCTCTTTATATGTTTCAGTACAATAGTGGCTAGCAAGATATTAAATCTCTTTTCTTAGTGGGACTTCTGTGATTTTTTTTCTTTTTTGAGGTTTGGAAGTTACAAGACGGTCAAAATTCACTCAGACCACATTCTGAAGATACATCACCAGAACTCCCTAATATTTAAGAGGAGAAACTGATCCACATATAGGAAAAAACTTTCAGCTTGCAATGAAAGCCTCTGGCATAATCAGAACTCAGAAGAACTAAAAAGAATACCTACAAGTACAATCAATATGAAGGCTGCAAGTGATACGAACTTAACAAGCCTTTAAATGTTAAGATAGTTGAAAGATAAAGAGTCCTTATTGCAAAATAGCTCTCACTTTTAACACCTTTTTTCCTTAATTGAAAAATATTAGCTTTACAATCTCTTTGACTCGTTAATAGACATTTACTCTCCTAATTGATTCCTCTTTTCTTCCTTGATGACTCCTCCACTTGGACACCAAAGATCAGAAATATGAAGAATCAAGTCCTACAGGGGACATGTCTTAAAGAAGTGATCCAATGAATTTCTCATGTAGGATCTATGACCTAATACCTTTCATGATAAGATATATGGAAGTATAAAACATTGCATTTCTTTAATAACGATTACCACATTTTCTTTTATTACATTTAGCTGATACATTAAAGTTCCTTGAACTGCTAGAGTGGTGAATACAGTTTAGTAGCATTCAGTGAAATCTATAAGAGGGAGAAAGAAGAGAGCTATGGGCCAAGGAACCATAGTGTGGAGGAGAGAAGCAGTGTGGTGGCAGGGAGGAACGACAAAGTAGATGAGGAGGAAGAGAAAAAGAAGCAAAGAAGAAGCAACAAAGGACAAAAAAGAAGCAGTTGAAGAAGAGAAGAAAGACAAATCAGAACAAAACAAAACAGGGAATCAGTACCAGGTGGTGCAACTACTGTCAAGTAACCCAGTAAGAAAAGTTTACCAGGCAATAAGCTCAATTTTGGATCGGAGCGGATGAAGTTGCCAGGTCCACATGTTGATCAACCATCAGACCAGTAGGACTTCATCCATACTAACTAGTATGGTTGATATATTAGTCCTTGGTACCTTCTTTTAGCTTTTTCTCATGTTTATCATTGTTTAGCTTTTTGCATGTTTTTCACTATAATGGGCATAGATTTTTGGGTCTCCAACTCCAGTTACAATCATTAGGTTGCAAGCAAGTTTGTGGCTATGGTAATGAAATTATTCCAAGTTTGAACTTGGGACAACCATGCTTGATCTAGAATAACTCCTTTTTTAAATTTCATTGGACAAACTAAAACTGTCTATATATCTATGTATAACAAAAAAAAATTCTATTTTAAACAGCTTTTAGTCACTGCTACCATTTGTGACACTAAACTCCACTAATCTGTGTTAACTTGTATCTCCCACTAAAGTACATTTCCGTCAAGAATGTCATGAGGTTTTCCCATATTTCAACAGAGAATCTTCCTTGCATTTTATATATGCTTTATAGGATTTAAATTTTGCCTGAACTAGTATGTAGTGGGAGGTGGATGAACCAGCATGTGATCCAAGACTTCTCGCCCTATTCGGTTTGTTTTTCTTTTAATCTGACAGTTGGAGCACTACAGTTGTCTTTCGATAATATATATATATTTTTATACATATATATATATACACATACATACATACACACACACACATTATATATATATCATTCTCAGTTATTCTCTGCACTGTGATTATGCTCTCACTCTCTCCCCTTGGCTTCCATGTGCTGTTTGCTTCCAATGCCTGCTGCTTGCCACTCTTGCCGCAAGTCACTACGGCCAGCTGCTCACTACCTAGTACTCCTTTTCATCCTCCTATTACTAGACTCCTCTCCTCCTCTTCTCCTTATCCTCCTCTGACCTTGTCGGTGCCAACTGATATACTGGCTTACATGTGTTGTTTTGCTGGTACCGGCTGATATACTGGCTTACAAGGCTAGCATGTGTTGTTATGTGGGTTCATACCGGCACTATACCAATTCGGCTAGGGACTGGTATGGTCCAGTAACTGGATTTTTGAACCATGATATTTTATATTTATTAATGTATAACTTATATGTATATATATATATATATGTATATATATATATATATATATGTATATATATATATATATGTATATATATATATATGTATATATATATATATGTATATATATATATATGTATATATATATATGTATATATATATATATGTATATATATATATATGTATATATATATATATATATACTTATGTTATGGTATTTTATAGGATAATGAATGCACATTTCACTACATACATGTATTCTTTACAAATTCTTTGGATAAAAAACGCTACTTATATTGAACCACCACTAGTTATTATTTATTATTATCAATAATGAATTGTTAATGTCTAATTCACACAGTGAAGTAGTAATAATAATGTATGCACCATCACATACGGCATGAACCAAAGCCTTCCCATGCCAGTACACTGACAATGAGAGATTAGTACAAGTACTTCTACTTGTTTATTTTACCATCCCATCAAGCATTACGGTTTACTACATTACAAAATCAAGATTACATGGGTTAGAAGCTTATTACCAGTTATATCATAGAAAGAAATATTTCTGTACTCCTATAGAATATAGCAAACTAACATAGACAGATCGGTGTCCACCTTCATGCCTTGCTAAGCCACAGGCTGGCAATGTGGACTTTTTCCCACCATTTATAATCCAGAAAAGAAACATCAATTCTTTTTTATTATTTCAGCAAACTTCAATCCTAACAGGAATGACTGAAAATGTGTCATATTAAACAAAAAAATTCAAGTGAATTAAGAGCAAAGCAAAATCTGATAGATAAAAAGACTTGTGCAGGTAAGTTTCATTTGTTCCAAAACCCAACCTCAATATGACCTCTTTATATGTCCAGGCCATGGATCAACAACAGTACAGCCACAAGATGATTCATGATAGATAGATACATTACTGTCAGTGAAGGGCGGACTGCAAATTGGCAGCTATGATAAATAAAGTCGAAAAAGATATCTGGAATCCAAAAAATAAATTATTCTGGTCGATTTCAAACAGTTCAAAGTTCAAACTATTTGACCCATGAGAAGTAGCAAACCAGGTGTTTCAACTTTCAAGTACCACTCAATTGAGGATTTAATTAATGCAACAAATTTTTTCAAAGGCATGTTTAAGTATCACCCGAATTGTATGGTTCCTGTAGTAGCAGATCATGGCTAAACAAATTTGATCCAACTAGGTCTTAAAACAACAGTTTTATCAAAATAGGTGCTTTACAAATAAAGAGTTGAAAGAGAGCATTACACCTTTTAACAAGAAAGTCAGATATATCAAAGACATGATTGCACTTAAAACCCCATTGTATGAAACAAAAATGCACTTTAGAGTGAACTTGAGGAATCTCATTGTTGTGCATTTAGCAAATAATGATAGAAGAATTCTTTTTCACCTTTCATTATAGAATCTATTACTATTCTATTTGTCTAGAGCCAGATATCTATAATAACAGATAATTGCAATCATAAAACAATACTGTTTTAGCTCCCATTATTGAGTATTGTCATGATCATGGATACAGTTGTAGGTTTGTAGGAATATCATACTGAATAAAGGTCCATATTATATAAGCTATTTTGATTAATTTTTTCTTGAACATCAAGGGTTTTAGTCATATACTAAGAATAATTGGGTAAAGGGACTGTTGATTAGACAAACATATTTCCATGGACCTATGTTTCTATATCTCAGAAGTTTGAGATACCAAGATTATCAAATTTCATCTGAGTTAGATACCTTGTTCTGGTTCATGTCAGTCATTGGTTTAGATATATAATTTACCAGAGAGAAGACCTTGGATGTGAATAACAAGAGTTTCCTTGGGGTCCTATAAATATAAGGAAACGGGTCATCAGTTATTGAATTATAAAGCAAGATACAACAGATACTTGTGCAATTGCAATAGCGCCTTTCACAACTACATTGTGCATAAAAACTGATGCTTATACATCCAATTATTCAAGTATTTTGTCATCTGAAGTTTATACTCATGCTGATGCCAATGATGTAAATTAGAAAAATCTTCACACTGGAGTACTTGCATGTTTGTTGCTGTAGATGTAACAATTGAGGAAGATATAGAGCTTTTACAATCAAACTGGCCAGAGAAATGACTGAAGAAGATTCAAAGCAGTTATTATGTCTTACCAGACAACCTTTTCTACTCCCTTGGGTGTTTTATGATCGTCCGTACTACCACCATTCTTGCTTTACTGGTATCCCTGCTGCACCGATCAACTTCCACTCCCAAGTCCTCAATGTTCTTCATAAACACTTCCAGATTCTTCTTAATTTCCTCGATTGCAAACTTCACTGCCTCCTCATCCCTAATGGCAAAATCTGCATTTTCAAGCAGTGAATTGAAATGAATTTCCAACTTATCAACCAACACCCTTATGGTATCCAAATCTTTTAGAGCAATGAAGGTCCCAAATTGCATCGAGGTAAGAAGCTCCGTCTCTCTTCCCAAAGCATTCTGGCAGTTCTTTAACAGTGAGTTGATCCACTTTCCCATTGAGCCAATGGGAATTGCAGTGGCGGCAGCCAAGGCAGCAGCAACAGGAGGTGCCGCTATAGCAGCTGCAACAACAGAGCATACGATGACAGCCACGAGAGCAGCCACAAAAGTTATATTTGACACCCTCCTCCATGTGTCGATGGATTTCATCTTGTCGTCAAGCTTCTTCTTTCTTAATAGCAGTTTCTCAAGCATCAACTTCTGATGCTCATAAACAGATTTCAACACCCGAGCAAACTCTTCGGTGAATGGACTACCAGCAGCCTTAAAATGTCTCAATTTCTCTAAAGTCACCGTATACCTCATCTTGCCATCTTGTTCAGTCACCACCTCATTCTTCTCCTTGTCCTCTTCCTCAAAGCGTTGGATAGCAAATTGGATGATCAAATGGCTATCGCGAGCTTTCTTGAGGCATTTCTCGAGTTCAGTACAGTAGTCGAGGGTTTGGATGCTGCACTCAAAGTATTCGTCGACGAGGCTGAGGAGTTCGGGACTCTTCCAGACGTCCTTCCTGCACTCCAGGATAGCATTCACCACTTGTTTGTTCGTCTCGAGAAGGCAGCCGGTGACCTCCCTAAGAGTGTCGAAGGAGAGGCAGCGGAGCTCGACACCAAGGGCGAGGGTGGAGATGGCGTGGCTCGTGCGCTGCTGGAGAGCGGCATCGAACGACCGAAGCTCCGGGTCAAGGCGGCACGCCGCCTCGTAGGACGTCAGCTCCGCCGTGTACTGAATACCACTCTCACCAGCGTTGGTGTCCCCACTGGTTCTGCTACCATCGGCGCCGTTTTCCTGGTGGCCGCCCCCGATACCGTTGCTACTGCCGCTTCCGCCGCCGCTAATAAGGCGAGTCGGCCGCATGCTAGGCCTCTTGCTGAGCAGACCACCCATCTCGTTTGAGATCAAACAAATTGCTCAAAAGGAGAGACTTTTACACGTTAAATCGCCCAAAATTGAAGGAAATATCCAAACTTTGGGCAGAATTAAACGGAAACAATTAGAGAAAAAGGTGAATCGGATGAAAACATTCAGCATTACACACACTTAAGCATCTTTTTTAGCAGAAGGTCTTCGAAGAGAATGGATCAGATAGATGAGGAAACACAGACCAATCCGGGAGGAGTGAAGGAGATCTAAGAGGAACCAAGAGGAAAAGAGGTCAAAACGGAGAAAGAGAGAGTCCGTGGTAGAACTGTGAGATTAAAGAATAGGTTTTCTTTAGCATCAGAACGGAGGAGGAGAACTGCGTAGTGGGTTGAAGCCCCTTTCGGAAGCAATTCCACCATCTCCCTCAAAGATCTGCTGCAGCTTCCGCGAAGGAAGCGACTGCGTCAACGGAGGTTAGCAATGGGGACGAGTGACACATAAACGAGACAAAGAGGTCAAAAGATATCAATAATTAGCAGTTGATGAGAATAAAAAAAAATAGATTTTATATAAGAATAAATATTAACATATCGTCAGTATAATAAATCATAATAAAATAAATATCAATATTTATATAAAAAACTCCTTTAAAAACTATAAAATAAATCATAAAAAATCTACTATCAAAATAATGAATATACATATCTTAAGACTTCTTATCCAAACTAAAACAACAGTCACAATATAATCACAGAGATACAAAGATTATAATACTAAACACAATATCAAAAAAACTTTCTAACTGATTATAATAAGAATCCACTGTAAACTGATCTAACCTGAGATATGAATGATTGAGAATAGTCTTTTCTAGTCATTGTCTTCTTCCCTCTCCTAGATCTCTTATTTTTTATCATCTACTGTCAATCTGTAGTCTTCTTTCTCTCTTACACGTTTTTAGCCATCGTTGCCTTCTTTTCCACAACCCTTAGCCACCAAAAGTAGGGTTTAGGTTAAGATAAATAAAAATTAAGGTTGTGGGCTTCACTAAAACCCATTATGAACTGAATCTGAGTTATCTGCCCGACAACCTCCCCTTTCAGCCCATAAGAGATGCTGTCTCATGACTCCTTATTATGAAGCCATGTCGACCAACTGTCGGCACATCTCCTGTCTCTATTTCGGTAAAATCTTTGTCAACATGTTTGCCCCATTATCATCTGTGTGAATTTTCTGAAGCTGTAACTGCTTCTCTTCGAATACATTTTTGATCCAGTGATATATGACATCTATATGCTTTGACTTGGAATGAAATGTTGGATTCTTGCACAAATGGATGACACTTTGGCTATCACAATACATCACATAGTTTTTCTATTTCAGCCCCAATTCTTATAAGAATCCTTTCATCCATAATATTTCTTTGCAAATCTCTATAGCAGCAATATATTCTACCTCTGTGGTGGAGAGAGCAATACATCTTTACAATCTGGACTGTCATGACACAGCTCCCCCTGTAAAGTAAGTACAAAACTTGATGTGGACTTCCTTGTGTCAATATCTCTTGTCATATCTGTATCTGTGTAACCTGTCAACATAGGTGGTCCACCTCCAAAACTTAAACAAACTTTAGAACTTCCTCTGAGTTATCTAAAAATCAACTTCACTACTACCGAGTGCTTTTTGCCTAAATTTGCAGGAAATCTGCTAGCAACACCCACTGCATATATGATGTCCAGCCTCGTACATACCATTGCGTATATTAAAATTCCAATTACTGAAGCATAAGGAACCCTTTGAATTTTCTCCTCCTCATCACTTGACGGACTCTGATCTAAGCATAACTTGAAATGACCTACAAGAGGAGAATCAACTATCTTTGCATTGCTCATAATGAACCTGTCCAAAACCTTCTCAATGTTTTTCTCCTATGACAATCAAATTTTATTATTTCTTTTGTCATGAGAAATCTGCATGCCCAGTATGTACTTTGTTGGCTCCATGTCCTTCACTGCAAAAGACTCACTCAGTTTCTTCTATATCCTGTCAATCATAGACATATCTTTCCTAAGGATAAGCATGTCATCAACATAAAGTAAGAGAATAATAAAATTCTCACCAAACTGTTTGATGTACACAAAATGATCTGAAACTGTTCTTTTGTATTCATTTTCAATCATAAATGAATCAAACTTTTTATACCATTGTCTTAGAGCTTGCTTCAGCCTATACAAGCTCTTCTTCAACTTGCAGACAAGATTTTTTTACCTTTGACTTTAAAGCCTTCTGGTTGCTCCATATAAATTTCCTCCTCCAAATCACCATGAAGGAAAACTGCTTTTATATCTAATTGTTCAATCTCCAAGTCTAGGTTAACAATAATACTAAGAGCAACACGGATAAAAGACATTTTAACAACAGGAGAAAAAATCTTTTCAAAGTCAATACATTTATTTTGACCAAAGCCCTTCACAATCAATCTAGCTTTATACTTTGGTTGAGAACAATATTCTTGAGTTTTCAACCTGAAAACTCACTTGTTCTTCAAGGCTTTACTTCCCTCTGGTAGTTGCAACAAATCATGTGTGGTTCTTCTTTAGAGAATCCATCTCTTCATGCATAGCAACAAACCATTTCTTTTTTTGCTCATTTTCAATTGATTCATGATAACTCTCTGGTTCACCTACATCAGTAAGCATCACATACTCATCTGTAGAGTATCTTCTGGAAGGTTGACGTGGTCTAGAAGATCTTCTTAACTGAGGTTCTGTGAGAACTTACTCTCTTTCTTCTTCCCACTCAACATGTCCTACATGTAGATTAACATCTGACTCTGTACCATTTTCATGCACATCTCCCCCATCACCCTGATATAGTGGAGGAATAACTGGGTCACAGTATATAATTCCTCTACAGAAGTCTTAGTTGTTGCCTCCTTCTTCAAATCCTCAAACGGTTTAATCCTCAAAGAAGACAACATCTCTGCTTCTGAACACCTTCTGCTTTTCTGGATCCCAAACCCTATAACCAAACTGATCATGTGAGTAGCCAAGAAAAATATACTCTTTTGTCTTACCATCCAGCTTGGATCTTTCATTGTCTGAAACATGTGCAAATGCATGACAACCAAACACTCTTAAGTGCCTATAGGAGACTTCCTTCCTTGACCATACATGCTCTACAACATCACCATCTAGAGCTGTACAGGGTGACAAGTTAATCACATCAACTACAGTCCTCAAAGTCTCATCCCAAAACTTTTTGGGTAGCTTGGCCTGTGAAAGCATAATTATATTATGCTGAGGTGTACCAGGAACACAACTCATGCTAAATGTCATATGACCTATAATAATAATTAAACAATCTTGTATACTCACTACCATTATCTGATCTTATATATTTCAATTACCTTTCTGTCTCCCTTTCAACTTTGGCATGAAACTCCTTGAAGAAACTAATAACTTGATCTTTGATCTTCAAAGCATAGACCCAAACTTTCCTAAAAATATCATCTATAAAAGGGACAAAATAAAGTGCACCACTGATAATATGATCATTAATAGATCTACCATGAGTTTTTTATCCTCAAAGGACCATACACATCTGTATAGACACGATCCAAGGCATGCATTTTTCTAGATAAAGTAGGACTAGTAAAAAAAACTCTATGTTATTTGTCAGCCAAACAATCAACACAAGGATTCAGACATACCTTTGAGGTCTGGCAATACCTATCTCTTGGAAAGTGCTTGTAGCCCCTTCTCGCTTATGTGTCCTAGTCGCCTATGCCATAATTCCATACTTAAGTCTTTCTCTGTAGCATTCAACTGCTCACCATAAGCTTTAGCCTACAATTTGTATAAGGTGTGATATTTTTTTCCATTAGCTACAACAAGAGAACCCTTACTGAGCTTCCACTGCTCTCTGTAAAATCTAACATCAAATTCTTTATTATCCAACCTTCCAACTGAAATTGAATTCAACCTTAAGTCAGCCATATACCTCACATCCTTAAGCACCAACTTGCAGCTAAGGTTGGTCTTTATATGGATATCACCCATGCTAATGATGTCTACTGTGTCATAGTTACCCATCTCGACAACACCAAAATTTTTAGACCTGTAAGTAGCAAAGAACTCCCTCTGTAGTGTAGCATGATAAGAAGCATCTGTGTTACTTATCCACTTGAGATCCTGGCACACACAAGAAAAAATATCATGATAAAATCAAATAATCATTACCTTGCACTGTAGCTGTGGTATTCTCTTTGGATTTTGTATACTCCACTTCTTTTCCCTTTTTCTTATTCTTCTTAGGTTGCTTGCACTGATTCTTATAATGTTCTTTCTCACCATAATTGTAGCAAACAATATCCTTTCTTGATCTTGACTTGCTTCTACCCATGCGTGAACCACTCTATCCTTTGACTTTGACATTCCTCTGTTCTCTGAGACAAGTGCCTGTGAATCAATCTGAGAAGTTATTGTATTTTTTCCCCTCAACTCCTCATTCAACAAACTGCTTATTACTTGACTCATGGTGACAACACCATCTGGTGCAGAATTACTGAGTGAAACCACTAGTGTCTCCCAACTTTCTATCAAAGAACTAAGAAATAACAATGCCTGTAACTCATTATCAAGAGATATTTTTATAGAGGATAACTGATTAGTAATACTCTGCATTTCATTCAAATGCTCAAGAATAGAAGTACCCTCATTATATTTCAAGTTCACAAGTTTTCTGATCAAGAAAACTTTGTTGCCAGCCATTTTTCTTTCATAAAGACCTTTTAACTTTTTCCAAAGAGAGTAAGCAGAACTTTTAATAGAAAAATAGTGAAAACACTATCATTAAGCCAATGACGAATAAATCTAACTATTTTTTAATCTAACATCTTCTACTAATTATCTGTCATAGTTGTGGGCTTTGCACTATCACTTTCCATGCAAATCTTTGCAATATAAGAGATCTTGGTTTTCAGATCATCCAATTATGTATATTCAAGCTAATCATGCGAGAAACATTACCAGCCTCCATGTTCGAATATAAAAGTTAAATGCCACCAAAACTCTGCTCTAATATCAGTTGATGAGAATAAAAGGAATAAACTTTATATATGAATAAATACTAACAGACCGTCATACACAACAGAATCAAACAGAAATCACAATAAAATGAACACCAAGATTTACGTGGAAAATCCCTTGAACTCGAAGGGTAAAATCACGAGACAAATTAGAGAAAATTCACTATCAAAATAATGAATATACAGATCTCAAGGCTTCTTGCTCAAACCAAAGCAATAGCCACAAGAGAATCACAGGGATACAATGACTATAATACTAAGCATAATATCCAAAAAAATATTCCCAAGTGATCACAATAAGAATTAATTGCAAACTGATCTAACCTGAGATATGAATGATTGAGAATAGCCTTTTCATATCCTTGTCATCTTCCCTTTCCTGGATCTTTTATTTTCTGCCCTCTACTATCAATCTACAGTCTTCTTTTTCTTTCACACGTTTTCAACCGTCACTACCATCTTTTTCATAACCCTTAGCCACCAAAAGTAAGGTTTAGGTTAAGATAAATGAAGATCAAGGCTTTGAACTTCACTAAAACTTATTATGGGCTGAATCTAGACCATTTGCCCAAGAAACGTGATATTAGTTAAAGCAAAATAAAATTTTGAATCCATAATATTAATTAAATAGTTTAAATCTTATTTCCTTTTGTCCTAAGTGTATTATTATTATTATTATAATATTTATTACCTTTGGAAGCATTTATTAGCGATGATAACATCAAAATTCCTTTTTATAAAATAAATGACGAAAATAAGATTTAACCGTTGAATTTTACTATTTGGACGAGGCTTCCAATTCTTAAACTTTGATAATGTGAAACTAGCACAATACTTTAGATATAAAAATTTATAAGATAAGATTTTAAATTCTTAATGTTTAATAAACCATCATATAAATATTTTATATACTTAAAAATTAATTGATGAGATTATGAGTTGTCAACCTTCCGTAAATGATTACACATCACTAACATTTATTAGATGAGGCTATATAACAAAAACAAATCTTTAGATACTTGTTACAATATATTATATTTGTCCAGGATTTAGAGACAATCTTGATCTTTATTAAAACTTGTCACGAGCTTTCGGTGTAAAAAAAAAAAAGTTAGATTTAGTTAAAAATCTTGTAAAACTGTACCAGACCCAACAAAAAGTCAATCGTGATCAGATTCAAGTTAAAAAGAGTAGGTGGATCGAAAGACTTCAAAGAAAAAGAAGCTAAATTCAATCGTGATCGGATTTGATAGGAGATAAGGATGATTTATATCTAGATTCTGCTATCTTAGAAGATAGAGATGCTTCAATTGTGACCTTGATGTATGATATTCTTTAGCTAATCAAGAGATTTCATGTTGCTAACCAATAAAACTGTTAGGAATATGAGGAGATTATGTCCTGGATTGTTTTCATCCAATTATGAAAATTTTGTTACTCATCAATCAAACTATTGGATAATCAAGGTCTGAGGTGGAGGTCAGATGGAGCTTAACCCTTATAACAGGGTGTCCCCAAGGATTTGTTCTTTCTCATTCTTCCTAGAGGACTTCCAACTATTGGACCTAAAAGTTTGTAAAAGTTTGTCGAGGAATATTGCACATTGGGGTGTAATATTTTTTCAAGGATTTTCATAATGAATGACCTCCTTCGACTCCAACCCTAGGGTCGATCCGACCACATGGAAGGCCTCATGATGTTACGGACTTAGTTGAATTTACCTAAGTCATGCGGTACTTTAGCGACAAACTTGAAAACTTAGTTGAAATTACCTAAGTCGTGAAGCAACATTGTCCAATGTTCCGGACTTAGCTGGGATTGCCTAAGTCATGAAACGTCAAAGCGTTCTTTGTCCATAAATGGTCAACCCACTTATAAACTCATGCCAGTCCCGAAGGACCTGCAAAAAAGAAGTTGATTAGCTTGAAATGGACAAGTTCCGACGTCTCACAAAGAGGGAAGCTTTACAAGCAATTCGTCGAACACCTTGAGTGCAACAGAGGTCGCAAGTTCATGTACGATGGTTCCCAAGGTATCGGACGCAAGACGAGTTCAACTTTTAATGAATGCTCACGCCCGACATATAATCGAAGCCCCATCCAGCCATATGCCACACAAGGGGGGTTCAAAGGGGCTGAGATGGTAGACATTTTGGGCCGCTCAGAGCGATCACCGCAACACACAAAAATGACCCAAAATGGAGCTGTTTTGGGTTATTTTGGCTCAACACAGCAAGCAGTTGTTCTACAACATGATAGACTATTTGTGCTCATATTTCTTAGGTAAAAATACATAAGATCAAGACAAAACAGGCCGCCAAACATCTGTACAGGCAAGCAAAAGTGACGAACGATCTGTTGAGCGAAGATGTTACAGTTGAGCGGTGACCGTTCGTGACATTCGCCCCCAATTAAACTTTTGATGCCCTCGTCAACGCTTAGTTGGTAGGCTTTAACAATGGCTTCTTCATGTCATAGGGCGTCTTTGGGCTCTCAACTGGCTTTTGTTCAGTGAAGTTTTCACCACTTCACCAAAGTACTCGATTTGCTTCGCTCCGTTAGGTAGCTTTGTCTTGCGATCCGCTAAAATTGTTTCAACTTGCTTCTCGTAGGAGGCTTTGGTGGTAGGTAGTTGAGTTGGAACATTTCAAGAAGTGTCTTGCAGATCTGAGTGGTAGGCTTTTAAGTTGCTTGCATGGAAGATGTTGTGAATTTTGAGCCATGTTGATAGTTGCAACTTATATGAGACATTGCCTACCCTGCTAACGATTAGGAAGAGCCCTTCATACTTGCATACCAATCATTTGTGCACTTTATGTGGAAAGAACTGGAGTGATGCTGGTTAGAGCTTCACCAACACCAAGTCACCAACTTTGAACTCTTGGGATCTCCTCCCAAGTCGACCCACTTTTTCATCTTTTTGACCGTCTTATCCAAGTAAGCTCGTGCAATATCTATATTATGATGCCGTTCCTTTATGAAGTGATATGCTGATGGGCTACTTCCTGTATAACCAATAGCCAAGGTGTAAGGAGTCGACGACTGTTGTCCCGTAATAATATCGAAGGGGCTCTTGTTGGATGCAGAGCTCCATTATAAGTTGTAGGAGAATTGAGCTATGTCAAATAACTTCAGCCGATCTCATTCATTGGCACTCACGTAGTGCCGGAGATATTGCTCTAAGAGCGAGTTGATTCTTTCAGTCTGGCCATCCATCTAGGGGTGGAGGCTTGTGGAGACATATAACTTGGACCCTAGCAATTTGAATAGTTGAGTCCAAAATCATCCTAAGAACCGTGAATCTCGATCACTGATGATGTTGTACGGGGCTTCCCAATACTTCATCACATTCTTCATCATCAACTTGGTCGTCTCCTCTACTGAACAGGTAGGGGTGTAACAATGAATGTTGTATACTTTGAAAATCGATCGACTACCATGAGTATCGATCTGAGTTCCCCTATTGTCGGCATGCTTGATATGAAGTCCAAGGAGATGCTCTCCCATACCCTTTATGGTACGGGCAGCGACTCCAAAAGTCTCACTGGCTTTTGGTGCTCTATCTTATCTTATTGACAAGTAAGACATGTTTGAACATAATCCTCCAAATCGATCCTCATCTCAGCCAATAGAAGACCCTCACCACGAGAGCCATGGTTTGATGAAGATCGGGGTGACTAGCCCAAAGAGAATTATGACACTCTTTCAAGAGTTCACGCCTCAAATTGTTTGCTCGCGAAAAATAAACTATGTTCCCTTTAGTATAGATAAGTCCCTCCTGGACCTAAAATCATCGTGTCTTTCCCTTTTAAATGAGTTGCATCAAGGTTACTGCCTGAGGATCACTGTACAGTCCATCCCTAATCTTAGAAAGGAAGTTAGAGTGCAACTGACTTGCTTGGCCTCCGCCCTCCAACTATATAACATTAACCAATTCTACTTGCGGCTTAATGCATTGGTCACGACATTTACCTTTCCGAGCTTGTACTATATTACCATATCGAACTTAGCCAAGAAGTCGTGCCATCGTGCTTGTTTTGGGGAGAGTTTCTTTTGCATTTGGAAGTAACTCAATGTGATATTGTCTATCCTTTGCATGAATGATGCTCTTAAAATGTAGTGTCACGACACTCATAGACAATGGTGTTAGGATCAATTGACACTAAGAGGGGGGGGGGGGGTGAATTAGTGAAAGTGTAAATATTTGGTTTAGATTAAATCTTTTCGATTAAATCAACATAGGAAATCCGAAGCTTTTAGTCTTTAGTAAAATGAATGAGTGTTTGAATGAAAGTTGCTAAATTCATAAGTAAACCCAAAAAGATAAGAACATGAAAACTTTACTTTCAAAGAGTGAGTTAAATCAGAAGCGTTAATATAAGAATACGTAAGACATAAGCAATTGAAAGCAAAAAGCACTCACAATTTTTATAGTGGTTCGGCGCCAATGGCCTATGTCCACTCTCGACTCATCTTTCTTGAGGCACACCGATGTCCACTACCAATATTCTTTGGGTAAAGATCAAACCCTTACACTTGCTTACAAGGGAGACTTGAGAAAATTTCTAACTCTAAGCTCTCTCCTTTCCCATTTATTTTTCTTATAAATCACATACAATTTCTTTCTCACAGAATATAATTGCCCAAAAAGAGTTGTTATGAATGCAAGAATACTTGGGGTATTTATAGACCCCAAGTGGCTTCAGATCTTTAGAGCCAAAAATCAAACATACCAGGAAAAACTGGGTACGAGCAGTTTAACTACCGCTTGGGCGGTTTACCTACTGAAAGCTGTTGGCCGCCGCTCGGATTCTGTGGTACGAGCGGTCCAACCACCGTTCACTGGCAGTTTACCTGCCAGATTCTCTACAAAAGTGGTTCCCTCCACTTTTCGAATTCTAGCTTTGACTTTATGTTGACCAGCTCCTTGGTCAATTAATTGAGCTCAACCATACCGAGTAGTGGATCCGATTGCCTTATTGATTGATTTGAATTTTATCTAAATTAAACCAATTAGGACTCACTTCTAACTAAGACTCAACGATTACAACACTTAATGACCATAAGCTTAATTTAGACCCAACTTCTGCTAATCCGGTAGCCTCCAGCATTCTTACGATAAGTCCTCCAGTCTTCTCCTAGTGATCTCCTTTCATGTTCCTAGCGAGCTTCCTAATCTCTTTGGCGAATCTCTTAGCGAACTTCCGACGAGATCCCACCGCATCGTTCGAACCTCGACCCAATGCTCAAGCTTGATCTTGGCTCATCATCTGGTTGTAACTCCATTGCTCCTGTCATAGTTAGTACTGCACGATGCTAATTATGACTTAATTAAATATAATCATAATTGTCAAACATCCATTACAAGACTATCCTAACTCCCGGCAAGTTATTCGGCTACCCTCGACAATCTTCCGGCGAGTCTCGGTCTGCTTCTGGCAAACTTCATTGTGTCATCCTGGTAAGCTCCCGATACCCTCGGCGAGCTCCCGACGCACTCCTGGCAAATTCCCAACCGCATCAACTCGATGCATGGACTTGACCTTGGCCAATCCTGATTGTAATAATCATTCTATCGTAATTAATCCTGCATCAATCAATTCTAACAATTCTGTTAGATTAGTAACCCATCAATTGATTTCATCATCAAAATTCGAGATTCAATAATCTCTGCCTTTTTGCTGATGACAATCAATTGACGATATGAGTTAATCCTAACTCCCCCTAAATCCATGCTAATTAAATTTAAGAGAATCACATACTCTTAAATTCAAGCAATCAACATTTTATGTAAAT
Source organism: Ensete ventricosum (assembly GCA_029747655.1). NCBI lineage: Eukaryota > Viridiplantae > Streptophyta > Magnoliopsida > Zingiberales > Musaceae > Ensete > Ensete ventricosum. Next base: position 25,241,144 of record JAQQAF010000003.1, on the reverse strand, counting down.
TTTAACATAAATTTGCATCAAGTCATCAACTCATGAATTAAGTAATCAAATCATAAGTAAAAAAAGAATTAAGCATCTATATTCAAGATATCTAATTCATATCTTTATCCAAGATATCCATGTATTTCAACAGGATCATGTGTCATCAATGTATTCATCATGTGTCATCAATATATATTTCTCCCCCTTTGTCATCAACAAAAAGGTGAATTTTAGCTAATAATTTCAAAGCACAGGATGACATTGCTCCCCCTTAGTATATGCATTATATAATTTTCTTCCCTTTTAATAAGGAGAGAAATAAGAGAGGTAATGTTAAATCATTTCATCGTAGAGAATAGCTCTTAATAAATTTTAAAAGCAATACTAAGATGAGCTCAAAAGTTTAAGGGATTTAAAGATTACTTATGTATTTCAAATGTAGCAAAAGTCATCTCTTGATATTAAAAATTATCTCTTGTAAATTTCAAATGTGGCACATCTTCATGCAATTCTTTTTTTTTGAAAATAATAAGATAAAATCATGGAGAAAGTTTTCAAACAAAAATGTTATCACAAAAAGGTTTCATTTCATGAAATCTATATATTCAAAATTCTAAGTAAAATAAAAGTCCAATCATGTAAAATCTCATGTATTTAAAATTCATAATTTTAATTTTGGCAAATCGTTCCTCACTCAACAAAGATTTTTGATAATCAAAGTATTTATGTAAAGATTTCAAGTTTCATTTTCTAAACTTACCAAAAATCATGATAATAACTTATCCAAATTCAAATCATCAAAATCACTTTAAGAGATTCATAAAAGATAATATAATCGATTCATTAATCTTTTTTTAAAAGATTTATAAGATAAAGAAATTTTTAAGTAAAAAATGTATTTCCTTTATTTCATACAAGCATGTCTTTATCTTTTAATCCAAATAAAAACACATATCTTCATTTAAAACCAAAAAGAGTTTTCATTATAACAAAGATCAATAATCCATAAATCACAAATATCATCATAATTTTGAAATATAAGCTCATCAAGCATAATCACTATCAATCATGGTTTCATAAAACATCTTCAATCAAAATTCAACCTATCTAAATTTTAACTTTTAACCCTTTTACACATAGTGCAAGGAGTTGACAAACTCAGTTTCAAATTTTTATTTATTTCATGTTTGAATTCAAAGGTAATCATCACACATTCAATCTTAACATATAACTATTCTACTATCAAACATTTATTTCAACAATAGCCTTTCCAAATATTCAAACCAATAATTTTAAACTTATTATTCAATCATCGTCAAAATCTCATTTATGTAAATTTCAACATATTTTTCAATAACTAAGGTTCTTTGGTTCTAGTTCATTTTAATACTTATATATAGCTATGCATCATCAAGATTAATTGTATAAAGATAAATCATTAAAAGATTTAATATAAATAATTTTAATTCCAATAATTTTCTTATTACTACTTAGGCTAGTAAGCTTGAAGGAGTGTTAGATCTCAAGTAATATGACATAATCATCTACTTTCAAAATATTTGTATTGCTCCTAGCCTTGTTAGCAAAACAACTTTATATTATGGGAGGTTTTGATTTAGGTACCTATTTAATATTGGGTCTTTCAAAAAGATTTTTATCTTCCTTTTCTAATCGATTTTTATTATATAAAGTTTTCTTTAGAATCCATACAAGATGATGTGGACTACATTTTCTAAAAAGATATTTGTTTGCCTTATATCTTAATTTGCCACAAAAGTTATACTTGATTATTGATGACACATTCAATGTAGGTCATCTTACAAAGATAGTTAGCTTTTGTTGAATATTTCTAACAAAGCCTATGCCATGTCTATTATTAATATGACCATTATTGGCAAGTATCATATTTAGGGATTTATTCCCTATCTAAAATTTCTATAGTATTGTTTTAAGCATCCAATTCTCTTCATTAATATTATCTAGCACATCACATTTAGAACATGGTTTATGTGATGATGCTAAGGAGTTATGTATTTTGTCAAGTCTTTTAACTAATAAATCATGATCAACTTTAAGCAGTTTAAAAAACTTACTAAGTTTTCTAAACTTATTGAATAAATCATGAAACATGCTTAATAATTATAAAAATAAAATATTTAAAGGCTCACTAACCTCATCTTCGATCGTCATTAAAGCAAGGTTCTCCATATTTTGGTTGAGTATTTGATCTTTGGAGCTCCTTGGCTTCTTGCGTTCATAGTAAGAGGTTTTATCTATATTTAGATTATTTTTAAGGTTCAAGTTCATTAATTTTTTGGGTTCATTTGTCAAAAGTTCAAGGTCCTCATCACTCGAGATTTCATTCGAGGAGTCATATGTTCTCAGTTCAAATTCCTTCCTATTCTTTGGAAGGTATTTTTCAAGTTCATTTTTATAATACATTTCATTAATTGATTTATTTATATTAATTGTGCTTTCATATATGATTTTTAAAGTATGCCAAATATCGAAAGTGGAATCACAAACGGAAACACGATTAAACTCATTCTTATCAAGAGCACAAAGCAAAGCATTCATAGCCTTTGCATTTAAAGAAAAAATATTCTTCTCCAAATCATTCCAATTATTCATTGGAATAGAAAGACTTTTCACATCCATTGTCAACAATAGTCCATAAATCAAGGTATAAAAAAAGCAAGCAAACTCTCATACGAGTTTTCCAATAAGTGTAGTCCATCCCATTTAATATGGGAGGACGAACGATAGAAAAGCTCTCTTGAAAGCCAACAAGAGCCATTTCTCTTGGGTGTTAAACCAAATGAGAAAAACCAAGACTCTGATACCAATTGTTAGGATTAATTGACACTAGGAGGGGGGGGGGGGGTTTGAATTAGTACAAGTGTAAATATTCAGTTTAGATAAAATCTTTTCGATTAAACTAAGATAGGAAATTCGAAGTTTTTAGTCTTTAGTAAAACAAATGAGTGTTTGAATGAAAGTTACTAAGTTGATAAGTAAACCCGAAAGATAAGCAATGTAAATACTTTACTTTTAAAGAATGAGTTAAATCGTAAGCGTCAATATAAGAATATGTAAGCAATTGAAAGCAAGGAATCACTCACAATTTTTATAGTGGTTCGACACCAACGGCCTACATCCACTCCCGAGTCCTCCTTCTTGAGGCGCACCGGTATCCACTACCAATCTTCTTTGGGTGAAGATCAAACCCTTACACTTGCTTACAAGGGAGACTTAAGAAAATTTCTAACTCTAAGCTATCTCCCTTCCCTTTTCTTTTTCTTACAAATCACACACAATTTCTTTCTCACAGAATATAATTGCCCAAAAAGAATTGTTATGAATGTAAGAATACTTGGGGTATTTATAGACCCCAAGTGGTTTAGATTTTTGAGCCAAAAATCAAACATACCTGAAAAAATTGGATACGAGCGGTTTACCCATCAACTTGGGCGGTTTACCTACCGTCAACCGTTGGCCGCCACCCGAATTCTATGGTACGGGCGGTTTAACCGCCACCTGGGTAGTTTACCCATCGAAAGCTACTGGCCGCCGCCCGGATTCTGTGGTACGGGCGGTCCAACCGTCGTTCACCGACGGTTTACCCGTCGGATTCTCCGCAAAAGTGGTTCCCTCCACATTTCGAATTTTGGTTTTGACTTTATGTTGACCAGCTCCTTGGTCAATTGATTGAGCTCAACCTGAGCTCAACCAAACCCAGTAGTGGATTCGGTTGCCTTATTGAGTTGATTTGAATTTCATCTAAATCAAACTCAATTAGGACTCACTTCTAACTAAGACTCAACGATTACAACACTTAATGACCATAAGCTTAATTTAGACCCAACTTTCGCCAATCCGGTAGCCTCTGGCATTCTTGTGGCAAGTCCTCCGGTCTTCTCCCGGTGATCTCCCTTCATGTTCCCAGTGAGCTTCTCGATCCCTTCGGCGAATCTCCTAGCGAACTCCCGACGAGATCCCACCGATTATTCGAACCCCGGCCCGATGCTCAAACTTGATCTTGGCCCATCATTTGATTGAACTTCATTGCTCCTATCATAGTTAGTACTACATGATGCTAATTACGACTTAATTAAATATAATTATAATTGCCAAACATCCATTACAAGACCATCCTAACTCCCGGCAAGCTTTTCGGCTACCCCCGATAATCTTCTGGTGAGCCTCAGTTTGCTTTTGGCTAACTCCCTTGCGTCATCCTGGCAAGCTCCTAATACCCTCGGTGAGCTCCCGACGCACTCATAGCAAGTTTTCAACAGCATCAACTCGATGCATGGACTTGACCTTATCCAATCATGATTGTAATAATCTTTATGTCATAATTAATGTTGCATCAATCAATTCTAACAATCCTGTTAGATCAATAGCCCATCAATTGATTTCATCATCAAAATCTAAGATTCAACAAATGGACCATCGTTATCATCTCCTTCTCATGCACGGGATACCGCTACTCGGTCTCGTTGAGCTTATGACTCCCATAGGCCACTGGATGACCCTCTTGCATAAGTATTCTCCCAATAGCTAAGTTGAAAGCATCAATATGAACTTCAAAAGACTTTTCATAATTAGGTAATCTAAGTACTGGTTCCTCCAACACAACAATCTGTAGGTCTTAGAATGTCGCTTCATATTTGTCCGACCATCTCCAAGACTGCTCCTTCAGCAACTCCATCAGTGGAGTTGCGTGCTTCGAATATCTAGTTATAAAGCGCCGATAATAGTTGATGAACCCAAGGAAGGATCTCAACTCTGACACCTTCTTTAATGTTTGCCAGTCCGTCATAGCTTGCACTTTAGACTTATTCATTCGGATGGAACCGTTGCCGATTCGATGGCCCAAGAATAGAATTTTTTGTTTGAGTAAAGTAGCACTTCTTCCTCTTCACAAACACGGTATTCGAGAACTTTAAAAATTGTTCGAAGGTGCTCAACATGCTCCTCAAGCATTTGACTGTAGATGATGATATCGTCCAAGTAGACGACCACAAACTTGTCTAAATATTCCTTGGAAAGTTAGTTCATTAGAGTACAGAATGTGGCCGGAGCTTGGTTAAGCTGAAAGGCATAACTAGAAACTCAAACGCTCCCTACCTGGTCACACAGGTATTCTTCGTTTCGTCGCCTTCCATAATGCACATCTGCCAATACCCTGACCGAAGGTCGAGTTTGGAGACGTACATAACCTTGCCCAGTTGATCGAACAAATCTGTGATAAGCGAGATGGGATATTTGTTCTTCATCGTCACTTTATTTAGAACTCGATAATCGACACGTAATCAGATGCTCTCATCTTGTTTCTTCTGAAAGATGACTGGAGCTACGAATAGTACTTTTGAACTATGGATGAGATCATCGCTCAACAATTTGTCAAACTGCTTCCTGAGTTCTACCAACTCTAGAGGGGCCATGCGGTATAGTGGTCTCATTGGAGGCTTGACTCCCGGCTCCAGCTCAATATAATTATCCATGCCTCTATGTGGTAGTAGAGTTTTCGGCAACTCAGTTGGCATCACATTTGAGAATTTCTTCAGGATGTTCACCACCATGGTAGATTCTTGAGTGGCGTCCCCGTCAAGTGTCTCTAGTTTTATAGTGGCTACAAAGGTTGATTCATATTTTCATACTCCTTTCTTCAATTGTAATATCGATATTTATTGTGGATCTTTGGTTCCTCCTCGAGAAACTGAAACCACGCAGGGGTCGTCACCTCCCGTTAGACATAAGGAGTTTAGGAACGACATTGACACCAACTTTGCTACGTGCATGGACTATATTCCGAGAATCACTTGGAAGTCATCTAAGGGCACTACCATTATGTTTATGCACCCGCTCCATGTTTCGATCTTAATGGGGACCCCATTTGCTAGTCCGGAGATCCGCTTGGCCTTTGAGTTTATAGCCTTCATACGACTTGAGTTCTTTTCCAAGATTAGTCCTAGTCGCTTAGCTTCTCGATCGACAATAAAATTATGAGTAGCACCCGTGTCCACCATTGCCTAGGTTGTTCGGAGTTTGATGTCCACATATATCAACTCACTGCTTCCTGTCTTTAGTGGCTTTTGCCTTTGTGTTCTCCCCCACTTGACTCCGCAATGCATTTCACAAATGCATTACTCCCATTCGGGATCCTTGTGACTCATCATCATCACTGTTGGATTCAGAACTGCTCGAACTAAGGGCGACGAATTTGCCCTTGTTCGACTTGTGGGGGTGTATTGATGGACCTACAAAAGATGAGTTGATTAGCTTGAAAACAAGCAACGGATAAGTTCCGACATCTCACAAAGATGGAAGCTTTATAAGTAATTCATCGAACACCTTGAGTGCAATAGATAAAAGAGAAAAATAGAGCAAAACATGACTATAGAGGGCTGTATGAATAGTCACAAGTCCACAAACGATGGTTCCCAAGGTGTCAAACGCAAGACGAGTTCAACTTTTGATAAATGCTCACACCCGACATATAACCGAAGCCCCATCCAGTCTTGTGCCACCCAAGGGAGTTCCAAGGGGCTGAGATGACTGACGTTTTGGGCTGCTTAGAGTGATCGATATAGCATGTGAAAATAACCCAAAACGGAGCTGCTTTGGACTATTTTGACTCCGCATAGCGAGCGATTGTTCTGCAATATTACAGACTATTTATGCTCACATTTCTTAGGCAAAAATATATAAAATCAAGGTAAAACAGACTGTCAAACATCTGTACAAATAAGCAAAAGCGATGAACAATTCGTTGAGTGAAGATATTACAGTTGAACGACGATCGCTTGTGACATAAATAACAAATTGAAGCTTATAAGTGGACTACCGATCACGAAATATTTAACGCATGCCATGCTGTAAAATCGAGGGATCATTCACTCGATATTGTCAAAGGAAGTAGGTGGCACCAGAACTCGGAGTCAACATCGATGTTAGTCAAAACTTATTGCAAACTTAAGTGTTAAGAAATAGCTAGATTTGGTCGGAAAATATTGTAAAAACTATATCAAGCGTAGGTGGATCAAAGGGATTGAAAAGCTAATAGCTATATGAAGATTCTCTATAGCTATATGAAAAACTAACAACTGAGTAGAGCTAGTAGAAGTCGTAGGTATGCAAAATCTACAAAATTGTTGTGTTATTCAAATATAAACTTTGACGAAACCATCAAACATTACAGTTGTTGTCATTATACATCGTATTGATTGGATTGGACGAGGTGTTTGATTAACATGTCATATTGACAAGGCAATCAAGTTGATGATAATATAGTATTTAAATTTCTGTGTGCCAAATCCCCTATAAAAAATATATATATCCACGGAATGATATATAATAGGAAAAATAAAAAAGGGAAATTGATATGATTCATAAGTTTTGGATGTGAATCATACATGACAATTTCTCGCATCAATCTGACCTACGACTGTTCTAACCCAATCTAACTACATGTTGGAGATTTATTATCTTCAAATCATATGTGATAACAAATTATAACAGAACATAAAAATTGATAAAAATAAGCAGCATAATTGTAACGATGCATAAAACTATTTGATTAATATATTAATCAGGAAACATGACTTCTAATAAAAAAAAATTAGAAATTCAGTTATAGATACATTTGACTCTTAAGGATTAAACATCCATAAGGCGAAAGGTAAATTGAAGCGCTACTTAGAAACATCCATAAGAGCATGAGGTCAATCTTAGCTCCAAGAATTAATCCATGCATCTTGCTGACCTCTGACTGCTCCCTTATAAATCTAGAAGAAAAATTAGGGGTGTCACGCCAGGATCAAGTAAATATTGTTTCTAAGTAGCAAAAAAATTGGGAATCTTGGATGGATTATTACTCAAGAACTCGGGTTATCTTGCTCAAGCAGGGGGACCAAATAACCCCATGCTCAAAAGCAATTACAGAACAACACATCCAACTATTTATATTAAGGAATCTCTATGATTTGTTGGTAGCAATATCATTATCCCAACCATCCCGTAAGGTAAACCTCTAAAACCGAATTTGATTCCTAATGCATCTTAAGTTTTTATTAGCATTATCCCTTAATTTAAATGTTTAAATTAGATAATCAATACGTATTTGCTTTGACATTATGACTGATGAGATTTTTGGAGAACATCAAAGTTAAAAAAAAATTATTCGAAAATTTTTTGATTGATACATCTTGCTTCGGTTTTGCATCTTCTAATAAAATTTTGAATTATATAGATTGTATTGATAATAATGGTACATTTGACTTCTCCTGTGAAACTATAATGTTGCTCTAAACAAAGACCTGTATGATCAAGTTAGTAAATCTTGCCAAATAAGATTTTCACTGTCATAAAGAATATCAAAATCTTAAATCAGAAAATTTTCAAGAAATATCAGACTACTTAGTTGTTCCGGGCAACAGGTCTTTTAAAACAAATTGTGTTTTAGATTGCGGAGTATTTTTTATATTTTTATCCTCCTACTTTGTTTCTTCATGTACCTGCAAAAATTTCCTGAGAACAATCATCAAGTATTTATCTGATAGCCTGTCTTGAGTTCTCTGCCTGTGCTTTTATTCATCTCCTGCGTTCATAAGTTTGGGATGGCTGTGTTTGCTATAAACATGTGGTAAACATCAACCATAATGCACATTAGACTTGTGAAATCATCCTGATAAGAATCTATGCTGACTCATACTCATATGTTTGTGAACCTTGAAGTCCTAATTGCTGGTAAAATAACGATGTACTATTATGTTTTGTATATTGATTCACTATGGTGTTAATAGATGATGATATAATAATACCTTGTTTCAGACAATCTGGTCACTTAAGAGGAAGTACCATATTGGTTCTTTTGAGCTTCTAAGCAAACTACTAAGTTATCATTCACTCTGATCAATTGCTTCACTGCAGCAACTGTGAGTTCTAAAACCTTAAAATGCATTCTATTTCAAACTTGGTATATGATTCATCTTGCTCAAGCATACAGCAATGTAGTCAAAGGATGTACAAGATTTGCATTGGTTTGGAACCTGTGTAGAACTGATATATGCCATTGATTAGTACTCAGCTATCTGGTTTGCAAAGTTTATATACCATATTTCTTATCATAGTAATGGGACTCGTTAAGTTTATTAATGATACTCTTTTAAGATCAAAATTTTTCATAGAAATACCTATCCACATATATGGAACCACTTCAACATATTTAGCATCTCATGTTCAAGGAGAAGTCCTTCAATGGAGATTAACTAGAGTCATATATACCATATTTTTCCAAGTGTTGCAAGGATGAGGATAAATATGAAAATCACTATGTGTGTGTATACAACTTTGCCTTTAGTTTCTCATTATTTTTTGTTGCCTAAATTGTCTATGATAGTAGTAGTATTTGCTTATCATTTTGAGATTTCAGCTCTGTCATTCAAACATGTTAGTTTTCATGAACTAATAAAGATTAACGAGAGTGACATATATATACGTCTTATCTTTTGAGTGTTACCCCAATATATATTATATTCAGATTTAGAGGGATAAATATGAGAATCACTAAATTTGAAGATATATATATATCATAATTTTGCATTTAGTTATTTTATTGTTATTTTATGATATGTTGCCTTTGATGTTAGTGCATGTTTCTTATTATTTTGTGATGTGTTGCATTTACAAAAGTACTTGGGCTGTGTGCATCAAATTGGTATTTTTGAAATGAGAAAATGGGGTTCATCATAATGCATGCATTGTCACAAAATTTTATGGTATTAGACATACTCTTTCAATGTGCAGATTTGACTTGATCTATCATAGCCAAAACAAAGAAGAAGCAATAACTTAGGAGCCTAAGTTGCTACCTGAGGGTAAAGGCAAGAACAAAAATTAAAGTGCAAAGGCAAGATATATCTGCAAATATTAAGGATGAGGATGAAGACCCAATGACTAAAGTGAGGTCAAATATAAGAGGGTTTATAGAAGAGGAAGAATGGAGATATACTTGGTCAATATCACTAGCAGGAAAAAAGTAAGAGATAGAGAAAACGTGTTGGCGTTATAAATTAAATTTATCTACAACAATGAACAACATCCACAGAAAAGTCAGATGAGTTCCATTTACCACAAAGAAAGCAAACTGATAGGTGCATGTCTTTGGGATTCTTTTATTTCACACTTCTTCTATCTGATGAAGAGATGATTGATATGCCTAACACCATCATCTTGTTCTATGTTGAGAGCTTTGGAGGTCCATAAATGAAGGCTCTAATGATGATTGATATCCTGCAGCTACTATTGCCTCATGCTTTTCTTTTGACTTCTTGATGACTTTTGTTTTCAGACTTACCTAAATTGAAGACGTTACGCAGCAGTTCATCCTCATGTAAGCATTTTTCTCCCTCTTTGATGACCATTGTTTTAGACTAACCTTACTTCAGCGGCATGTTGAGCAGCTTCTTCTGACCATTGACTGAGGCTTAGCAGAGTTGACTATTCCAACATTTCCAGCCCTCATGTATTGATTCAAATTCATAAACATTGAAATAAATATTCATAAACATTAATTAAATATTGATTCAAATTCATAATATGCACTCATACCATGATAAAGTGAACCTTGATATAGATTTGGTCGTCTTCTAACATGTATGAGAGAAGATAGTTGAGCAATGCTTTTTTCTAATTGACTTGCACAAAGGCTTATATGTAGTATACTGCAAAGAAATACTAACATGTAGAATGTCTGTGAATTAGATTTTATATAAATTTGCAGATTAGTCCAAATACGGTCGAGATAGATTCTGTCCCCATCTCGAACTTGATTGATAGACATCCCAACCTAACTTAAAATGGATGGTGATAAGTACAAGAAAAAAAAAATCCAATCGCATCAAGTTCAACCATTATATTGAAGAATCTTATTTACCCATGCAAACAATGTTTTAAAAAAATTGGAAAACGAGTGATGCATGATTGCTGAAGAGACTTAAAGCACTGAGCATGGAATATGTTGATTCCTTTTGCAAATTAATCATGGCGGAGCATTTGTTGCTAAGTAATGTAAGATAGAAATTAGCATAAAAAAATTTTGTTCCCTTGGGTATTCAGGACACTTTAGAAAAGAAAACCTTAGAAGCCTCTGCGCCCAGATTAATTTAGAGAAATAGCATCTTAGTAACAATCAACATAACACCAAAAGTAATTTATCAATCAGATGATTCAATTTATCTAAGAGAAAAAGAAAATTGAAGATGCAAGTCTTTGGCCCTTTATATATATATATATATATACTGATATTTTTCATATTTAGCAAGGCAGAATGATAGAATGTAGTCTGTCTGTCTGCATTAATTTCTTGGTAAAGATTGATATGATACTGTTAGGGCAATAATAATGCATGGTCACTGTTTCTTTCTAATTCGTACCTGAAACTGAGCCTATGAAAACCATGTGATGCTCGTTTTGATGTAACACCCACCATATGCTGGCATCTGGAATTTAGTGCATCTCCATTTCAAATTTGAGTAGGCCTTGAAGGATCCTCGCAAATGCTTGGAGTTCACCATACCTCTCGTGGAGCTCCATTACCATGGCCTGAGATATAGAGGTTTCCACGACTTTTCACGTCTTAGTTGCCGTCAATTGTTGCACACTCTGTTTTTCCTGTTTATTGGCAAATGGAAAACCTGCTTCGTCAAAAAAAAAAAAAAAAAAAAAAAAAAAAAATGAAGGGAGAGATAGCAAAATGTCCACTCGATTTCAAGTGATAGGCAGCTTTACCACTATATAAACACGTGCACACCGGCCTTTCCGTATGAAAAGCATTGCAAGCATTCTCACAAACAAGTAGTGGGCCATCCAAATACGGCCCACACCAATCCGACGCCATTCCACCACCAAGATTCCATCGTTGCTCCCTGCTTTCTTCCCCTTTTCCTCCCATTCCAACCTTCATTAGCGTCCCCTCTTCTTATATATATATATATATATATATAGAGCATGGGGAGGTATGCCATTTGCCATGCGTCTGAGGCTTCCCTTGATTTGGTCCACTTCATCTCAACTCTCATACAGGACAAATAGAGTGAGGGAGAGACTTCTTGTGCAGAGTTTATAGCACCCAAACGGGAACCTAAAGAAATGGCTTCTCTCACACGTTACTTATACTGCAACGGAGTGGGACCCAGGGCCCACCTACTCTCCCTCTCCCCCTCCGCCTTCCGCCCCCCCACTCTGCTGACGCCGGCCCTCGGGAAGCCAGCCGCTGCCCACCGCCGCCGTCCTAATCCGCCCCGGGTGGTGGTGGCCGACGCCTCACCGCTCTCCGCGGCGGAACCGGCCACTGCGGCGGCCTTCGACTTCAAGGGCTACATGCTCCAGAAGGCGGCGGCCGTCGAGCGCGCCCTCGACGAGACCGTGCCGCTCGCGTACCCGGAGCGCGTCCACGAGGCAATGCGCTACTCCCTTCTCGCTGGCGGAAAGCGCATCCGCCCCGTTCTCTGCCTCGCGGCCTGCGAGGTCGTCGGCGGCCGGGACGCCTGGGCGATGCCCGCCGCCGTCGCCGTCGAGATGATCCACACCATGTCCCTCATCCACGACGACCTCCCCTGCATGGACAACGACGACCTCCGGCGCGGCCGCCCCTCCTGCCACCGCGCTTTCGACGAGCCCATCGCCGTCCTTGCCGGCGACGCCCTCGTTTCCTTCGCCTTCGCCCATCTGGCGGACCCGTCCTCCTACCCCGCCGATGCATCCGTGACCACTGACAGGATCGTCCGTGCAGTCGGCGAACTCGCTAGCTGCGGAGGCGCCAAGGGCCTGGTCGCGGGCCAAGTGGCCGACATCGTGGCCACCGGGCCGGGAGCCCCGGCCAGCCTCGACCAGCTCGAGTTTATCCACCTGCACAAGACCGCTGCTCTAATGGAGGCGTCGGTGGTCATCGGCGCCATTGTGGGAGGCGCCTCTGATGACCAGATCGAGCGGCTGAGACAATACGCGAGGTGCATCGGGCTGTTGTTCCAGGTGGTTGACGACATCCTCGACGTGACCAAATCGTCGGAGGAGCTGGGGAAGACGGCAGGGAAGGATGTGGCCAGCGGGAAGACGACATATCCAAAGCTGTTGGGGTTGGAAAGGTCAAAGGAGTTTGCTGAGAGGCTGCTAAAAGATTCCAAGGACCAGCTCGCCGGATTTGACCCGACAAAGACGGCGCCTTTGCTACATTTGGCAGATAACATCGCGTACCGCCAGATGTAGATCACGTTTTAGATGTATGCATGCACGCCTGCGTCGCTCAAATGCTAGTAATAGGGTTTGCATTGGCAATTATGTCAAATCCTGTGGTGGTGTTTAAGCTACATGGAGAGATTAATCAATCTTTCCATATTAATGTTCCTCATCCCTTTATTTGTGCTATGTATTTGGTCATGCAATTAATGGAATCTATAACCAAAATTTGGAGGGACAGATATGGGAAACAGATCAATTCATTTTGATATGTCAGTAAGGAGCTATGTCATTGTCATCGCTCTGCTTCCATTCTCGACTTTAATGACAACACACCTGACTTAAATGTAACACGCCATGCACAGGAAAAAGTTGAAAGAAATGTTAATACATAGTTGTGTGCTAAAAATAAAAGAACAGAAGAAGAAACACAGCACGAGTTGCAGATAATGGTAACATATGAAGAAATAACACCATGTTGTTGATGTAGCTTATATAAATTTTACCCCATCCTCGATCAATTTCTTCAATTGCGATCATATTGGCATCACAAAGAAGATTAAGTAGGTGTTCGACTCACTAGAATCAGAAATGAAAACTATAGGATAAATTTCTCAGATAAATGTACAAATCTACAGCATCTGATCAACCAAAAAGAAAAAAAAAATACTAAAAACTTATAGGAATTTAACATAGTTGAGTCCTAATCATCTTATTACTAGTCAATAAAAACCCTGTTAGATTATAATAAAGTCATTCATATCTTATAAAGGAGTATGACTAGGGTTTAGATTAACCCTTAGGGCTTAGTAGCCATCACACCTTTTACTGGATTGGTCGGCTAGGGTTTCCCCCTACTTAGGTCAGTTGTAGAGTCACTTAGCCGTCTCCTGCTCCTATTAAGGCAGGTTGGCTATAGGAGGGGCAAAGGGATAATTCTACTTAGGTAAGCACCGCTTAGGCTAGAGTTTTGATCCCTATTTATCAATTTTATTTTAGCCTTGTATCGAATCTAGGAGGGGGAAACCCCTACAGCGTTCCAAGGGTTGAACCCCCTCAAGGGTCAAAATCTATAGAGCTCCTTTTGAGGTTATATCATCTGGTATCAGAGCAACGATCTTGCTGCCCCTGTAGCCGTCATCCACGCCTCCACTTCCTAAGCAATTTCCATAATTGCTGTGACACACGCCTCCACCTTCCACCCCAGCTGCAAATCAAATCATTCTGTCGCTGTCCCCTACGTTTGATCTAGAAATCTGATATTTTTTTTATCATCTATACCTCTTTAATACTGCAAGATTCCTTACTTTACATGTTAATTTTTTTTTCTAAATTTTATCCACTACAAATTTCGTTTGTCGTAAACATTATCGTTGTTACGAAGGTGGAACGTTGCAGAAATTTTCAGCTGTGTTTTTGCCTCTTGAAACCAGCTTATTCCTTCTCTTTTTTGGCCAAATTTTTTATACAATTCTCAAGATCAAGTTGGCTTTCATCTGGATTTGATTTCACGAAAAAACTCCTTCTGTAACTGATTTTCTTGTATGATCTTTCACCATCATATAGTTCTAGTATTTTATGATGAAGGAATCTGCGTTGTATCTTTTGTACTATTTTCATACTGTTATGCTGCCAAAATTTTGTCAAAGTTTCTATTGGCATTGACAACATCCAAACCAAGGGTTTCTACATAATATCTTTAAACTTTCCTCTGGAATTTACATTGAGAAGTCATTGTTTCTCCGACGTAAAAACCAGTTCAGCAGGACAGCACATCGCAGCACTTCTTTTCATCGAATTCTATCAGACTTGAGTGTTATTTTTTGTGGGATTTTGGACTCTCTTTTCCTCATCTCCAAACCCTACCATCCTCACCAAAAATTCTTTTAAATATTACCCTAAACCGAATCCAAATAGGCCCCCAAATCAACTTACTTCCTTATCAATCCACTTATCTTTTTAGCCAACTTTCTTTATTGAGACACCTACCTTCGCTGCAATCTATCCTAGATCTAAGTTCTATTTTTCTAACTTTCATCTAATGTTATCACAGCCCTAAAGCCACACAAATTCGTAGCATAAACTCCATAAAACCGTAACCCCAAATCTGCCCTAAACTATAGCCTACTTCCATCCAAACCGATTCACTTTCCAACCGGCCACCCCCTTCTCCAAAATTCCCATGCCAGTAATCCGACAACAGAAAAAAGATTTCGATATTATAGATCCAGATGCGTATACTATTGTATCAGAGGAGGCTATTGATGCAAAGCTTGAAGCCTTTGAAAACCGCATGGAAGAGAAGATGCATCCCTTTTCGTCGAATTCAGCATTGGCCGACCGTCGAGCTCGAGGAAATCACAACACGGAGAAACTTCAGATCGGTGAGACGATCCTTAAGAATATGGTCACATCACCTTCGATCTCAATAATCCATGCATGAAGGTTGACTTCTCTAGATGGGAAGAAGGAGATCCGATCGGGTGGATCTCGCGCGCGGAGTTATTTTTGGTTCTACCGAACCGCCGACGTCACACGGGTGGAGATTGCTGCCATCCACCTCAAGGGAGAAGCCATTTAATGGTTTAATTGGTTTAAGCACACCCATGGAGGACTCTCTTAGCAGCGATTCAAGGAAGGACTACTAAACCGCTTTGGACCAACCGATTTCAACAACATCGATGGACAATTAGCAAAGATTCGTAAAACCTCTACAATACAAGAATACCAAACAAGGTTTGAGTGTTTATCTAACCAAATTGAGAATTGGTCTAAGAAATAACTTTTAGGTACTTTTATCGAGGGCCTAAAGTCGGAGATCCGAGGAGAAGTAAAAGCGCAACAACCGTACACTCTTATGGCGGTGATTTCCTTCATGCGTATCCAGAAAGAATAATTAAACCACGAGGTATAAAGGACAAGGGTCGCTCCTCCACCAGCAATGCTAAGGCCTACTACCCCCTCTACTGCTATCCAAGCCCATGCACCAAAAAAGTTGACAAGAGACGAGCTTCACGAACGATCGGCCAAGGGGTTGTGTTGGCATTGCGACGAACCGTGGAGCCGCGAACATCACTGCAAAAAGGGTCGACTCCTCATGATTGAACCAGTGGAGGATGAGGTCAATAAAACATCTGAAGAATCCCTTGAACCTAAAGAAGAAGCCATGGAGGAAGAGTCGTAATCGGCTGACTACGTAGTGCATGCATTGGCCGGCTATTCCAACCCGCAGATGATGAAAGTTGGAGGACTTCTAAAATAGTAACCCATCACCATTCTCATCGACATGGGCAGCACCAATAACTTCCTCAATGGTAATGTTGCTGCACATTTGGTGCTTCAAATCGAAGGTTGCAACAAGTTTGATGTAAAGGTCGCCGACGGCCGAATCTTTAATTGCGACCAACGGTGCCCGCAGGTAAAACTACTCCTCCAAGACCAAGAAGTGGTAGCTGATTTCTATCTCCTACCCATCGATGATTATAAAGCCATACTCGGGATCGAATGACTCATAACACTAGGTGATATCTCCTGAAATTTTTCTAAATTAATCATAAAATTTTATTGCAAAGGGAAACATGTCACGTTACGAGGCAAGCGCGGGAGCCAAATTTTCACCGTTTCATCGTAACAAATGGAGAAAGTTTTGCACAAAGCACATGGTGAATTCTTGATGCATATTCAACAGTCATCTACGAGGGAGAACGTACAAAACTCAGATCCTAAGCTTGCTCTTTGCCTGAACGAATTCGTGGATGTTTTCTTGGAGCCATGCGGGCTGACCCCTAACCGGTCGCATGACCACCACATTCCTATTTTACCAGGTAAACCTCTAGTAAATTTATGACCATTATCCTCACTTGGCAGAAGGACGAGATCGAGAATATTGTTAAAGATATGCTTGACACCGAGGTGATTCAACTAAGCTACAACCCTTACTCCTCACCGGTGTTGCTAGTGTGCAAGAAAGATGGTACGTGGCGGATGTGCATTGACAACCGGGCTCTAAACGTCATCACCATCAAGGATAAATATCCTATCCCATTCATAGATGAACTCTTAGACGAATTAAAAGGAGCCCGAGTCTTCACTAAATTGGATCTCCGATCCAGATACCATCAGATTCGGGTATGCACTGAAGATATTATGAAAACTATATTTTGCACACATAACGGTCACTACGAGTTTCTGATAATACCTTTCGGACTTACGAATGCTCCTACTTTCCAAAGCCTGATGAATGACATCTTTCAGAGTTTTCTATGTAAGTTTGTATTGGTATTCTTTAATGATATTCTCATTTATAGCATACACTTGATATACATTTTCAACACTTACGAACTAGTCTAACGATTCTTCGGGAGAATACTCCTTATGTTAAATAGTCAAAGTGCAGTTTCTTACAGCGTAAAGTGGAGTATCTTGGGCATATTATATTAGAGGATAGAATGGCGGTGGACTAGACAAAGATCGAGACAATGCAAGGATGGTCGAGACCTACAAATGTACAATCATTACGTGGTTTCCTTGGATTCACGACCTACTACCAAAATTTTGTGAAAGATACTGGCAATATCAGTGCCCCGTTCATGTCCTTATCGAAGAAAGACTCCTTCTTGTGGTCGGACAATGCCTCCACAGCCTTCGAACGACTCAAGGCAGCCATGACGATGACGTCGGTCCTAGCGCTACCCGATTTCGGCTGCACTTTGATCATTGAGGTCGATGCGTCAGGAGTTGGAATTGGGGCTATTCTTATGCAAGATGGTTGACTCCTAATTTATACCGAGGCTTCCCTCATACTTCATACGAGATTTTTATAGGAGATACTAATTACTACCAAATTTAAAATATGATTGGATACAGGTCCATAGCACGAAAAAGGAGTAAAACTAGAAGAATTGCAATTCATGATCACGCCAGATTGGGCTCTTATCATCCTGAACCATACCAGAAGGCAGTCACCATTCCAGAAGAAATATTGGCTATCACTAAAGACTAACCATATAGCAGCACATGCAAAGAAGAAATGGTCTCCCGACAAACTTCAGAATGGATGAAAAATTGAAGATCGAGTTTTTCTATACCTCCAGCTCGATCAACAGGAAACTCGAGCCTTAATGAAGTGGTCTCCCTATTTCTTTGGGCCTTGTAAAATTGAGGATAACATTAGGGCCCTAACCTGAAGATCAAATTCACACACCAGATCAAGATTACAGTTGATCCGCCAGGTAATCCACCTCAAAAATGAAAATTTAAAGAAGTCAACTCAGCCCAAATCCTTCCAACTAGCATCTTAGCTGATGAGGAGGCCAAAGTTCAGTTAATGACAGCATGAAAGTCACATGAGGAGTTGACAATCCAATTTTCAGAGTTTATGGACCCTTAGCCTTGAGGACAAGGCTGATCCGAAGAGGGTGGATTTGATAGGATTCCAACAGGGTTGAGTCCTAATCATCATAGTACTAGTCAATAAAAATCCTATTAGATCGTAATAAATCCACTCCTATCTTATAAAGGAGTATGGCTAGGATTTAGATTAGCCTTAGAGCTTAGTAGCCGCCACACTCCTTACTGGGTTGGTCGACTAGGGTTTTCCCCTACTTAGGTCGGCTATAGAGCCACTTAGCCGCCTCCTGTTCCTATTAAGACAGGTTGGCTATAGAAGGAGCAAAGAGTTAATTCTACTTAGACAAACACCTCCTTAGGTTAGGGTTTTGATCCTTATTTAAAGATATAGCTGCCTTCCCCTCTTGAAGGAAGTAATTATTAATTTTATTTCAGTCTTGTGTCGAATCTAGGAGGAAAAAACTCCTATAATATTCCAAGGATTGATCACTCTCAAGAGTCAAAATCTATAAAGCTCCTTTTAGGATTCTATCAAAACCGTTTGAAAAAAAATTATAGTGTGTATGATAAAGTTTGGTGACAGCCAGCTAAAAATTGTTCCATAGACTTCTATACAAGAGAGTATGATAAGAGATTCGTTGCTTATACCAGACAAATGAGTTGCTCAAAAGAAATAACCACAGGAAACCCTATCGATATCTTCATCAGCAATTCTGCGGTAAACAGGAACTTCATTTGAGTTGCAAAAACTTTTTTCTATCTCACCATCCAATGCTACAATTAAATAGTTGGAAATACCCACTCGTTTAATATTCTGGAACCACAACTCCAGCACATCCGTCACATTGGAATTTGCTAGTGCAACTATTAGCTCCTTCCTAACAGCTACGTCTTGCAGTATCTTCGCCAACCTGGGGTTCACAGATTCATCAGGAATGACAATGGGATTTGTCTCAAGGACTTCACAGCACCAAACGAGCCAGCTTTTTGTTGCTCTCTTAAAGTTAGGGAACTCTTTTGAGCCTGATCTTTACCCTGCTCAACACTCAACTTCCTAGCCAACTCCATGAACTGCTCCTTCAACTCTTTGTTCTTCTCTGAGAGTGATGCCAACTCGGGCTTCAAAGCATTTGTCCTCTCAGATGTTTAACATTTTGCAGAGTTAGCCCGGACATGTAAAACAAATGTAGCATTTATACATAAAACAAGACACATTATTTGAACTGGAGCTGGAAGTCCACTTTCCTAAAAGCAGATAGTGAATGATATGCCATCGAGCTTTTGTATTATCTAAATTGCGCAATAGCATGCTCACAAGTGCCATGCTGTAAAAAGAAAACGTTGATATTAGCATGAGATAAATGGACATGGTTCACCTGTCAAGAAAAGGAAAATAATAGATTAAACTCTTAGAATAAAGCAGTTGATAGTTTCCACCATTCTTATTTCTACAGCATACAAACATGATCTTAAGGTTAAAGTTTCTCTTCAGGATCACCAAATGCCGGTTCTTATGCTGCTCAAACCATGTCCCCTATGTTTGGAGTCAACCACCAACCCAGAATTGTTCATGTCATACCATTATTGGATCCAAACTGGTTTTTGGAGTACTTCATTTCTCAATGTCATTACTTTTTCACAGCTAACAAATAATCTAAAAGTCAGAGAAACCATTAACATAATTTGGTACAAAATGAAAGAGAATCACGTCCAAATTCCTTGCTGTTAGCTTTATTATGTTTTTTTTGAAATGACAACTTCTCACATCATGTTGTCGCAACCTACAACTACCAACTAAAATATAATGTACATTAGAATTTGAAATCAATGTTGATGGTGGAGGACAAAGTTGATAAAATAAATAACTACAGTATAAGAAACAAATAAAATACACCAACTCCGGTTTGACGGTTGAATTGCTAAAAGGATAATCAATTAAATATATATACCTTCAATGCCGTTGTTAGATGCATGGTCTTAATGTAGCATATATATATATATATATATATATATATATATATATATGTAAAAGAGAAAGAAAAGAGTAAATAACTTTGCCCTTCTAATTTTTGGAAGATATGATTATCTTTCTCAAGAGTTAACTATAAATTGTCTCCTATAGTTAACTACCTTTAATATCTTAATCTTTATACCTTAAAAAATTATATTGACATCTTTGTAATTATCAAAATAACACGATTATATTCATTTATCTTAACAACGTATATTTTTATCATAAAATATGAAAATAAAAGATAAAAAATAATTTTAAATTCGGTGGTGAACAACGTCGACGTTGTTGGCATCGATGGTGGTGCACAACTCCTCCTACCCCCTTGTCACCGGTGTCGAGCAATTGCTACCCTCTGCTTCCGCGATCACTTCCTCATCACTACCCCCTCCGCCTCCCCCCTCGTCCTCCCCTTCTCCTTCTCCACCTTCGCTCCCGTGTCGAACACGTCTATCACCTTTCCCATGGCAGCTTTGTCGCTACCCTTATCCATGCCCTCTCCTTCCTCTTGCATCTCCCACTACAGGTTGTTAGGTTGGCATCCACCAGTGCTAGCTTATCCATTAGGATCGTTTGGGTGATGGCAATACCCACATTCCTGGCATCGATCATGGATATCTTAGTGTGACATTGGGTGGGAGACAGTGGCACCGCCTGCTAGATGGGGCGGAACAGGGTCCTGTGTTTGCTATCGGCAAAGTCGAGCTCCAAGAGAGATGACACCTTCTTCATCTTCTTAGGCTGAAGCTATGTATAGGTGGTAGATGTGTGGAGTTGCCATGGATGAGAGGGCGTGGACCATCATTAGGTCGAGGGTAGAGGGAGGAGAGGGCATGGATGAGGGCAGTAACGAAGTTGCTGTGGGAAAGGTACAGTCATGCTCGACATTAGGGGTGATGGTGGAGAGGAGAAAGGGAGGATGAGGGGGGAGGCAGAAGTAGTTGTTGAATCTTGAATTTTGATGATGAAATCAATTGATGAATTTATAAACTAATATGCTTTCAAGATGAGTAATGCAGAAAAACTTCGATCATGGACTTGAACCATCAGAGGGCAAATTATTGAAGCAAGACATTGGGCCGAAAAGCATCATGTCAAAGATTAGACATGGGGCTAGAGGATTGAATGACATGTGGACTTTATGCCATAAGTTTGGGCATCGGGTTGGAAGATACGCTAGAGGTTCGGTCAAAGTGGCTGATGACTAGAGGACATGCCGGAATGATGGAAAATGTGTTGAAAGCTTCATGATTATAATTAAGGTGGTTAGATCTTAATCATGATCATTTAGAGTTAAATTAAGTTGGTATAGGCCGTAACCATGCTAACTTAATTTGGGACCCATTGGGCTTGAATCAAGGCTGAGTTGTGTTGGAAAACCCAGCGGGAGCATCACATGCATAGTGGAAAAAAGAAAACAAAACATGTTTCCCACATATATCAAATCATCGTATAAATGTTGGTGCTTGAAAAACCCACAAAAATGAAAATTATGGTACGTGAGAGATTGATTACCTAGGGAGATCATATATCCCTGAAATCCAAATCCAGATGGAGAGGATGAAGAAGGTCAAACGTCATCCTCTCTAGCGATATCCACATGATAGATCTTACAGTGATGCTCCTCCAATTGCAGCAAAAAGCCCATAACTCTTGCGCAAAAGAAGAGAGGAGAATAGGAGGGGTGGCCAAAGGTGCAGCCTATCACTAATGTGTCGCCCTTGCCTCCTATTAAGAGAGCTACAAAAAACCCTAATTGATCATGCCTTAATGGGTATTGGATCTCCATCCAATTACCTAATGATATTGGATTGTTGGATCTCTATCCAATAATCTTAATTAACCTCTAACTAGGCCTTAATGAATGAGAATAATGGCTACTTGGATAACTCAAATCTAATCCTCTACTCGTTAAAACATCCACCATATATGTGTGACTCTCTAGGCCCAATACTGAGCTAGTCGTGATCCTACCTGTCAGAACTCCTTTTGATTCAGTGAGTTATTATCTCATAATAATTTACTCGCCTCATCGACGATGGATGTACTAGGCCACCGCGTCATAGTCCCAAGATGGTATAAGGGATCTTATCTTATCCATTGAACCTGTTTGACCTCAATTACTGTGTATCTATAGTCTCTCATCCATCTAATATCCCAATGACTATATATTGAGCATGGTACTACCAGGCCTCATACAGAATCTGTCAGAGTATCGCTCTAATCAGATTCTGCCAGAGAACTCATTTTATCTCAATCCGAACGACCCCAACCGAGGATTTATCCGAGAGATAACACATAAGATATTCCTCTTGTGATACCGAGAGTGCATGATCATTTATTGACACTCAATTACTTTTGTAAGGTTGGCTATGAATCCAGATAATCGATTGTACTAGATCTGAAACTTTCAAAACTTATAAGTCCGACATCAAAGAAAGGAGTACTGAAATAACACATCCTTGGTGTATCAAGTCTAAGGACTAGACACACATCTAGGACTATAGAATTACCGTCTGATATTAGATATCATTAACTATCCAGCATTCTGTAAGCAGATCAATAAGTGAACTCATTCTCCAATAAGCACCTGTACTGTACCCTTAATGTTCTCATACAAGTGGCTATGAGATTAGTCGCCTCAATCATATGGATAGGTATATCGTATATCGGTCTGTCTGGTTATCTCGATGTCCCTCTCGAGTAACCTATAACCGAGATTATTTAAGATCAATGTTTAAAGGTGCATCGATCTTATTATCATGATCTCATCATGGTCTGATTCCCATTGTACATAATCAAGAACATCAATATATATATATATATATATATATATATATATATATATATATATATATATATATATATTCATCTGATAATAAATATGATAATATGTCAATAATAATAATATAAAAAAATTATGCAACATGTCACACGTGTCATCACTCATGTGATTAGCTTACAGGGCACATGTAACCAGTAAGTTGAACCCGATAAAAGGCCAAATCAGCAATGTGAGTTGACCTTGGCGGTGGTACTGCTAGGTCCAAGCGGTGGTATCGCCCAAACTGTCGGAAAACACTATTTGTGCTTTTTCAAGGTTTCAAGTGGTGGTACCACCACCAGCTAGGTACCACATAGTTTGTTGGTAGTACCGCTAGAGCCCAGATTCCTGAGTTTTGTTTGATGGTAGTACTGCCCAGTGTCGACGGTGGTACCGCTTGTACCTCGAAAAATCGAGGATTTAAAATTTTGGCTCTAATTCTGAAGCCATTAGGGATCTATAAATACTCCATTCATTCTTGCTTGTAAAGTACAAAAGAGCACAAATAAGTGTAAAAAAAAGGGGTGAAAAAGTGATAGAATCCTTGAGTTAAAAGTGCTATAAACTCTTAGTGTTTGAGTCTCTTCCTCCTTGAGATTAGTGATTATTCTAAGGAGGTGTGAAGTCTTGTGAGAAATAGTTTATAAAGGTTCTCTTTTGCTCCTGATAAAAGGAGAAAGGATTATAAGGGCAGTTGATCTTTGCCTATTGGAATAAAGATCGATATTGAAAGTTGATGGCCTCGATAGAAGAGGAATTAAGAGTGGAGTAGGTCAGGATGATTGAACCATTATAAATCCATTTGCATTTCCTCCTTGCTTTTCTTTGTTATTTGCTTACTAATTTACTTTACTAACTACTTCTACTTATACTTCCAAGTTAAATAGATTTTTGATTTATATTTTCGTTTGAATGATTTCAAATCGGATCTTTTTTTGATAAGCACTACTTCACCCTTCATCTTAGTACTATTATAATCCTAATAGTTAGTATCAGAGCCAAGTTCTCTCAATTGGATTAACACTTAAGTGAGTTTTAATGGCTTTTTTAGTAATCATGAGGGTCACTCAATCACTCATCCTCCTATGCTCAATGGGACAAACTACACTTATTAGAAAATATGAATGAGAATTTTCTTAATTTTTATGGATTTCGATTTGTGGAACGTCATTGAAAATAGTTCTAAATTTTTTTTCAATCTAATGAATGAGTGGAATGATTTTGAAAAGAAAATGTTTTCTTTGAATGCTAAAGCTATGAATGCTTTGTTTTGTGCTTTGAATGAAAATGAGTTTAATTATGTTTCCACTTGTGATACTACACATGACATTTGACATATACTAAAAGTTGTTGAATCTCATATTTTGATGATGAAACAAATTTATAGGTTTATGTTCTAATTTGTGTGTTAGAGATAAGTGATGTAGGATTAACTACGATAGTGAAAAGGTAATACAATATGTCATTGGGTAGGAGTCAAGATCGGGCATCGGGCCGGAGTTCAAACGATACTACGGGGAGCTTGCCAGGAGTTCACCGAAGGTGATCAGGAGCTCGTTGGGAGTACGTCAGGAGTTCATCAAAAGATTATCAAGAACTCACCAGGAGTTTGTTGGAGGATGCTGGGAAGTTCATAGGGAGTACAAAAGATCGATTGATATGTCAGACAAGAACGATTGTAATTGTTTCTTAAGTGTCATAGTTAGCATCGTGTATTTTGAGTCCTAATTGAGTTAGTTTAGAGAAATCCAAATTAACTCAATGAGAGGCCAACGGGTCTACTTTGAGTTAGACTTGAGCTCATGGATGAGCTCATTTCGTTGACCTAAAAAGGGGTCAATAGAAGGTATAACTCGGGTACATAACAGTATAAGAAAGTACTATTCCCGGGCTTATGAATTAACACCTAAGTGAGTTAATGACTTCTCTTGACATTAACGAGGGACATTATATCACACGTCCTCCCATGTTTAATGGGACAAATTACACATATTGAAAAACTAGAAAGCATATCTTTTTTATTTCGATAGATTTTGAACTACGAAATATTATCGAAAATGGTTTTTCGAAGTCATCCAATCCTATAAATAATTAGAATGATCATGAAAAAAGATATTTTTCTTAAATGCTAAAGGTTTTATTTTACGCTTTAGATAAAAATAAATTTAATCGGGTCTCTGCTTGTGATTCGGCTTATGATATATGACATACTTTAGAAGTTACACACGAATGCATAAGTAGAGTAAAGGAATCGAAAACAAATCTTTTTGTACATAACTATGAATTGTTTAAAATAAGACAAGTGAGACTATTGGTGACATGTATTCTCGCTTTACATATGTCATCAATAGTTTAAAATCTCTTGGTAAAGTTTATTATAATTTTGAACTTGTTAACAGAATTTTGAGATCTTTACCTAAAAGTTGAGACCCACAAGTAACTGCTATATAAGAGGCCAAAGATTTAAATAACTTACCTCTCGAAGAACTAATTGAGCCTCTGATGACCTATGAAATGAGCTGTAAATCTCATAATGAACTTGAAGAACACCTTCCAAAGAGCAGGAAGAATATTACCTTAAGAACTAATGATGAACACCTTCCAAATAATAGGAAGGACTTGGCAATGAGGACAACAGACGACTTCTTGAGTGAAACATCAAGTGATGAGGATAATGATATTGCACTACTAAAAAGAAAACTCAAAAAATTCATAAAAAAATAAAAATCATAAAAATAAAATTGAACCAAAAAGGGATAATATAATCTATTTTGAATGCAATAAGCCAGGGCATTTCAAAAATGAATGCCCATGGTTAAAGAAAAAGGCGACAAACAAAAAGAAGGCCTTCTCAGCAACATCGGATGATTCAAGCTCATCAACTAAAGAAGACAACAACAATAAAAAAGTAGCTAACTACACACTCATGCCTATCCATGATGAGGTAAGTAAATCTTCCGAAGACTTCTTTACTTTTGATGAATTGTTAAATGAATTTCGTGAGCTATTTGATAAATTTAAGAAGATTAGCAAAACCTATAAATTACTTAAGAAGGAACATGCATCACTAGTTAGTAAATGATAGGACTCTAGCAGGGTTGAGTCCTAATCATCTTAGTACTAGTCAATAAAAACCCTGCTAGATTGTAATAAAGTCACTCCTATCTTATAAAGAAGTATGGATATGGTTTAGATTAGCCCTTAGGGCTTAGTAGCCACCACACCTCTTATTGGGTTGGTCGGCTAGGGTTTCCCCTTGCTTAGGTTGGCTATAGAGCCACTTAGCCACCTCTAGTTCCTATGAAGGTAGGTTGGCTATAGGAGGGGCAAAGAGGTAATTCTACTTAGGTAAACACCCCCTCAGGCTAGGGTTTTGATCCCTATTTAAATATGTAGCCACCCCCCTCTTGAATCAAGAATTATTAGTTTTATTTCAGCCTTGTGCCGAGTCTAGGAGGGAGGAACCCCTATAGCGTTCCAAGGTTTGATCCCCCTCAAGGATCAAAATCTATAGAGCTCCTTTTGGGGTTCTATCTTTTGGTATCAGAGCAGTGATCTTACTGCCCCTGTAGCCGTCATCAATGTCTCTACCTTCCCAAGCAATTTTCATAATTACTGTAACACGTGTCTCCACCTTCCACCCCAATCGTAGATCAAATCAGTCTGCTGCTGCCCCCTACGTTTGATATGGAAATATGGTATTTTTTATCATCCACGCCTCTTCAATACTGTAAGATTCCTTACTTTACATGTTGAAGATTTTTTTCAAATTTTATCAATTACAAATTTTGTTTGTCGCAAACGTTATCGTTGTTGCGAAGGTGGAATGTTACAAAAATTTTCAATCGTGCTTTTGCCTGATGAAATCGGTTTATTTATTCTCCTTTTTGGCCGAAATTTTTATACAATTCTCAAGATTAAGTTGGCTTTAATTTGGATTTGATTTCTCAAAAAGAATCCTTCTGGAACTAGTTTTCTTGTGCAATCTTTGACCATCACGTAGTTATAAAATTTTACGATGAAGGAATCTGGCTTTCGTCTTTTGCCCTATTTCCCTACTGTTATGCTGCCAAAATTTCATCAACCTTCTTACTAGTATTAACAACATCTGAACCAAGGGTTTCTACATAATTTTCTTGAACTTTCCTTGGGAATTTATGTTGAGAAGTTATCGTTTCTCTAACGTAAAATCGGTTCAGCAGGATAGTACATCGCAACACTTTTTTTTGCCGAATTCTATCAGATTCGAGTGCTATTTTTTGTGAGATTTTGAACTCTCTTTTTCTCATCTCAAAACCCTACCATCCTCCTTTAAAAACCTACCCTAAACTGAAGCCAAACAACCCCCCAAATTTGCCCTAAACCGTAACCTACTTCCATCTAAACTGATTGACCTTCCAACCGGCCACCCTCTTCTCCAAAATTTCCATGCCACTAACTCAACGATAGAAAAAAGATCTTAATATTATAGATCTAGAGGCGTATACTATGGCATCAGAGGAGGCTATCGATGCAAAGCTTGAAGTCTTTGAAAACCGCAAGGAAGAGAAGATGCGATAATCCCTGTTTGCTGAATTCAGCATTGGCCGACAGTCGAGCCAGAGGAAATCATAACATGGAGAAACTTCAGATCAGCGAGACGATCCTCAAGAACATGGCCACATCACCTCTGATCTCAATATTCCATGCATGAAGGTTGACTTCCCTAGATGGGAAGAAGGAGACCCGATCGGGTGGATCTCGCACGCGGAGCGCTATTTCGGTTCTACCGAACCGCCGATGCCACACATGTGGAGATTGCTTACATCCACCATGAGGGAGATACTATTCAGTAGTTTAATTGATTTGAGTGCACCCATGGAGGACTCTCTTGATGGTGATTCAAGGAAGGACTACTAAACCGTTTCGGAGCAACCGATTTTGACAACATCGACGGATTGACAAAGATTCATCAAACCTATACAATACAAGAATACCAAATAAGGTTTGAGTATTTATCTAACCAAACTGAGAATTGGTCTAAGAAATAACTTTTAGGTACTTTTATCGAGGGCCTAAAGCTGGATATCTGAGAAGTAAAGGCGCGACAACCGTACACTCTTATGGTGACGATTTCCTTCATATGTATCCATGAAGAATGATTGAACCACAAGATACAAAGGACAAGGGTCGCTCCCCGACCAGCCATGCCAAGGCCTACAACCCCCTCTATTGCCATCCGAGCCCCCACACCAAAAAAATTGATGAGGGATGAGCTTCATGAACGATTGGCCAAAGGATTGTGTTGGCATTGTGATGAACCGTGGAGCCGAGAACATCGCTGCAAAAAGAGCCGGCTCCTTATGATTGAACTAGTGGAGGATGGGGATAATGAAACATCTGAAGAAGCCCTTGAACATAAAGAAGATGCCATGGAGGAAGAGTCCCAACCGGCCGACTACATAGTGCACGCATTGGCTGGCTACTCCAACCCGCAGACGATGAAAGTTGGAGGACTTCTAAAATAGCAACCCATCACCGTTCTCATCGACATGGGCAGCACAAATAACTTCCTCAATAATAAGGTTGCTGCATGTTTGGCACTTCAAATTGAAGGTTGCAACAAGTTCGACGTAAAGGTCACCGACGGCCAAATCTTCAATTGCGACCAACGATGCTCGCGGGTGAAACTACTCCAAGACCAAGAACTGGTAGCTGATTTCTTCCTCCTACCCATCAATGATTATGAAGCCATACTCAAGATCGAATGGCTCATAACACTAGGTAATATCTCCTGGAATTTTTCTAAATTAATCATGAAATTTTATTGCAAAGGGAGATAGGTCACGTTACGAGGCAAGCACGGGAGCCAAATTTTCACCGTTTCATCGCAACGAATGGAGAAAATTTTGCACAAAGCACATGATGGATTCTTGATGCATATCTAGTAGCCATTTAAGGGGGAGAATGTACAAAACTTAGATCCTAAGCTTGCTCTTTTGCTGGATGAATTCGCAGATGTTTTCTCGGAGCTGCACGGGCTGCCCACTAACCGGCCGCATGACCACCGCATTCCTATTTTGCTAGGAAAACCTCTAGCAAATTTATGACCATACTGCTATCCTCACTTACAAAAGGATGAGATTGAGAATATTATTTAAGAGATGCTTGACTCTGGGGTGATTCGACCGAGTTGCAGCCTTTACTCCTCACCGGTGTTGCTAGTGCGCAAGAAAGATGGTACATGACAGATGTGCATTGACTACCAAGCTCTAAATACCATCACCGTCAAGGACAAATGTCCTATCCTAGTCGTAGATGAACTCTTGGATGAATTAAAAGGAGCCCGAGTCTTTACTAAATTGGATCTCCGATCCGGATACCATCAGATTCGGGTATGCACTTAAGATATTCTGAAAACTGTATTCTGCATGCGTAACAGCCACTACGAGTTTTTGGTAATGCATTTTGGAGTTACAAATATTCCTTCTACCTTTTAATGCTTGATGAATCACATCTTCTGAAGGTTTCTATGTAAATTTATATTGGTATTCTTCGATGATATTCTCATTTATAGCCCTACGCTTGATATACATTTTTAGCACTTACGAACCATTCTAACAATTCTTCGGGTGAATACTCTTTATGTTAAATAGTTAAAGTGCAGCTTCTTACATCGTAGAGTATCTTGGGTACATTATATCAGAGGATGGAGTGACGGTAGACCCGACAAAGATCGAGGCAATGCAAGGATGGTCGAGACCTACAAACGTAAAATCACTACAAGATTTCCTTGGACTCATGGGCTACTACCAAAATTTTGTGAAAGATTATGGCAAGATCAGTACCCCACTCACGTCCCTTTTGAAGAAAGACTCCTTGTGGTCAGATAAAGCCTCCGTAGCCTTCGAATGACTCAAGGCAGCCATGACGACGATGTCGGTCCTAGCGCTGCCCGACTTCAGCCGCACTTTTGTCATTAAGGCCGATACGTCAGGAGTTGGAATTGAGGCTATTCTTATGCAAGATGGTCGACTCCTAATTTACACTAAGGCTTCCCTCACACTCCACACGAGATTTTTACAGGGGATACTAATTACTACCAAATTTAATATATGGCTGGATATAGGTCCATGACATGAAAGAGGAGTAAAAGTAGAAGAATTATAATCCATGCTCACGCCAGATTGGGCTTTTATCATCCTGAACCATACCAAAGGGCAGTCACTATTCCAGAAGAAAGATTGGCTTACTAAAGACTAACTATATGGCAGTACTTGCAAAGAAGAAACAGCCTCCCGACAAACTTCAGAATGCATGAAAAATTGAAGATCGAGTTTTTCTACACCTCCAGCCTGATCAGCAGGAAACTCGAGTCTTAATGAATTGGTCTCCCTATTTCTTTGGGCTTTGCAAAATTGAGGATCACATTGGGGTCATAACCTGGAGATCAAATTCGCACACCAGATCAAGATTACAGTTAATCCGCCAGGTATCCCACCTCAAATGAAAATTTAAATAAGACGACTCAGCCTAAATCCTTCCAACTAATACCCTAGCTGATGAGGAGGCCACAGTTTAGTTAATGATAGTATGAGAGTCACATGAGGAGTTGAAGATCCAGTTTCCAGAGTTTATGGACCCTCAGCCTTGAGGACAAGGCTGATCTGAGGAGGGCGAACTTGATAGGACTCCAGCAGGGTTGAATCCTAATCATCTTAGTACTAGTAAATAAAAATCCTACTAGATTGTAATAAAGCCACTCCTATCTTATAAAGGAGTATGACTAGGATTTAGATTAGCCTTAGGGCTTAGTAGCCGCCACACCCCTTATTGGGTTGGTTGGCTAGGGTTTCCCCCTGCGTAGGTTGGCTATAGAGCCAGCTAGCCGCCTCCTGTTCCTATTAAGGCAGGTTGGCTGTAGGAGAGGCAAAGGGATAATTCTACTTCGGCAAGCACCCCCTTAGGCTAGGGTTTTAATCCCTATTTAAAGATGTAGCCCCCCCCCCTCTTGAATCAAGAATTATCAATTTTATTTCAGCCTTGTGACGAGTCTAAGAGGGAGGAAACCCTATAGTGTTCCAAGGGTTGATCCCCCTCAAGGATCAAAATCTGTAAAGCTCCTTCTGGGGTTCTATCAGTAAACTTGAAGATATGCATGAAGTATTAACATTATCTAATTTTTGCTCTAAATATGAAATACAAGTGGAAATTAGAAAAGAAAATGTCATACTATAACAAACATTAGAAAAGTTTAAAATAAGTAATAAATCGCTAAACATGATCCTTGCTAATAAGTGTTATATTCATAGGAAATAAGGTATTGGCTTTATGGATAACACCCAACAAAAGCCAACTATCTTCGTTAGAGGACCTATTTTACACTCTTCACCCAAACTAAGTTGTAATTTTTGTAGTAGACTAAGATATTTTGCCTATAATGCTCATTTAGATAGTATAGTTCATATAAGTTAATTTGGGTTCCTAAAGGAACTATAAATAACCAAATGTATTTAATAAAATTAGGTAGAGCTTTTCATGAGAGACCTAAATTTAAATGGGTACCTAAATCAAAATCACGTTTCTTGTAGGTTTGTCTCCAAACAAAGGCTAGAAGTACAAAATGATATCTTGATAGTAGATGCTCAAGGCATATTATTAGAGATCCAACTGATTTCTCTAAGCTTACTAGCTTAAATGAAAGATTTGTCACCTTCAGAGATAACAACAAAGGAAAAATAATTGGGAAAGTAACCATAGGTAACAAATCAAATATCTTGATTGAAAATGTGCTATTAGTTGATAGTTTGAAACATAATCTACTAAGCATTAGCCAATTGTGTGATAAAGGATATATTGTTAAATTTGAATATAATGCTTGCATAATTGAAATATAATAGGACCATAGCGTCTATTGGTATTTTGTTGAAAATAATTAATAACCCGATAATTATAAGTAGTAAATGAAACAAGTAAGAACACTCACAATTATAGTGGTTCGGCACCAACCGACCTATGTCCACTCTCGAGTCCTCCTCGTTGAGGCACACCGATGTCCACTGCCAATCTTCTTTGGGTGAAGACCAAACCCTTACAACTTGAGCTTACAAGGGAGACTTCAAGAAATTTTCTAACTCTAAACTTACTCCCTTCCCCTTTTCTTTTTCATATAATTCACACATAATTTTTTCATAGAATATAATCCCCAAAATTGTTGTATGGAATACAAGAAAACTTGGGATATTTATAGGCCCCAAATGGCTTTAGAATTTGGAGCTAAAATTCAAACATATCCGAAAAATCTGAGTACGAGCGGTTCACCCATCGGCGTCGACGATGTAGTCGCTCGAAAATCTGGTACGGGTAGTTTACCCATCGGTCCTGGGCAGTTCAGTCGCTCGAAAACTTGGGCGGTGGCGGTACACCCGTTGCTCACTGATGGTTCAACTTCCAAAATTTTTGGAAAAGTTGTTCCCTCCACTTTTCGAATTTTGACTTGAATCTTATGTTGACCAATCCTCTGGTCAACTAATTGAGCTCAACTTGAGCTCAATCAAACCCATTTAGTGGACCCGATTGCCTCTTTGAGTTGATTTAGATTCCTTCTAAATCACACTCATTTCAGACTCAACCTTAACCTATGACTTAAGGATTACAATCATACATGACCACCAAGTTTAATGACCTCATTCTCGCAATCCGACAACCTCCGACATTCCCTACGGTGAGTCTTACGATTTTCCTTCGGTGATCTCCCGGCGTGTTCCTAGCGATCTTCCCGATACCTTCGGCGAAGTCCTAGCGAACTCCCGACGAGCTCCCACCGTATCATCCAAACCCTGGCTCAATACTTAAGCTTGATCCTGGGTCCATGTCTGGCTTGTAACTCATTTTCACCATTGTGGTTAAACCTGTACATGCTAACTATGACTTAATTAATTACAATCATGACCAATAAATCCACTTGAAAATCTCTAACTCTCAACAAGCCTTTTGGCTACCCCCGACAATCTTCCAGCGAGTCTTAGTCTTCTTCCGGTAAACTCCCTTGTGCCATCCTGGCAGGCTCCCGATGCACTCTAGGTGAGTTCCCAATAGCATTGTCCTTACTCCGGCCCGATACTTAGACTTGACTTTGCCAAACCTCTGATTGTAATTTTCTATCCATCATAGTTAATCCTGTATCAATCAACTCTAACAACACACATTAGATTAAACACTCATCAATTAATTTCATCATCAAAATTTAAGATTCAACAATCTCTCCTTTTTTTATGATGACAATCAATTTGTGCCAGGAGTTAATCCTAACTCCTCCTAAATCCATGACACAAAGAAAAAAACTTTAATTCAAGAGAACCACACTCTCTTGAATTAAAGTATCATGAAACAAATAATATTCCAATCAAATTTCAACAAAAATTTACATCAAGTCATTGAATCATGAATTCAAGAAGAAGTTATGCATCAATATCCAAGTATGTGCATCAATATCCATCTGTCATCAATGTCCATTTCTTCCCCTTTGTTATCAACAATAAGGTGAAATATATAGCTAATGATTTCAAAGCACATGACGACATTACTCCCCATTAGTAATATAGAATATGTATTATAGAATTTTCAGCCCTTTTGTGAATAATGAGGAGAAAAACAAGGGAGGAGTTGTGAAAGCATTACATCATTAAGAAGAGCTCTTAATAAATTTTGAAAAGAATATTAAGATAAGCTCAAAAGTTCAAGTTGAAACTATTTTAATCACATCATATGCAATACATCATATCATCATAATAAAATCATGAGTATTGCATGTATTATTCCAAATCATTATGTATATTTTTAAAATCATCATTGCATGCATGATCATCGTACATGATTTCACATCATCATACCTTCTCCCTCTTGATCATCAACAAAAATGAGAAGTGCAATTAGCAAGTTTTTGAGATATGAAAGCATAGCAATTTAGCAAATTTTTCATCACTTTAGAACATGCAAGCTAGTGAGTTCTTTCTTCTCTTTTGAGAAGTGCAAGCTAGCAAATTTTTGCTTCCTTTGCAATGTTCAAGCTAGCAATTTTACATCATACAAGCTACCAAGTTGGCAAGTGTTACTCCTCTTTGAAGTATGAAAGCTAGCATATTTTTGAGAAATGTGAGGTTAAGCAAATTTTTTGATTCTCTTGAGATTTACAAGATAGCACTTCTTGCTTCTCTTTTGAGATGAACAAGCTAGCAAGTTTTGCTCCCCCTTTGTCATTGTCAAAAAGAAGGGATGGTTACAATAATACATAACTTTTCCCATTACATTATTTTTCAAATCATCACATGAAATATATCGAGAAAACTTAACATGGTGATGAGATATATAATTCATGAAGACAAATTGTGAATATTAAGAGATAAATTATAGGAGAAACAAATAAGATATCTTGATTCATGCATAAGAAATCTCAAGTTGTCAAGATCATGATTTATATAAAAATCTCCTTTTAAATAATACGAGAACACATAATAAGAGATTTTGATTCATAAAATATTTTAAGTTATAATTCCGAGGAATCAAAATCATGATATAGGTAAAAACTCATTCAATTTCAAATATTCAAAATCATCAAAATCACTTTCAAGGGATTCACGATGAAATAAATAAACTTATCGATCTCTTGAAATGCTAGTGATTTCCTTTCTCCCCTTTGTCATTGTAAATAATTTAAAGAAGAAAAAAAAGAAAGGGGAATAATACATAACAAAACTTCAAGTCATAAATTATCAAGATGACAAGTAGCATATCATGGTTTATTAGGATATATCTCATTTTTAGTGAATAGCCAAATGAATCGTAGGAGTACAAAGGATGAAAAATCTTGACTCATAATAAATCTCAATTTATAACAATCAAGGAATTAATATCATGATTTAGATAAAAACTTATTCAAATTTAAATCATCAAAATCACTTTCATAGTTCAAGAGATTCATAAAAATAACATAATCGATTAATTAATCTCTTTTTAAAAATTTATATGATAGAAAAATTTTCAAGAAAAATGTATTCCTTTTTTATTTCATACAAGCATGCCTTTGTCTTTTAAGCCAAATAAAAACATGCATCATCATTTAAAATAAAAAAAAAACTTTCACTACGGCAAAGACCAATAAGCCATAAATTACAAAGATAATCATGCATAATTTCAAAATATAAACTCATTAAGCATGATCACTATCCATCATTAAATCATTAAGCATGGTTTCATTGAACATAAAATATCTTCAATCAAAATCAAAAAGTAATAAGAAAATAATCAAGATATACATTATTGTTTCTTAAAAGCATACATAGGATTTATCTTAAGCATTCGATTTAAGTGTAACATTTTTTTCCTTTATCATAAAACATGTAATTTTTATGATCAATATAATTTTTCAAAATCACTAGAAACAAAAGCATGATCCTCTTTTGTTAGAACCCTTGCAGATTCTAAGCTCGGGGTGATCTATAGGGGATCGACCTCCTTGGAACTCTATAGGGATTCCTCCATCCTTGGTACTCAAGCTATTGGCTAAAGAAATATTAATCTATTCATGATAAAAAGTGGATGATTACAAGGCTATTTATAGGCTTTCAATCCCTAATTCCTAAGAGGACTCCTATTTCAAGACTCCTACCTTTAAGCAACTCCTAATGCACCTCTAATTTTAACTTCCAATCGGCCTAACTAGGGGTGATTGGTTGCTTATTGTTTTCCTAACCCTTTCCTAACTTAATCCCCTTCTTAACCAACCCCTCTTTAACTAGGATAAGGGGTGGTTATTTAAGGTAACTTACATCTTGCTCTCCCCTCAAATATCTTCCTCAACTAATCCTAACCTTGCAAACCTCCTTACTTTCCTTAATAGGGGTCGACTAGATAGGATTTACATGAATACCCCTTAGATTTTACATGATTGTCCTCTTCCATAAAACTAAATTAGGACTCTCCTAGCTAGAGTCCTAACAGATCCGTCCTCTTCAAATAAGCCTTGTCCTCAAGGCTGAGGCTCCATGAACTTTGGGTCTCGATCTGCAGTTCTCCTTGAAGCTTCCTTGTGGTATCTACGGTAGGTGTACTATGGTCCGACGGTCCAGCATTATCTTGTATCTTACCATCAGGGGTAGTAGTATTTGGACGGTGGTGCATCACAATCCTACGATCCCATGCGATCATCAACTGAACTTTAACCCCCTCATCAGTTGAGATGTCAGGTGGATGGATCTGAGTTGAGTCATTCTTTCTAAACTTCCATTTGCGATAAGATACTTGGAGGATCAATTGTATTTTTAAATTGATGTACTGATCTGATCCATAAGTCACGACTCCAATATGATCCTCAATTTTGCAAGCGCCAAAGTAGCAGGGAAACCACTTCCTTGAGGCTCGAATTTTCTACTGGTAGGGCTGGAGATAAAGGAAAACTTGATCTTCAATAATAAACTTTCTTCTGCTCTGATATTTGTCGGGAGGGTGTTTCTTTCTTGCATGAGATGCAACTTGGTTGTTCTTAAATAGTAACTGAGCATTCTCTTGGAATAATTGCTATCCTTTGATAATGTTCCTAGTGGTGTGAGCCCATTCTAAGTCCGAGGAAGTTAAGAGATGTTATTTTACCGAGTCTATTTTCATCTCACTTTTGTGCTGTTGACCTGTATCATGCCATATTTCAAATTTAGTAATAATTAGTATCCCTTTATAGATCAGAAGCATCGTGTGAAATGTAGGGAGAGCCTTAGTGTGGATTAGGTGTCGGCCAACTTGCAAGAGGGTGGTGTCGATCTCAACTCCTGTTTTGTCTGCTCTAATATCAATTACCTCATTTCGATCTGGTAATGCTATGACCGATATAGATGGCATCATGGTTATGAAGGCCCCATAGATGGTGGACATGTGGATGCCTTCCTCATGTTCCTTTCGAATTTTGATCTCCATCCAATTATAAATTCCATGCTGGTACTGTTGTTGGAGGGACCTGATCTTCTTACGATCGTCAATAGGGAAGACTTCGAACAACATAGTCCACTCCTGGGAGAGGTAGTGGAAGTAGCTCAAGATCTGGGAGTGCTGCTTCAAAAGCCATAGCTGGTTCAGCTGAATCTGGCACTTCAGGTAGAGTTTATCCCTACAAATAAAGAGGTAAAGCTTTTGGAGATAAAGTGTCATTGCAAGGGAAGGTCGTGGTCGAATGATCTATGTCTCCTGCGTCTCCTGGATAATCCTTTTAGCTTTGGCCCTCTGAGGATGTGGACAACAATAGAGCCGAATATGTGCTGGTGGTTCCTGTTGTAAGATCAGCATACGGAGGTCGTGCAGTCTAGTAGGAGGAAATCAGCTCGGTTCAGTGGAGGTAGAAACTTCTCCAAGCGTTGTGTCTTTTCTTCACTCCCACTTAAATTTCCCGTGTAAGGTCACCTACTTTACTTTGCCATTCATAAGGTCATTGGGGCTCCTGGTCTTGATGAGGATAGTGACCGATTGCTGCTTAAGAGATTCTTCATCTTGCATCGCTTGCGGGTTTACATGGTCGGCTAGAGTGTGAGTCATGCAATCGGCCAGCTACTGGTCCTCCTTCGTGTTCTCTTCCTTAGGTTCAAGGTCATCTTCTTCAGATTCTTTTATATGTTCTATCATGGAAAGCTTCACTTTTTTGTAGTGATGGTTGCGGCTCTAAAGTTCATTGCAATGCTAACAAAGGCCCCTCGCCAATCTATCGTGAAATTCTTCTCTCGTCAATTTCTTTGGCAGCGAAGCACGATTGGGAGCAAGGGGTGTTGATTGTTTATATGTTGCTGGTCTAAGAGTAGTTCTCATCCTTCGAGCATCTTGGTTCAACCGTTCCTCTTGGATTCGGGCGAAAAAGATTGTAGCCTTCACGGTGGGGGCTATCGCGCTTTAACCTCTCATTTAATTTTTGGCTTGAGTCCTTTAATGAACATCTACAATAATTATCTATCAGACCAATCATGAGCAAAGTAAGATAATTCCTCAAACTTGGTTTGGTATTCTTGGATCATAGAGGTTTGTCAGATCTTGGCAAGTTGTCCGTTTATATTCTCGTACTTGGTTGGCCCAAAGCAGTTCAACAGCGTATACTTGAATTATATCCACGTCGGAGTTCCATAGTTGTATTTAAGCCAATTATACCATCGTATAACATCTCCTTCATGGTGGATGACAGAGGTGTCCACCATGGAATCCTCCGATGTGTGGTGATAACTGAAGTAATGTTCGGCGCGCGAAATCCATCCCGTCGGGTCTCCTTCTTCCTATCGAGGGAAGTCCTCCGTCATGCGTGGTTGCCTCATATCAGTGGCTCGGTCTTTCTTTTTGAGAGGCCTCTCTAAACTTGCACTTCACTGAAATTTTATTGGGCTCGGAGATCGGCCCAATCTAAACTCGGTGAATAAGGCGTGCAATCTGTCCTCCACGCATGATTCAAACGCGTCCAACTTGGCATCGATTGAACCTTGAGAGGCCATTGTGTGTGCCTCCAAATCTGAAATGTTAAGGTCCTTCTCTTGCTATTGGGTTAGTGGTATTAACTAGTTTGGTGGATTGATGGCCAAAAGAGGTGGTGGATCAAGGGTAGATGACTGCGGTTTAAGGCTAATAATTTACTATTTTTTGTTGCTGCTGGGGCTATGATTTAGGGCTGCTATAGGGGTCGTATAGGAGGTATAATGGCTGAGGTTTAAGGTTAAAGGAATGGGTTAGGGTTGCGGTTGATGACAACTACGGATTTGGTAGGAATTGGGTGTGGATGTAGTAGTGCAACAAAATTTTTCAGTAAAGAGGGTGCTGTTGATGCTACAGTTAGGGGCTGTTGTAGGGGTTATAAGGGGGGATCAATGACAAAGGTTTAGGGTTGCTGTTAATGGCAACAATCAGTTTGGCAAGGTTTGGTGGCTACGGAAGATAAGGATCGACGGAAGGTTTGGTGGTTGTGGAGGACCGTTGTTTGGGCTGCGGTTTGGGTTGGCTATGGAAATCGAAAAAAGGATACGTGGTTGTGTCTTAAGGCTATAGTAGTGCCCTAAAGATGACTTTGGTGGTAGCAACAATTTCGGTAAGGATCAGATATGGGCGTAGCAAAATACACCGAAAGGTAGTGCTACAAAATTCTACGTTAATAGGCTGCGATAGTCGCTATTTTGGGCTACAGTTTTGGGTGCTATTAGGGTAAGGAAAATAGGTTATGAGGGTTGCATCTTAAGGCCAAAGGAATAACCTAATGATGTCTTGAGTGGTGGCAGCAAGTTAATGTTGGGAAACCTCAGCGGGTGTATCACAAGCGTAGTGGAAATTAAAACAAAATATCGATTTCCCACGCAGATCAAATCGTCGTGCAAATAATTAGGGTCGTGAGAAAAATATAAAAACCGATAAAATCATGATGTGTGAGAGATTGATTTTACCTAAGGACCTCATCTCTAGTGGTATCCACATGATGGATCTCTGCAACGAAACTCCTCCAATATGATCTCGCAACTCTTGCACAGTAGAAGGGAGGAGAATAGGAGGTGGTGGCTAAAGCTGCGGCCTATCAACCATGAGTCTCTCCTTCTATTTATAGAGAGCCACCAAACAACCCTAGGGCTCTTGCCTTAGTAGATATTGGATCTTCATCCAATTACCCACTAATCTTGCATTATTGGATCTCTATCCAATAATCTCCTTAGGCCTCTAATTGGGCCTTAATCAAGGAGCTCATCATCATAGGGTCTCATCTAATGAGAATAGGGGCTAATTGGATTTCCATCTAATCCTCTATTCATTAAATCATTCACCATATATGTGTGACCCTCTAGACCTGATACCGAGCTGGCCATGAGTCACTCCCATCAGAACTCCTTTTGATATAGTGAATTATTATCTCAATAATAATTCACTCGACTCATCGACTATAGACGTACTAGGCCACTACGCCATAGTCCCTAGACAGTACAGGAGGATCGAATCCATCGGACCTATCTATCCATAGTTATCGTGTATCTATAATCCCTCATCAAACTAATATCCCAGAGACCGTATATTGGATATAGTACTGTCAGGTCACATACGGAATCCGTCATAGTCTCGCTCTAATCGGATTCTCCTGGAGAACTCTTTCTCTCTCAATCTGAATGACCCTGGCTAGGGATTTGTCTGAGAAAGCACATATGGGATATTTCTCTCATGATATCGAGAGTGGATGATCCTCTATTGACACTCAATTATCTTTGTAAGGTTGGCTACCAATCTCGATAACCAACTGTACCAGATCTAGAACTTTCCAAACCTGTATGTCTGGCGTCGAAGAAAGGAGTACTCATACAAGTCATCCTTGGTGTCTCGAGTCTAAGGACCAGATACACAACTGGGACTATGGAATCGCTATCTGACATTATGTATTATTAACCATAAAGGATTCCATAAGCGGATCAATCAGTGAACTCATTCTCCAATGAGCACTTGTACTATATCCTTGGTGTCTCCACATAAGTAGCTATGAGACCAGCCGCCTCTATCATATAGATGGGTATATAGTACACTGGTATGTCCGGTTATCTCGATGTCCCTCTTGAGTAACCTATGACTGGGATTATTTAGAATCTATGTTTAAAGTTGAATTAATCTCATTATCATGATCTCATCACGATCCGATTCCCGTTGTAAAGAACCGAGGACATCACAATATGTATGTAACAAATAATATAATGTGAGAATATGCCAATATTAATCTTAAACAAAAACATCACACAACGTGTCACAATTGTTTCACTCACGTGATTGGCTTGTAGGGCACTTGTAACCAACAATCTCCAACTTGACCAAAAACCAATCACCTATGTGTCTGATCACCGTCAGACCCTTGTGACGCTCAAATATAATGTGAGCTAGTGGCTTCATCAGTGGATCTGCAATATTATCTTCCATGGAACTATTTTCATTGCTATATCTTTTTGGGTCATGATCACTTTAATCCGATGGAACCTCCTCAGAACAATTCTGTTGAGACCTGAGTTTCTTTATTAGGTTATCGCCCTGTCGCTGTCACAATATATGGGAGTTAGCTCCACGCTGCTTGGTATGACTCTCAAATCCTTGATGAACTTCTTCATCCACACCCCTTTGTTTTGCTGCTTCTGCTACAACAATGTATTCCGCCTCTGTGGTCGAGTTAGCAGTAGTATCTTGCTTGGAACTCTTTTAGCTTACTACTACTCCATTCAGGGTGAAAACATACCCTGAATTTGACTTGCTATCATTAATGTTAGACTAAAAACTCGAGTCTGTGTAGCCCTCAACCTAGAGGCTACCTCCTCCATATACTAGTAAAAGATCCTTAGTTATTCTCAAGTACTTAAGGATACACTTTATTGCCTTTCGATGTTCTAAACCTGGATTTGCCTGATACCTGCTCGTGACACTCAGAGCATATGCTATATCAGGCCTAGTACATAGCATCGCATATATGATAGACCCTATCGCTGAGGCATAAGATATCTTATCGATGTCTGCCCTTTCTTCAGGAGTCTTTGGGGACA
The DNA here is from genome assembly GCA_029747655.1 of Ensete ventricosum. NCBI lineage: Eukaryota > Viridiplantae > Streptophyta > Magnoliopsida > Zingiberales > Musaceae > Ensete > Ensete ventricosum. The sequence continues at coordinate 25,199,197 of JAQQAF010000003.1, read as the reverse complement.
TACTCCTAGAAAGTAATAAGACCTCTCTTTGAATTCTCTATGTCAAACCTTTTGATATTGAAGTTTATGTACCTAGATTGGGACAAGCTAAGCATCCTTTTGAATCTATCTATATAGATCTGGATCCCCAAAATATAGGATGCTTTCCCTAAGTCTTTCATGGAGAAGTTTTTGGATAACCAAGCCTTTACCGTGGAGAGCATTCCTATATCATTCCTAATGATTAGGATGTCATCCACATATAGCACCAAGAAGGTAATAGCACTCCCACTTACCTTCTTGTACACACAAGACTCATCTTCATTCTTAACGAAGTCACAAGATCTGATCACCTCATCAAATCTTATGTTCCAACTTCGAGAAGCTTACTTCAATCCATAAATGGATCTAAGTAACCTACACATTTTATCTGGACTCTCTTTGGATACGAATCCCTTTGGCTGTATCATATACACCTCCTCCTCAAGGTTGCCATTGAGGAATGCCGTTTTGACATCCATATGCCAGATCTCATAGTCACAGTGTGCTGCAATGACCAAAATAATTCTAATGGACTTAAGCATGGCTACAGGTAAAAATGTTTCGTCATAGTCAACTCCTTGTCTTTGACGATATCCTTTAGCTACCAGCCTTGCTTTATATGTCTCTACCTTTCCATCCACTCCGATCTTCTTCTTGAAGATCCAATTACAGCCGATGGGTACAATACCCTTAGGTGCATCCACAAGGTTCCAAACCTTGTTAGAGTACATGGAATCCATCTCAGAATTCATGGCTTCTTGCCACTTCCCAGAATCTATACTTATAATAGCCTCCTCGTAGGTCTGAGGATCAACATCCTGAGAGTCATCTCCACTAATATGTCCCACATATCTTTCATGAGGGTGAGATACTCTACTAGTCCTACGCAAAGTTGAAACTTGTGTGTTAGGTACTTGAAAAGACTCAGGCTATAGAATGGTGTTAGGTTCTCCAACCTCGCTCAATTCTATCTTGCTCCCACTATTTCTACCAAGAATGTGTTCCTTCTCAAGGAACACAGCTCTCTTGGCAACAAAGACCTTTCAATCCTCGGGATGATAGAAATAATACCCCAAAGTCTCCATAGGGTATCCCATGAATGTGCACTGTTCCATCATTGATTCCAATTTGTTGGGGTTGTATCTTCTAACATGGGTAGGACAACCTCAAATCTTAACCACCTTAAGATCGAGTTTTTTTCTTTTCCATATCTCATATAGTGTTGACACTACCGACTTTGATGGAGGTCTATTCAGAATGTAAGCTGCGGTCTCTAAGGTGTACTCCTAGAATGAGACGAGTAGGTCAGCGAAACTCATCATGGACCACACCATGTCTAACAGCATGTGATTTCTCCATTCTGATACACCATTTAGCTGAGGTGTATAAGGAGGTGTCCACTGGGATAGAATCCTAAGGAAATTGGTGAACTTTGTACTCAAGTACTCTCCTCATCGATCTGATCGAAGAGTTTTAATACTCTTTCCAATTTGGTTCTTTATCTCGTTCTTATATTCCCTAAAAGGCCTCAGATTTATACTTCATTAAGTACACATGTCCATACCTAGATAAATCATCAGTGAATGTAATGAAGTATGAGTAACCACCTATAGCTTGAGTCGACATGGGACCACATACATCACTATGTATGAGTTACAATAACTTAGTGGCTCTCTCTCGAGTTCCACTAAAAGGAGAGTTGGTCATTTTCCCACGAAGGAAAGGTTCGCAAGTTGCATATAACTCATATTCAAATGGATCTAAGTATCCATCTTTCAACAACTTTTGAATCATTCCCTCATGTATATGACCTAGCCTACAATGCCATATGTATGCATTATTCGCCTCATCTCTTTTCCTCTTAGACATGTTTATATTCATGATGTGTGGAGAAGTGTCTAACACGTATAAGCCATTTATAAGGGTCCCTCTAGTGATGATCTTATCATCCATAATTATTGAATAACTATTGTTCTCAAAAACTAATTTATATCCACTAATTGTCAAACAAGAGATAGTAATAATATTTTTGATAATAGAGGGAACAAAATAACATACATATAATGCAATAATAACTCCACCAAGTAGATGTAGGGTGACCTCTGTAATAGCAACTGCAGCAACTCTTGCTCCATTGCCATCTTGAGGTCCATCTCGCTTATGGCCAATCTCCTAGGTCTTGCCAGAACCTGCAACGAATTCTAGATATGATAAGCACTCCCGGTATCCAATACTCATGTGTTATCATGAAAATCTGACAAGTGGAGACTGATCATGAATATACCTGAAGCTTCTCCAAGCTTCTATTTCGTCGTATCTGCAAGGTAGTACTTACAGTTCCTCTTCCAATGCCCGTCTTAGCCGTAGTGGAAGCATTATCCTTTGTCCTTTCCTGGGTATTTCCTGGAAACCTTTGCCTTACCTGGTCTTTCTTTGCCCTTGCCCTTCGTAAGGGTCTTGTTGGCCTTCCTTTTCTTGTTGGTCTCACCAATATAGAGAACTAGATTCTCTTGATAGCACTCTCAGCTTCCCTCAACATATTGAGGAGCTCAAGGAGAGTCACCTCAAACTTGCTCATGTTAAAATTTATGATGAAGTGAGAAAAACAATTTGGTAGGGACTGAAGTATAAGATCAATGTATAGGTTATCCTCTAGGACTATTCCTAGACCTGTGAGTTTCTCGATCCACTCTATCATCTTTAGGACATGGTTCTCAATCGATGTCCCTTGTGTCATTTTGGCTTGGAAGAGTCTCTTAGATATCTCATATATTTGAGTTCTTCCTTGTTTCTCAAACAGTTGGCGGAGATGAAGATGGATAAAATCTGCATTCATGCTCTCATGTTGCCTCTGTAACTCAGGAGTCATGGAGGCCAACATATAATATTTTGCCAATGTGGAATCATCTATATACTTCACATAGCGAGCGATCTCATCCTCGTTTGCCCCTTCTTCTAGCGTGGGCACAATTGTATTAAGGACGTATACAATTTTCTCAGTCATGAGAACAATTATCAAATTATGGAGCCAATCTGTATAGTTTGGACCAGTGAGGCGGTTGGCATCAAGTATGCCACGTAGGGGGTTTGTGAGCGACATGATTCTAAAAAATAAGATATAGTAAAAAATAAATAACATGCAAACTTTATAGAAAATACTAATTAAGATATGGACTTCTATCTTAGTGTACTCCCACTATTTTCCTAGTGAATCACATGACACCCTCGATGCATGAGATGAGAGTCTCCGGCAGACTCCTAGTGGGGATCGGGATGCAATTGACATCTTAGTACAATCTCGAGGGACTCAACCAACTACACTAAGCCCAAAAGGTAGACAACTCTTGTCAATCACAACTTCTTGTGATTACCGTCATATTCAGCCTCCAAATCATCATGGTCTCGACTGCTTGACCAACCATGAAGTTCAATTAAGTCATTACCATCTTTATAAGATGAGTCTGATTCGATGGATATGCTCTCGACTGCTCGACCAAGTTAATATATATATATATATATATATATATATATATATATATATATATATATCTAATAGGTGTATAACACATCACACATGCAAGCCACACCGGATGATCATGAGCCATCACCTAATATGATTAAGCTCGGGCCAATAGGCCTAATCACTCACAATAGGATCTATGTGTACATCGGTGCATCTCCATGCCCTATGATTGTTGATCTCGTCATCATCGGTTCCATCAGATCGTTGCATCACCATGCGTCGTAATCTCCCGCTATGCCATCATGGGTCCCGCTGTCATCTCTACACTCTCGATGCGCTTCTCCATGTAATTACAAATAATCACAAGCATATTGGTCCGATAATAAACGAGAAAAATAGAGGCACGCAGGCCCCAATAATAATAATAATAATCATAATTACACTTATCACAACACATGACTCATAATTATCCATTCATATTATACATCACATGCAAACGACTATGCCCACGGGCGGCTGCCGCCCCTGCGGGCTGGTCGCAGCCTACCGTGCTCGCGGGCGGCTATTGCCCCCACAGGCGACGCTTCTGCTCGCAGGCGTTGCTGGCCTCCCTTTTAGGCTGGCCTTGGCCTCAACTAGTCGCCCCTTTGAAGGGGGCCTTGGCCGCGGCCTGGTTGTGGGTGGTCGGCCTTGCATGGGTGCTGGATGTGGCTAGCCGCCCCTCCACCTCGGTGCCTTCGCAGCGAAAATGTAGCAAGAACACGTAGGACGATTCTACATGATACAATATCATCATACGTAATTTAAAGCCAATCTTTCACACGAAAATCTTGGCTCTGATACCACAGTTGGGAAACCTCAGCGGGTGCATCACATGCGCAACGAAAATCAAAACAAAATATTGGTTCCCCACACACATCAAATTATCATCCAAAAGATTGGGGTCACAAGGAAAACATAAAAATCGATAAAACCGTGATGCGAGAGAGATTGATTTTACATAGGGAGATCATATATCTCTGTATTCCAGATCTAGATGGAGAAGATGAAGGAGGTCAAGCGTCCTCCTCTCTAGTGGTATCCATACGATGGATCTCTGCAACGAAACTCCTCCAATCTGATCTCGCAACTCTTGCACATAGGGAGGGAGGAGAGTAGGAGGTGGTGGCTAAAGCTGCGGCCTATCAACCATGAGTCTCCCCTCCTATTTATAGAGAGCCACAAAAAAACCTTAGGGCTCCTGCCTTAGTAGGTATTGGATCTCCATCCAATTACCCACTAACCTTGTATTATTAGATCTCAATCCAATAATCTTCTTCGGCCTCTAATAGGGTCTTAATCAAGGAGCCCATTAGTATAGCGTCTCATCTAATGAGAATAGGGACTAATTGGATTTTCATCCAATCCTTTATTCACTGAAGCATCCACCATATGTGTGTGACCCTCTAGGTCCAATACCGAGCTAGTCGTGAGTCACTCCCATCAGAACTCCTTCTGTCATAGTGAATTATTATCTCCATAATAATTCACTCGACTCATCGACTATGGACGTACTAGGCCACTACGACATAGTCCCTAGACGGTACAGAGAGATCGGATCTATCAGACCCATCTGTCCATAATTATCGTGTATCTATAATCCCTTATCTAACTAATATTTCAAAGACCATATATTGGACATAGTTTTGTCAGGTCACATACGGAATCCGTCATAGTCTCGCTCTAATCGGATTCTCCTAGAGAACTCTTTCTCTCTCAATCCGAATGACCTTGGTCAGGGATTTGTCTGAGCAAGCACATATGGGATATTCCTCTCACGATACCGAGAGTGGATGTTCCTTTATTGACACTCAATTACCTTCGTAAGGTTGGCTACCAATCTCGATAACCAACTGTACCAGATCTGAAACTTTCCAAACCTGTATGTCTGGCGTCAAAGAAAGCAGTACTCATACAAGTCATCCTTAGTGTCTCAAGTCTAAGGACCAGATACACAACTGAGACTATGGAATCACTATCTGACATTAGGTATCATTAACCATAAAGCATTCCATAAGTGGATCAATTAGTGAACTCATTCTCCAATGAGCACCTGCACTATATCCTTAATGTCTCCACGTAAGTAGCTATGAGACCAGCCGCCTCCATCATATAGATGGGTATATAGTACACTAGTATGTCTGGTTATCTCGATGTCCCTCTCGAGTAACCTATGATTGGGATTATTTAGAATCTGTGTTTAAAGTTGAATCAATCTCATTATCGTGATCTCATTAGGATCTGATTCCCAGTGCATAGAACCAAGGACATTACAATATATATGCTACATATAATATAATGTAAGAATATATCAATATTAATCATAAGCAAAAAAATCACACAGCATGACACATGTGCCATCACTCACGTGATTTGCTTGTAGAGCACCTGTAACCAATAGTTAATTGGGTTTCAGTGGATATAGGAGAAGAAAGACAAAGGTGTAGCAGCAGATTTTTCATCAAAAAAATTCCGATAGTGAAGTCATAATTTTTTTCAGAAATTCTCAATGAAAATTTGAGTGAAATTCAAAGGGAATCCATTGGCAAGGGAAAGATAATGCTGTCAGAAGAATTTATGGAAGAAGTCGATAGCAAAAATTTTGGCCAGATCAAGGAATACGAGAAGGTACTGCAACAGAATTTTTTCATCAAAAGATTTCAATAGTATAGACGATATTTTTTTCCAGTAGTTCAAAATAAGGATTCGAATAAAACTCAAAGAGAATCTTCGGGTAAGGGAAAGATAATGTCGATAAAAAATTCATGGAAGAAAATGACAACAAAAGGTTTGGCAAAATCGAAGATCACGGGAAGGTACTGCAGCAGATTTTTATGACTAAATTGTAGCAGTTTGGACGTAAAAGATGAGCAGGTTATCTTGATGATTTTTTGATGAAACTAAAGGGAGATATGAGGATAGGAATTTATAAATCTATGGTAGAAATTTTGATTAGTAAAAACATAGCAGCAATTCAAACAGTAAGGGGTGTGTGGCTGGAATTCTACGGCATAACTTTTATCGTAAAGATGAAAACTTTACGACGAAAAGTTTATGCAGCAATATGGAAATATTTTTTTTGGGTTTTTGGATTAAGGATAACTAAATTGTAGTAGTAAGGTAGAAAATCAGAACATATTGCAATTCACAAAGGGATGATCTGTGGTGGTGAAGATGACAGCAGAATTCGGTGACGATCTTCAAACAATTGTGGGAATTACTTTGGATGGTTGTGGGGGGCTGTTGGATGACTATGGAATGGCAGCGAGATGCCAAGAATGCTGCTCTAATACCAAGTATTAGAATTCTTGCAGATTCTAAGCTTGGGGTGATCTCTATAGGGGATCGGCCTCCTTGGAACTCTTAGGGGTTCCTCCCTCCTTGGTACTCAAGCCATTGGCTAAAGAAAGATTGATTTATTTATGATAAAAAGTGGATGATTATAAGGCTATTTATAGGCCTTCAATCCCTAATTCCTAAGAGGATTCCTACTTCAAGACTCCTACCTTTAAGCAACTCCTAATGCACCTCTAATTCTAACTTCCAACCGGCCTAACTAGGGGGTGGTCGGTTGCTTATTGTTTTCCTAACCCTTTCCTAACTTAATCCCCTTCTTAACCAACCTCTCTTTAACTAAGATAAGGGGTGGTTAGTTAAGGTAACTTGCATCTTGCTCTCCCCTCAATTATCTTCCTCAACTAATCCTAACTTAGCCAACCTCCTTACTTTCCTTAATAGGGGTCGGCTAGATAGGATTTACATGAACGCCCCTTAGATTTTATATGTTTGCCCTCTTCCATAAAACTAAATTAGGACTCTCCTAGCTAGAGTCCTAACACATTTTTATAATGTTCTATGCTCAAATTCTATCATTCAACAATAATAATCATCAAAATTTTTCTTTCATAAATTTAAATTTCGATAAAGTCTCTAATTCATTTTTGTACTATTATGCCAGAGTTAGAGCAATTAAGATTAATGAGTTACCAATGATTTTATTTCAATAGTTTTTCTTTTTGTTATTACTTAGGCTAGTGTACTTTGAAAAAATATTAGATCTCAAGTTATGTGCCTTGAGTATCTACTTTCAAAACATTACTTAGTGCTCCTAGCCTTATTAGGAGACAACTTTATATTATAGGAGATTTTGATTTAGGTACCCATTTGAGTTTGGGTCATTCATGATATGTTCTTCCCATTCTCTCAAATAGCATAAGATTGTTTATGTTTCCTTTAGGAACCCAAATTAATTTATGTGGACTATAATTTTTAAATGAATACTTATAATCATAGTATTAATATTTACCATAAAAATTACATCTATTTTTGGGCAAAGAGTGTAATATGGGTCTTCTAATGAGGACAGTTGCTTTTGATGAGCCTTACGCACAATGCCAATACTTTCCTTATAAACATGACTCTTATCAACATGGATCATGTTTAGAGACTCATTGTCTATATTAAGCCATTTTTGAGTTTGTTGAAGTATGTCATTTTCTTGTTTAATTACCTCTAATGACTCATACTTAGAATAAGAAAAACATGATGTTGATGCATTATTTAAGGATTCATATTTAGTGCATGAATTGTGTGATGGTGATGTATCATACATTGGTTCAAATTTACTAACTAAAAAATTATGCTCTTTCTTAATTTATAAGATTTCCTAATCATTCTAAATTCATTATAAATCTCATGAAAGGTATTTGATAATTCATCAAAAGTAAATGAGACTTTGGAGGAACCACTTACCTCATTGTTGATGGCCATAAACGTGAGATTTTTCACTTCCTTTTGATTGTACTCTTCGTCTTCGGAGTGTCTTGGCTTCTTGCGTTTATAGCAAGAGTTCTTATCCATGATTTTAAGATTATTTTTATGGTTTATATTTATTAATTTGTCCGGTTCATTTGTCAAAGGGTCAAAGTCCTCATCACTTGAGATTTCACTTGAGGAGTCATATGTCATGCTCAATTCGAATTCCTTCCTATTCTTTGGAAGGTATTCTTCAAGTTTATTTTTGCAAGTCTTTTTATTTAATAATTCACTTGATTTGGTTGTACTTTCATGTGTCATTTCTAATGTATGTCATATATCGAAAGCTGAATCAAAATAAGAAACCCGATCAAATTCATTTTTATCAAGTGTACATACAATATAAGACATTCATAGCCTTTGCATTCAATGACAACATTTATTTTTTATAATCATTCTAATCATTTATTAGATTTGGATGACTTCTGAAAACATTTATCAATAATACACCACAAATCAAGATCTATTGAAGTAAAAACATACGCATTCAAATTTTTCAAGATGTGTAGTCTGTCCCATTGAACATCGGAGGACTTGTGATGCATTGACCCTAATTTGTGCTAAACAAAGCTATTTACTCTAGTGGGTGTTTAGTCGACCTTGCTCTAATACTAATTGTTAGGATCAATTGGCACTAAGAGGAGGGGGGGGGGGGTTTGAATTAGTGCAAGAGTAAATTCTCATTTTAATAAAAAAAACTTTTCACTTGAAGCAAGATAGAAAAATCTAAAGCTTTTCATTAAAGTAAAGCAAGTGAATGGTTCAAAGAAAATGCTAAATTTCTTGCTTAAAAATGACTCAAGAAGGAACAAGAAAATTCGAATAAAAAGATAAGCAACGTCGTAAGTGAAGTGCTTGACTTGAACTCTTGCTTTCAAAGAGTAAATAGAATCAGAAGCATCTATCAGTATTTTGTTGAAAATAATTAAGAATCTGACAATTAGAAGTAGTAAATGAAACAAGTAAGAACACTCACAATTATGATGGTTCGACACCAACCGACCTACATCCACTCCCGAGTCCTCCTCTAGACACACCAGCATCCACTACCTATCTTCTTTCGGTGAAGACTAAACCCTTACAACTTGAGCTTACAAGGGAGACTTCAAGAATTTTTCTAACACTAAGCTCATTCCCTTCCCTTTTCTTTTTCTTATAATTCACACACAATTGTTTTCACAGAATATAATCCCCAAAATTATTGTATATAATACAAGAAAATTTGGAGTATTTATAGGCCCCAATGGCTTCAGAATTTAAAGCCAAAATTCAAACTTATTAAAAAAATTGGGTACAGGCGGTTACCCGCCAACGTTGGCGGTGCAACTGCCGAAAAATCTGGTATGGGCGATTTACCCATCGATCCATTTGCAGCCGATTAGTACAATACCCTCAGGTGCATCCACAAGGTTCCAAACCTTGTTAGAGTACATAGAATCCATCTCAGAATTTATGGCTTCTTGCCACTTCCTGGAGTCTATACTCATAATAGCCTCCTCGTAGGTCTGAGGATCAACATCTTGAGAGTCATCTCCATTGATATATCTCACATATCTTTCAGGAGGGTGAGATACTCTACTAGTCCTATGCAAAGTTGGAACTTGTGTATTAGGTACCTGAACAGACTCAGGCTCTGGAATAGTGCTAGGTTCTCCAATCTCGCTCAACTCTATCTTACTCCCATCATTTCCACCAAGAATATGTTCCTTCTCAAGAAACATAGTTCTCTTGACAACAAAGACCTTTTGGTCCTTGGGGTGATAGAAATAATACCCATAAGTTTCCTTAGGGTATCTCACAAATTACACCATTTTGTCTTTGATTCCAATTTATCGGGATTATGTCTTTTAACGTGAGTAGGATAACCCCAAATCTTAACCATCTTATGATGGGGCTTCTTTCCTTTCTATATCTCATATGGTGTAGACACTATCAACTTTGATGAAACTCTGTTTAGAAGGTAAGTTGCGATCTCTAGGGCATATCCTAGAATGAGACGGGTAGGTCAACGGAACTCATCATGGATCGCACCATGTCTAACAGTGTTCGATTCCTTCTTTCTGATATACCATTGAGCTGAGGTATATAAGGAGGTGTCCACTGGGATAGGAAATGGGTGAACTTCGTACTCAAGTACTCTCCTTCTTGATCTGATCGAAGAGTCTTAATACTTTTTTCAATCTGGTTCTCTACTTCATTCTTATATTCCTTGAATTTCAAAGGCCTTGAACTTGTACTTCATCAAGTACACATGTCCATACATAGAGAAATCATCAATAAATGTAATAAAGTATGAGTAACCACCTATAGCCTCAGTCAACATGGGACCACATACATTACTATGTACAAGGTCCAACAACTCAGTGGCTCTCTCTCCAGTTCTACTAAAAGGAGAGTTGGTTATCTTCCCACGAAAGTAATGTTCGTAAGTTGTATATGACTCATAGTCAAATGGATCTAAGTATCAATCTTTCAGTAACTTTTGAATCATTCCCTCATGTATATGACCTAGCCTACAATGCCATAGGTATGCATTGTTCAGATAGAACCCTTGCAAATTCTAAGCTAGGGGTGATCTCTATAGGGGCTCGACCTCTATGGAACTCTATAAGGGTTCCTCCCTCCTTGGTACTCAAGGCATTGGCTAAAGAAAGATTGATCTATTCATGATAAAATGTGGATGATTACAAGGCTATTTATATGCCTTCAATCCCTAATTCCTAAGAGGACTCATACTTCAAGACTCCTACCTTTAAGCAACTCCTAATGCACCTCTAATTCTAACTTCCAACCATCCTAACTAGTGGTGGTCGATTGCTTATTATTTTCCTAACCCTTTCCTAACTTAATCCCCTTCTTAGCCAACCCCTCTTTAACTAGGACAAGGGGTGGTTAATTAAGGTAACTTGCATCTTACTCTCCCCTCAAATATCTTCCTTAACTAATCCTAACCAAGCCAACCTCCTTACTTTCCTTAATAGGGGTCGGCTAGATAGGATTTACATGAATGCTCCTTAGATTTTACATGATTGCCCTCTTCCATAAAACTAAATTAGGACTCCCCTAGCGAGAGTCCTAACAGACCCGTCCTCTTCAAATCAGCCTTGTCCTCAAGGCTGAGGCTCCATGAACTTTGGGTCTTGATATGCAATTCTCCTTGAAGCTTCCTTGTGGTATCTTCAGTAGGCGCACTCTGATCTGACGGTCTAGTATTATCTTGTATCTCTCTATTAGGGGTAGTAGTATTTAAATGGTGGTGCATCACGATTCTATGATCCCATGCGATCATCAGCTGAACTTGAACCTCCTCATTAGTTGAAATGTCAGGTGGATGGATCTGGGTTGAGTCTTCATTTCTAAACTTTCATTTGCAGTGAGATACTTGGAGGATCAATTGTATTTTTAAATTGATATATTGATATGATCCATAAGTCACGACTCCATTATGATTCCCAATTTTGTAAGGGCCAAAGTAGTAGGGGGACCACTTCCTTGAGGCTCAAATTTTCTGCTGGTAGGGCTGGAGATAAAGGAAAACTCGATCTTCAGCAACAAACTTTCTTCTGCTCCGGTATTTGTCAAGAGGCTGTTTCTTTTTTGCATGGGTTGTAACTTGGTTGTTCTTAAATAGTAACTGAGCCTTTTTTGGAATAATTGCTATCCTTTGATAAGATTCCTAGTGTGTAAATCCATTCTGAGTTCGAGGAGGGTAGGAGCTATAATTTTACCGAGCATGTTTTCATCTCTCCATTGTACTGCTGACATGTATCATGCCAGACTTTAAATTCAGTAGTAATTAGTATCCTTTTATATATCAAAAGTATCATGTGAAATATAGGGAGAGCCTTAGTGCGAATTAGGTGTCGGCCAGCTTGTAAGAGGGTGGTGCCGATCTCAACTCCTGTTTTGTCTGCTCCAATTTCAAACACCTTATTTTGATATGATAATGCTAAGACTAATATAGATGGCATTGTGGTTCTGAAGGCCCCATAGATAGTGGACATGTGGACGCCTTCCTCTTATTCCTTTAAAATTTTGATCTCCATTCAATTATAGATTTCATGCTGGTACTGTTGCTGGAGGGACCTGATCTTCTTACGATCGTCAATCGGAAAGACTTCGAATAGCATGGTCCACTCTTGGGAGAGGTAGTGGAAGTAGCTCGAGATCTGGGAGTGCTGCATCAAAAGCCATAGCTAGTTCAGCTGGATGTGGCACTTCAGGTAGAGCTTATCCCTGCAGACAAAGAGGCAAAGCTTTTGGAGATAAAGTGTCATTGCAAGGGAAGGTCGTGGCCGAATGATCAGTGTCTCTTGCATCTCCTAGATAATCCTTTTAGCTTCGGCCTTCTGAGGATGTGGACAATAATAGAGTCGAATATATGCTGGTGGTTCCTCTTGTAAGATCAACATATGGAGGTCGTGCAGTCTAGGAGGATGAAATCGGCTCGGTTCGATGGAGGTAGCAAACTTCTCCAAGCGTTGTCTTTTCTTCTCTCCCACATTTCCCGTATAAGGTCACCTACTTTACTTTGTCATTCATAAGGTCATTGGGGCTCCTGGTCTTGATGAGGATGGTGACTGACTGCTGCTTAAGAGATTCTTCATCTTTCATTGCTTGTGGGTTTACATAGTTGGCTAGAGTGTGAGCCATGCAATCGGCTGACTACGGGTCCTCCTTCGTGTTCTTCTCCTCGGGTTCAAGGTCGTCTTCTTCAGATTCTTCTATAGGTTCTATCATGGAAGGTTTCTCTTTTTTGCAGTGATGGTTGCGGCTCCAAAGTTCATTGCAATGCCAACAAAGGCTATTCACGGATCTATCGTGAAGTTCTTCTCTCGTCAATTTCTTTGGTAGCGAAGCACGACTGGGAGCAGGGGGTGCTGAAAGTTTATATGTTGCTAGTCTAGGAGAAGTTCTCATCCTTCGAGCATCTTGGTTCAACCGTTCCTCTTGGATTTGGGTGAAAGAGATTGCAGCCTTCACGGTGGGGGGCTGTCGCGCTTTAACCTTTCCTTTAATTTCTAGCTTGAGTCCTTCGATGAACATCCCTAATAATTGTCTATCAGACCGATCACGAGCAAAGTAAGATAATTCCTCAAACCTGGTTTGGTATTCTTGGATCATAGAGGATTGTTGGATCTTGACAAGTTGTCCATTTATATTCTCGTACTTAGTTGGCCCAAAGCAGTTCAGCAACACATACTTGAATTATATCCAGGTCAGAGTTCTATAGTTATATTCAAGCCAATTGTACCATCATATAGCATCTCCTTCAAGGTGGATGACAGAGGTGTCCACCATGGAATCCTCCGGTGTTCGGTTATAACGAAAGTAAAGTTCGACGCGCGAAATCTATCCCATTGGGTCTCCTTCTTCCCATCGAGGGAAGTCCTCCCTCATGCATGACTACATCATATCAATGGCTCATTCTTTCTTTTTGAGAGGCCTCTCTGAACTTGCACTTTGCTGAAATTTTGTTGAGCTCGGAGATCGGCCTAATCCAAATTCGGTGAATAAGGCGCACAATCTGTCCTCAACGCGTAATTCAAATGCCTCCAACTTGGCATCGATTGAACCTTGAGATGCCATTGCGTGTGCCTCCAAATCTGATATGTTAAGGTCCTTTTCTTGCTATTAGGTTAGTGGTATTAACTGGTTTGGTGGATTGATGGCCGAAAGAGGTGGTGGATCAAGGGTAGATGACTGCGGTTTAGGGCTGAAAATTTACTATTTTTGGTTGCTGTTGGGGCTGTGATTTAGGGCTGCTGTAGGGGTTGTAAAGGAGCTATAATGGCTGAGGTTTAAGGTTAAAGGAATGGGTTAGGGTTGCTGTTGATGACCGCAACAGATTTGGTAGGAATTGGGTGTGGATGTAGCAAGTAGTACCGAAGGTAGTGCAGCAAAATTTTTCGGTAAAGAGGGTGCTACTGATGCTACTATTTGGGGTTGTTGTAGAGGCTGTAAGTGGGGATCAATGACAGAGGTTTAGGGTTAGAAGAGTGGCTTAAGGTTGCTATTGATGGCAGCAATCGGTTTGGCAAGGTTTGGTTTCTGCGGAAGATAAGGATCGGTGGAAGGTTCATTGGTTGTGGAAGACCATTGTTTGGGCTGCGGTTTGGGTTGGCTATGGGAATCGAGAAAAGGCTATGCTAGCTGCATATTAAGGCTATAGGGGTGTCATAAAGATGACATGGGTGGCAACAACAATTTAAGTAAGGATCAGATATGGGCGTAGCAAAAAACACCGAAAGATAGTGCTGTAGAATTTTGCGTCGATAGGCTGCGATAGTCGGTGTTTTGGGCTGCGGTTTTGGGTGTTGTTAGGATAAGGAAAATAGATTATGAGGGTTGCATCTTAAAGCTAAAGGGATACCCTAAAGACATCTTGAGTGTTGGCAGCAAGTTAGTTGGGTTTCGGTGGGTTAAGGAGAAGAAGAAGACAAAGGTGCAGTAGCAGATTTTTCGTTGAAAAAAATTCCAGCAGTAAAGACGTAATTTTTTTCAAAAGTTTCCATAGAAAATTTGAGCGAAACCCTAGGGATATCTACTGGTAGGTAAGAGATAATGCTGATAAAAATTTCGTGGAAAGAAATAACATCAATAGGTTTGGCAAAATCAAAGATCACGAAGAAGTGCGATAGCAGATTTTTATGTCTAAACTGTAGCAGTTTGGACGTAAAAGATGAGCAGGTTATCTTGATAATTTTTTGACGAAACCAAAGGGAGATCCGAGGATAGGAAGTTATAAAGCCATAGTAGAGATTATGTAGCAATTCAATCTGTAAAAACACAGCAGCAAATCAAACAGTAAGGGGTGTGCGGCTGGAATTCTGTGGCGTAACTTTCGTCGTAAAGATGAAAACTTTCTAACGAAAAGTTTATGCTGTAATATGGGAATAATTTTTTTTTGGGTTTTTAGATTAAGAATAACTAAATTGTAGCAGTAGTAAGGTAGAAAACTAGAATCTGTTGCAATTCATGGGTAGATCAAGGGATGATCTGTGGTGGTGGAGATGACGGTGGAATTCGGTGACGATCTTCAAGCAATTGTGGGAATTGCTTTGGATGGCTGTGGGGGGCTAATGAATGACTGTGGAAGGCCAGTGAGAAGCCAAGAACGCTGCTCTGATACCAAGTGTTAGAACCCTTGTAGATTCTAAGCTTGGGCTGATCTCTATAGGGGATCGACCTCCTTGAAACTCTATAGGGGTTCCTCCCTCCTTGGTACCCAAGCCATTGGCTAAAGAAAGATTGATCTATTTATAATAAAAAGTGGATGATTAGAAGACTATTTATAGACCTTCAATCCCTAATTCCTAAGAGAACTACTTCAAGACTCCTACCTTTAAGCAACTTCTAATGCGTCTCTAATTCTAACTTCCAACGGGCCTAACTAGGGGTGGTCGGTTGCTTGTTATTTTCCTAACCCTTTCCTAACTTAATCCCCTTCTTAACTAACCCCTCTTTAACTAAGATAAGGGGTGATTAACTAAGGTAACTTGCATCTTACTATCCCCTCAAATATCTTCCTCTACTAATCCTAATCTAGCTAACCTCCTTACTTTCCTTAATAGGGGTTGGCTAGATGGAATTTACATGAATGCCCCTTAGATTTTATGATTGCCCTCTTTCATAAAATTAAATTAGGTCTCCCCTAGCTAGAGTCCTAACATCTTCACATAATCTCTTTTCCTCTTAGATGTATTTATATTTATGATGTATGGAGAAGTGTCTAACACATATAAGCCATTTATCAGAGTCCCTCTAGTGATGATCTCATCATCTATAATTATTGAACAACTATTATTCTCAAAAACTAATTTATATCGACTAATTCTCAAATAAGAAATGAAAATAATATTTTTGATAATAGAGGGAACAAAATAGCATGCATCCAATGTAATAATAGCTCCACTAGGCAGATGTAGGATGACCTCCCTGACAGCAACTGCAGCAACTTGATAGGACCCTAATAGGGTTGTGTCCTACTCACCCTAGTAGAGTTAATAAAACTATGAGAAATTGTAATAAAAATCCCACATAGTCACCTCTATCTTATAAAGAAGTGTGGCTAGGATTTAGTTTAGGGCCTTAGGGCTTAGTAGTCGTTGCCCCCCTTACTAGGCTGGTCGGCTAAGGTTTCCATTTGTTAGAGTCGGTTATGCAGCCAATTAGGTCGTCGCCTATCCCTATTAAGGTAGGTCAACAAGGAGGTACTTTCACTTAAGCAGCACCCCCTAGGGTTAGGGTTTTGAGCCCTATATAAGCTTGTAGCCTCCTCTACTTTTAATCAAGCAAGTAATCTCTTTTGTTCAGCCGTGTGACTGACTCCTTGGAGAGAGGAACCCATATAGTGTTCCAAGGGTTGATCCCCCTCAAAGATCAAATTCTATAAAGGTCCTTCTGGGGTTCTATCATCTGGTATTAGAGCCGCATTCCTCCCGCCATCTCTGGCGCCTCCACCCTTCCAATTAATTCCCATAATTGCTGTAACATGTGCCTCCATCTTTCACTGAAGTCGCATATCAAATTAATCTGTTGCTGCCCTCTGCATTTGAACTAGAGATATGGTAAAATTCCACTACCGATGCCTATTCACTACTGCAAAACCCTTACCTCTCTAAAACCGGTTTTATTGTGTTGCAATTCCTCATCGCGTATTGCTGAAATTTTACGATGAAGAATCTACCTTCTATCTTTTCATCGATTTTCCTACCATTACACTATCGAAATTTTGTCAAACCTATTTGCTAATATTAGCCACATATGAATCAAGGATTTGTTGATAAATTTCTACATATTTTCCTCACATTTTTCTCTAGAATTTACGTCGAGAATTCATTATTTCTCCGACGTAAATTCTGTTCGGTAGGATAGCACATAAGTGTAACACTTTCTTCATCAAATTCCATCAAATTTGAGTGCCGTCTCTTTCATTTTTTGGACCGTCCCCAAAACTCCTCATGCCTCTAACCAGACAACAGAAAAAAGACCTCGACATTATATAGGAGGCCTACACCATGGCATTAGAGGAGGCTATTAACTCCAAGTTTGAAGCCTTTGAAAGCCGCATGGAGGAAAATATCTGATCCCTTTTCGCTGGATTCAGCATGGGTCGACCACCGAGCCTGAAGAAATCACAGCAAGGAGAAACCTCAGTCAAAGAGATGATCCCCAAGAGTGAGGTTGCACCATCCCTAATCCAAACAATCAACGTATGAGGGTAGTCTTCCCTAGATGGGAAGAAGGTGACCTGATCAGATGGATCTCGCGTGCGGAGCGCTATTTTCAGTTCTACCAAACCGCTGATGCTACTAGGGTGGAGATTGCTGCCATCCACCTCGAAGGAGATCCTATTCAGTGGTTTGATTAGTTTGAGCCATCCATAGAGGTCGCTCTTGGCAGCAGTCGAAGGAAAGACTATTAAATCGGTTTCGACCAATTAATTACGATAATGTTGACGGACAATTAGTGAAGATTTGGCAAACCTCTACAATACAAGAATACCAAACATGGTTTGAACATTTATCTAACCAAATTGTGGATTGATCTAAAAAATAACTTTTAGGGACTTTTATTGAGGGCCTAAAGTTGGAAATTCGAGGAGAGGTAATGGTGCGACAATCGTAGACTCTTATGGCGGTGATTTCCTTCGCAAGAATCCAAGAGGAACGACTGAACCACAAAGTACAAAGGACAAGGGTCACTCCCCGACCAACCATGCCAGAGCCTTCAGCCCCCTCTATTGCCATCCGAGCCCCTACACCAAAAAAATTGTCAAGAGACGAGCTTCGAGAACGATCTGCCAAGGGGTTATGTTGGCACTATGATGAACCATGGAGTCGAGAACATTGCTACAAAAAGGATGGCTCCTTGTGATCAAACCAGTAGAGGATGAGGACATCAAACCATCTGAAGAAGACATCAAACTCAAAGATGAAACTATGGAGGAAGAGCCTCAACCGACAGATTATGCAGTGCACGCACTAGCCGATTACTCCAACCCACAAACGATGAAAGTTAGAGGACCCTTAAATAGCAACCCATCACCATTCTCATAGATACGGGAAACATAAATAACTTCCTCAATAGCAAGGTTGCTGCATGTATGGTGCTTCAAATCAAAGGTTGCAACAAGTTCGATGTAAAGGTCACCGACGACCGAATCCTCAATTGCGACCAATGGTGCCTGCAGGTAAAATTACTCCTACAAGATCAATAAGTCATAACTGACTTCTTCCTCCTACCCATTGACATCTCTTGGAATTTTTCTAAGTTAATCATGAAGTTTTATCGTAAAGGCAGACAGGTAACCTTGCGAGGCAAGTGCAAGAGCCATATCTCCACCGTTTCGACACAACAGATGGAGAAGGTGCCACACAAAACATATGGTAGATTTTTGATGCATATCTAGCAGCCATCAAAAGAGGAGAATGTGCAAAATCTAGATCCTAAGCTTGCCCAATTGCTAAATGAGTTCGTGTATGTTTTCAAGGAGCCACATGGGCTTCCCCTTAACCGGCCGCATGGCCACTATATCCCTATACTATCGAGCAAACCTCCAGTAAACTTAAGATCATACCATTATCCTCACTTACAGAAGGATGAGATTGAGAACATAATTAAGGAGATGCTAAACACTGGAGTAATTCGACCAAGCTGCAGCCCTTACTACTCGCTGGTGTTGCTAGTGCGCAAGAAGGATGGTACATGGCAGATGTGCATTGATTACCGAGCTTTGAATGCCATCACTATCAAAGATAAATATCCTATACCAGTAGTAGATGAGCTCTTGATGAATTGAAAGGAGCCCGAGTCTTTACTACATTGGATCTCCATTCTTGGTATCATCAGATTTGGGTTTGCACCGAAGATATTCTGAAAATAACATTCCGCACACATAACGTCCACTATAAGTTTTTGGTAATGCCCTTTGGACTTACAAATGCTCCTCCTACTTTTCAAAGCATGATGAATAACATTTTTCGGAGCTTTCTACGTAAGTTTGTATTGGTATTTTTTGATCACATCCTAATTTGCAGCCCGCTTGATATGCATTTTCAACACTTACAAATTGTTCTAACATTTCTTCGGGAGAATACCCTTTATGTTAAATAATCAAAGTGCAGCTTCTTACAGTATAAGGTGGAGTACCTAGGGTACATTATATCAGAGGACGGAGTGGCGGTAGACCCGATAAAGATCAAAGATATTTTTTTCAAGGATGACCGAGACCTATGAACGTAAAATCGCTGCACGACTTCCTTGGACTCACGGGCTACTACCGGAAGTTCGTGAAAGATCAAGATTAGTGCCCTGCTCATATCCCTACTGAAGAAAGACTAATTCTTGTAGTCGGATAAAGCTTCCACTGCCTTTGAATGACTTAATGCAGCCATGATGATGATGCCAGTCCTAGCGCTGCCTGATTTCAACCGCCCCTTTGTGATTGAGACAGACGCGTCCGGAGTTAGAATTGTAGTTGTCCTAATGCAAGATGGCCAACCGCTTGCCTACAACAGCAGCATTGTCTCCCTCCCACCTTAAAATGTCCATGTACGATAAAGAAATGCTTGCGATCGTACACGTCGTCATGAAGTAGAGGCCCTACCTAATCGGTTGATCCTTCCAAATTAAGACTGACCACCGGAGTCTCAAATACTTCTTGGAGCAAAAAATATCTTCCCCGGAGCAACAAGGATGGGTAACTAAACTCCTTGGTTTTGATTATGAAATTGTTTATCGAAAGGGGAAAGTGAATGTTGTTGTAGATGCTCTATCTCGGCTTCCGGGATAAGCCAAAATTTCAGCCATCTCCCTTCCCTCCACCGTCTTCCTCAAGGACATTAGGGAGGAATGAAAGAATGATCCAAAAACCCGAGGCATCATAGAAAAGTTGGAGAATAATCTAGGTTTCATGGGCCACTACACTGTATTTAAGGGACCTACGCTACAAGGGCCGAATTGTGATTGTTCCTTCTTCTCCTTGCATTAAGATTATTTTACATGAGATGCACTCTTGACCTTCAGTAGGGCACTTCAGATTTCTGAGAACATATAAGAGGGTAAAACAAAACTTCTTTTGGAGAGGCATGAAAAGATCTATTTGTGATTATGTATCTAAATATGATATATGCCAACAACAAAAGGGTGAAACAACGGCAAGTCCAGGAAAGCTACAACCATTACCTATACCAGACTCAACATAGATTGACGTCTCCATGGACTTCATTGAAGGGCTGCCACTATCACAAGGTAAAAGTGTGCTCTTCATGGTGGTAGATCGTTTAACAAAAATATGCTCACTTTTGTGTTGTAAGACACCCTTATACTACTACTAGTATTGCTCAACTCTTTGTGAAAAATATTGTTAAACTGCATGGGATGCCAAGGTCAATTATGAGCGACTATGATCGGGTGTTTACAAGCAAATTTTGGACCGAACTCTTCTAATTACAAGGCACCCAACTAAAGATGAGCACAACATATTATCCGGAAATGGACGGTCAAACAGAAGTGGTGAATAGATGCCTCGAGACTTATCTATGGTGCTTCACCAATGATCGACTGAAAGAGTGGACAAAGTGGCTTCCTTGGGCCGAATAATGGTACAATATAACCTATCATTCATCAACCAAATATACCCCTATGAGGCATTTTATGGTCGATCACCCCCTGTATACCTAAATATATAATTGGTGCGACCAAAGTAGATGAGGTCAATCAAAACTTAATTGACAGGGACAAGCTTCTGCAGCTATTAAAGGACAACTGAACTGTTGCCCATGCCCACATAAAACAACAAGCAGACACTCATCGAAGCGAGCAAGTATTTTCAATAGGAGATTGGGTCTACCTTCACCTACAACCATACAAGCAACTATCAATCAACACTAGAGCATCGATGAAGCTATCTCCATGATTCTATAGACTATATCAGATCTTGGAGCGTATTGGGGTTGTGGCATATAGATTGTGTCAGGACCAATTGGCACTAAGATGCGGGGGGGGGGGGGGGGGGGGTGTTGAATTAGTGCAAGTGTAAATTTTTAGTTTAGATGAAAACTTTTCAATTAAACTAAGATAGAAAATTTGAAGCTTTTCGTTCTTAGTAAAACAAGTGAGTGATTGAAAGAAAGTTGCTAAGAAAATTGGAAAGATAAACAACATTTGAAGAAAAGAACTTATCGTGAAAACTTTGCTTTCAAAGAGTTGAGTTAAATTAGAAGCGTCAATACAAAAATATGTAAACAATGAAAGCAAGGAAACACTCATAATTTTTATAGTGGTTCAGTGTCAACGGCCTACATCCACTCCCAAGTCCTCATTCTTGAGGCACACTGGCGTCCATTATTGATCTTCTTTGGGTGAAGATCAAACTATTACACTTTGTTTACAAGAGAGACTTTGAGAAAATTTCTAACTCTAAGTTCTCTCCCTTCTCTTTTATTTTTCTTACAAATTACACCTAATTTCTTTTTCACAGAGTTTAATTGCCCAAAAAGAGTTATTGTGAATGTAAGAATACTTGGGGTATTTATATACCCCAAGTGGCTTCATAAATTGGAGCCAAAAATCAAACATACCTGGAAAAACTGGGGTTTACCCATCGACCTGGGCGGCTCAGCCACCTAAACATCAGGGTACGGGCGATTTACCCATCGACCCTGGGTGAGTCAACCGTCGAAAGTACCTAAATTCCTAGGTATGAGCCTCGGCTGGTCAATCACCATCAGCTGCTCGAAAGCTTGGGAGACAGTGGTACACCCGCCACTCACCGATGATTTACCCACCGAAATTTCCACAAAGGTGGTTCCCTCCACTTTTCAAATTTTGGCTTGAACTTGATGTTGACCAACCCTCTGGTCAACCAATTGAGCTCAACCTGAGCTCAATCAAACCCCAATAGTGGACCCGGTTGCCTTATTGAGTTGATTTGGATTTCATCCAAATCCAACTCAATTAGGACTCACTTTTAACTACAACTCAACAATTACAATGCTTAAAGATCACAAGCTTAAACTAAGACCCAACTTTCGCCAATCCGATAGCCTCTGGCATTCTTGTGGCAAGTCATCCGGTCTTCTTTCAGTGATCTCCCGGCGTGCTCCCAGCAAGCTTCCCGATCCCTTCGATGAATCTCCTAGCGAACTCCCGGCGAGGTCCCAATGTATCGTCCAAACCCGGCCCGATGCCTAAGCTTGATCTTGGCCCATTATCTGGTTGTAACTTTATTACTTCTGTCATAGTTAGACCTACAAATCTTCCTCTAACATACATATTAGATATACACTTGTCAATTGATCTCATCATCAAAATCCGAGATTCAATAGATTGAAGCTACCAGAAGACACTAAGATCCATCCCATCTTACATATATCCTTGCTTAAGCCAAAACTAGGAGAGCATGAGTCAGCCTAGACCTAGTTGCCAAGTACTACAAATGATGGGAAGATTCAAGTTCAACCACAAGCCATACTTGATTGGAGGATTGTGATGCACCATCGACGCCCCTCAACTGAAGTACTAGTGAAATGAAACAACTTACCATCAGAAGATGCCATGTAGGAGTCGCATAAGGAACTGAAGACCCGATTCCCAAAGTTCATGGACCCTCAACTTTGAGGATAAGAATGATTTAAAGAGGTCGGGCTTGATAGGACCCTAGCAGGGTTAGGTTCTATTCACCCTAGTAGAGTCAATAAAACTCTGAGAAATTATAATAAAAGCCCACCAAGTCACCTCTATCTTATAAAAAAATATGACTAGGGTTTAGTTTGGGGCCTTATAGCTTAGTGGTCGTCGCCCCCTTTACTAGGCTGGTCGGTTAGAGTTTTCATATGCTAAAGTCGGCTATGTAGCCAATTAGGCCACCCCCTATCCCTATTAAGGTAGGTCGGCTATAGGAGGGGCAAGGGGGTAATTTTACTTAAGCAGCACCCGCCTAGGGTTAGGGTTTTAAGCCCTATATATGCTTGTAGCCTCCTCCGCTTTTAATCAAGCAAGCAATCTCTTTTGTTCAGCCTTGTGGCCGACTCCTTAGAGGGAGGAGTCCCTATAGTGGTCCAAGAGTTTATCCCCTTCAAAAATCAAATTCTATAGAGCTCCTTCTAGGGTTCTTTCACAACTCTTGCTCTATTGCCCGTCTTGAGGTCCATTTTGCCTCTGGCCAATCTCCTAGGTCTTGCCAGAATCTGCAATGAATTTGCAAATATGATAAACACTCCCGGTATCCAATACTCATGTGTTATTATGAAAATCTGACGAGTGGAGACTGACATGAATATACCTGAAGCTTCTCCAGGCTTCTGTTTCACCTTGTTTGCAAGGTAGTCCTTACAATTCCTCTTTCAATGCCCATCTTGGCCGTAGTGGAAGCATTGTCCTTTGTCAGGTATTTCTTGGCAATTTTTTTCTTACCTGGTCTTTCTTTGTTCTTACCTTTCTTAAGGTTCTTAATAGTCTTCCTTTTCTTATTAGTCTCACTAATATAGAGAACTAGCTTCTCTTTCTTGATGGCACTCTCAGCTCCCCTCAACATATTGAGGAGCTTAAGGAGAGCACCTTAAACTTGCTCTTGTTAAAATTTATGATGAAGTGAGAAAAGGAATCTAGCATAGACTAAAGTATAAAATCAACACATAGATTATCCTCTAGGACTATTCCTAGATCTGTGAGTTTCTCGATCCACTCTATCATCTTCAGGACATGGTTCTCAATCGATGTCCCTTCTATCATCCTTGCTTGAAAGAGTATCTTAGATATCTCATATCTTTGAGTTCTTCCCTGTTTCTCAAATAGCCAGCGGAGATAATGAAGGATATAACCTGTATCCATACTCACATGTTGCCTTTGTAACTTAGGAGTCATGGAGGCCAACATGTAATATTTTGCCAATGTGAAATCATCTATATACTTTACATAATGAGCGGTCTTATCCTTGCTTGCCCCTTCTTCCAGTGTGGGTGATAGGACTCCAGCAGGGTTGAGTCCTAATCTCCCTAGAAGTAGTCAATAAAACCTTGCTATATTTTAATAAAGTCACTCCTATCTTATAAAGGAGTATGGCTAGGGTTTAGATTAGCCCTTAGGGCTTAGTGGCCAGCTCCCCCTTATTGGGTTGGTTGGCCAGAGTTTTCCCTTGCTTAGGTCGGCTATAGAGCCAACCTAGTCTGCCGTTGCCCCCTGCGTTTGATCTGGAGATCTGGTATATTTTTATCACCCACGCTTCTTCAATATTGCAAAATCCTTTACCTTACATGTTGAAGAAGTTTTTTGAAAAGTTTCCTTGCTGCAAAATTTTACCATCACAAACGTTATCATCATTGCGAAGACAAAACATTGCAGAACTTTTTGGTCGATTGTTGCTTCTTGGAACTAAACTTTTAATCATCCTTTTTGGCTGAAACATTTAAACAATTTTGTAAATCGTCTTAGCTTTCATCTAATACTAATCTTATAAAAAAACTCTTTCTGGATCTGGACTTATAGCGCTGTGATTCTTCATCATGCAGTGCTGGAATTTGATGATGGAGAATCTGCCTTCCGTCTATTGGCCTCTTGAAATTGAACTTTTGTTCATCATTTTTTACTAAAATTTTTATACAATTCCAAAGATCAACTTGGCTTTCATTTGGGATTGATTTCTCAAAAAATTCCTTCTAAAACCAGTTTTCTTGTGTAATCTTTCACCAGCACGCAGTTATCAAATTTTTACGATGAAGGATCTACCTTTCATCTTTTGCCCTATTTCCCTACTGTTACATTGCCAAAATTTTATCAAATTTTTTATGGTATTTTTAGCATATAAATCAATGGTTTCTGCATAATTTCCTTGAACTTTCCTCTGGAAATTACGTCGAGAAGTCATCGTTTCTCTGACGTAAAATTTGTTCGGCAGGACTGCACATCGTGGCACTTTTTTTTCGTCGAATTCTATCGGATTTGAGTGCTGTATGCTGGTTATAGGTGCCCTATAAGCCAATCATATGAGTGATGGCACATGTGACATGTTGTGTGATCTTTTTGCTTGTGATTAATATTGGCATATTCTCACATTATATTATTTGTTACATATATATTGTGATGTCCTTAGTTCTGTGCAATGAGAATTGAATTGTGATGAGATCACGATAATGAGATCGATTCACCTTTAAACACAGATCCTAAATAATCCCGGTTATAGGTTACTCGAGAGGGACATCGAGATAATCGGATAGACTAGTGTACTATATACCTGTCCATATGATGGAGGCGGTTGTCTCACAGCCACTTGTGTGGAGACACTAAGGATATAGTACAGGTGCTCATTGAAGAATGAGTTCACCGATTGATCTACTTATGAAATGCTGTATGATTAATGATACATAATGTCAGACAGTGATTCCATAGTCCCAGTTGTGTATATGGTCCTTAGACTTGAGACACCAAAGATGTCTTGTATGAGTACTCCTTTCTTTGAAGTCAGACTTACAGGTTTGGAAAGCACCAGATCTGGTATAGTTGGTTATCAAGATTGGTAGACAACCTTACGAAGGTAATTGAGTGTCAATAGTCGATCATCCACCCTCGGTATCACGAGAGGAATATCTCATATATGCTTGCTCAGACAAATCCCTAGCTAGGGTCATTCAGAGTGAGAGAGGAGTTCTCCGGTAAAATCCGAATAGAGCAAGATAAACTGATTCCATATGTGACCTGATAGTACTATGTCCAATATATGGTCTCTGAGATATAATTTGAATGAGGGATTATAGATACACGATTATTATGGACAGACAGGTATGATAGATTTGATCCCCCCTGTATCGTCCTGGGACTATGGCGTAGTGACCTAATACGTCCATAGTCGATGAGTCGAGTGAATTATTATGGGGATAATAATTCACAATATCATATGAAGTTTTGATGGGAGTGACTCACGGCCAGCTCGGTATCGGGCCTAGAGGGTCACACACATATGGTGGATGCTTCAGCGAATAAAGGATTGGATGAAGATCCAATTAGCCCCTATTCTCATTAGATGCGACCCTAAGCTGATGGGCTCCTTGATTAAGGCCCAGTTAGAGGCCTATGGAGATTATTGGATAGAGATCCAATAATGTAAGGTTAATGGGTTATTGGATGAAGATCTAATACCCACTAAGGCAAGAGCTCTAGGGTTTTGGTGGCTCTCTAGTTGATAGGCTGTAGCTTTAGCCACCAACTCCTATTCTCCTCCCTCCCTCTGCGCAAGAGTTGTCAGATCAGATTGGAGGAGTTTCGCTGCAGTGATCCATCGTGTGGATATCGCTAGAGAGGAGGACGCTTGACCTCCTTCATCTTCTCCATCCGGATTTGGAATACAAGGAGGGATATACAATCTCTCTAGGTAAAATCAATCTCTCACACATCGCAGTTTTATTGATTTTTGCATTTTTCTCGTGACCCCAATATTTTGCACGATGATTTGATCTGTATGGGAAACCACTTATTGTTTTGATTTTCACTGCGCATGTGATGCACCCGTTGAGGTTTCCCAATAGTGGTATCTAAGCCAAGGTTTTCATGCAAAAAATTGGTTTTAAACTGCATGTGATTAGATTGAATCGTGTAGAGCTGTTATATGCGCTTGTTGCAGTGATTGGCAGCGAAAGTAGGCGCTGCCTGCGGGGGAGGGGCGGCCACATGCATGTTGTCTGCTTGCAGAGGTGGTAGGCCACGGCCAGGCCCCCTGTAGGGGCGGCCGACCATGGCCTGGCTAACTGCAAGGGGCAGTCGGTTGTGGCCAAGGCCCCCTGCAAAGGGGCGGCCGGCTGCGGCCAGGGCCAGCCCGCGAGGGGGCGACGCCCACTCACGGCTAGACCGCAAGGGCAACCGCGAGGGGGCGGCACCCACGGCCACACCGCAGGGGCTGCTGCCAACGGTCTCTAGATGGTTGCCCTTGACAAACGCCAGAGCCGAAGAAAGTTTCCTGAGAAAGATCAAATTCTGCTTCATCACCAGCTCCACCAGCACAAAATCCAAGCCTCAAGAAAGTGGTCTCCCTATTTATTTGGGCCTTGCAAAATTGGGGATCACATTAGGGCCCTAACTTAGAGATCAGATCCATGCATCAAATCAAGATTACAATTGATCATCCGGGTATCCCACCTCAAATGAAAGTTTAAAAGGGATGACTCAGCCCAGATCCATCCAATCGACACTGAAGTTGATGATAAGGCTCAAGTTCAGCTAAT